>VONZ01000080.1:162500-762500 GCA_012976165.1 Labeo catla
GTAGCAAATTAATTTGATATTTAAAATCAGAATATGTATGGAAGCCTGTTTCCACCACTGAATTGAGAAAAAAAAAAAAAAAAAAAAAAAAAATTGGTAATTGTGACTTTTTAAAATCTCTTTTCAAAATTTGGACTTTTCTTCTCGCAATTACAAATTTACATCTCACAACTGACTTTTTTCGCCTCAGAATTACATATATGCTTGCAACTGCAAGTGTTAAAGTCAGAATTGCGAAACAGAAAGTGTAATTTTTTTCCTCACAAATGCAGTTTGAGTTCAACTTTGAGAAGAAAAAAAAAAAAAAACACTCCTCTCACAATTCTGACTTCTTAACTCACAATAGCTAAAAAAAGAAAAAAAAAAAAAAGAAACAAACGCAAAATATAAACTCACAATTCCAAGTAAAAACAAACAAAAAAAAAAACCTAGTAAGACTTTATAGTCCGTTTCCAGCTCTCAAGTCTGACTTTATTTCCCAATTGTAAGCTTAAGAGATATAAGAGTATAAGAGAAAAAGAGATTGGTATAACAACATGTATCAAGTACAGGATTTTTTTTTTTTTGAGACACTAACCTTGGTCAGTCTGGGAAACTCCTCCTCACCACGCCTCACTGTATCTGTAATCAGTTCAGATCTGGATGGCAGCGAGGGTCCTGCAGCCGTTTCTTTCTCTTTAAGATTCAACCTGGCTTCAACCTCAGCTGACAGATCGACATCTACAGGCTGGACAGAGGGTGATGAAGAGTGGAAAAGAGAACAGAACTTACAAAACAGACCATAATATTGTTAACAAATAAAGCAAAAAGATGTTTTCTAAAAACATTTAAATCTTGGATTTAAAAAACTAAGTAACAAACATCTCCAGATTTATCTGTAGACATCCACTCTTGCATGACATGAAAAATACAATAAGCACTTACGATTTTTCTTGCAGTTTGATTAACCAAAGCTCCTTCCTTGACATCGCTTGCTGGAGTGCTCCAATTAACATCTATTGTTCTAAAGAAGATTTAAAAATACATAAACATGTAAAATCATTAAACACATATGCATTTATTAATAGGGATGTGACGAGTGATCTCGTGGCACGAGATCTCACGAGATCCAATACGTCTCACAAGATCTGACTGGCCTCGCGAGAACAAGACCATATCCACTTCCACTGACGTTTACAATGTGAAACAGGTGTTAAAGACATTAAAATTTGCATTCATGCTTCTGCTGATCCAAAATGAGCAACACAGTCTTTTCAACCACATAATGATCATTATTTCTGTTACATACATTTAAATAACAGAAGTACTGGGCTAAAAGTTTATAGTTTGGGTATAAACACTTATTGTCTACAGTAGCGATCAAAATGAAAGTATCTTAACACTTGTTCTGTATGTTTTGTAAGGCTTATCCAAGTCCGCCAGGAGGTGGTGACAACTGCACATTTAAAAAGGTATTTATCATTGAATCATTCATTTCACGAGATTCCAATAGTGAACACTGACTCCTTCATTTTTTACAATTTAGTTATATATATTATTTTTTTTCTTTTAAGCAATGAACATTTTGTCAGAACCACTAGTAAATTACGTTATTTTGTTTAGATTAATCTAATCTTTATTTTTTCTTCAGAATTTTGAGAGAATCATAATCTGTAATTCGTAAAGAAAAAAACTGTATTTATCTAGAATCATGCAGCTTTAGTTTACATGTTTATTACTGCATATAGTTCATTAAAACAGAAGTTTAACTTCATAAAGTACAAGTTTATATCAAAAGGAACATGCATTTTGTGTTTTTCAGTTGAATAAAATACTATTTTTCCCTATACATTTCATAATTTACAAATCTTGTCTCGTTCTCGTGAACCCAGTCTCATCACAGCCCTATTTATTAATAATGCTTGTTGCCATATTGAAGTGTTACCTGTCTTTAGTCTGCGTCAGTGGATCCCGCCACACAGACATATTAGGTAGGGCTGAGAAAAAAAATAAAATTTGATTTGACTTTTAAAATATATCATGGAAGGCATTCCATCATCAAGAGTTAAAAATAATTTCATATAATTATAAGAAAATAAAAGCAGTGGCTGGATGTTATTAAGCTCACCTCTGACTGGAGCAGGTCTGCTCATGTCAGTAGTGCGACTGATGGAGGGGTGTCCATTTGCCTTGTGCCCATCAAGGGAGAATGTAGTGCTAAAATGTAATAAATAAAGCATTAACTTCCTGTTAAACTGATTTCAAAAGTGTTCTAAGGACTCACGCACTTACATTTGATGCTTCATCCGTCCAAATGGCAATGGTTTGCTCTTTGAGTATTTCTCTGACGCCATCTCTACTAGCTTCCTGTAATGCTCTCGGTCACTCTCTTTCAGTGCCTATTCAAAAGAGAGATGCTTAGGAAATCACAGATATGAAGGCATTAAGCTTCCAGTACATCAAAATTCAGTTTCCCTACCTCCTCCACTGTCAGGCAAGGTTTGTGTGTGCGGCTCGGATGCTCCATCTCGGCCGGTCTTGCGTTTAGCCCGTGGGTGGTGCAAGGCAGCACTAGCTTCAGGGATCTGCGCATCTCCCTGCCTTTGTCCTGGCTTCCCTTGTACAGCATTGCTCCACTGCTAAAGGAGATAAATACAGAGACCATTACACAATGTTTAAATGACAAATCATATTAGTATCAGCCACGATCCAGAATATGGTTTACAGTTAAAAAAAAAGTACGATGTCTCAAGTCTGCTATGATGCTGTACAGTATATTCCGTTTGATGCATCATTTGATAAACAAGGTTCATTTCTTTATTAATATCAGAAATAAAGGCTTTTTGATTACTATTTTGTAAAGATATATTTATAAAATAAATTTCAGCTATCAGTGAAAAAATTTTTTAAAAAAGCTTTAGAGGCAGTTCACTCTTTATGCATTGGCAGCAGATCGGGAGGTGCAAGATTCGATCTGTGAACGTCTCACATTACCAGATAATCAGTGCTGAATATTGGAACCGATCGAGGTCAGTCTTGCTCGACAAGATTTTTCTTACGATTCTCAGGAGGGGAAAATTAGGCTAAAAATCCTGTAGTGTGAGCTCGGCTTGAAAAACAACTCAAAACAGTGAAAAATGTGACTAGATGATACTTACTCAGGTTTCCATAAAGCCTGGGGGTTGTGGTGGACATTGGCTGCTGTCCTTTCTTTATTTTTAAGTCCCATTTCTATCTTTTTATCTGAAGAGAAATAATTATAAATCATTACTAAACTGACAAACTGTAGATGGGTATTTAATAAGATTTATGTACAGTGCGTAAGGTTGGAACTTTTTTTTTTTTATGTTTTCAAAAAGAAGTCTCTTCTGCTCATTAAGTCTGCTTTAATTTGATCAAAAATACAATCAAAGCAGCAATATTGTGAACTATTATTATTTGGTGCTTGAGAAAAAAATGTTGTAAACAGTTGTGTTGCTTAATATTTTTTTGGAAATGTACATTTTTTTAGGGTCCTTCAATTAATATAAAGTTCCAAAGAATAACAACAACAAAAAAATCTTACTGTATTGAGTGGCAAGCTGTGTTTGTCAAAATCTTTGGCAGATCACACTCACCCATTCCTTCACTCTCAATCCATGAACTCAGGCTGTTGCTGTGTATGTCATCAATACCCATAAAGGCGACCCTGCCGACCTGAGCCACCAGTGAGTGAAACGAAGAATGTACACAATGCATTAAAACAAGGCTGCACAAACAATGCATGTATTTGCATGTGCATAGTGGTGATCATATGAATGTACCTCCGTAAAGCCTTTCCGCTTTTCATGTTCTGTCTTTCTGTGGTGTCTTGATCGGAATAGCCCTGCAATTCCGGCAAAAGTCTTCTTGACAACTCTGATAATCACATCTGTAAAACGACGGCAGATATATGAATAAAAGTCTGGATGGTAGGTGACTGAGAAATGCCAATTAAACACTGTTGTTTACATGGAAGGGCTCATCTGAATGTTTACCATGTCTCG
Source organism: Labeo catla (assembly GCA_012976165.1). Lineage (NCBI taxonomy): Eukaryota > Metazoa > Chordata > Actinopteri > Cypriniformes > Cyprinidae > Labeo > Labeo catla. Next base: position 166,505 of record VONZ01000080.1, read on the forward strand.
CTCTTTTGACCTCTGGATATTCCGTCATACAATCAGATGAGTACACACTGCAATTCAGGAGAAAATGAAACACTTCAAGTCAGTGTATCAGATGCATCAAAGGACTAGTTCACTCAAAAAAAGAAAATGCACTCACCCTCAGGCCATCCAAAATGTGGATGAGATTGTTCATCTAAACAAATTTAGAGAAATTTAGCATTACATCACTTGATCACCCATGAATCCTCTGCAGTAAATGGGTGCCGTCAGAATGAGGATCAAAACAGCTCATAAATGCATCACAAGTAATCCACAGTCCATCAATTAATTTCTTGTGAAGTGAAAAGCTGCGTGTTCCATCACTTAGTCATTTTTAATGTCAAACTATTGTTTCTAGCTATTAACATACAAGTCCTCCAACCATAATACTGCTTTCTCCAGTGAAAAGCTCATTGCATCTGAATCAGGAGGCAAATATGCACAGAGCAAGCACCATTTACAAGTGAAAACAGTCCAAAACAGCTCTAAACAAATGTGTCAGTGCATATTGATGTGAGAGGATAACAGGACTTTTTACTGGAGGAAGCTTTACTACTGACTCATATTTTGGCAAGAAGCAAGAGTTTAAAATTAAAAAAAGCCTTAATGAGTTTGTTTCTTAACACACAGGTTTTCATTTCACAAGACAAAAACTGACTAGAGTCCTATGGATTGCTTGTAGATTGTGATGCTTTTATCAGCTGTTTGAACTCTTATTCTAAGGGCACCCATTCGCTGCAGAGGATCTATTGGTGAGCAAGTGATATGATGCTAAATTTCTCTACATCTCTTCCAATGGAGACACAAACTCATCTACATTTTGTATAGTCTAAATGGTGAGTATATTTTCAAAATGTTTCATTTTTAAATAAACTATTCCTTTTTAAAACAAAACAGTAAAAATAAAGCAGTACAATGAAAATCGCTACGCCATCAGACTCACAGGTAAACAGAAAATACCACGTCTTTCTGAAACTACATTCATATTTAAACGGTTATCTTAACAGAAAAAGACGTTATCTATACTGTCTATTTAATGACATCAGATCTGTACTAACCACAACAAACACTTCATAAATCAATTTTATATTCTACAGTATCCTATTTATTTAATGACAAAGAATGTGATTGTCTGCTGAAAGTCTATAGACGAACTGTTTACATTGGACTGATTCCTGCCCCTGAAGACAAATGCAATAAACTACTACACTGTCTATTGTTCACGTAAATGAACAAGAAACAGACACCAGACAAAATAGGGCACTGTGTTAGTTAAAATAGAAACCAAATGTAATTAGGTTTATTCAGAAACGACGAATACACAAAAACTAATACCACACCTTTGATAGTTGCGTTTGGCGGGCCTGCTGTTCTCCAGCCGCTGCGTGTCTGTGCCCGCGGCTCGTGCTATACCGTTACCGTGCTCACTAGGCCAAGCTGCGGATTTCTCACCAGAAAAAGGCACGAAGAGCGACGATAATCCGTCAACTATCCATTCATACATCACAAACCACCACGATGAATAAGACTCTGCTTCGTTTGTTAGTGCCAGGTCTATAGTGAAGATTTTGAAACCGAAAAATCGACCCACTCGTGTTTCAACAGCCTTCCGTAGCTGTACGCTCAGTGCGTCACTGATTTGTCAACTGCGACACAGCGCCACTGCTCGTCGGCTAGGCCCTCCCACTCTCCACTGCTTGACGTTCCTTTACACCGCCAGTTGAGGCGCTGCAGAGCAGCAAATAGTAAGTACTTGGTAATGTTCTGTTATTGGGTTCAGTGCAAATAAGTTCATAAAATGGAACAAACGAAATAATGTTTTACTAAAAACGGCACACAGTTTAATTACTTACATTTATATCTGTATAATCCGTGTATGCGTGTTTAGAATGTTTTGGTTTATGAGTAAAGTAATTAGTTAAACAGCTAAATATTTGGCGGGACAAATCCTGCAACCAATCAGATGTGCAACTGAGCATCACGTGTCTCAAAGCGGAAAAAAAAATCGAGTGGGTTTGCTTGATTTACTTATTGCATGTTCTATGTCTGTTAAACCTTTTTCTAGCAGTTTTTTAAACACTTACTTGACATGACATACACTCCGTCTTAGCTTCAGCTCGCTTTATGCTGCGCAACACAGCATTACACAATATACTGCCTATTTAAATATAACCTTATGACTAGACTACAAAGACATGAACTGTAAATTTTAAAAGGGTCTGCTGTATGGCAAAACAGCCAGGACAACTACATACCAATGACTTTTTTTTAAACATTTACATTAAACTGAGCACTCATTCTGAAATATCATTATAATATAATTAAATTTATCTTTCAGTCAGTACATACAACCACATAAAATAAAAAAAATCCCTAAGAATAATAAAATGAAGTAACTGTATTTTCAATTGTAAATTAAATGTAGGATAACTGGGGGAAAAAACATTCATGTCAATGTGTCATCTGTCTTTGAAGATGAAGAGACATCCATCTGCCCTTGGCAATTTGTCTGGAAGCAAAGGAAAAAAGATATTAGGATCACTGCTTTCTAATATATTAGAAAAATAATTTAAATGTAATAATAAAAAAATACTTTACTTTATGTTTAACTTAGAGTCCTAGTGGGGTCCTGGAGTTCACAGCATCAATTCCCATTCTTCAAGGCAAAACAAGTTTTGAGTACAATGAGAGTATTATGATTATGTGTGACCCTGGACCACAAAACTAGTCATAAAGATCAATTTTTTTTTTTAATTGAGATTTATACGTCATCTGAAAGCTGATAAATAAGCTTTCCATATATTAATATATATGGAATAATATATTACTGGAAAATTAAAATTTCTTTTAGGAAATATCTTCATGGAACATGATCTTTACTTAATATCCTAATAATTTTTGGCATAAAAGAAAGATCAGTAATTTTGACCCATACAATGTATTGTTGGCTATTGCTACAAATATACCCATGCGACTTATGACTGGTTTTGTGATCCAGGGTCACATATCATTCACAATGACTGACCAGTGAATGTTATGAACATTGAAACGTAGCACAAACTATACAACTATAGAATTATATAGTGATTTTTTTGTTTATGACAACAACATTAGTAGCTATTCTACAGTATGTGTAAGATCTCACTATAAGCTCTCATGTATGAACGACATATGTAATTTACACCAGGTTTTGTAAATGATAAAGTTAGTCCCGTTGTAAAGAGACAAAAGTAGAGTAAAGTAGAGACAAAAAGTAATTTTTTTTTATTTATTACTCTTACGTGTTTAAGGGTGGCAGAGTTACAGGACCCATCACATGCTGCATTGTTGGCTGATGATTCCCACCTTGTCCTGCTGGCATCAAAGAGGGCCAAAAAGAGTAGCCGATTGGAGGAAGAGGGGGTACATGGGAGCCGTAGTGATGGTGATGATGGACCACTCCTCCTCTTACTGTTGAATGAAGGTCCTAAACAACATCAAATTAGCATTGTTTTATTGTGAAATGAGCAAACTTGGTTTAAGCTGAATAGAACATGTCTATAGATGGTTACCTGCCCTGAATGTGAGGCTAGAGGTGTGACTTGACTGGGGTTTCCTCCTGGGTACATAGCCATTGGTGGAAGAGCTTTCAGCATCATGTTGTGCATGATGATCTGGTGCATCTGAGCATTCTGCATGAGCATCAACTCAACCATGTCTGTCATCATAAGATAAAAAGTAGAGAGCTTTTTTTGCCTAGTTTTTTTATTTTTCAGTCATGCAACTTGAATCACTAGGTACAGTACTGTTCAAATTTTTATGTTTGTTTTTTTTAAAGAAAAGTATTATGTTTACTAAGGCTGCATTTATCTGATACAAAATGCAGTCAAACACACACACATTACTTTTTGTTTTTTTTGGCTTAGTATGTAATAACTGTTTTTTTTTTCTGTATTTGATGTACACCTTCTTTAATACTTCCTGATCTGTAGGGGAAAGTTTGTGGGGGTGGGATTTGTGCTATGAGAGGCTGTTGCTGTGGTAATTGCTGGATAATGGTGGCTGGCTGTTGAGGAACCTTGTGGAAGGAGAAATATAAGTTATTAGACAGAGCCAGCAACATAATATTGTAACAGACACATACACACACAAACGGTTTATATGTACAATACCAGTCAAATGATTTTGAACAGTAAGAATTTTAATGTTTTTTAAAGAAGTCCCTTCTGCTCACCAAGCCTGCATTTATTTGATCCAAAGTACAGCAAAACAGTAAAATTTTAAAATATTTTACTATTTAAAATAACATATTTGAATATATTTTAAAATGTAATTTATTCCTGTGATTTCAAAGCTGAATTTTTAGCATCATTACTTCACTCACGTGATCCTTCAGGAATCATTTTAATATTCTGATTTGCTGCTCAAAAAACATTTATTATTTTTAATTATGTTGAAAACAGCTGAGTAGAATTTTTCAAGTTTCTTTGATGAAAAGAAAGAAGAACAGCATTTATCTGAAATAGAAATCTTTTGTAACATTATAGATGTCGTCATCATCACTTTTGATCAATTTAAAGCATCCTTGCTTTTAATCCTGGACTCCAAGCTTTTGAATGGTATAGTGTATAATGTCACAAAAGCTTTTTATTTCAGATAAGTGCTGATCTTTGGATCTTTCGATTCACCAAAGAATCCTGAAAAATGTACTCAGCTGTTTTAAATATTGCTAATAATGATCTTAAAAAATGTTTTTGAACAGCAAATTAGCATGGTAGAATAATTTCTAATTACTGGAGTAATGATGATGAAAATTTAGCTTTGATCACAGGAATAAATTACATTTGAAAATATATTCAAACAGAAAACCGATATTTTTGGATCAAATAAATGCAGGCTTGGTGAGCAGGAGACTTCTTTAAAGAAAACAGCTGGAGGACGAGAAAACTTTTCATACAGTTTGCTGAATAATTCGAGGGGGCTGAGGGACAGGGGGAGGGAGATGAGCAGGTGGAGGTGCAGGTGGTAGACTTTGGTGAAAATGAATAGGAGGCACAGGTTGGAGTGGCCCAAGAAGAGGCTGATAATGATATTGCCTATGAGATCCACCCCATGTGTGTGGCCTTCCCAGATCCTCCATCATATGCTGTTCCTGGTGCATACACATAAACATACTCAAATACAAACTAATATTTCTATGTACTATTTAAATGACACTTCAACATTGCCTTTGGTTTAATTATTTTAATAAGTTAAACATACTTTATATACAGTGCAAAGAACAGTTTTTATATAATTGCTGTGAAACATACCCTTAATCTCTGTAAGAGGTTTCTCTTCCGTCTCAGAGCACTGTGTAATGCATCTGCCTGCCCATCATAAGTTCCTATGAAATCAAAATATAAGAAATTAGTATATGTTGTATTCTGCATTTTCAGTATCCTCAGCTGCTCTTTTTGTTTTTCCATGTTAGGTTCAGTTCAAGAGTCAAAACACAAATAATTTCAATCATGTAATATAGTACCTAAACTACTCTCAAAATTCTAAAAATACAGTGGAGTACAAAAAAAATCACAACTGTCTGTGTACTTGCGGAAAACGCTGAACCTTCTCGTTCAATGTTGTCATTTCTCTCATTCTCCAGTCTCTAAAAAGCAGATAAAAACAGATGACAGTCTGTAAACATAGACGATATAATAAAGAAGCTTCACAGTCTTTGTTTGGTCTCATGATAGAATGTTGTCAACAAGAAAGAGAGAATATTGTGCCAGTTATGTATAACTGAGAAATATTTATCACATTAAACCAACTTACCTTTTCCAACATTTTCAATCTCAGCCTTGTCATTTGGTCAACCACTGGGTCTGCCATTTTTCTTTTTTTTTTTTCTTTTTTAAACTTTGTAGATACGTTTATTTAATTATTGTCCATGTTAGCTGTAGAATAGTGTCTGTTGTCATAACATATCTGTGTTGCAGAGTTCTTTGCCTGGCCCTCAAGTTGCTAAGTTACATCAGAAAACCAGACCGAGGCTCTTTTGTTTATGGTGAACCCACAATAGAGTACTCTAAAATAAAATAATAAAAATAAATAAATAAATAGAAGAACATAATGCTTGGAATGTTTCCAACAAAATATTTTGAATTTGTATTTTAGTAAAACCTCAAAATGTAATCATAGAAAGGTTACAGAAACTTTTATTTATGATTATTATTATTATTTTACATATGCAGTTATGTGTTTTGAGCATTTTTAAATTAATTTCGCATTAAATAGCATTATGTTTTATTTGTAGTCTTGAATAAGAACATTATAAATATAATTATAATCATAACGTTTTATGTGGAATTGACAATTTTAAATATTTGTAGATATTTATTATATCTTTATACTCCAAAGTTAACATGGCGTAACATTTACAGTTTATGAGACTAGGCCTTATATTATTAGTGAAGAAAACAACTTTTGTTTCGATTCTGAATTCAGTCGTTGTTACTGGTTAATCTTATTCACCCGGGCTTTTACCCGCGTCTCTCATTTGTCAATCACAACCACTGACTACCGCAACAAATACACAGCCTACGTAGGATGTCATTTCTCTCTATCCTGCACCGCAATAGGCTCTAGAAGTTGTCAATCAAAGGGTCATTCTTGCACACGTTTTCTAATTGGTCATTCAGGCCCAATGCATTTAAAGGAGGGCGTTTTGAAAAGAGCAGGTGTATTTCTGCAACAAGAAATTTCATTGGCTGACAAGTCCACATCCTTTGTTCTAATAGGTTCTCGCGGACTGTCAATCCGATAAGGGCGGGGATAAACACACTTCGCGGCCATGTTGAAATTACACTGACAGTTACTCCTTAGGAAAATCTCTGAACTCTCAAAACATTGCGGAAAATTCGTTTAATGAGTTTTAGAGAAACAAAGTTCCAGTCTGACTTGCGTCCCCTTGAGTGTTTCCTTCATTCCCATGAAATTCCTTGATCCAGGAAATGGATCAGGATGAAAGGCAGAGAAAATTAGAGGCCGGACGAGCAAAGGTAAGCGCTAACATTAGCAGAGTAACTTTACATAGGCTAGTTGTGAATGTGAATATTCTTTTGTTATTCTTTATGTTTGTAATTGTATCAGCTCCCACGTCTATTTAGGTGTTTTTCCTTGCTTCTCTTTGAGTTTCACTTGTATTTCGGACAGCCACAGATGTCACAGTCACTCCCATTGTTCTTGGTGCGCAATGTCTTATTATAAAACTTGTTTGTACGAAAAACTACTCAGCCCGACTCAATTTATTAGCGTATCTGTGCCTAATTTTCTCATAAATCAGTGTGCTGAGGTTTTTATTTTTTTTAATATCATGCCATAGTCATAATGGACAAAATGAGGCTTGAACTCTAAATTTCTTAGTGTAAGTTGCGTCGTTCGTTTCCACTGCTTCTCGAAATCAAAACGGTTGTCTTCAGTTGAGCGGTTTGCGCTTTTTTAAATTGTTATTACGTAGATTTGGGTATTTATTTGGTTTGAGTTTAAATCTGGAGTAAATGTATGTTGGCTTTGCAGCAAAACTTTCTTTTATGCTTATGAGGCTGTCTTACGTTGCGAATAAAGTTGTATTTGCTGAGGAGAATCTGATACAACCCTGTCTCTAGGCAGGATCAGTGCAGCTCACAGGTATCTACAGTATATATTTAGCTCAAGGGAGCTTTTTACAGGAACTGCACTTTATCCGCAATGAGAGGAAAACAGAAATGAAATGGCATCTTTTTGTTTGTTGTTGTTTTACCTTCCTCCTTTTGTTTGTTTGTTGTTTTACGCTTCAAATTTTGTACACAGCACGATGTAGGATACATGTGTATTAACTAAATGCTTTGTCATGGTTGAGTGATGATATTTGGTCCACAGAAGAATACTGACTGGATGTTATTTATGAAGAGACCTGCAGGAGGCACCACATGATTAAAACACCAACATTGCAAGGATGAATTTCAGGACTTAATGTAAAAATTATGTAGACATTTACTTACCCCAGTGTTTTAATCCTATATTATATTTAGTTTGTGTGGACCACACAAAAGTGTACTATTATTGTATGAAAAAAAAGTCCTCAGTCGTCTTTTGTGTTCCATGGAAGACAGTCGTTATTTGTAGCATAAGGCTGAGTAATGACAAAATCCACATCTCATTTTGAGGTAACATTTTTTTGTCACAAAAGAGCTTGTATTTATAAGTATCCACTTATAAGTTTATTTATAATGGAATGTATCATTACAGTTTTGCTAATAATATTTTACTTTTAATTTGAACCAAACTATGAAATCTCTCTTGCAATTTCAACAAATCCTGATCTACAGCATTCACTTGCTCTGGGTCACTGGATCCATACTGTCAAACACTGAATTTCATCTTGTAAGTCCAGCTGCATAAAATGCATTAATCTTCAAGCCGTTAACATTAGTTTATGGGACGTTTCTGAATTGCTGTGAGTTGGTAGATTGATTTAGCTCGAAGATTAACCTGCTCGAGTGGCTTGCTGGTTGCCATGGCTTTTGTTAACTGGTCAGCAATCAACTACCCTGCCTGTAACAGAACACTAACTGTTGTTATTACGTTTTAGGTTATATTTTTATTTAATTCACACATGCATGCCATTTTAGTTACCAGTGGATTTTGCATAGAGTGGCCTGAATATTGTATGCAAGTCGCTTTTCTTGACACTGTTTGTGGCTTGTGGTCCCTCAGGCTCTCTTCATATCAACATCTTATGTGATTTGACAGTCAGTGGGCGAGATACAAACTGATTCCCTACATGTTTATGAAAGCAGGTCAGATGTAATTAAGTGGAATAGCCTGCTCTTGTGTGTGTGTTGTGTGTTTTTTTTGGTTTGGTTTGGTTTGGTTTTTTTTTTTTTTTTGTTTGTTTTTTTTGTTTTTGCTGGTGTATTTATTCATACTCTGATCTGGGTTAGTCCGGAGGGCAGCTTTAAGTTAGGTCACAGTATGTGTATGTATGTTTACGTGTATTCGCTCCTCCTCTCTATTTTTCCTTTTTCATTTGATTTTCAGTGGCTTCTGCAGAGCAGAGCACATCTCTCCACTTGGTGGTCTTAATGTTTTCATAGTTGTAGACCTTCCCAGGAATCATATTGTGTTTTGTTTGGTTGATGGATTGCTGTCATGTGACTATTTTAACAGCCTTGGGGGGTTTGGTGATGTTTGTTCATAGAAGCACCATTGTCATATTTGGACCAGCAGGGCTCATTTGAGCTGCTTTTAATCTGGAATAAGCTGCTTAAGGCAGCTGTGAGAAACATCTCTTGCAGAATTGTGTGCTCCACGTTTCCATTCTTGACGATCAGGGATTCTCCAAAAAAGGATGAGATGATGTTTTTTTAGAAGATGAAGAACCCATCATTTTTCCTGCTCTAATGTCATCCTATTTGGATATCAGCTTTTTAACCTGGTTTTCTTGTTGTTGTCTTTCACATTATGGACTAAATCAACACTTGAGATGAAAATGAGTTTGGCTTATTTTGTTTGGACTAATTCTGAAATGTTAATCATGCAGGACTCAGGAGATTCATCAGTTTGACTTTTGACATGTCTCATGTTTGAAGTCTAGTACAATGCTGATTCTATGTTCTTGCTTTCTCATCCTGATGTACGTTTCCCTCTACCTGACTCTCAACCTCTGGCGCAGCTTGCTAACTTTAGACAGCGCCGGGCAAAAAGCGAAAGCTCGAGCACGCAGAAAAAGACGCCGAAGAGGAAGGGCCAGACTGTCCAGACGAATGACCGCCCAGTGCAAGAGCGCCACCTAGAGGAAACCCAGACAGACGATTGTCATGGAAAGATCCACAAAGAACCTTCAGAGGTTTGCTTTTAATTTTAAAAGGGCTATGTTTAGGAATTTTCATGTCTTAATCACTTTTTCATCACCATTATCTGAACATCTTAAACAAAACTTTAAACAAGATCTTCCCTAACTACTTAGTTTGTCTGTGAAAGCCTGTAGTCCAGTAGACTAATTTTTATGTAAAGGACTTGGGATGTTTTTGCCGGGAAATTTAAAAGGATGTGCATTTACACACATGCGTCTGATGGTCTTTCTTCCGATATGACAAGTTTCGAACAGTGTTCGGGTTAATGTTGAAAAAGATATTCTGTACTGTAATGTCAATGTGTCATGCAAAGGATTAATGGATTAATTAAAACTGTAGTCTTGCATAGCCAGATCTATATAGTCTGATGTCTCAATTGTACTTTAAAATTTTAATTTGAGATTAAGAACCTTGGTTTATTAAAAAAAAAAAAATCCAAATTAAAAACTTGCTACCCAGTTGTGCTCCTAACTAAAATGGAAAAATTAGGATCACAGTCAAAATTTCAGGAACACCTTTTAATCAATAATCTAAAAATCTAATAAAAAAAGTATCCTTCCCATTACGAGGTGATATTTGATTCCTTAAAGTGATTTACTGGGGAATTTTGTTTTTATCTTTGTAAAGGCATTTTTAGAAGTATGTCATCCTTTTGTCTTTTTTTTTTTTTTTTTAAATATTATATTTTATAAGCTTTTTAATTTCTAATTAACACAACATAATAAGAACAGATCGGTTAGGAAGAATAAGTTACCAAGTGAAATCAGTATTACAAAGGTGGCACAAAGAACACAAGTGGCTTGTAGGTGTGTTTTCATGTTTAATGAGACTCAGAGGTGGCATTGGTGCAATCAAATTCATAAATTAATGTTGAGATTAAGATTTTAAATCTAAAATTTTGAATATAGAAATATTAAATGATTTAAATACTGAAAAGCTACTTTAAAAATGAAACCAGAACTGCCAGTAGGTGGCAGCAAGTCACTGATTTAATTACTCATTCATTCATTTGATTTGTTTGAACAGCTGATTCATTCAGGAATAAAGCAAGTGAGTGTCTTTATGAATGGGAAATTGAATCATTGACTCCCTAGTTTCGTTTAAAGTCACACATTCATTCATAAACACAACACTGCTGTGTTTGAATGGAGGTGCTCAGTTCAGTTGTGACTTTCAGACTATTTTCGATGATGTAATAGAGTAAAATCACGAAATAGTGGTATAGTCAGGCAATGTAAGTCACTTAATATTAACTCCTTGTTTATTTAACTTGTATTAAATCAGTATCTCATTTACAAACTCCATTTAAAAAAAACATTAAAAGCATTAAAAGTCACTCGTCTTAATTCATCGCAATCTCACAAAGTTCCATTATAAGCAACAAATCTCTCTACACTGCACAATTAAGCTCTTATTTACACTCTCGCTGCACTTTGTTTATGAAAGGATTCATGAGATATGTCTGTGGTGCCCTACTCAACGTTGCAAAAACGTTCCCCTCAGCGCCAACACACACATGCTGATCGAGTCACTCGCACCTAAATATGCTCCTAAATATTATTTCATAGTCGCACGCAGTAGTTTTTAGTTGCAAATGTGTCTGAAATGGTTGTACTGTAGTCATGCATTTAAACATTAAGCATACAATGTCACATGCAAATAGCATGTGTACACCAATACAGCAAATTTCAAATCTATAGCATGCATGTCTGTGTTCCCTCCCCATCTGAAAATAGGTCAGTTAGCATAACATGGCTAGGGGCAATGTAGTCATGGAAACATGGTAACTGTAGAAATTATTTGTCTGAACGTTTAGGCATCACCCAGACCTGATGGCACAGACAGCAGTGTTCCAGAGGTCCATCAGTGCAGCAAAGAGGAAGATGAAAGTGATGCCCAGGAACAGAGGTCCTCTTCTGGGTCTTTAGCAGAGTCAGAGCTGCCAGATCAGGCAGAGGATGACCTTTCAGAAATGATTATTGTTGCACATACTGGCAAGGAACAACTGAAGGTAAAACTTTACCCTTTAAAGAACACATAAGGCAGATCTTATGCAGTTATGTTTTCCATCACTTTTATACACGTTTAGGTCATTTCTGCCCATCCATAAGATCAGAGGCTGATCAGGCACATTAGAAAATAAAACATTTTTATTTTAATAATTATGTGAAATAAAAAAAATAAATAAATAAAAAATGTATATATTATAATTTTTTTTTTTTGTCAAGCTACAGAGTGGAAACCATGTCTAACACCTTTCTTAGATAATGTTGTATTGATTGGTTCACTTGAAATTTGACGTGCATGTCTGTGTGTGCAGCAATATGTTTTTTTTTTTCATGATACAGTCTTTATCCTGAAATAGAACAGAGAAAGATTTTCTCAAAACTGGGTTACATCTATCCGTTTGAATGGATTCATTTGTGGTCATGGTTACGCACACATCTAGAAACCTGAGGCAGAGTTCTGCTTTCTGGAGCGTAGTGTTTACCATAATTGGTAGAATTCATTTTTAAAGCCTCTTTTGATGATGCAGAGGGAAAGGAAGAACCAATTATATTTCATGGATGAGGTTATACGTATCCTCATTCCGTGTGTTCATTCCAATCATGGATTTAAGGATTATGATTTCTTGCTCCAGGAAGCCTAGATTTCTAGGTGCCAAGAAGTGTTTGTGCTTATTTTGTATAATGTAACTCGCTGGCTGGAGGCCAGTTTAAAAATATTGTAGTTGTGAATGTTATTTACAGATGCTTAAAGAATACTGTTGAAATTACTTAATTCTTCACACAGCAATTACAGGCTGCGGTAGAGAAACGGAATGAGATCATATCACAGCTTAGTAAGAACCTACAGGTGGCACTGCAGAGCAGAGACCAGGTGCAGCTGGAGGCACAGCAGCTCACTGGTCAGATTCAGGCACTACAACAGCAACTACAGCAGGTAAAATTCATACAGTTATTTAATAAGTCTCTGAGTGTATCCCTATCTTGCACCTAGTCATTAGCTTTGAGCAATGATTTGTTGAAACAGATTTTAATGTAATTTAATTGGATTGCTTTACTACTTGATCTTAAAAATATATGGGGTTTGAAAGAACTAAATGGGGAAAATGCTAGTCTCAGTTAATCATGAAAAATTATTGCTAGAGTTGAGTTCTGTTAAATAAGTCCACTTCCAGAAGAAAAATTTACAGATAATTTACTCACCCCCTTGTAATCCAAGATGTTCATGTCTTTCTTTTTTCAGTTGATAAGAAATTGTTTCTTGAGGAAAACATTCCTGAATTTTTCTCCATATAGTGGACTTCAATGGTGCCCCCAAATTTGAACTTCCAAAATGTAGTTTAAATGCAGCTTCAAAGGGTATTTGATCTTCTCTGCATGTTCACTTTGTAAACACTGGGTCAGTACTTCTGCAGCGATGTAGGATGATTTTGAAGTTGGGAAAGAAAATGAGATGGGAGTTTTTTGACATACCCTAACTATATTGTAACCGTGTTGAACCGGTAAAAAACATTTCGCACAGACTTCGACAAGACGAGCGTTTGAGGTTAAAAAGTATATACATTGTCAATTTGATTAGAAAATGATCTGATTATTAGAAGATGACTGATCATTTTGCTCGATAAGACCCTTCTTCCTCGGCTGGGATTGTTTAGAGCCACTTGAAGCTGCATTTAAACTGCATTTTGGAAGTTTGAACTTGGGGGTGCCATTGAAGTCCACTATATGGAGAAAAATTCAGGAATGTTTTCCTCAAGAAACATAATTTCTGATCGACTGAAAAAAGAAGGACATGAACATCTTGGATGACAAGGGGGTGAGTAAATTATCTGTAAAATTTTGTTCTGGAAGTGGACTTCTTTAAGAGTACTCCTGATCTGTTTAATATGTACAGTTTTTAAATGTTTTGATCTTCCTAATGACTAAATGATCAAAACCTTTTCTTAGTCGACAATGTTTAACAAATCAGCCATTTCTGTTCTTGTTCTTTATAATAGAACACAACATTGTAAGAGTCTAAATGAACGAAATGTAATGCTGCTTACAGGCTAAAGAATACCTACGTAGCAAAAGTCAAGGGTGTGTGGATATGACCCAGGCTGTTCAGAATCAGCTGCATGTACAATTGGAGGAGTCACAACAGGTTAGGACACATGTCTTTTTAACAGTTAAGCTTGTCATTGACGCAAAATATGCACTTTTGTTTTATCAGCACTTACTGGAATACGTTTCATTTGTTTTATAGATGACTAAGGAGCAACAGTGCCTCTTGGCCCAAAAAGAAACTGAGATTACAGACCTGCAACAGAAGTTGTGTGTCATGGAAAAATCCCTCTCTCAGCTTCAACATGCCTTTACCCAGAAAAGTGCTGATCAAAAAGATCTAAGTCTTGACCAACTTGGTGGTTTAGATTTATTCACTATGTTCCCAAATAACAGTCCTGACTCAGACTCTGAAGCTGTAATGCAAAACCTTAGAGCTGAGCTAGAGGAAGAGCGTAAGAACAGACAACGAGCTCAAGAACAAGTAGAAGCATTTCAGAAGAGGGTACATAGTCTGGAGAATGAGAAGACTCTGATGGAAGCTCATCTGGCTGCTGTTAATGAAACGCAAGCCAAGGAAGCTCAGAAGTATAAAGCAGAGAAAGATGGACTCAACCAAGAAATGGCTAGATTAGATAACCTTGTGAAGGAACTTCAAAATCGTCTTCATGAAGAGGAGGAGACAGGCCGCCACATGCGTTCCAAATATGAAGCTGATATTTCCAATTATGATCTCAGGCTTCAGACTCTGGCGGAGGAAAGGGAATTGAATGTAGCCCAGCTAACCGAAGCTCACGAGGCTGCTCTTAGTCGTCTACAGAAGGAGCATGCTGATGAAATCCTTCGCATCCAGGAGCTGCTAAACCAGGCCCAAAGTCAACATACTGATTCTCATCATGATGTTTCCAAAGACATACTCTGGAACAAAGTCTCCAAAGAGCACTACAATGAGGAGACAGCCACTGAGAGTGCTGTCAGAGACAACTATAGTTTTGACGTCTCTGCAGGTGGTTTCCAGGATGTTCTTATGGAGCGATACTTGGCCTCCGAAGGGCCTCAAGAAAGCTCATTAATTGAAGAGAGTGTGGAGGAACATAGCCTGATGGAAAACTCTGAGACTTCCAGGTTTGAGTTAGACAGTGAGGTCATTTTTCATGCTTCAGATGTCCCAAACAGTGTCACATCTGATGGTGATAAGTCAGGACTATCTGTAGTTCATGGCATTGAAGTGCATC
The DNA here is from genome assembly GCA_012976165.1 of Labeo catla. Taxonomy (NCBI): domain Eukaryota; kingdom Metazoa; phylum Chordata; class Actinopteri; order Cypriniformes; family Cyprinidae; genus Labeo; species Labeo catla. Next base: position 181,661 of record VONZ01000080.1, read on the forward strand.
AAGCTGATGAAATGTCCTTCACTGACGCCCAGTGGCAAAACTCAGCCTCAGTCGTTGAAGAGCTGAATGAGAGCTCAGGCGCTATGGACTTGGCTAAAGAGCTTCTGATCCAGCAGTGCCAAGACCTGTCAGAGCAGTTAGAAGAGCATGAACGACAGCTTGAGGTTCTTCAAGAGGAGGTTCGGCACTCTGCGGAAGAGGTCGAAGAGGCACGGGAACGTTGGAGCAAAGCTTCAGAGGAGCTTGAAGAAGCTAAGTGGGAGTTGGAGGTGGAACGTGAGAAACGAATTCAGTGTGAGGAAGTTATCAGCCAGAAAATGCATGAAGAAGACAACCTCAAGAACATACTGAGTCACCTGCAGATCCAGAAACAGCTGCAGGACAATGAAAGATTAATGCCTGACAACACTGATTCCAATAAAACCTCAATCTTTTTGTCTGTAGAGGAGTTATTAAAGGAGCTAAAGGACGAAAATGCCCAGTTGGTGCAAAAGCTTAAATGTCAGGAGCAGCTAGCCAAGCATGTCCATGAGCAGAAGGCAGAACATGAATCTGTAAATGGTGAGCTTTCCTCTTTGCAAGCTCAGAGAGATGAATATCTACTTCAGCTGGAGCAACAAAAGGAAAAAAACCAAGCTACTTCAGTGCTGCTTGGTCAAAGGACCTTGCAGGTGGACGAAGCCAATAGAGAGCTTGAACAGCTCAAAGTTGAAGTAGAGGAGAAGGTTGGAAGGTTACAGAACTCTGAGAAAGAGAAGACAGAACTTGAATCTAAACTAACGTGCCTTAAAGAGAACCTCTCTAATATGGAAGAGGAGAAAGCTACCCTTGAAAAACGTCTCCAAGTTTTGGAGGATCAAGCAAAGAGCATGGAGAAGGTTCTAGAATCAGAACTGAAGAACTTTGAGGTTTGAATCTTTTAAAGCTCTTTTGAAACATAGCATGTATTTAATGTGTAAACTAGGGTAGGGTATAAAGTATAGTAAGAATGAACAAATGCAAACGTTTGTGTATTGGTTTAGAATGTCAAAAACCTGGAGTATTTTAAATAACACGCATGTGGTCCTCCAATTAACCCCTATCTTTCTCTTCAGCACCAACTTGAATCAAAGAATGTAGAGCTCAAAGAAGTTAAGGAAGCACAAGAGAAGGCAGAAGAGGAATACATGGAGAAGGAGAGTGCCTTAATGAAAGAACTCATCACAGTCAAACAGGATCTGGAAGAAAGACAGAAGCAACATGAGGAGGAGAAGAAAATTCTGGAAGACAAACATCAGAAAGAGGTAAAAAAACAACAGGTTGTGACAGATTGAGTGAAGACAATTGGGGGAAAAAAAAAAGTTGTGTAATTAAGTAGTTGCATGAAATTGTTGCATTCATAACGTATGACGTCTCATGTTTCTCTACCTCCAGGTTAAATACTTGAATGTACGTTTTGAGCGGGAACTTTCCGAGCAGTCTGCTCGTCTGGAAGATGAGCAGAAAAGACAGATCAGCATGATTAAACAGGTTGAATAACCTATTATTTAACTTCATTTACCCTATCAATGTGCCCACACTTTCATATGATTCAAAAATTTGTGTCAGTCGCTTCATCTGTATTCACTGGTCTTTGTCCTAGGTCTATGAACGAGAACATGAGAGGGAGCTGACACAACTGGCAGCCCAACATAGTGAGGAAATTGGCAGACTTAAAGATGAACTCTCCAGGGAGCTGCAAGATGGCCTGGAGGCTGCACATCAGGCTGAGCTGCTCCAAACACAAGTACTTGTTTGATCTCAGGAATTTTATTTGGGTCCCGGGGTATGTTTTGGAATGTAATACTGATATGCTGCTCAATACATAGCGTTCAAAAGATTTTGAAAAGAAGAAATTAATACTTTGATTAGTCAAGGATGCATTAACACAAGTTAACAGTTTTGTATTTTTTAATCAAAAAAATGCAGCCTTGGTGAGCATAAAATGTTAAAAAAAAACAAAAAAAAAAAAACAAAAACTTTTTAAAAATCTTACCAACCGTAGTGTGTATTTTTAATGGTCTGAGTAATGGAATGCAGTATTGGAGTGGTATTTCAACAATTTGCATAAGTTTTCACATTGCTGTTTATAGTATTAGATAAATTGCAATTTAATTTAAAAAAATAGTGATGACTGCATGTGTTTCCAATTGAAGTGCAACCCCTGCCAAATAATGGTATTACCTTCCATGTAAACAATGTGGAAATGTAAATGCCTTTTTCTTGGCCAGTTGCTTGCATCTCTACGGCAGCACAAGCACATGAGTATGTGTGTCTGACAAGAAATATGTGTACTGCGTTCCTAATATGGCTTTCTAAACATACCCATATTTTAACTGCTTTCCTTCACTTTAGTTAAGCCTTTACCACCATTTCACTTGGTCATGTTGATTGGTTTTATTCTTCCCAATCAGAGCCAGCACAACCTGGAGCTTGAAGCCTTGCGTTTGAGCTTGACCAACTTGCACACGGCTCAGCTGGAGCTTTCTCAAACCAACATGCAGAAAGATAAGGAAGTGGCCCTCAGTGAGCTCCAGACCATGTTACGAGAGAAATGGGCACAGGAAAGCGCCATGCTGCAGACGCGCCAACAGTTTGAGCTGGAGAGAATCCGGGAGCAGAGCCGAGAGCAGGAACAACGAAACCAGCAACTGCACCAAAAAGGGATTGGTGAGGGTTTGAACCCTAGTTTAATATCAAAATTGTGTTCTTTTTAGTATTAGTTTAGTAGTGTGACAATGCAGTAGGATGTGCGTTTGCTTGATGTATTCACGTGTGTGGGTTTTTAATTTTATTTATTTATTTTTTTTTAAATATATATCGGTATGTTTTTTTTTACCGTATAGATGATCTGAATCGGGAATGGGAGAGGAGAGTTTTGGAAGAGAAGAGCTCAGTGGAACAACTGCAGGCCTGTAAACTAGAGGTGAACTCTTTTTTTTTTTTTTTCTTTAAATGTGCAAACATCTAAACCCACTGAAATATTGTGGCTTACCTAGAATAAAGTGTGAAACAGGCTTGCAAAATGCATTTTTCTTTTCTTTTCTCCATAGGATCTGAAGGCTGAGTGGCTCTTGGAGGCTGAGAAGGTGAAGACAGAACTCCAGAGTCAGTTAAATGATGCCAATCATAAACTGAGTGAGAGCAAGGCGGCCCTCACTGATGCTGAAGCAGCTTTGTCTGAGAGACAGGGTAGGCTAGAAGAACTGCAGAGTTCCAAAGATCAAGATATCAAGAACCTGGAGAAAGAGCTCAAACAGGCCCTGACTGACAGAGACGCTGCTGCACGTGAGTATCATTTTAAACAACTAAATTACACCATATTAACAGTGATATGGGACCCTGGGCCACAAAACCAGTCATAATGTTTTTTGTTTTTTGTTTTTTTTTTTCCAAATGAAGTTCTTAACAATGCATATTACGAATCAGAAATTAAGTTTTGATATATTTATTGTAGGAAATTGATAAAATGTCTTTTATGCCAAATGATTTTTGGCATAAAAGAAGAATCGATAATTTGGACCCAAACAATGTATTTTTTTTGGTTATTGCTACAAATATACCCATACTACTTAAGATTGGTTTTGTGGTCCAGGGTCACGTGTGGTTTTCTGGCCCAGTTTATGTGTGTTTTTCAGACCAAAGCAAACAATCAGCAGGTCTTAAAATGCCATAAATTCCCCTCCTTTTCCATTCAGGTGCAGTTGAGGAGTTGGTTACATGTCACAAGGTGGCACTGAAGGAGCAACAGGAACGTTCCCGAGCCCTGGAACAGAGAGAAAAAGAGCTCAAACGAGAGGTACCATCTTGCATTTGTTGCAAAAAAAAATTGCAATGCAAATGTTTTGTTTTTGTTTGTACTGATGCAACATCTTTGTGAAAGGTTGACCGTCTGCAGTCAGAAAAGGAGGAACTAAAGACCAATTCAGAACAGGAGATCTCAAACCTCTGGTCCCAGCTGGAGAGCATGAGAACCAACAGACAGGAGCTCGGAGGCAAGCTGGGCTATTTCCCTTTAAACCATTTTCTGCTTTTGAATGTCTGTTGGCTGAAACTACTGTATTGTTTTACTAATTTATTATTTATAATGAAACCAGTTTTATTTCCTCTGTTTTTTGTTTTCAGCAAAGTTCCTATTATTTATGTTGACCTGAACTACAAAGACCTGTTGTTCTTTCTCGATAGAGCTGAAAGAGCAGTTGCTAGCACGCTCGTCGCGAGTTGATGACATTGAGCGACTAAAACAAGAATTCGCTCAGCAGCGGCAGGAAATCAAAGAGCAGAATGAGATTGAGCTGGAAAACCTCCGTACCTATTTCGAGCAGAGACTCCGGGTCACTGAAGAGAGTCATCGAGAAGAAATCGCACTCCTGCAGCTGCGCCTTGTAGAGGGAGCCCTGGAGGACTCTGTGCTCAAGACAGGAGATGAAAGGTTTGCTCAGATTTCCAGATTCTGGGGTTATGTACTTTTATTTTAGACTATGTTTTAGTGTTGTTAGTGATTTTGTAATTTGAGATCTTGCTGTGTGTTTGTGCTTGCATTTTACATTATTATGCAATTGAGATTCAAATGCTTCATTTGCCAAATGCCTCATTTGCCAAATGCCAATCGTAGAGAATATAAGTAACACAATGTTGTTTTATAGTTTTCTTTCAGAAGGAAAGAGTGATGACGACAGGAATGATGCTATGGAAGAGATCACAAGACAGCTAGAGAAACACAAGGTGAATTGTTTTAATTGGTGGTGTATTTTGAGATGAACCCAGTTTTCCCATAATTTACTTTTTGTCAGTGTTGCAGCAGTTCACATGAATACAAAAGTCTTCCTAATCTTTTATCAATTTCAGATGACTACCATTGACCAGTTTATTAGTATTATAATAAGAAGGGACAAGCTAATGCACGTTATGTGTTCTTTGCAAGTACTGTAACTGTGTTTATTTGCAGGAGGAGCTGGATTCCCTGCGGCTGCAGTTAGAAGAGAGGCACCAGCAGGAACTGGAGCAGCTGCGGTCCAGCATGGCTCTCACTTACAAAGAAGAGCTACTCCAGGCTCGCACTGAGCTCACTGACCGATACTACAAAGACATTGACCAGCTCAACACCAAACATGCCCATGAACTAGAACAGCTCCGTGCCAAACTCTCAGACAACCATATCAAAGGTAAAGCTTTGTTCAATGTGCTCCAAGCTTTGCATTTATTTTTTTTAACACCTTAGCAACCACATAGCACCATAATAAAAACCACAGAAAACCACCGCATTTTTTGTTTAAAAAAAATTTTCAAATAAATCCTGTTCTTTTAAACTTCAATCACGGAATCCACTATTTTAATAGTTTATTTCATTTACATATTTTAATATTAAATTAAAACATTTTGAATTATTTCACAATATTACTGTTTGTTTTCTGCGTTTTTGATTAATAAATGCAGTGTTAGTAACTTCAAAAACTTCCTTAAATTTGAATAATATATTAAAGGTATATTACAAGGAATATTATAAAAAAAAAAAAAAAAAATTGGAAATGGTTTTTCTCTTTCTCTTTAGAAATAAACAAGATACGGCTACAGTCTGCACAGGACGTAGCAAGGCAGGTGGAGGCTGAGGTGAAGGAAAGGACTCTTGAGCACCAGGCCAAGGTGACCCAGCTGGAGAACCAGCTATCTCAGCTCTCCCTAATGCACTCAGAGGAACTGAAGAAAGTGGTGGCGCAACACAAAGAGCAGCTCAGTCAGATGGAGGAGACAGTAAGTGTGTGCATAACAGCAGGCCTTTATATGTGGTACAAAAGGGCTTTGGTGAAGATTGTTGCCAAAGGCTGGTACCACTGTCATAAGGTGTAGAAATAGTGGTCATGCTGTAGACAGATGAAACACACCCTTTAGCAATACTGTAATATCAGTAGTATCTTTATGAATACAGTTAATTTTGAGCACTGTTCTTTTCCCATTAAAGCATCAGAAAGATACTGCTGAAGAGTTAAGGGTGCGTCTTGAAGAGGCGCAGAAGGCAGAGAGGAAATGTGTGAGTGAGGAGTTCACTAAAGAGCAGACCCGGCTGAGGGAGCAACTCCAAATTCAGGCTGATGAGTGCTTGGCATCCCAGAGAGAGGAGCTTCAGAGATCTGCCCAGAAAGAGAAAGAGGAGTTGGAGCAGAAGCTTCTAGAGGTCCAAAAGCTCCTTAATGTGGAAAAGGAGAAGCTTCAAGCCCTGCAGAAGAGTGTGGAGTGTGAAGAGAGCCCTCAGGTAGTGGCGTTGAAACAGAAACTCCAGGCTCAATACGACAAAGAGATGTCCACTGCAAAGAGCGCCATGGCAGCAGAGGTAAAAGAGCTGAATACTCTACTTCAGGATCAGATGGAGAGCAAGCTACAAGAGGCCCTCTGCAGGTCAGAGACTGCATTACACTAAAACATGTTCATATCATTGGCAAATGTGATCCAGAGGCACTTAAGTTAAACCTTAAGACCGATTACTGTTATTCAGGGCTCTACAGCACGACCATTTCAGTCGAATTCAGTATTTGCGATTTGAAATCTACTGCGTGCGACTATTTAAAATATTTAGGAACAAATTGTAGAGAGAGTAAATAAGATTCATTGTGCAGTGTAGAGAGCTTCGTTGATTATAATGGAACTTTGTGAGATCGATTGAACTAAGATGAGTGACCGGTTTTAAAGCTTTTTAAGGGAGTCTGTAAATGAGATTGATTTAATGCAAGAGTCAAATAAATGAAGTTAATATTAAGTTACTTGCATTGTCAGACTGCTCTTTTGTCGTCAAAAATAGTTTGAAATGAGCCACAGCTGAGCTGCTGCGTGTTTCCATTCAAACACAGCTGTGTTTTGTTTATGAATGTGCTTTTTAAACTAATCTAGTGAGTCAATGAATCAATTACTCATTCATAAAGACAGCCACTTGCTTTATTCCTGAATGAATCAGCCATTTGAGCGATTCAAATGAATAAATGATTTAGTAATTAAATCAGCGACTTGCTGCCACCTATTGGCAGTTTTAGTTTTTTTTTTTTTTTAAGTATCTTTTCAGTTATTTAAATCATTCAATATTTATGTATTTAAAATGTTACATTTAAAACATTAATCTCAACATAAATTTATAAATTTGATTGCACTCATGCCACCTCTGAGCCTCATTAAACATATGAAAATACACCTAAAAGCCACTTTTGTGGTGTTCTGTCCACCTCTGTAGTACAAATTAATTAAAACTGATTTTATTTGATCGCTAACATTTTTGTTCTACTTGTTCTCATTGTTTTAATATAGAAATTTTAATATTTTAGAAATGTATTGTGTTAATTAGAAATTTTAAAAAGCTTACAAAATATAATTTTGTAAAATATGACAAAAGATGACATGCTTTTAATAAAATGCCATTACAAAGGTAAAAAAATGTAAAAAAAAAATTACCTGTAAATCACTTTGAGTCAAATATCGCCGCATAAGGGGAAGGCTAAAATTTGATGTAATTAGAAGGTGCTCCTGAAATTTTGACTATGCTCCTAAACTGAAAAGTGAGCGTAGAGCCCTGTTATCTGTACTCCTTAGTATTGCTTATGCTTTTGTTTTTTTGTTTGTTTGTTTTTTTTAAACGCCAGTCTAATTGGTGGCCACTTTTTCTTGTGCAAAAAATTTTTTTGTCAAAACAATGTACAACAAATGGAGAATGGCTGGAGTAAATGTGCTAATTATCATCTGTATGTCATGCATGTAGGCACCAAGAAGAGCAGAAACGACTGAAAGAGAAGTTGACCCTTCAAAGAGATGCTGCCTTGGATCAACAGAGAGAAGAGCATGGTGTGGAGCTGCAGGCCCAGAAAACGCTCCTGGATGAGAAAGCTGCACAATTAGAGCATCTTGAAAAGGAGTGTCAGGAACTCAAAATACACCACCTGGAAGAACTGGAATCCCTGAGGACCAATCACAAAACGGCCTTAGAGACCTTGGAGATGGAACTTACAAATAAACACAAGGTAGAGCTTGACAAATTGGAGGCGGTCCTTGAGGAGACCAACCTGGCACAGCTTGAAGCTCAAGAGGCGGAGCTTGAGGCACGACACAAACAGGAGAGGGAGGAGCTTGAGGAGAGGCTGTTGGCAAATATGGATACACTGGAGAGCACTTACTTGAAAGAAATCCAGACAGTGCGGGATGAGAAGGATAGAGAACTGCATGACCTTGTCGAGCACTACACTGGAGAGATTGAAAGGGTGAAAAAGGAGGAGCAAGCCATCAGAGAGGACCTCAGAAGTGAGCTTGCTAAGGTGCATATGGATAAATTCAGCGCCATGGCAGTAGAATTGAATCAAGCCCATCAGGTAAGCACAGGTGCATATGTTTAATACGTTGGCGATGAAAAGTTTATTGCAGGAGAAACATCTAGTGTTACCTTGCTCATGCAGGCAGAGATCTCTGAAGCAGTATCCTCTCAGAGGGCTGCTCTTGAGGATGAGCATCGATCTGCTTTGGAAGCTCTTCAGCAGCAAGTAGTTGCTTTAGAGAAGGAGCATAGCGCCGCCCTTCTGGAGATCACTGATCTTGCCACTGCAAAGGAAAAGCAACAAGGGCAACAACTGGATGTGCTAGCTACTCAACACCAGCAACAGCTACAGGTATGTGTTCAGGAGGGCAAGAACAATACGAGTCAAGCTGTGTCATTTTCATTTGGATGTGTTCAGCCTTCAGCATGGATTTAGCATAGAAAAGTCTTGTTTAAACCGTAAGAAGATAAGAGCTTCTTTCATTAACTCTCTTCTCTACCTCAGGAGTTGAGAGGAGTGTCTGCCAGGGAGCTGGAAGCTCTCCGTAGGGAATTAGAGGAAGAAGCGTCAAGGCAACGCCTCCACTTCCTGGAAGAGGCAGAGCTTCTCAAGTGCAAGTCTGAGGAGCTGTTGCAGCAGAAAATTGCACAGTTGAAGGTGAGAGAAGCAAGTAGCCGTAAAGCTGTCGTTTCTTATTAAAGTGAACGTGTATTCAGTGTTGGGGAGAGTTACTTTTAAAAGTAATGCATTGCAATATTGGGTTACTCCCTAAATAAGTAACTACGTTACTTAGTTACTTTTTATGGAAAGTAATGTTACATTACTTTGCACAGGGCCTAAAATTAACACTCGCCAAGCGCCAAATGCAAGTGTAAACTGGCGTTGGCGAATATATGTAATTGTGTCACTCGCCAGCTGTAACAATGCAAGCAGTAAGAACAACAGCCTGTTTTTAAAGAGATTCGCGGTTTCTGACATAAGCAAATCTTTTCTGGAGACAAAATCATAATGACTGGTTAGCGTCAAGAGTGAATCAAATAATAGGATACAAATGGGCTGATAAGGTCAGAGCAGTGTGATTGCTAGCTTGTCCCTAGATTCTAACTTTTATCTGAGAAGATATTGTTGCTTTATTTCGGAAGATTAACTTTTTCTATCTCTTATTCTTCATATCCTGAGAATGTGGTGACCCATACCTGGGGTTACACCGGAACGCAAACATCAGAAAGCCATGATTCTCTGTTTTAGCGAGATATGGTGTTTCTTGGGCAATGGATAAAAGAGGGACTGGCTTGAATTTGATACTGTACGCCTGTTTCACTCCATTAGCAGTGCTTATATGGTGCATATTTTTTTTCCCCGCTCATGTTAACGGATGTGAGCGTTCACACTGCACATGGTTGCGGTCCAGCAGTAAGTTCCAGAAGCCGTGCTTCTGCAGCAGTACAGCAGATTTATTGTTTGGTTTCTGCGTAGACCTGCATGTTCACCTCTCTGATAAACACTATGTGCGAATCGGTGGGTGGGGCTAAACAGGCAGTCATGTCGATTTTCTTCTGCAGAGGCAGCACTTATCTACCCATTACATCATAAGAGTAGAACTTTCCAAAAGCTGTCATTTTGGCAGACTTCAATACAAGCTGTTTTTAGACTAACAAAGTTTTGAGTTCTGAAACTTACAGGATGTTTTTATAATAAAATAACCTCTTATATGTCAAAAGATCAAGGGAATTTTGGTTTCTCAGTTCATGACCCCTTTAAGCAGACTGGCAGGCTCCCTGTCAATGTCTTCAATTCAGCTTGGTCAAATTGGCCATTTAAAAAAAACCTTCAGTATCTTAAATGTTGTGTCAGAAGGACCAGAAAAACATTAATTGCTATACAGCTAAATGCATAAATAAAGACTAAGAACACTACTTGACACATTCAGTATATAGATTTACTAGTATTAGCGCAATTAGTATTGCCTTTAACCATGGTTTAAAGGCAGTAAATGCATGACTGTACTAACGTATAAAAACAGCATAATACATTTGCAGATATATAGGGGACATGCCAAGTTCACATACTACTTTGTTCAAAAAAAACAATGCTACAGCCAGTTATACTACTTTGAAAAACCATCTAACCATCTAACAAGCACTGACAACAAATTAGGCTTAAGAAGGAGCATAGCTTGTTTTATAGCATATCACATATAGCCTGTATGTCTTTGAATAGGTGTTCATTCATCATAGTTAATTTGACTTTGGAAAAACTTGCTTTTTATAAAATTCTTTAAACTTGTCTATGTTGTGATTATTGCTGTGGTGTAATGTTCAGTATTTTAATATTTGTGTATATGCTACTCCATAGACATGGTTATGGACAATAGCTAAGCTTATTGGGGGAGGGAGTTAACATCTGGAGCAGGGGGACGATCCACTCTAAGCTCAAATTAATAATAATCCCCACCCTGTGCTGTATATTGTAGCCTCCATCATTCACAGTAAACCTTTAGATCAGATGCTGTCAGACATTTGCGTTGACCTTGTAGAGTTGTCCTCTAGCTGAAATCTGTCAGCAAAGGGGCTTTCTGAGATTTTTACCCTATTTGGTTTGTCAGTTGGCCACTTTCCCATTGGAGCATTAGAGAGGTCCTCTCTCAGTATTAATCCTACAGATGGAAAGACGTGTAGGGACACGTGAGCAATGGCTGACTGATTGAGGATTTGAGGTTTGTGTGGGTTTTTTGTGTGTGTGTTCTGTGATTTATCAATGATCTTTTTAATTTTTTATAGAATTGACTGGGTAAGTTCTGATCTAAACATTTGGCTTATGTCTGTTTTGAGGGTGAAAATGTAAAGCTCCAAAAGAAGTGATATTGAAGTCATTGCTACTCTACCTGTTTCTTGAATATTGCCCATAATGTGTATGTGTGTCTTTCAGGAGGAGAGTGACCAGGAAAAAGCTGTTGCACTTGAGGAGCTGGAAAAGTCTTTAAAACAGCAACACGAGCAAACTGAACTCGCCTACAGTGACAAGATGAGCCAACTCAATGCACAACTACAGCAGCTGGACACTGTAGTGTCACAGGTACAACACACAATCAATCAGTTAGTCAACTTGCAATACAACTACAGCAAATGACAAAAGTCAGCTTAGTGTAACAAACCTGAATATTCTCTCTAAACTCTAATAACTGTTGCTTTAAGTATTCAGTATTTTAATTCTTTACTACTGACAAAGAAAGCACAAGCATTAGAAAACAGTACTTGCAATGCTTTTGGGTTTTTTCAGTGTTCATTTAATTTTTTTTAATCTAAAGCCTGGAATGTACTACAGAACATTTTGCACTAATTTGCAGTCTAAATGCCAGTTGGCTAAAGTCAGAGCCATCATTCAGAATTTGGGCAGTCACAGATTGCATAGAAAAGTGTATATTGGCCTATATTGTATTTTTATTTATTTATTTTATTTTATTTTATTTTATTTTTTTTTTTGGCCATTTACAAAGTTGGTAAGTGTATGATGCCTAAAATCTGTTAAAATTGACATTTATGAGTCACGAAATGTAACAACAAATTCTAATAGTGGGCTGCTAAATTACTAAAAGATGTTGAATGTTTGTTATATATATATATATATATATATATATATATATATATATATATATATATATACACACACATATTTTTGCTTTACACTACAATAGGGAAATTACAATACTTCGCTAATTTCTACACTTGAAAGAGAGAGTTTGAATTTGGACTGCAGTAATGTTAACCATTTTTAAACCGCTAGTTGTCAGCCATTCATACTGCACTTTTAAGCTTTTATGTTGACTGAAACGGCAGTAGAGCTTTTATTTTTTTATTTCATATCGTCATATGACTCATGATAATATCGAGACAGTTTTGCTATCATGATATTGATTATATCTTTACATCCCTACATTGTGGTATTTATAATTAGATTTTATAATAAAAATAAATAACAAAAATTATTTACTTTTTATTAGCAGCGGGTGGGACAACAACAGTAGATCTTGGTAACAAAAAGGATTTAAAGAATCTGGTTTTCCAGACAGTTGAGTTGCTATTTTTAAAGGGGTGTTTAGGATGCTGGTACATAAGAAGTGGTGGGTGGGAATAGTAACAAAGGGCCTAGCTAAGCTTTGGTAGAGCTGGTTGTTATGGTTACATCTTTGCACGCCTTTTGGTTGGTAGAAATACGCCACGCATTCTTACAGCAACCTTATTTAAATGCATGCTACATTGTCTCATTGGCTTTTGCTGCTGTTTTCCCACCTCTTTTTGGCTTTGAATCTTTCAGGCTCAAACAAAACAAGATGTAGAACTTCGGGATCATCTACAGACATGTTTTCTGTTTACTTTGGCCGCAAGCTTATTATGAGGCTTCTAGATGTTAACCTCTTCCCTATTTGTTAGTTGCATTGACGCCTCTTGAACAAATGCTTATGCCTTTCTTGCCTGTGTGATGACTGGTTTCCTGTCTGTGGCATCTCTTTTGCCTCTTCCTCAGCTGCGAGCGGAGGTGAGCGGGCTGCAGGTGGAGCTAGAGGGCAAGCGGGCAGAGATGGACACGCTGGAGACGCTCCTGCAACGCAGAGACCGGGAAAACCAGGAGGGAGACAATCTATTGGCCATGCTCAGAGCAGACCTCAACACTGCCACACAGCAAAGGTCAGTTGGCCTGCAGGGATACAGAAAAAGAGATTTTGGAGAACTAAATGACAGTCTGCATACTGTTTTAAAGAGCAACTTTGTTTTTAAAAAATTTCTTTTTTATTATTATTATTATTATTATATTTTTTTTATTATTATTATTTTTTTTTTTTAACTTTTGTCTGTCAGACAAGACCTGAAAACAGCACGCGACAAACTACAGCGGATGCTTGTAGAAATGCTTCGAATCACTATTGCAACAGAAGAGCATATCAGCCACAAGTTAGGAGCTTGTGTGTCAGGAGGTCGGGCTGGAGACAAAACGCCCAGCTCTATGACAGCCAGCAGTAGCCGCGAGTCACGTGAAACAGGTATGTTTCTGGTAGTCTGCTGAATAAAATCTTTGTTGATCAACCAGTCTGAAAGCAATGTCCAATTGATTTGATATATAAAATGTATATAATATTTAAAGGGATAGTTCACCAAAAAACAGAAGAAAGAAACTCGCAGGTTTGGAACAAGTGAGAGTGAGAGATTAATTCACACTAGGGCTGCCCTCTGTCAGCTAGAAGTTGTTTATTTTAAGCTATTAAAATGAATTCAGCTATTCAGCTGTTAGTCGCACGTTTATTAATAAACCATATAAATCCCAATCATGAGCCTTTAATACATAGCCTTATAAGCGCTCAAGCGCATGCAAAAAAAAGAAAAAAAAAAAGCTTGCCACAGTTACAGTTCGGCGACGTCTACAGTGAAACATTGCGATGGATGATGACATTGGTGGGTGGGGGAGGGGTGCCTGGTGTCCGAAGCGTCAATCTGTATTCAGAAAGGCACGGAAAACAAATAACGCAAGCTACTAAAGGGACATGGTTAGCAGCTAATGGTTGCCTTTTACATTACAGTACATAAATTTTCACTTACCACATAAACGGAGTAAGGAGAGATGATGGCAAATGACTTGCAGATCCTGAGCATGACTGACAAGCATTTAATCTAGTAAAATATGTGGTAAGAACTGCTGCTCTGTAGTATATACACTGAGCATGTGTGATCTAGGGATGCAACAATACAGTTAGTCCACGGTTCAGTACGAACTAAAAAATTAATGAACCGTTCAAGAACGACCCATAACTACCAGCCAGGAATGCTCTAATATGGATAAAGGCATCGCTATCGCTGTAACTGAATAAAAACAAGATATAACGTTAAACATTTTGAATGATGAAATATAAGGACAATAAATACTTGTCTGCAATGATATATGGTTTATCTGTGTTTTTCCAGCCATCTTGGGTATTGTTCATAATGATTAAATATATTTGTAAGCCATTGCTAATCGACATACAGTATAGAATATATTGTCTGCCTCATTCTATGATAAGGAGCCACATCAGATCACAAAAGGAAGTTATTTCAAACACTCGACTGATGCTGTGAAGTAAAAATAAAATATATTGTTCTCTTTTGTTGGACAACAAGTTTAGAAAGGCTTCTCATTGCATTTCATTAGAAGGGAAGATGCTCTGCAAATGTTGCTTTTTCAAATATAAACGAGGAGGCGTTTCCTCATCTCAGCACGTGAAATCACGGGCACAAACACAACAAAGAAACTGTTTAAATGCAGAACTGAAAACCGCAATTCGTGGTCCGTGTGTGTTGAACCGTGGATGTCGTACCAAACGATTCAATATTATATAGAGTATTGCAACATCCATAGTGTGATCGCGAATCTCAAAAGTGAAAGTAAAAAGCAATCATGTACTTAGAAGCAGTTTCAGTGCCCCACGTATTAATAGCGGCTCTCTGATGCCCGCAGTTTATATACAGTGTAATTACTCAACGATATAACCGCGTTCGCAGAAAGTGCATCCTGTTTGCTTGCTTTATTTTACAAAAGCGCCATGTTTCGTCGTTGTTCTGAGTGCACACGAATAAACATAGTCTTTACTGATTGGAATGATGTATTACTTTTATTTGTATGACCAAAAAGGAAGTATTTTAAGAGCGGGTGACTGCACTCGTGCCTCCATCTGTTATGCAGTAGACGCACAACTTTTCAGCTTCCACACTCCGCACAGACACTTGAATGGCGGACATTTTGCTATATATATATATATATATATATATATATATAAACATTCAATATCTAAAACAGATTGTAACAATTTGTTTCTGTTTTGTTTTTGTTTTTTATTTTTTTCCCTTCAGGAGAGGTAGTTGGCGCAGAGGGAGATGCTGATTGTAGTGTGTGGTCTTCGGCTGTGGATGAGGGATTGGAGTTGTCTCAGAGGCTGTGTGACAGTGTGTTCTCTGGGCCGGAGGGAGAGATGGAGGCTGAAGGCGAGGAGCTCATGCTGGGTGCCTGTACACGTCTGCGCACCGCTGTGGATAAACTACTGGAGCTGCTGTCTGACTCCTCACAGCAGGTACTACGGTTGTGCTCGACGTTATATGCTGTTATACTTTACTTTATATGAATATTTTAAATTGGCATCAGTTTTAGTTGATATCAATTTTTTTTATTAATATGTAATGTAGGTTTTTATTTTTACTTGGTAATTTTAGTGCTTAACTTATTTTAATTTCTAATGTCATTTTATAATGTTTCACCTTTTTCAATTAACAGATGTTTTTAATAATTGTAGTTAACAGTAATATCCCTGCTGTTACTTTTGATCGTCCTTGGTTATCCTTGCTGAATAAGAGTGTTGCTGTATTAAAGGAAAAAATAAAAAAAAAAATAAAAAAAATAATGAAATCATTCTTGGTGACCCTTAACTTTGAATGGTTGCATTTCATTTATCTCTTTCTGTAATTCTCTACTGTAGTTGGAGCAGATATGTGGTCTGCAGGCTATGCTAAATGAGCAGTTCAGAGATGGAGGTGAGGCCGGTGCATCTCTGCTGTTTCAGAACTCTCAGCTCCTGGAGCAGCTGGATCATGAGGCCAGTCTGAAGAGCCAGCTACAGTTGGAGCTGCACAAGGCCGAAGGTCAGAATACCTATATATGGTCTGTTATCTATTGTATTACTATCTCTGTATCAGGCATTTTGACTTCTCATTTGCTGATGACATGTATGCCTCTAGGTCTGATGGAAGGCTACGTAGCTGAGAAAGCTGCTTTGGAGGAGGCGCTTCAGCAGAAGGAGACGCAGCAACAGCGCCTGGCAGAGGAGCTGGAGAGCACACGTGTACAACTGCAGCAGCTCAGTGAAAATCACAACCTCCTCCTACGTCAGAGAGAAGCCCTCACAGCTGGCCTTGGAGACACTGAGAAGGGTGAGAGAGGAGGGGTTTAGGGCCATGATTTAAGATGACATGCTTTAGTTTATTCTCAGATTGAATTGCATAACGCCAGATTATGTAACATTAGATTGTCATTCGGAGCATGCCGATAGTCATGGCCTGTTAAAGATGCATCTGTTGGTTTGCACACAGAGTAGGGGTGTGCGATATGTATCATCTACAATAATATCCTAATTATAGTTTTGACGATATGTGAACTGGCAATTTAGAACCAAAAAATGCATTGAATGCACACTTTCGCTGTGCGACGTAGCCTGTTAGAGCAAGTTCTGTTAGAAAAGTTCAGTAAACAAGTAAACACAGGATTAAATTTTTAGATTAGACTGTTGTCTTTTTTCACTTCTGTGAACTAATCACTGCACAGAATATGAAGAATATGTAAAATTTGTGGAGTCATCTGTTCATGATGGGCTTAAACCAGCCAAGGCACCAGCACAAAAACATACTTGGCAAAATACTGTCTAATTATTGACAAAATACTGGAAAATGCTGAGGTAATTTGTCAATATCGCACACTCCTAACAGTGTGAAATTTTTAAGATTGTATGCTTGTGATGGAGGGTTTAGTTTCATCCTACAAATTCTTTCTGCTCTGTAGGCTTCCTCGACGCAGAGGAAGAGACAGGTTTGTCATGATGATCTGCGATTTGAAATGTTTGCGTTGAAAATTTTCTTTTACAGTTTTGAACACTAAATGCATCCATTCCAGATGACGTTTGCAATATTTTTTTTTATTTTTAAATTTGTGGTTTATTAACGCTCTTGCTTATCCTGTGATGTTTGTTTGTTTGTTTGTTTGTTTGTTTTTTTTGCTGTTTAACTTGTTATAAACTTTTGGTTTTGAAGGTCTAAAAACATGTTAATTTCTCTTACGACCGTTTCTTTGCCAGTTTCTTCTTGATCCAGTTTGCTGTGCTTTATTTGTGCATTGAGAATGCACAAAAGGTCCGGAGCTCCTGTGCATGTTTGCATCTTAATTTGGATTTGGATTTTGTGTGTTTTGTTGATATGGACTCTGCTGGTACTCATTCATTTTATTCATTGGTCCTCCTGGGCTCTTTGCAGCTCTGCTAGCGGAGGCTGAGCGTCTGGGGCAGGAGTGTGTGGAGGTTCAGCGGCAGGCAGAGAAGGACTGCGGTGGTTTGGCGTCTCGTCTGCAGATGCTGGAGCAGGCCCTGGAGGAGCAGGAGAGCCGTGCACATCAGCTGGAGGAACAGCACCGCCTGCAGACTGAAGACCTGCAGCAACACATTAATGCTCTGGAGAAACAGCTCAAAAATAACCGCCAGTTCATAGATGTGAGTGTTTCCAGCAGTTTAAGTGTCTGAAATTCAGCACCAGAAAAAGTGAATGTGAGCTAAAGGAAATAAATGTCTTTGCTTTTTTCTTCTTATGTACAGGAACAAGCAGTGGAGCGGGAGCATGAGAGAGATGAATTCCAACAGGAAATAAAGAATCTGGAAGCTCAGCTGAGACATCCATCTAAAGGACATACAGGAGGGGACAGTAAGGGTCAAAGGGTAAGGGTCAATGTCTAGTACTTTTAGATGTGTTTGTCTAACACCGTTTTTGTGACTTGATTAATCGTGATGGGTATGTGAGCAAAATGATGTGGCAGCAACTACCCATCCCTTCTCAAAACGTTCAACAGTCACTTCATTCCAATGTGTTTTTCCCCCCAATTCGTGTTTGTAAAAAATTATGCTATATGCTATACATGCATTCCATACAGTCCTATTTCTAAATTCTTCATGCAGTTGCATTTTTAATATGCCTGCTCTTCCATACCACATTGCTCACATACTCTGTCTGTAACAAAGAGACTAAAGCCATTCTGATAACTCTGACACCTCTGAATGATTTAAATGTTCATCTAGATGATTTTTTTTTTTTCTCCCTAACTTAATGTTGTAGATTGAGGACTTGGTTCTTCAGGTATGTTATCCAGCTGTAGTCATTTTCATGCTGGTAGCAAATGCATGGCTTACGCAGTGTTTAAGTAGTAGAGCATGTGATGGATATTGTCCATTCGTTGTCTTTTGTCAAACTTTTTTTTTTTTTTCAGCAGGTATACATCAGTCATGTCTATAGTTAATGTCTTTTTTTTTTGTTTGTTTTTTTTGCCCCTTCCTCCTACTCAAACGCACACATACACTCATCCTCTTTTCTCTGAAATGTCTTTGCTTACTACTGTAGTGGCTTCTGAAGCCTTTATTTAATAGCTTTATTGTCAGAACTGTACATATGTGTCTGTTGTATCCCCCTTAAAAGTCTAGATTCTTTGCAAAATTGTTGCTTGAATAATTTATGGCTAATTTGTGCTGCTGTGTGGCCTCTATTCCCAGATAGATGTTCAGTATTTGTATTCTAATAATCACATTCACTTTTGTTGGGAATGTAGCCTGTTCCTTTCCCTTGTTATGGATACGTTTGACTTTCTTTGCCTAATTTTGTACAGGTGGAAAGTCTCCAGGCTCTGATCAAAGATAAGATGGAAGACTATAGTGTACTGTTGTCAGCAAAAGAGCAGTGTCAGCGCGATGTGGAAGAGCGTAATGAAGAGATTGAAAAATTGACAACTCGTATCCGTGAGTTGGAGCAGGCATTGCTGAGCTGTGCAGAGGCCAGCCGAACTGTCACACAGCTGGAGCAAGAACTTCAGAAAGCACGCAAGAACCTTCAGGAGCTCACACAGGTGGAAAAAAAAAAATACACACATGAGAGCGAATGTGTATTTAGACATTTCAAAACCCATGCATTTTTGACTGCTTCAGTTGGGCATTAATATTTGGGGAGATTTGTAGAATGAATAGTAGTACATGGTTCTAACCAATAGTGATCTGTGTGTTTTTACTTTTAGGATAAGGAAGCTTTGCAGCAGCAGCAATATGCAAATAAGCTCCAGATCTCTGCCCTACAGTCCAAACTTGATGAGACCAGACACCGTTTCCCTGATATGACCCCTGACCCCAACCTCCGAGAGCAGCTGGAAGCCACACAACAGGATCTGCAGACCAAAGAACAACAGGTGTGTACAAAGACAGTGAAAGAGAAAACGGGCTGTTTTGTTTCTAGTTAAGACGTGAAGTTGATTTTAAGAGTTTTTCTTTCTTAGGTGGAGTTGCTGTCAGAGCGTATAAGCGAGCTTGAGAAGGATTTGGTTGTGAGAGAGGAAGAGGTTGGACAACTAACACTACAACTGGAGCTCAAAAACAGAGAGAGCCGAGCGTCAGAAGAGCAGCTCCACGCGCACATCACGCAACTGCAGGTAAGGCTGTGGTCTCGGTGAAGTCTGACGGTTCTATTGTGATTGTAAACATCACAATAAATTGCATAAATTGTATTTATAGCACAGAACCTTCAAAGTGTAGTGGATTTAGTTAATGATTGTGTGGAGGATGTTAAAGCGAGGTGGAACTCGTTCTGTGTCCTTTAGGAAACTGTGGACACTTTGACAAGGCGACTAGAAGAGGGCAGCGATGAATCCATTCTTCAGCTGCCTTCTGCTCTTCTGGAGGAGAAGAATCTGGAGATCGACCACTTGAACCAACAGATCCTCCAGCTGCAGCAGGAGCTGGACATGTCCAATGATAATAAGGTAGGACAAGTATGTCCATGTAATTTTTTTTTTTTTGTTTCCCCCAAGTTTCTTACTTGGAAGTACAAAAAAACAAAGGATTAGTTCACTTCCAAAATAAAAATTTCCTGATAATTTACTCACCCTATGTGATCCAGGATGTTCATGTCTTTCTTCAGTCAAAAAGAAATTTAAGGTTTAAGGAAAACATTCCAGGGTTTTTCTCCATATAGTGGACTTCAATGGGAGCCAATGGGTTGAAGGTCCAAATTGCCATTTCAATGCAGTTTCAAAGGGCTCTACAAGATCCCATCTAAGCAACAAGGGTCTAACTAAACCATCCAGCACTGGTCATTGGTCATGTCCAGCTCCTGCTGCAGCTGGAGGATTTGTTGGTTTTGTTATAGTGTGTGTATATATAAAAATATATAGTATATATTTTATAACAACAAATGCTCAACTTGCACTAGCTCTGTAATGCGCATCCGCGACTTCACACGTTACGTAATCACATTGGAAAGTTCACGCACGGTTAGTTCCTCGTCTGTGGGCTCTGGTTCAAAAAGGTAAGGTAGGGCTCCATCTCATTTTCTCCATGAACTTTAAAATCGTCCCAGACTGTTGTTTTACCTGTTTTGTAAAGGGCATTTGACTTTTCACGTTCACTTTGAAAACACTGGGTCAGTACTTCTGCTTACGTTATGCGTGACCTTTTCAACGTGACTACATAATGTGTAAAGCTAAGCTGGTGCAAGACTAGCATTTGTGGTTAAAAAGAATATACGCGTTTTGTTTTGTTTTTTTGTTTTTTTTTTTAAGAAAATGGCTGATCGTTTCACTAGATAAGACCATCATTCCTTGGCTAAGATAGTGTAGAGCCCTTTGAAGAGGCACTGAAACTGCAATTTGGACCTTCAACCCACTGGCTCCTATTGAAGTCAATGAAAAATCCTGTTATGGTGAAAAATTGTTATGGTGAAAAAGCCTGGAATGTTTTCCTCAAATTTGATTTCTTTTTCCCTGAAGAAAGAAAGACATGAACACCTTAGAAGACTGGTCACTTATTTTGTACGGATTAGGTAAGCTGCTGGTTTGTAACTAGTCCTCATTTTCATTTTCAGACTCTGGAGGAAAAGCAAGCTGAAATTGAAGAGCTGCGCTCTCTGGTCGAGCGTCTTCGTTGTGACCAGCAACGTTTACGCCAGGCAAAGGAAGAAGAGACTGAACAGCTCCATGAGGTTATTAACAAGCTCCAAGAGGAGTTGAGCCAGCTTGACCCCAACCATCATGAGGTCAGTGACCCCAACACTGACAGCCCCGAGTCATCAGACTTCCCCTGGTCCCCTCATCCTCTCCAACAGAGGGCGCCTGAAGAAAGCCTGTGCCAGGAGCTCAGCAGCCACACGCTGCAATCATCTCGCGCTCGCTTGCAAGAGTTACAGATTGAGCTGGAGCGAGCAGCTGGAGAGAAGGACTCACTTCAGAGACTGTTGCTCTCCCAAGAAGAACAGTATGGAAGCCAGGTAGAGGCGCTTGGCCAGAGTCTCGGAGAGGAAAGGGGGAAGGTGGTCGTGTTGGAACAGGAAGCAAATGAGCTGAAACTCCAGCTAGAGGAGAAACGGACAGAAGCTGAGAGGTTGGCGGCTCGTGTGGAGGTGTTGGAAAATACAGAGCGAGCTCATCAGTCCAGGCTTAAAGAGTCTGAGCTCCAGCTGAGAAGTGCGGAGGAGAGAAGAGACGAGGTCCAGCAGGAGCTTGCAAGGCTGCAGGAGGAACTGAAGGACCAGTGTGTTGAGAAGGAACTTCTGGAAAACCAAATCTCAGAGCTGCAAAGCAAAGAGGAGGAGTGTCAGAATGAACTTGACGCTTTACGGTACAAACTTGACGAGCTTGAGGAAAACGTCGAAGTAGGCAAAGCCACCATCATTGCCTTGGAGACGAGCAAAAAAGAACTGTTTGTTGAGAAAGAAGCTCTGAGAAAACGGGAGGGATGCCTCCAGGAGGAAATAGAGCGTTTAAAACAGGAAATGACATCAAAGACTAACTACATTAAAGAATTGCAAGAGCAACAGGAGGAGACGGTGGCTAAACAAGGGGAAGCTCAAAAAGAAGTACTGGTGAGATACTTGGGAAAACTTGTTTTAAATCAAACCTTGCTCCCTATAGTATTTGAGTATTTAGTTTTCATTTCTTAACTGTGGTGGAAATTTGAGCTGCACTGCAAACAAACTGTAATAGCTCTTGGCAAGAGTAAAGTTTATAGCCCATAACAATAATGTAAACGGTGAGTTATTTGGGGAGTTGTTTCAAGCTTTTCAGAGTCTGTAATTAGTTGCAGATCAACCATGTGTGTGCAGTCTGGGTAGTGCTTGAAGTTACAGAAAGAAAAAAAGGGGAGGGTCCAGAAAAGAATGATTTAGTCCAACCCTCTGGCACATGAGAGAATAGCTCACACGGGAAGTAAATTTACAGAAAGAGGAAGTCTGTCTGAAGTCTTTTAAACAGTTTACTTTTAAAGCTTGATCTAGACTTCGGATTGGTTAGTCATGAGGTAAAGTGGAGACCTGCACTGTTTATATTTGCTTCGTTTGGAGTATGTTGGAGCTCTATTCTAGCAAATAACATTTAATTTCTTGGAACTTACTTTCTAGTTGTGAGTCTACTTTTGTTGTGGTTGAGCAGCAGGCAAAAACCCTGATTGCTTTAATGTGTAATAGTTGTCATATTTTTAGATTGTTTTATGTTAACTGGTTAGATGGGTATAGTTTACATTCCTCAACTAAAATTGAGTCATGCATTAAAACAGGATTTTCTGCATACCTGAGCTTGTTCTTCTGCTCATTTATCAGGACATGACTTCAACTAAAAATAGTTTTGTAACTGATGTAACACTTCCTATGTGTGGTGTAAAGGACAGACATTTTAAATGTTTGTTTTTGCAGACATGTGCTGAAGAGACCTTGGCTAAAGCTGAGACTGCTTTACGTGAGAGAGAACAGCAGCTGATCCACCTGAGGACAGAGCATGATGCTTTAAGGGCGGAGCTAGCAGCTGTGAAGGAGGGGCTGAGCACAAGCACAGAGAGAGCCGAGAAACTACGGGAAGAGGGACAGGTATGTGCATTAGTTCCTTAATTGATACACATCTTCTAGTTTGTGTGTTAAATTAGTGTTTCTAGCCTGACTTCTGTTCAAATGTAAGATTTGGTGGTTTACAAGCAAAAGTTTTATTACCCAAGTAATGCATCATCAACCATGATTTGCAAAATAAGTCAGCCAGTCATTATAGCAAAATATACCAGATAGGATGATGATTGTCAAATGGGCAAAACCTAGGATAGTAGCAAATTTAACAAATGTAGAATTACAACTAATTAGTATTTGGGGTGAAAGTAATTTGTCTTTTAATGTCTTAAATTTTTTTTTTTTTTTTTGTAAATATGCCTGGCGAGACTGTTACACTGAATGGCATTTTAGTGGGTATCTTGTAAATAAGGGAAAAATGTGTGATGTGACCCAGAATGCAAAAATCGTACACAGACTTAATTCTTAATGAGGGTTAATGAAATAAAATATTTCATACAGCACAAGCACCAGTCACTTTTTTTTTTCAGAAATGGAAAAATCAAGTTTGCTGATTTGATCTTTCACCATTAGACAAAAGATCGTGCGTTGGCTGATCTTGAGTTCCATAACCAGCACCTGAAGGCAGAGCTGCGGGGTCTGCAGGATGACCTGGCTGTGCAGGAAGAAGAGTTGGCCTATCAGCAGCGGGAGCTAGAGCAGCTCCGACAGCGCTGCAGCCTGCAGGAACACCATCCCAAACACGGTCACCGCTTTCTTGAAGGCCTTTCCCGTGCCCCATCCCTCTCCGCTTCTCTATCTTCCCCTGAAGTCCTGCGTAGGTTGGACTGCAGTGAAGAGCGGCCCTCTCGTCTGCAGGTATCTCACCTCTCAGAGCTCAGTGCGCTACACAACGCCAGCCTGGAGCTCCACAGCAAGCCTTCACCTATGGAGCGGGACAAAGAGAGACCACACGCCAGACAAACTTTTATCCCACCTTCAGAGGAAGCTCCACCCAGCTCACACACTGCTTCCCCATGCTCGCTTACTATGTCCGAACACCTTTCTGTGCTTGACTCGCTGGATGCAGATAAGGTAAGCATGCAGTTAGTAGTATTTATGTACTCATAGCATTCTTTTGATACTGTTATTTTTTCTTTCTTTTTTTTCCCCCCCCTATGAAATATTTATTCCCTTTTTTTCTGGTTTCAGTGTTTTGATTTTTAATATAAATGTATCATTTCATTTAGCCAAAGTTTCTGAATTTGGACATCTTAACATCATAATTTAACTTTGTAACTATTCGATCAGTCTTTTAAAATGTAATCAAATGAAAATCTTCTCTTCTGCTCACCAAACCAGCATTTATTTGATCCAAAGTACAGCAAAAACTATTTAAAATAACTGTTTTCTATTTGTATACATTTCAAAATGTAATTTATTCCTGAGATCAAAGCTACATTTTCAGCATCATTACTCCAGTCTTCAGTGTCACATGATCCTTCAGAAATCTAATATGCTGATTTGCTGTTCAAGAAACATTTTGTATTATCAATATAAAACCGTTGTGTGTGTTTTTTTTTTTTTTAAGGATTTTTTGAATAGAAAGATACAAAGATAAGCATTCATCTGAAATGAGCTTTTGTAAGATTTCTGTTTCAGATAAATGATATTCTTCTGAACTTCCTGTTCATCAAAGAAACCTGAAAAATTTCTACTCTGCTATTTTAGATGATGATGATGATAATGATAATAATGATAATGATTTCTGAGGGATCATGTGACTGGAGTAATGATGCTAAAAATTCATCTTTGAAATCACAGGAATAAATGATATTTTAAAATATTCAAATAGAAAACAGTTATTTTAAATAGTAAAAATATTTCAATTTTGCTGTTTTTGCTTTGGATCAAATAAATTAAGACTTAGTGAGCAGAAGAGAATTCTTGAAAAAACATAAATTGTACTGTTCAAAAGCCTTTGACTGGTAGTGTGTGTATATATATATAAAAAAAAAATGCAATAGTTAGAATTGGTGTCTCATATTATTGGTTCTCTCTGTTGGTGTCATGATTGGCAAGTAAATATGGTAATGGTGTAGCTGTTATGTTTTAAGGTTCATGAATTGGACAATTCAGATATTACACCATCTCGTTCTCCACTTGGTTCCACCTCTCCTGTCTCTGTGCCGGAGTGGGTCAGCGATGGATACGGCAGCAGTGAGTGTTTTTTTTTAAATTCGTTTCTGTAAGAGACTGCATGTGTTTAACATGTCTAACAAGGAAAATGATATTAACCTTTTTGTGTTTGTAGATGTGAGCTCAGAGTTGGAGGCCATGCTGAAGGTTGAATTGGAGAATACAGAGCGTTTAGATGCTCATTTTGTGGAGTATCTGCGCTGCAGAGGAATGTCACCTGCTGAAAACACAGATAGTGCTGCAGGCAGCATGCATGAAAATCATGAGGCCCTCACACCTGAATTGCAGGTAAGCCACATCATGTATGAGTGACAGTAGTGGCACATCACAAGAAGAATTGATTAACTTGGTGATTCTGTATCTATCATTTATAGGCTATGTTGAAGCGCGTCTACCAGGAAAGCTGCAGAATCCTGTCATTGTCCCATCGCCCTGCACCGTCTGGCCAATCCCGCCCAGATTCAGAGCCTGCCCCGCCCCCCTCCTGGCAAAGGGAGAGACGGGCCTTACAGGAGACAATTCTATCGCTCAGAGAGCTGCTCTGCAGGATGGCTGACAGGGAACCCAGGGTGAGGCTCATTTTTGCATTGCTTACATTATGGATCCTTAAAGTCGTGCTTTAATCATGTTGATAATTTAGAGGCCCCGTTTTGCTGATCAAATGTGATGGAGTAGGCTTTATGGGCCATACTGCAGAATTGGTCCAAAGTCATAGTTTTTTTTTTTTTTGCATACATACAAATTCTTTTTCCAAAGAATTTGTATGTATGCAAATTGTATAATATCCAAGGTACACATTTCTAGTAATTGTGCAGTTAATTCTCAGTGTTTTTTTGGAAAGTTTTGGAATATTTGTCCTCTCCCCAAATTTGTCACTACCAAAACACCAGTAGTTTACCTTATTAAATTGTAAGGGTTATACTGACCTATTAAGATTTTGCTTGCATCTAGATTGTAAATATATATATATTTTTTGCCATTTTATTACAGATTTTCATTGGTAAATCCATTAATTAAAATGTAACAATATTTCAAGTGTAATTTGAGATTTGTTGTATTTTGAATCCAATTTTTCTTCGTAAAAGGCAAAAGTTAATCATGCTGATTTCAAAGTTAAGGATCCATTAGTTTGAACCTACATTGAACCAAAAACTATCATAACATCTTTGAGTTGATAATTCAGTATATTTAATTTTTGACAAAAAATCTGTTTAGGTAGTGACAGCACATTTTAACTTGCATACTAAAATGTACTAAAATAAATTTTTAGTACAGTTATGCAATTTTTGTACTTCCCCCAAATATGAGGATTATGTGTTCCCTTTTGTCACTGCCGAAACAATGATGACATGTTTCATTAGCGACTGTTTCGGTAGTGACAATTTTGATACTTTTGAACCTATCTCAAAGATGCTAATCAGCACATGGTTAGCTAGCACAGTTCTGAACAGTGGTACACACATAAAAACTAAATGTTATGGAATAACTCCCAAAAAAGTGTGCTTAATTACAGAAAAAGGTGTGTGGTAATGCCGTTCCTTACAGTTAAACACAGATTTTTCAGACTTTTGAACACATTAACCTCAAAATAATGAGATCTATCTACTCGCACCATATAGCTATGAGAGAGAGTGATGCAGGAATATTTCCTAATCATAAAGTTATGGGTTTAGTTAAAATCTCAGGCAACAGACTAAAACATACACAGTTTCGGTAGTAACATGAAAAATGTGGGAAACCTTTTTTTTTTTTTTTTTCTTTCCATAAAATTTCATGATTTACAAAGAAAAGAAAATATTTTTTTTAACTTCACTTATTAAAAGAATCAAAAAGATAATTTTAAAAACAACAATAGGGGAAAAAAAACTAACAAAAATTACTTCTATATCATTTTCATAAGTTGAAATTTAGGGGTTAGGGTTCAGGACAGCCACCTCCCAGTTGAAAGCACTCAATAAATGATGATTTTAGATATATTAAGCTTACTAAAATTTTAAATATTATTGTGGGTTTCAATAGATAATAGAAGAATCTTAATAAACATCTAAGGTTTGAATACACTTATGAATGTGTTTTTTGGTTGTGGGACAGCAATTCTGTACCAATTCTGTAGAATGCCCCTTATAGGGTTAAAATAACTTGGAAATAAATCTACAGATCCAGAGTTGGTGTAGGCTAAAGTTGTGTACATTAGCATGTGTGCAATCCAACAGTCCACTTGCATTTTAATGTTTATGTTTGTGTGTATGCACATGAAGACTGACAGTGGGGACGTGGACTGGAGGCGCGAGCTGTTGCAGGCGGTCCGCAGTGTATTTGACAGTGAAAGGGAATGGCTTCACTCTCAGCTTCAAGCTTTCGTGGCAACCACTACTCAGATGGACCTCACCCCTTTGCTGGATCAGTTAAAGAAACTGTTTCAGAAGCAGGTGCTGAGCTGCTCATCATGTGATGGTGTTTTTGATACTGATTTTGCCATATTAAATGAATTCAAGTGCTTTTATGTATTAACTATTTTGATTGCCTTTCAGGAGGAGCAGCAGTGGAGATCTCTAGAGCAGCTGTTCAATGCAGACCGTCACAGTCTATTGGCTGAAGTGCGCAGCCTGCATGCGCAGTTGCATGCAAGCACCCTGCAGAGCCAGGAACAGCTGCGGCAGCTGCAGGATTCCCTGCACAGCGCAAAAGAACAGGGCATGGAAACGCAACATCAGCTGCATAGAGATGGTATGTTTTTCACAATTCATTTGCAAGTATTGGGAAACCAACAAACGATTCCAAAGGCAGATTTTAACTTTGTGCACTGTTTAGTTGAAGAGCTGGAGTTGCGGCTGCAACAGGAACAGACAGTGTCACATGATCTGCGCACCTCTCTGGAAGCCGAGAAAAGTAGTGGATTGGAGCAGCAGAGGCTGTTGGAGGCGGAGCTAAAGGCTGTGTCAGTGCTGAAGGCGGAGCTTGAGGAGGCCAGGCTACAGCTTCAGTCTACATACAGAAGTCAAGATGAATTGAAGAGTCAAATTCACAAGCTCAGGTACAGCAAGCATGCATGCATTTTGAATTTGAATTGTTGCTTTAGTAGTATGCTGTATCTTCTGAAAATTGTTTGTATTTCAGGCTAAAGCTGGAAAATGTTGAGGCTGAACATCAGGCCTGTCCACAGGCTTTGGAGAAAGAGCAGGTTAGAGTACAGGAACTGCAGGAGGACCTTCAGCAGCAGCAACTCATCAACCAACAGACAGCTGACCAAAACCACCAAACACAGGAGGTGAACCACATTTTTGCTGCATTAACCTTCTATTAGTAGGGAATTGGATTCATCTGAGTGTCCCAGATCTCTAAATTAGTTAATCAAGATGATTTGTTCCGTTATTATTTAGTGGCTATTTTTCATGGTCATTGAGTCATTGAATGACTCGCTCAATTGTTGTCTGTGACCAAAACATGTCTAATGCTGCAGTCTCTCTAGAATTTGAGCACACAGATATCTATAGATACTAGTGTGGTCACGATACCAAAATTTTGACTTCAATACGATGCCTGACAAAAATATCTCTCTGCTACTACTGAACTAATACTACGACAAAAACATAGAACAACAGGTAAAGTAATTCAATAATAGCTTTATCCAAATTTCATAATGTAGTCATTTTTATTTGGTCTTTGCAAGTAATAAACTAAAGGACATAACTGGGGCCAAAATTCGGTGGTTAATTAACCAATTAATTAAAATCTTGAAACTTAGTTTAAGAGCAAATTCTTAAAAGTTGAACAAAAATTATGCGATTCTTAAGGCCCTATGAAGTACGTTTTATTCTTTTGATCAAATTCTGTGGATCTGTTTTCCATTTAGTTTTTTTTTATATTCTATTTTAATAATTTCATTAAATTTTAATAATCATAAGCATGTCTAATTAATTTATAAAGATTACTTAGATTTTATTAGGTATTTATTTATTTATTTATTTATTTATTTCCAGAAATGTCTTGTTTATTTACAGTTTTCTTGTAAATAAATTCTAGTAAATTTTTCCTTTTAATATTGTTTTAATAATATTTGTATTATTATTAGTAGTAGTACTATCATTACATGAAGTAATATTTCTGTCAAGTTAAACCAAACTTTTATTTTGACAGGTTACTGCCTTTGTTTCTGTTTGTATATGATATGATCAATATGATATGACAATGGTTTTTCTCAAAAGTAACAAAATGCCCTTTGAACTGACTCTAACAGCAGTTCTAGAGATTATGTATTCATGTACTTGTATATTGAGGCATTAGAGGCTGAAAACACAGCAAGTGTCACGCGTGCTTGAGCATGTTTGTAGTAAACCAAAGTGTACGTCTGTGCCAGTCATTCATACAGCGACACGCAGAATGTGCACGATTCATATTTAAATTCCGTGATATTCTGCGTCATACAGTAAATTCAGTGGTTTTTTTGTTTTGTTTTGTTTTTTTTTGGGCCCTAAATAAACAGTGTTAATACAGCTCTTATCGAAATGCATTCTTAAAGTACCGGTACTAGTAAAATGTGGAATCATACCTTTTTAGTACCGGTAAATTGTGCGACACTAATAGATACTGTTCTGAGTGGCAAGTTGTGTTCCAAATCCAAAACATACTTGTTCAGTTAAGAGGGCATGCACTTCATTACTAATTAATTTAATGTAGTTATGTGGTGATATTGAAGATTATGAAACTTGTGAGGGTTTTGTTTAATTTGTAACAATTTGATGTAACGACAAGCCTAAGTATAATCTGAATTTTTTTTTTTAAACAGTCTTTGCACCAGGCTTTGAATGAGCAAGCATCACATGTCAGTCAGCTCAACTCCGCACTAGACCAGGAGCGTATCACATCCAGTAACCTGCGCTCTGAGCTCCAGATTGAGCAGTCTCGTTGTGAGGCCCTGTTGGCCCAGGAGCGTGAACGCACTGAACTTGCACTTTCCCGCCTGGAGGAGGAACGCTCTCGATCGACAGAGCTCTCTGAGTCACTTTCTCGCCAAGCCCAGGAGCACACGCGCCGTTTAGAGGAGGAAGCCCGCAGACAGGAAGCGGCCAGTGCCCATGACAGAAAGTTTATTCAGGACCTACGGGCGCAACTGGAGCAGGAGAGACGTCAGGGAGAGGACCTGGCGGCCATGTTGGAACGTCTGCAAGGGCAGGTGCTGGAAGGGAAGCGCAGGCAAGCAGAGGTGGCAGAGCAGGAGGCGCACAAGGAGCAGGAAGAGGTGAGGAGGCTCCGTGCTGCTCTGGAGGGCCTGCAGACTCAGAAAACAGAGGTCGGACACACTCTAGAAGCGGAGCGAGAAAGAGCTGCTCAGTTACAAACGGAGTTGGATGTGATGAGGGAAAAGATGAGAGTGGTGAAAGAGAGGGAGAGAGTGAGGGAGGAGCAGATGGAGAGGCAAAGGAGACAGGAGAAACAGGAGCAGGTGGAAAAGGAGCGACGACAGGAACGCACCACTGAGAAACTGGTGAGGGGGAAAAAATGTATTCTCTCAAAAGGATAGTTCACCTAATAGTGAAAACCTAAATTAAACAATTAGTTCACTTCCAGTATAAAAATTTCCTGATAATTTACTCACCCCCATGTCTTCAATGATATTCATGTCTGTCTGTCTTCAGTTGAAAAGAAATTAAGGTTTTTGAGGGAGAACATTCCAGGTTTTTTCTCCATATGGTGGACTTCAGTGGAAGCCAATAGGTTGAAGGTACAAATTGCAGTTTCAGTGCAGCTTCAAAAGCCTCAACACGATCCCAGGCAAGGAATAAGGATCTTATCTAGCAAAAAGATTGGTCATTTTCTTAAAAAAAAAAAAAAAAAAAAGTGCTTACGTGACTTTATGCATTATGTAATCATGTTGGAAAGGTTCTTCATTGCAGTTCTTTATCTGTGTACTCTAGTTAAAGATTTCTAATCCAACTTCAGAATTGTTTTTTAAAGGCCGTTTAACTTTATTTGCATGTTTGGACCTTCATTTAGACCTTCAACCCATTGGCTCCCATTGAAAAATACTGGACTGAAGAAAGACAGATATAAACATCTTTGACATGGGGTTGAGTAAATTATCAGCAAAGTTTTATTCTGGAAGTGAACTAATACTTTTAATCAGTTCATTGTAAAGCAATCGTATCTCTTTAAGACTTGGATTAAACAGTTTGATTCATATGTTTTTTTAAACAATGCCTTTTGTAGTTTTTCTTTACCTGGACTTCCAGTGGAGACCAGAAACCACTAAAGTTTCATTTAAAATATCCTATTTGGTGTTTTAAAGAGTAACAAAATGATTTTTGGTATGGCTGTACAATAAATCGCATGCGTCCATCACGTGGATTCAGATGGAGCAGCATTTAATACACAGAGCCGTAGTTCGCTGACAAGCTACACAATACCACATTCATAATCGCAGATGAATCGCATTCGATTATGAATGCGGTATTACATAGCTTGTCAGTGAACTACAGCTCTGTGTATTAAATGCCGCTCCGTCTGAATGCACATGATGGAGATTTACTGCTAACACAGAACTGGCTTTACTGATGAGATGCGCATGACAATCACATGCGATTTTTATCATGCAGCCCTAATCTTTGGGTGAACTAACCCTTTAAATTGAAATGTACATGAGCATCATGGTTTGCTGTCAGTGTTTTGGAGCACTGTAATTATTTGCTAAATTCTCTTAGTTGGAGTTGGAAGTGTTGCGTCAGAAGGATCAGCAGCGGTTGAGGCAGCTGCAGCAGACGCTGGCTGATCTGGAGCACAAAGAGAAACGGCTCACATCGGAGCGCCTGCAGAGAGAGTCACACTCCGATGACCTGGCCTTCGGCCAGAATGGACTTACAAACATCTCTCAGGTAACGTTCTCCAGCCCTACGTTTTGTATGGGTGTGAAGTACTAGAAATGGAATGCCTGACATGTACTCTTAAATTATGAACCCAAACCTAATCCAAAAGTGTGCTTAGCTGTTTTTGTTTTGCAAGCAAATATACCCAGAATTACTGATTCTCACAAGCTTTCACTCAGATAAGTGTTTGTACTAGGGCTGCCCCCTAATAGTCGACGAGAAGAGGCTTGGTCGAACAAAATTTTCTGTGAGGGACAGATCGCTAACGGCTGGTCTATGTGGTAATATAGTATATCAGGCAGGACATCCAAATGCTCACCCATCATTCATTGAACTCAAATATGGCTTTTTATCTGAAAGATGTATGTAAAGCAAATTTACATGGCAGCTCAATCTAATGACAGATGAAGGCGCCAGTGCGGTCACTTGCTCTTAAAATACTTCTGCATTTTTGGTCGTATAGAGAACACTGATACATCTTTCAAATCTGTAAAGACTTGCGCTTTTGTAAAATTAAAGCAAACAGGATGTGCTTTTTGCTGTCTCTATGAACTTGGGCAAAAAAAAACTTAGAAACTCCATGTGTACTTGCCTAAGAGACATGAAAAATGTATCTACAGAGAGTGAAATGTCTACTTTTAAATGAACCAATTCAAATCGAAAACAAATATTCTCCCTTATGTAAAATTCAATCTGATTTTGAGAATTCTGGAAGTAAGAATTCTCTCTCTGGCGGTAGGTGGTGCAGAAAAACCCTAGTTGTCCTTGAACACAAAGACAAAGAAAGGATCAGAACGTTTTTGGCCAAATTGCACAACCCTATACACAAGTATAGAAATAACAAGTACAAAATATTTGATCCTTTAACGTAATGTAATGTATTTGATCTTGTGCTCCATAGGACTCTACCTCATCCACTAACTCTCTAATGGAACGTTTGCTGAAGGAGAATGCAGAGTTCTCTGAGTGTCTTGCTGCTCTGAGTGAGGAGAAGATCTCCCTCAAACACACTGTATCCTGTTTGGAGAGAGAACTGCAAAGCCTGAAACAGCAGGAGCAGGTAATACTATTAAAATTTGTTTGTTCTTATTTTTAACCACCTTTTTTTTTAAAGGTGTCAATCAAGACATAATGCCACCACTGAACCCATTTACTGAAAACGTTCGCATGATGTGTGAAGGTTGAAAGTGGCAGATGAATGCAGTTCTTCATCCATTTCAGTGTTCAGTCCATATATAGTTTGGTTCTAGATGTGGTGCTCCATATAGATTTGGTTCTGTCTGTCTGTCTGTCAGGTGAAATCTCCTGCAGTTACGGAGCAGTGCACATTAACAGAGAAGCTGGCCTGGCAAAAGGAAAAAGCGACTCTTCAGGCTGCGCTGCGTAAAGCAGAGGCTGAACTGTCAAAAGTCACAGCAAGCAATGAAAACAGACCCACCAATGACTTGTCCAACAACAGGGTTAGTTGGATTAAAATTTCACAATGTATAATCTGTGCCATTCTTTTAATTGTTTAATGTACAGTGTTTGGTTTTTGACCGAAAAGTACCCTTCAAGTACCCTTTTGAGATTTTAGCATATTAATAAAAAAAAAAATGAAATTAATCAATTCAAAACCCTTGGCAGCTCCCATACAAACCCAGTTTAGAAAACCCTGGTTTTATAAAGGAAATCTTGAATAAGAGCATCACATTCCCCTTTAAAATTGCGGTGTAAAAGGACATTTTAAACATTTTTTTGCGCATGTATAAACTGCTTGCTTTATGAACCTGTTACTGTAGGTGCAGCGGCTCTATGAAAGATACCTGCGAGCGGAGAGTTACAGGAAGTCGCTAGTGTATCAGAAGCGTTATCTGCTGTTGCTGCTGGGTGGCTTTCAAGAATGCGAACAGGCTACTCTTGCGCTAATTGCTCGTATGGGTGCGCAGCCAACAGTGAGCCAATCGCAGGTCTCCAGACCTCTAAACCGCTTCAGAACGTCTGTCAGAGTAGTTATTGCTATCTCAAGGTAAGAAAAATGGCTACATAGATGCCCCACTATGTGTCTGGCAAGGTAGGAAAATGCTTGCTTGTAACTATTTAAAGTTTAGAAATGTGGTTAATTGTGGAGTTTCTTACTCCTTTTATTTCTTTTTTAATATATATTGTTTTAGACTGAAGTTCCTCACTAGGAAATGGCAAAGAGCTACAAGGAAAATCTCAGTAGGCAGTGCCACAATTAACGGACATGGAACAGGACCAAGCACAGGTAAGGGTGTAAATCACATGAACCACTTGTTTCAGCTTGCAGACTTAATTTGGTAGTTCTGCAGGTGGTTTAAAACAACAATTTATGTGCCCATCTTCCATTCTCTCATAGTTCATGCTTTGAGGACTGAAGTGCTGAGGCCACAGCAGACTGGAGTTGCGTTCAACTCTCCACCCACCCGTGATCCTGCCTTCAATCAAAGGGGTGTGGTCTCATCTCTGGTGCCGCCAATCAAATCACCCTTCCGACTGAATCATAGGTGAAATACTTATTACTACACAAACAGCTTTATGTAGTGTTACTCTAGATTGTTTTTCCAAATGTCCGATTTATTAAGCTCTTTTCTTTCTTACACAAAGAACATACACGAGTCCAGTGCTGGGACCAGCTGAACGCTCCTTCAGCTCTTCCCAAGATCAAGAACGTTCCCTTACGGAGTATATCCAACATTTAGAGACTGTCCAGCAGCGCCTGGGAGCCGGTCGTCCAGGTAGGATGAGGCCAGTGGAAAATGACCTAAAATTAATGTCATCTTTTTAAATAAGAAATACTCCAATCTTGCAGTTAAAGTCAAAAGTTTACATACACCTTGCAGAATCTGCAAAATGTTAATTATTTTACCAAAATAGGAGGGATCAAACAAAATGCATGTTGTTGTTTTTTGTTTTTTTGTTTGTTTTTTTTAGTACTGACCTGAATAAGATATTTCACATAAAAGACATTTACATATAGCCCACAAGAGAAAATAGTAGTTGAATTTTTATAAAAATTACCATGTTCAAAAATTTACATGTGCTTGATTTATAATACTGTTGATACCTGAATTTTTTATTTTTTTTTTGTTAGTGATCGTTCATGAGTTCTTTGTTTGTCCTGAACAGTTAAACTGCCTGCTGTTCTTCAGAAAAATCCTTCAGGTCAAATTCTTTGGTTTTTCAGCATCTTTGTGTGTTTGAACCCTTTCCAACAATGACTGTATGATTAAGATCCGTGTTGTCCATGAGGACAACTGAGGGATTCATATGCAACTATTACAGAAGGTTCAAACACTCACTGATGCTCCAGAAGGAAAAACGATGCATTAAGAGCTGGGGGTGAAAACTTTTGAAGATGTGTACATTTATTTTGCCCTTCATTTAGTACTGCCCTTACGTGTTTCCTAGAAGTCAAAATAAGTTAAATTTTCCCTGATCTTCAAATTCAAAAAGTTTTCACAAGTATTAATGCATTGTTTCCCTCTGTAATAGTTGCATATGAGTCCCTCAGTTGTCCTCAGAGTGAAAAGATGGATCTCAAAATCATACAGTCATTGTTGGGTTCAAAGGGTTCAAGTACACACAAATGCTGAAAAACCAAAAAAAATTGTGGGACCTGAAGGATTTTTCTGAAAAACGGCAGGCAGTTTAACTGTTCAGGACAAACAGCTGTGGATCATTCCGGTAAGAACAATGTATTAAGAATCAAAGGGATGTAAACTTTTGAACAGGATCATTTTTATAAATTCAGTGGTTTTTCTCTTGTGGACTATATGTAAGCGTCTTTTAAATGAAAACTTTTATTTAGGTCAGTACTAAAAAAAATGACACATTTTGTATGATCCCTCTTATTTTGGAAAAATTAACATTTTGCGGATTCTGCAAGGTGTATGTAAACTTATGACTTCAACTGTATCTGCTTTAAGAATTGACAGTAGCTTTGTTTAACAGCAACTAAAGCACATCACCTGTCAATCACTCTCGAGTGGTGTTCTTGCGTTCAGATTGTAGTGGAATTCACATCAAAACTATTTAGACCTTGTTTCTGTAACTGATTACACAAGACGGTTATTAACACCCTATTAACACTGAAGGTGAAAGGATCCAAAACCTTAAATAAATGGCAATTTGTGACCTCTGACCTTACCATCTTACAGTCCCCAGAGCGGACAGGAGGCATAGCCTCCCCAATACCATGAGCTATCAGCAGGAGTGGTTTCTAGAAAATAAAACCTGGCTGTATTTGAGTTGTTTGGCACCAGGGTCCGTGTGGCCTTTAGGTGAGTGACGGTCTGGCCTCACTTCCATGTTACGCAGTCACAGAGGAATTTGGAGAATTCACCTTCTTGTGTGATCAGTCACGTTCTAGTTGGTCTTGTTTCACACAGGTGTGCATGCCTGTTTGTCTGCACGAATACTCCTCCCAGTAGTGCACTCCTGTGTAGGGCGGTTGGCAGGTTAGGCAAATGCAGGACTTGCATTTCTAATCATATTGTTTTGTTTTTACCGCAGGTTCTCCATCAATGCTTCCATATGCCAGAAAGTCTGACCGATGAATGAATGAAGAAATCTGATCACTTGTGCCAGTCTGTGTTCAAATTAGTTTTTTTTTTACATACATAAATTATTTTTAGTTGTTCTTTATTGTGTTATGCTTTATCATTTTTAGCTGAAACATTGTCACCAATAATGTGTTAATAACAACCAGTGCTAGATGTTTTCACTTTTTTGTATACAATTTTTGAATGGTCTGTAAATGTTCACAGTTTATATTTTTTTACATGTTGTCCACAACCATTTATTAATACATTTGCACTTGAATTTGTGATTTTTAATGGATGTCACTGTTTAAATGCACATGGTTGAACATGTTTTGTAAAATGTTTTATATTCTCTTTTTATTGACAGTATTTCTATAAAAAATCAATAAATATTTTAGTCTAAATTGAGTTATTTGTGGTCTGTCATTTTCAATTTGGAAAAAACGGGAGGGGGAAAAAAAGGATATTCAAGGCTGCACAGGTTTGTTGGGCTTGAAGGGATGGTTCACTTAAAGAAAATTCTGACATTTAGACTGTGGATAATAAAACTTTCTGGTGCAGATTAGCTTTAATTTTAATTATCTATAATTATTATATTTATGTTGTATGACACTTGTCATTTTTGCTTTCCTTTTAGATTCTCAAGATCACATTTAGTATTTGAGACTAAAAAGGTTTTTAAAAATGAAAAATATAGTTGCTTATAGAAGATCTTCTGAATACTACTATAATATATTTAATAAGTCAGTTCGCATAAAGTAATATTTGTGCTGTTTTTTTTTTTAAAATTTATTTTAGAAATTTTCTAAAGTAGCTTTTGCGTATTGAATTCATTGCTTAACAATAAATAATTGTACCTTTTTAACAAGGCAGAAAAGGAAAGACATAAAATCTCGATTTAAAAGGAAGTATCTGATGAATTAGTAGTAAGTGTTTGATAGGCCTGAAAAAGCCTTACATAGCATAACAGTCAGTGTTGGGGTAACACATTACAAGTAATGCAAGATACATAATATGATACATAATACTTTTTCCAAGTAACTAGTAAAGTAACACATTAACTTTTAATTGACGAAAATATCTGAGTTCCTTTTTTCAAATAAGTAATGCCAGTTACTTTCCCCCCGATTTATTGATTAAAAGCTCTCCTGTCCCCTTGTTGAGAGAAATCAGGAGTAAGATGTTAGTTCTAGACTAAATGTGAACATGCAGTAACTCAATATTGTAATACATTATTTTTAAAAGTAACTTTACCCAACACTGATAACAGTAGCCTATTAACTTAAATGCTACACGATGTCTGTTAGTGGAGGATGTTAGCGTTATAATAGGTAAATCAGGAAATAACCCAAGTGTTAAAATATATTTTATTTTTAAAAGAACAAATGGTGATCAAAACTTAAGTTAGTATGAAACGTAAATGCGGCGACATCTGCGCATGCGTTGACATTGTTTTGTTGCAAGTAGATGCAGTTCGTTTGTGAACGAATATGTGAAAAGGGACTGCAAAGTTTTAGGTCGATAAAAGTTATAAGCAACGTTTAGAGTATATTAAACATCTTTCAGATTCTAAAATCAGATCAGATTAATTGAAATAAAACCAGCGTGCTCTGCCAACGTGTTTACTGCTGTAGTTCAGCTCATGTTTCCGCGTTTAATGTTGTTCATACCTCCCTTTCTGTAAACCCACATAAAGTATTATAGTATGGTATATCTATCTGTCTATCTATCTATCTATACATACATCGCTTTTTTCATTGTCTGATTACTGGATATGCATTGTTGCCTTTAATGCTAGTGAAGAAAGGGAGTGACGAGGAATTGCTTCGAGCCCGGATAGCTCAGTCGGTAGAGCATCAGACTTTTAATCTGAGGGTCCAGGGTTCAAGTCCCTGTTCGGGCGATACATTTTTCAACGAGAAAAATGCATGCCAGTACAGTATGTGTGGTTCAATGAAATGTAGTCCTTTGGGGTTTTTTTCCAGCCCTTTAATTTACAAAGCATTAAAACATAACGAGTAATCCAGTTGGCTTTGCATATCCACCTTTTTTCCGGACAGCGTGTCATATTAAAGTACCTTTTAACGTACAAATCATATTAACGTATGTTTGTAGAGCCGATAATATAGAGTTAAACCCGGTGTTCGAATTGTGTCAAAGCTGTTGGGGGGTCCCCCTAACCAGAGCCAGACCCCCCTTCTAAATAAATAAATAAGTAAATAAAACCTTATATATATATATATATATATATATATATATGGGATTCATATTTTTGTCTTGTCCTTGTTAACACTGAGAAAACCTAACTCTAAGATAAAAGCTTATTTTACGAAGATCAGTGAATTATGTGTACCAAACAATCACTAAGCAAAGAAGAAATAAATATCAAGCTGGGGGGTGTTACAAAAAAATGACATCTCAGTATTTTCTAAAATTTTATCTATAACCAATGCGCTGCAGGACTGCCGTGGACAGCTGAATACAAAGTTTATGATATTCTTCATATTCTGTGTGGTGGTCAGTTCACAGCAAAGACAGAAATTAATATTTTCCAACAAGTTTAAAGTGGTTTTTGCCCTTTATGTGCATTTTTACCTTCATAAAGCCATTCGTTTTTTCTAAAAGTGTGCATTATCTTTTGCGTCAAATTATTATATTTAATCGATAAAGTCAATTTGAATGATAAGACAATTTAGACTGTTACCAAACAAATCATTATCAACAAAATTCAACTTTTTATTGCAGAGGAAACAGACGCTGCATCTGAATTGGAATTTAGATGCATTTACTCACTGTTTAAAGGGGTCATCGGATGCTAAGTTCACTTTTTCATGTTGTTTGAACATTAATGTGTGTTGGCAGTGTATGTACAAATCTACCCTATAATGATAAAAATCCATGCAGTGGTTTTGAATTAATCTGTAAAAATAATATCCCCTTTTTCAAATCGAGCCATTTTCAGATGCCTGTCGGTGTGGCGTCACAACCACAGAGGCCGCTCCCACGATAGTTGATTGACATGAGCAATTTACCTCAGATCAGCGGTCACAGTCCGCCCTCTTTGTTTCGATGCCGGAGTAGGGATGTAAGTTAGACAAGAATATCTCCGATTGAGCGATTGAGGTGTTGTGTTGCTGGATGTAATAATGAACATAGTGGTCGTCATTTACTCCCGACATCTGAGCCGCTGAAGATGCAGTGGATTACATTTGTTTGTGAAGGGAATGCACCTCCCAATCTACATATATCCGTCTATGTTCGCGCGAATCATTCATGATCCAGCTTCACTTACAGCAGAAGTGAGTATAAGGGTTTTTTTATGAATCTTTGCGATCGCCTTTCCTTATAACGTGGTAGTTAGGAAGTTTAGCGGCTAAACGCGGCTACATACAGCTAATGTAAACAAGACCGTCTTTTCACAGAGAGAAGAGAGGGGCGGGGTGAGCAGAGCTCATTTGCATTTAAAGGAATAACCCCTTAGAATGAGATGATTTTTGCTGAGCTCATTTTGACAAGGTAAAAAGGGTGTTGTTTTACAAAACCATTGAGAATTTTTAATCAAAGTATATTAGAGACTTTTCATTAAGACCCTAAAGAATCATATCAACTTGTGAAAAATGGGCATCCGATGACCCCTTTAATGCAGGACAGGAATGCATTTAACCTGCTGTTACAAATGCATAAATAATGTTTTAATATTTAAATACTAAAACGTTGAATGCTGACATTTGAAATTATTTAAAAAAATGAAAAGTTACTTTAAATGTGAAATTAAGACCACCAGTAGGTGGCAGCAAGTCACTGTTAATAAGCAAGTCATTGCGATTGAATCGAATCATTCAAACGGATGAATTATTAAGCAACGAAACAGCATGTTATTTGGAGACGGAAAACAGTGCCGTGGCTGTTTGGAACCAATTTTGTTGGCAAAAATAGACAATACGGTGTCTAAAATGTAAGTCTCTTAATGTTAACTTCTAGTCTATTGAACCGTTGTATAAAATCAATATCACATTTGTGATTTTTGCGAAAAAATGTCACTCTTCGTGTGATATTGATTAACTCTATGATATGTAGATATACATTTTCTGCTCCCGTATCTTGAATTTTGGGAACAAAATTTTGGGAGTTCCTCAAGCTTATTGCCCTTACTGTGGCAGCCAACAACAGCATATCTTAACCCTGCGCACATTTTTATATTTAGTTATATGGAGAAAGTTGAATTAATTCAGTCGATCTTTTTTTTTTACCTAGTTTTAACATGGATTTCTGTGCAGACCGGAACAGGAGAGAATCCAAACGGACGTTAGAATCCATCATGGCGGCACTCATCAGTTACTCAAGAAAAAGGTGGATAAAATCATCTCTCTTTCTTTTAGAAAATCAAATTGCACACAAACTATTAAATACATTTTATTGATGAATTTAACCTGTACAAAATGTAAATATACAACACAGTCTAGAAAACTGAAAACAAAAAACAATGGAAAATGCACAGCTGCAGTTGATAAGATTAGTTAAGGTCACAGAAGCATTTTATACAGGCCAATTATTACAAACACATACAGGAATAAAGGTCAAGGGTCATGCACAATTTGCACCTTGAACGCTCTCTAAGCACAACGTATGCGAGCAGTGTGAGAGATATGAGAAATGCTGTCAGTTTATGTAAAACAAAATATACACATTTTGCCATTTTATGCAGTGAATGGGATCCAAAATCTTTGCGGTCACACACAAGCTACATAAAGGTTTGTTTATGTCCCTTTTAGCAGTTATGGGTTTGAGGATGGAAGGTGCAGCAGTCTGCAATCACCCGGTAAGCGTCATGCACTTTCTGGGCAACTTCAGTGGCAAAAAACAAGACGGTCCTGAGATATCTTAAATATATAATGCTATACACAACCCCCCTCATTCTCAAAATCATGTTTTATTCACCTGAGCCACAGTAAATAAACAGAAAAGCTAACAGAAAAATCCTTGGGTTTTATCCTGTACAACTTGCTTTAAAATTGCATGTTAGTAAAAACAAATCTAATTTGCCCACTGCCTTGGAGTCATCCTTTGGATCTGAAAAAATGATAAAGTGCATTCTCGTTTGATATTGTGCAAATAATAAAAATTAAGAAAAAGCATGCATCATTTTTACAGTGCCAGGCTTGAATGATCTTCAGTGGTTTTTCCCCCTCACAAAAATCTGGGATGCACAATAAAAGTAAATTTGCAAAGCTTAAAGTTTGTAATGGCACAGTGCATATTATAAATATTTCATTCTCCTATCAAAATGATTCAAAGCAGCTCAAAATTTCTAAGCACAGGTTTCCTACATCAACACCAACCTTTACTTTTTGACAAGAACGGAAATGTCAAGGTCAACCGAACGCAATCCTATTTGACAGTTTACTCAAAGGACTTGTAAACGCTTTGTCATCTGCTTGTATTCTTATTCACAATGAAAAAAAAAATATTTTACAGGACCAGTTTTGCAACTTCTCTCAAGTGGATCAATATGTAAGAACTAATTGAGTATTGTGATAATGTTGTTCATTGTATCAGTCCCTCAGAAGCTCCAACCATTACAGTGCATCTGAAAATTTAATACGATGCCACTCTGTGACATACAGTAATTCAACTCGGACTTGCATTTTGTCCAAGAGCAAATAAATATGACTGTTTTGATCAGTGTCCAAAAGTAAAAGGATGCTGTGAGTCTCTCTTGAGTACTTCATCAACCAGTTAAGTCACCTACAAAAGAAAGAAAGAAAGAAAGAAATATTAGGAATCCAGCACATCAAAGTTGATTCATATTTACTGCTTGCACGTTGTACCTTATGGATGTGTGGTGGTAGCTCGTCCTCAGATCCTTCCTCGGGCACTGTGTCGTGATGTCTGCCCATTTGGTTCTCCTCAGACCAGCCGCCCATAGGCATACGAGCCGTTCTCTGAGCTCGAAAGCTTCCAGGATCTGCAGGAAATGTAGTTTGTCACCCATGTAAAGACTATGTGGTGGCACTTTTCTTAAACATTGCAAACAGTAGTTTGTAGTACCTGAGGTTCCGCCGTAGCGCCGTTGGCTGCCACTCTGGTGTGCTGCCCCCTCATGATGTGAGGTGGTTGGGAAAGTGCTGGACCGGGGGAAGTTGCGGGCAGCTTCAATGTCCTCGTTGACACTCTCACTGCTCTCGTCACTCTCCTGTCTGTGCCAGGTGTGTCGAGACACCTCACCTCGTGACTGCTGTTTGTGCATCTACATGTACATTGGATATAGTTACTAATTTTCAGGTGCAGGCTAGAGACACAACACATTATTGGTTAAAAGGCTAATTTGGACCAGATAGTGAAGGAAAGGCTGCCAAGATGCCCAGGGTTTGTGGGAAGTATCCACATTTTCTTTTCGTAAGAGTAGGTGCAGCCATTTGTAAATGTTATGGGTGTGGCTTCTAGTCTCATCCATGTCCAGCTTTTTTTAGCTGTACAAAACAGCTTGTTTTGCTGTTTTGCAAATTGGTGCCTTACCACTATTTCTCTATAATGGATAATAAACCGGAAGTCTCACCTATAACCTTACTTCCACATTGAGGAAAAAGGTGGACAGGTAGTGACATTCTTGCCATGTGTTGATCATGGCAGTCTTGGATCAGTCCCATACATGTACTTTCATTGATTCCATAATTTCCTCATAAATTTCTGGTTATATCAGCTGTTCATGTGTTGCTTTACCTCATGCATGTACAGAGCATGAATGCTCATCTCTGTGGAGGCGTATTCTGATAGGACCATACTGGTCAGCTGGCCTTCCCAGGCACTACTGCCAGAGCTGATGGTACGGGCATCAGTGCTGGATGAGGACAATCAGTGAGTTCAGAAAGAGAAAAAAAAAAAAAAAAGGGTCAGTCTAGTTGTAAAGATGCAAAGACATATATTACAGTTCAATAGTTTGGAGTTGGTATGATTTTTTTTTTTTTTTTTAAATAATTTTTTAAGAATTAAGGCTGTATTTATTTGAAATGAAATAAAGTAAAAATACTAATATTGTTAAATTTCTATTTTTTATTTATTTTATTTTATTGTATTTTTTTTAAGTAATTTATTCCTGTCATTTCAAAGCTGTTTTTCAGCATTTTTACTCATTTTCAGTGTCACATGATCCTTCAGAAATCATTCCAATATGCTGATTTGCTGCTCAAGAAATATTTCATAATACTATCAATGTTAAAAACAGCTTTTCAGGGTTCTTTGACAGCATTTCTGTATAATAGTAATCTTTTGTAACAAATGCATTTACTGTGATTTTGACTGATTTAATGCACCCTTAATAAATTCTTTTAAACATTTCTAACCCCAAACTTTTGAACAGTAGCGTAAGTTTTGTTAAAAT
Organism: Labeo catla; assembly: GCA_012976165.1. Classification (NCBI taxonomy): domain Eukaryota; kingdom Metazoa; phylum Chordata; class Actinopteri; order Cypriniformes; family Cyprinidae; genus Labeo; species Labeo catla. The sequence goes on from VONZ01000080.1 coordinate 225,560, forward strand.
TACTATTTTAAAGGTGCAGTATGTAATATTGACAGCTTGTGTTTGAATGGGCACTGCAGTCCAAATTCAAAATATTGTTTCTCCCGCCTCAGACGTGACGCTCACACTGGTTGTCAGATTGAGGACACGCAATGGGAACGAGTGTAGCTGACAGTGGAAGGCAACGAGCCTTACACTGGAAGTTTATGAGTTGATTTAGCTGCGTTTTAATATCCCTCTGGTCATAGAGCTTTTTAGATGGATGCCCAGGCTTTTTAGGTTGGGTAGAATTTGCAATCTCTGAGTCAGTTTGTTTGCTGCCTTTAATGGCTTCAATACTCTGTGTTTTCCACCAGCTGGCAACCCGGGGTGTCGAAATACATGGAGCACAACACAACAGACATTCTGATACAGAATGCTTATTTTCAAAGTAGAATAACTGACTGTAGTGTGGTTTTTCGGAGAAACAAGTATGTGAACTTAGCATGTTTCCTAAATATCTGTGAATATATTTTATGCTTTGGTACAGTCAAAAAATTACATACAGCACCTTTAAGAAATCATGGGATTCTAACAAGTTGTATTCATTTGACATTCTTCTTAATAAGAAATCTTTAAAGAAATGTGAATGTTAATATGTTAAACTTTTATTCAGTCATTACCCTGAGCCTGTCATTGCTCGCCCAGCTACCACAGCTGGATGGTCAAGTCGTGGCAGTCTGGTAGATGGGTAGCTGCCCCGCAGGTGTAGACTCGTGCTGACAGGAGAGAGGGATCGGAGGGCGGATGCCCCCTCACTTACTCCAATAGACACAGGATTGATGGAGCCCTCTCGACCCAGATGCAGTGAAGCCAGGGAAGGGGGTCCCATCAGGAGATTTGCAATAAGACTGCGAGGCTGAAATGAAACAACACCCAAAATCAGACCTTTTTTTTAAAAAGAACTTGGTTCTCTTTGTAATAATATTGTATCTAACCAGTTCACTTTTCATGAAAATCTGAATTTTCCTGTTTAAGTGCTATAATCGGGTCCCCAGTGCATCTACCAACCCAGAAAATGTTAAAAAAAAGAATAACCCAGTAACGTCATTTTGGTAAGCCTTTAGCTGCAAGCATGTGAAAAAAATGAGCATATCAGATACCGCTCCCATGACGTGGTAAGGGGATCTTAATTATAATATTACCGCTCCTTAATCTGCATGTTTCCACCCACTGCGCCGTCATTTTGTTTTCACAAGCAACAACTGTGTACTGGTTCTAACGCAATGGCAAAAGTATGCTAACTGTTCTGTTGTTGGCTGCACAGACGAGCACAGAACGCTATTTTAAGTCCCAGCCTCAGAGGAGACAAGAGCAGTGGATTTATTGATTTATTTACTGTATATTACGCTGCTGCCACACAGATCTAATATAAACAAGTGATTTCTTTCCCAGCTGTTTACCTTCACAGACATAACCGACTGTTTTTGTTACTCCTGTGTGTTTTTAACATAAACTTGTGTGTATTTGACAGTTTAACCACAATAAGACACGAAAGAGAAGTGCGTTTAGAAAACCCTATATCAGAAGTTTAAACTAATATGGTTTAAAATGCATGATTTTGATGCATAATCAAAACAGATTGTTTCAGCAGAGTATCAGAGGCACAAGCTGTAAATGCACAGCCCTATTCTGGAAAAGGGGGCGGCGAGCAGCAGCTCATTTGCATTTAAAGAGACATGCACGAAAACAGCATGTTTCCGCTTCCACACATAATTTTCGTAATGATATAATAAATGATCTGTGGGGTATTTTGAGCTGAAACTTTACAGACACATTGTAGGGAAACCTGAGACTTACATTACATATCGTAAAAAGAGGCATAATAGCTCTCGTTTAATATCTTTTAGGACCCAGTCTAATACTTTGATATATTATTTATTTATTACTATTCCAATTATCATAATTATAATATATACTATATTGTTTTATATGTAACAATCAGGATGGATGGATGGATGTTGGCAGCTCAGTCATTCGGATACCTCTGAATCAGACTGCAGGGAATGGGTTGAGGTAAATGCAGGATTCTCTGCTATGATTCCCTGCTGTCCTGCAGCGGCCTCACGGTGCACCTTCTCTTTCAGAAGGCTGATGAAATGCGTGCTCTCCCGAGGGGGCTGCCAGTGTGGATTTGTGATAGCAAAGTGCATGAGTGACAGTTCAGTCTTCCCATCTTCTGCCTGCTGATAGATGGAGGCCTCTGTTTTCCCAGCAGACATCCACTATAGTGAAACAAAAAAGGGCATTATAGTCAACAGTAAAGAGACAAAAAGGTAGATACATCTACAAAAGAACACAATAATGAAAATAATTTTTAAGGAGAAAAAAAAGGTTTGTGCCCTTACCGCAGGATGACCATGTTGACGGACATCCATCTGTGCAAAAGAGCAAGTATCACCCACACCAACCACATCCACAGTAAAGTTTCGGAAGAAATCTATGATCTCTAGAGATTTACGCCGCAAGCAAAAAATAAGAATGAAGGGAGTGATGACAGGACTCAAAAGCTCCTCAAGAATAAACACCTACAGAAATAGAGATAAAAAAAGAAATGGCATGAAATACACTTTTTGTACATTTGAATAAAAATGTCATAAAACAAGCTTTTGGTGCAATGACAGACTTCTCTCTGGTGATGTATGCCAGACTTCTCCAAATATTTAGTCTACTTAAACTCAGCCTCTTTCTTAGTTTGCAAGCTGATGAATTGATCGACAATCAATTATGCACAGAATGAAATCCCTGCCCTACATTTTTTTCCCTTTTAATTTGTATGTACATCACAATACAGATGAAAAGATAAAGATAGTTCAGTTTATGAACATGTTATCATTTAGCTTTCATTAACAATGAGACCCAGGACCACAAAATCAGTTATAAGGATCAAGTTTTTTAAATTAATTAAAGATTTAGATTTATATATTTATACTTAATAAATAAGCTTTCTATTGATATATAGTTTGTTAGGATATGACAATATTTAGCCAAGATACAACTATTTAAAAATCTGGAATCTGAGTGTGAAAAAAAATCTAAATATTGAGAAAATCGTCTTTAAACTTGTCCAAATGAAGTTCTTAGCGATGCATATTGCTAATCAAAAATTCTGTTTTGATATATATACAGAAGGAAATTGTTAAGAATGTTAAGCAAAATTTCTTCATGGAACATGATCTTTACTTAATATCCTAATGATTTTGGCAGAAAAGAAAAATTTATCATTTTGGCCCATACAATGTTTTTTGGCTATTGCGACAAATATTCCCGTGCTACTTAAGACTGGTTTTGTGGTGCAGGGTCACATATTAAGATTTAATATTAATAATAAATTTGTGTTAGGTACACACAGAAGTATTTTTTAAACTGCTGCATTACTTACAGCCTTGTATTGAAAGAGCTGTGCGAACTCGTCTCTGGTCTCATAGCGGTGGGCATTACCCTGCCAATGATCAGGCATGTAATGGATGTGTGCCAAGATCACTTTAAGCAGCTGCTCTGGGCAGAACACCATATGCTTGTCTGGGATAAAAGACCTAGGGCAAATGAGGATGAAAGAATGAGCACAAAACAGTTCAAATTCAAATCTCACCAGTAAATAAAATGGACAACAAATATCCAAAGACTTAGTTCTAGTGATATGTTTCATCATGGTCACACCTGCAGATTGTGATGCAGACCCCAAGTAATGTAATACTGCTGAGCACATGTTCGACAGCCAATACATCTTCATCATAAATGGTCAAAGCAATCAAAACTGCTAGTATGGAGCCTGCAAAGAATGCCACGTTCTTGGCCACCACCGTCAGTAATGGTGACATGAAGCAGTTCATGTACTTCGAGGAGGCTTTGTAGCCCTTGCTGAGGCGTGACATCAGCTCATGGTCTAGTTCATTGAAGTGACGGAGGTAAAAACGACCATACAAGGACCAACATCGAGCACCAAGACTTCCTGGCTCACGCTTGATCACCTCAGTGTAGCTGAAGAAGGCGTAGAGAATCTGCCAAATCAGGATAACTGGACACAAGAGAAGGTTGGCAATTCCAATCCACAAGATCCTTGAGCTTAGGCGATCTGCAAGCTCCAAGCGGTTCCCTCCACGTTTGTATTCCGGCTTCAGACTCCACTCGTTTTCAAAAAGAGATCCAGGGCCCCAAAAGAAAATCAACTCGAAGTTATACTTGAGGCCACGAGTGTAAAAAACAGTGTCGCCCAGCAGGGGCAAGCGAAAGCGCACAGGTAGGAGTGACTTGTTGACCATCGCGACCATATAGTTTTTAAAACGCAGTATGCGGTGGTAGATGTCAAGCTCTGTCAGTTCTTTTTTGTGGATGCAAATCTGGTGCTCCTTTTGTATCTCAATAATCCTTGCCTGCACCTCCTGCCAGGTGAAATAAGGAAGGTCCGCCTGCAAAAGAGAAAGAGGTTATTTCATTGTCATTTAGTCTGAGTGGCTTACTGGCATCGAGAACAAATTAACAATTAAGAAAAATAGAGTACGCTTTCCTCCACTGCTGACTCAAATGCTTGTGCTATGATGAGTTAGAAGAAAAGCTTACCATGGGCATTTTTAGGGCGTTGATATAAAACGATCTGATCTCCCAGTAGCAACAGATGTTGTAGATAAACTTGACGAGACGGTGGAGCCAAAAGACCCCTGATATGATAAGGATGAAGATGACGAAAACATTGTCACGGATCCTAAAACACATTAACAAATGACAGTTTGTGCTGTGATGGATCATAGTAAGAGGCAATGACATTAATGCCACATTATTTATATATGAAATATACCTAGCACTGCACACATCCACAGGAAGAAATGCATCAGGGAGTGTAACCTTTGAAGAATCAGTGTGATTAACAAACTTGTTGGCAAAGAGGATGTCATAGTCCACACAGTTAGCCAGAAACACTGTGAATGCCACCACAAACACCAGTTGCCTGGAAAAATAATGGGAAAAGTACATGACAGTTCAGTAGGTTAAAGGAATTTAATTGCTGATCCATTGTTTACAGACATTTAAATGGATGTTTACACATTTAAAGGGATAGTTCACCCAAAAATGAAAATTCTGTCATTAATTACTCACTCCCTTGTTGTTCCAAACGCGTAAAACCTTTGTTCTTCTTTAGAATACAAATTAAGTTATTTTTTAAGAAATCTAAGAGCTTTCTGACCCTGCATACCAGCAACACAACTATTCAAGACCCAAAACGGTAGTAAGGGTATCGATTAAAAAGGTTCATGTGACGTGTGGCTCATACTTTTTGTGCACAAAGAAAACAAAAATAACGACTTTATTTAACAATTCCTGCTCTTCCCAGTCAGTCTTCGACATGTGTTCACATCAATATCATTTTTTTGGAGAACTATCCCTTTAATAAAGGATACAGTAACTAAACTGATACTTACACAAGTTCAAATATTTCTCCCAGCAGCATACATGTAAATCCATTCTTCTGGTGTAGATTATAGACTTATTGAACGTTAAGGAAAATATAAAGACTAATATTGACTCCAATCACCAAATTAATGTAAATCTACTTGATCTAACATGTAAGAAAAATCAATTTAACTCATAATCAAGCAAATCATTTCAGTGCACAAAGGATATTCTCTGGAAGAAAAGGTCCAGATTTTCAATGTGGTGCCATGGAGCTGCAATAAATAACATTCATTAATTTTTTTGACAAACTTAGATTTAAAAATGCACAGCTACTTTAACTGTACAAAGCATATTATATATCCATTGCTTATTTGTGACTCTGGACCACAAAACCAGTCAGAAGGGTCATTTTTGTCATCTGAAAAGCTGAATAAATAAGATTTTCATTGATGTATGGTTTGTTAGGATACGATAATATTTGGTTGAGATACAACTATTTGAAAATGTGGAATCTGAGGGTGCAAAAAAAAAAATCGCCTTTAAAGTTGTCCAATTTAAGATTTTAGTAATGCATATTACTAATCAAAAATTATGCTTTGATATATTTGCGGTAGGAAGTTTACAAAATATTTTAAGGGAACATCTTAATATCCTAATGATTTTTGGCATAAAATAAGAATCTATATTTTTGACCCATACAATGTATTGTTGGCTATTGCTACAAATATACCCGTGCTACTTGTGACTGGTTTTGTGGTCCAGGAACATTTAAACTAAACGTGCCAAAAGAATAAAAGCTTATGGCTCTGAAATAGAAAAGGCACACAAACTATACTGCATTGTTGCTTTACTTAAATTGGATCTGTTGTAAATCTTACATTTGGATCCCTCTGGAACATGCACCAGCAGATTCTCTTCTCCGGGAGGGGAGTCACTGTAGGACGCCTCCAGGCGCTGATACTCTGTATCAAAGTGGGCCATCCCGCTGTCAGCCCCTCAATCTCCTGTCACACACTATATCCCTTCTGCTGCCTTTAGATTCAAATTAAACACTTATTTCATTATTTGGAAACCACTGGGTGTGACACAAAACAAGATGGAATAAATGTGGTCTAAAATGTGTTAAAAAACATGACAAATTGTAGTTCAAAATGGTATTTAAAAAATACCCAGCCCACAAAAACCTGTCAGGACACTCCACTAGCGACCCCATTGCGCAACAACATCGGGCCCACGCTCATAAGAAACGTGCACATGACTCACGTCATAAGAAACCGATAAAAATACCATACTTGTCCGAAACAATATGGTTAAACCACTTGTTTTGTTGCCATTACGTTAGCAGTTTTAAAACAAGTGCTAAACCAGTTTGGCTGCCTTGGTCAAATGCCAATCTTAAGAAACAAACGATGCAAGAAATGCTACCTTGAAGGAATGTGTCTGCATTTAAACATAAAACGGTTTATTAAAAGATGAATAATTCTTACCTTGTACCTCCCGCCATGTCTTTTATGAAACCAAAAGGACTACGGGACCAATTCTGCTCTTCCTAGATGAAACAGCAAAAACATAAAACACAGTCAAGTCCGTTCTTGAAAAAGCCCAAAAAACACAGAGTACAGCCGCATTGGTTTCCTTTTTAAATCTTCTATATTATCAGTACATGACGTTTAATACTTATAATAACTAATGTTTGTTGTTATCGCTAGCAGTAGGCACCCAGTTATTTATGTCAACAGAAGCCTGAGGAAAATATGAAATGCGCGTCACATTGAGAAACGCCTACCTATACAGCAACAAACAGGGTGTTCGCTATCTAGAACAAGGATTTGAATTAAATCTTACCTCATTCGAATATATATAGCAGTGATTTATGATTCACACTGTTATAAATGCCAAGTTCTCTTTTGTTTTCCCTTCTCAAGCATTTTTGGTTTCGATTCTTGACGTACGGTATGGAGGCCGCGTCCACTGTGTGACACATTTGCTGTCCAATCAGAAGCTGGTTTGGAGTGCGAACGAACCAATGGCATCAGGAGGCGGGGCTTCTTTGAGTAAATACAGTACACAGCAGACAGTATTCAGTTCAAATGCCTAATTCCCCAGAATACATGAAAAGCTGTAAATGTACCTGAATTGCACTGTGGGTTTAATAGTAAACAATGATTATATCATAGTTGGATGTATGTTACAGGACAGCAAATTAAAGCCCTTTACAGAATGTTTGAAGGAGCGTAAACAACAGAGGTGACAAGATTTCAGGAAGACAAAACACTTGATTGATGTAGTCATTACAATAGCTTTTCTAGTGCAAAAAAAACAAAAAAAAAACTGTTTTGTTCATCGTTAACCCCTATAGAGACACAAAGTGCAATGTACACTGATATGCTATTCACTCAGTATCTAGACAGCAGTTTGACATCACACATTTTGCTCAACATTGTTACCGTTTCATTTATATGGTTAAAATTAAAAGAAATATAATTTTAAAATAGATTTTATATCTTTTGCCAATCAAAAAATGCCATTTGTAATCACTAATTGGTATTTGCAATCAAAAACATACATTTCAAATTAATTCAGACACATTAAATGGTTCAGAACGGTCCATTGTGCAGTCATTATATGAATGGGACATATGGCAATCCTAAAATTTTGCAACGGGGTATGCCTGATGCAACAACCACTTAGTTCACTTTGAATGAAAGAAACATTGAATGGTCAATGGGCAACAGCTCGCACTATACAATGGCTCCCCCTTGTGAATTGTTGTTGCATCAACAATGAATTGACTGATACAACTACTTTCATTTGATTTTGGAGAGAAAAGACCATATTTAAATCACAGTACTGTTAAGCTTATTTGCATAATAACTGCAGAATAAGTGCATGCTGAATAATTGTTAAAATCTCAAATATGTTTAAATGACGTGTAGCACAAAAGAAAACAGCAATAGTGTCTAAAGCCAAATTTACACTGCAAATGTGGCACAGAAGCACTTCTAATGTCTTTACACTGGGTGTTTAATGCTGCTCAGAGGTGGCATAAATGCATTTCCACAGCAATTACAACTGTATGATTTGATATTAGGGACTGAGATGGATCTGTATTAGACTTTTATGTGGCATTGCGCCCTTTATACTGAAGTTTAAGCAGGTACAAAGCAGCCTTAACTCGGCATTGTAAAGACACCTTAATTTAGTACATGCTATGTCCATTTTTAAAGATGGAGTAACAAGAGGGAGCGTGTGTGCCTCACTTTATTAGCTCATTGCTCTGAAAGTAAATATTATAAGGGGTAAAAATAAATATGTTTTGCACACTCTGTAATAATTTCTTGATGTAAAAAGGACTGAATATAATAAACAATATTATTCCCCTTCAATACAGCATAAGTACATACCATTCACACCATAGCCCATATCTCTCCCTCTCACACATAACCTTTCAGGTTAATTTGTTTACATATTTAACATAATTAAATGTGTCTGCCATATGGCCATATACTCTAAATGGAGATGGATGCACAGGCATGCAACATGCAGTGACACACAATCCAACACAACAATCTTTTATGCACATAGATGTGATTACATTTTTTCCTCAAAATACTATGATAAGGACAAACCAAACAATAAAAGTACCACTGCAGCCCTTAGAGCTATTGATTGTTTCAGAGGAAGGCTAGTTTTGACCATTCGTTTTAACAAAATCCAGCCTTCATAATCCTAATCATTATTTGGAGCAGGCTAGCTGAATCTGGAAGAAGGGGATTTGAGGACAATCAGGTTGATCTTTTCAAAGATACTACTTAAAAGAAGATTAGTATACACTCAGGATAAAGACACCCTAAGGGAAATATGCTTTTTAAAAAGCATACAAAAATTTGTTCTGACTAAAAATCGGGCCTTTTACTTCAAAAGCCGCCAAGGATGCTATATAAGGACATAGTGGATTAGTACAATAATAAAAATTGTCAGTATATGCATTATACAGATACTTCTGATATAGCAAAATCCGTTTTAACGTAACATTTTAAGGTGCTGTAGGTTATATTTAAAAAATGGTTTGCAAAAAGTTATCATACTCCCTGAAATCATTGGCATAGCTCTTCAGACTCCAGAGATATCACACCAATACCTGTGAGACTGTCTGAAAACAGGTAAACAGGTAAAATGTCATGAGTATTCGGGGTGGGGGGCAGGACCCCTTATCTGAGAGTGGCCTCCCTAAAAATATCATTACAAGCGACTGTGTATTGTAAATAAAATAATGGAAGTATACTTAAAATAACTGTGTAAGTAGTAAAACAATATAAACGCAAAAAAGGTGTTTTAAGTTCAGAAATGTTTTGACTCCCCCTCCCTTGCCTCACAGTGGTTTGGTCCACTGCCTGCTTTCCCCCTTTGCCGATACACACACTGAGTCCGGTTGGAGAGAGCAAAGTTCTGTGTGTGTAAGTAATTTAGGCTGTCAAGGCAATTTTATTCACTTTAAACATTGTGTGAAGTGATTCTTTTTCTTTAATACAGATGATGCTGGATCATTAATAAATTACTCATGACAAAAAGGGTCAAAAATAAGGTTATTAAGCTTAGCTTGTTTAATACCATAGCTTGTCACCCATTACAACTAACGATAAACCTATAAACTGATATTAGGCTAATATTGTAGACCTACTGGTGTGTTGGGTTTTGTTCAATATGATGTTAAGTAGCAGATCAGTGAGCTTGCACGGTTTAATGTCTAATAAGAGATGTCCTCAGTCCCAGACGAAACCTAAATACTATGTGGAGGACGCAAAATAATTCAATAATTATAATATGACCGTGTGGTGAACCTATGAACCGAACTCATTTTTAAACATGGTCTCCATGCTATGTACACATGCTGTGTACACATATGTAGCATCTGGACCAATCAGACATACATTAATTGTTACATTTAACAAATAGTCTTTAAACCCAACAAGCCAGCTATATGCTGGAGCTCTGGAGACAACCCCCCAAAGAGCCAGACATTTCCACTCATCCCTGGAATTCATCTTCATGACTCGCCTCAGTCAGTCAGTGGTTCTTTTAGAACCTAAGAAGATGAGCTAGAACTCTTCAGGACTTCCCTAAGCGTGCGCCAGGCCTTGCGGCCTTGTCTTTCCATTCCCCAAAGATCACAGGACTTCAGCTGGGTCCCGCTCAGCTCTTGGTTCTTCTTCACTTTTCACATGGGAAGAAACTCCCAGTCACCACTGAGTCAGAACATCTTTGGAGTTCATCACTCTTCGGACCCAGAAGAACGTGATCACGATTCCAAAACCACCACTGCTCCAACCATCAAGACTTTCAGCCGAGACTGCATTCGGACACTTGTTCAACGACCAAGGCAATGCAAGTATCGTACATTTAACTAAACAAAACAGAGGTTTAGTATAAGCTGTAGACAGCACTGATGGTTTCACTCAGGTGGTTAACTGACTCTTTTCATAGCTTTGTTTCCTTGTCTCTCTCTAACTGCTTCTCACTGACCATTCCCCCATGTATGAGTGACTTCATGTTTGTTTGTTTAGATTAGTTATGTGTTAGTCCTTGCGTTAATAAACTATTGTGCACAAATTACATGAGTTTTGATTCTGATTCTGCCTTGCAAATTAATGTCCCTTTACGATTCCGATTCGAGCTGCATGCTCTAATGCAATGGTACTTTAAGAAAGTTATTTACTTTGGCCAAGGAAATATCATTTCTTAGAGTTGATATAAAAATTATACTGAATGTTCGCTGGGTGAACAGATTAGTTGATGGAAAATTAATTCTGCTACAGTTACTACTGGCAGCTGATATAAATAATTGTAATTAATCATAATTAATTGTAATTATTTATATACATTTCCCTTTGAGCTAAAATCGCGACATATATATATCCTTACAAGTACAATTTTGGCTGTATTATTTGTGTCCCCTTCAAAAATTGCTCTTGAGAAATGTTATGGTTATTGTCCCATCCTACTGTTAGATGAAATTTACGCCCTTGGGTCTCCATCAACAATCAGTTAATAGTTATACTAAGCACACGCAATCACTAATAAAAAAAATTCTAAATAAAAATACAATAGTAATATTGTATAAATAGGGAGCGTGACTATGCCTGGTACAGAACGGCTAACAACTTTAATCAAACATGAATATAACCCTCTCGTCCATGAGTGTTCTGTTTCCAATTTATTTCAATCACTTTTATAACAACTCAGGGATTGTCATTATGTACATGTGGTTTTATTAAATGACAACTTAATTTACCTCAGAATTAACCTTAATTTGTTTTTGAATCAGGAAAATTGCATTAGAAAAGTGCTGTAGTGGTGTTTTCAGCAGCACCAACATTTAACACACTGGATGAAACACAGGATTTATGATTGTGGTTGTATTTCTGCATGATTGTCCCATGTTGACCTTTGTCCATGCATTAGTAAAATTGAGGACTGATTTAGATGAAATTCTGTTGTACTGGGATTGACAGGAGGAAGGAAGGGAAACGGGGGTAAGTGGAGACCCCTCTTGCTCAGAGATGAAGTCATTCCTCTGGGGACCCTTAATTAAATTGAACTCATGCTGGCTGCTGGGAAAAATACACATCAATATACACATACTCTGCTGTATCCATCACAACCCCTATGAGCATTGTGCAGTTTTTTCAGTATTCCAATTCATTTGATGAATTTGAACATTGTTGCTATGATTAAACACACCTTATTTTCATAGGTAGGGCTAAATAAATTGTGAAATGATATTGTAAGATTTCTGATCCGGCACTGAATAGAATATCTAAGGTGCGTAAACAGTCAAAGAACAGCTGAAGTGTCAGCTGAAGTGCCATAAAGTCCCATCATACACAAATGTTTTAGTGTCAATAGATACCCAAGCCCTCATGGGCTACAACTGTTCTCATATTTTAGACAGTAGGTTTTCAGCTCATATTTAATGAGCTGAATTGATGCAAATGTATATTTATGTTTTTGTTTTTTAGATGTCTGTTATGGAATAATTTTTATTGTGGTTTTATTTTTATTTCTATGCTTTTTTTTTAGCAAGGTTTGTACAGCACAGTGGTCAACTACTGTTGTTTTTATTGTGCTTTATAAATAAATTTTGATTGATGATTGATTGATATACAGAAAATCAAAAAAAAATCCAATTTTTTTTCCATGTTCAGGAAAATCAATGTAAAGAAAAACTGTGGTTTGAATAGTATTAAATTCAAGAATGTCCAGCCAAAATGTAATAATACAATACCAATAAGCAATAAAGAAATAATTTAGTCAAAAAAATATAATTAAAAAAAATCATCCAAACAAAAAGAGCATTTCATGTTTTTATTAGAGCACAACCAATGGATTAGCTAACATTTTTATTTATTTATTTATTTATTTATTTATTTATTTATTTATTTATTTATGTGGTAGGGTCCAAACCTCCCAAGGAATATCATTTACCATTCTGATAATTTTTTTCTGACATTTTGCACCATTTCTATCCCCATTGTTTCATAATATCGTAATAGCAAACTAAAAATTAATGCTAGTAACATGAAAATAGATACTGGTCTTGAAGACGCTGAAACACCACATGCATAACCACATGCATAATTTTCTCTTCTCTTGTTTTTATTAGAGTACAACCAATGGATTAGCTAACATTTTTATTTATTTATTTATTTATTTATTTATTTATTTATTTATTTATTTATGTGGTAGGGTCCAAACCTCCCAAGGAATATCATCTACCATTCTGATCATTTTTTTCTGACATTTTGCACCATCTCTATCCCCATTGTTTCATAATATCATAATAGCAAACTAAAAATTAATGCTAGTAACATGAAAATAGATACTGGTCCTGAAGACGCTGAAACACCACATGCATAATTTTCTCTTGTCCATGCTATAGTCTTTGGAGAACATGTGTGGATGTTTGTGAGGGAGAGATATGCTTTATATGTCACAAGGCTTTACTGTGTTATGCTTCAGACGTTTTCATATTAAGGATTGAAGAGGATCAAGGTGCATACATGAATTTATAGGACAAGCATTCATTTCTGTATTGAGGGATAATAGAACAGCGTATGCTGGAGGGTAGATTCCTCTTTTGTAATAAATTTGGAAGATTGGATAATCTTGGATTTGGCATGGCAATGAAGTGAGGATGGCCATGCTGAAGTGTGTGTTTTTGTCTTTCAGGGTGGTTTCTTACAATTTGACAGTGCAAAGTAGCAGATGCCTAGTAATGCATTCTAACAGGCCAGTAAATACACAGATTAGAGGTTTGTTGCTTAATTTTTAATTTATTTAGTTTATTTTTTCACACCTGAATCAAACACTTGGTTTAGGTCACAGTGTTTCATAAATTAATTATATCACAAATCCACTCACTTTCTGTACAGAATCCTCATAAATCTTGTGATGATCCAAGGACTCTCAAGTTGATTCCTTCCTCATAGCTCTCTGTAAACACAATAAACATATTCATTTTCCCAAGGATGTTCTTCCTGTGGACCAGTTTTAGTTTGAGATCACACATATACCCTTTAATGCAAGCCAGAAATAAGGTTAGTCTTTTTATGCATGTGCAAGAAATACTTTGTATTGATGTTTTAGTGTAAAGTGTTATACACTACCAGTCAAAAGTTTTAGATTTTTAATGTTTTTTAAAGAAGTCTCTTCTGCTCACCAAGCCTGCATTTATTTGATCCAAAGTACAGCAAAAACAAAAGAAAACTGAGGTATTTTTACTATTTAAAATAACAGTTTTCTATTATAAAAATGTATTTTATTCCTGTGATCAAAGCAAAATTTTCAGCATCAATACTCCAGTCTTCAGGGTCACATAATTCTTCAGAAATCATTCTAATATGCTGATTTGCTGTAGAAGAAACATTAATTATTATTATTATTATTATCATCATCAATATTTTGCAAAGTTGAGTACATTTTTTGAAACTTGAAAAGGTTCTACTCAGCTGTTTTTAACATAATAATAATAATAATAATAATAATAAATGTTTTTGAGCAGCAAATCAGAATATCAAAATGATTTCTGAAGGATCATGTGACTGGAGTAATAACGCTAAAATTCAGCTTTGAAGTCATAGGAATAAATTAAATTTTAAAATATACTCAAATAGAAAACAGTTATTTTAAATAGTAAAAATATTTCATATTTGACTGGTAGTGTATATAAATTAAATGACAATGCATAACCAACCATTGCTATTTATTTATTTATTTATTCATCATTCATACCAAGAATTCAGGTAAATGGAAACAAATATAAAGGCACTGCAAGATTTTTTTCACAAACTTACCATGGCGATCAATGAAAATGATTTTTGACATCATAAAATACACCCTCCCTGTCTATTGCAGAACCATTATACCTCCAGACACAACACCCAGCACTTAACTATAGCACTTACAGTCTCATGGCTGTCTAGCTCAATAATGGCTATTGATTCATCCAAGATCAAATGTGAAGAAGTGCACTGGCTTATTTCTCTAAAATGTCTACAGTTTCATCAAATTATCAGAACTTTGCTTGTCAGTGGTACATGGCAAAGCAAGTGTCACTATTATCACTGCCTTTAGGGTTAAATATCTGAACAAACCCCTAACCCCTTTACAAGACTGAACAGAATTGGGAAAGAAAGAGAGGCCATATTGCTCAGAGTGCTGTGAGATTTGAATCTGTTCCTATTCGGCATTAGACAAACAAAGGAAAATCCCATTACACTAAGGCCTCCATTGATTCACTGAATTGGAGGGATTTATGGTGATGGCTATCGGCTAGTGCCTTTGATTGACAGTAATCTGTTTGTTTCTCACCCAGTGATAACAACAGTATCGACAAGTTTTTCTTTACTACTTTCTGATCCAGCACTAAAACACTGGAATAGAGAGAAGGCATATTCAAGGAGGTTTCAAGAAGGGTTAAGCCTGAAAGGATTTTAGGATAGTAAAAAGATTGTGGCTTGGTTTGTAACCCATTGGTTTCAACTCGATGGGGCTGCAAAACTGAAACTAATTCTATAATCCATCCCTGCAGTGACTCAGATGGAACCTTATAGAGTTGAACGGTAGAACAGAAAAGTAAATAAATGCTCCCTTGTACTGAACTCCCCACTTCATCAACAACCTCTCCTACTTGAAAACTGCCACTTGAAATCAACACATCACAGCCCCGTTTAAGAAAAATGACTTTTTTATTGGCATAGCAACATGGTTGTTATGGTTACATAACTTGTCAGTGGTGCCCAAGATGCTTGATGATTGTCTTTGTCCCTCACTTTTTCTCTCAGTTTTCTCTTCAGAAACATGTCAATCATTAAATCACAAAACATAGAGAATTATGCAACATATTTTATTTTAAATAATTATTAGGGGTTCAAGTGCGTAGACTGATTGTGTAGACCAAACTGTAAGTCGTAAAGACTTGAAAACTGGAGGGATGGTAGTACTCACACCATCTATAATGTCAACAAGGCTAGCCCCAAACGGCCTGATGGGGGGCGCTACGGTATAAATTGCTCAAAACTCCTAAACTGTTCGTCACAGGCTCAAGTGTCTTATGTCATCGCAATTCTTGGCTCAAAACGCATGCCTCGTATTTGTCCACCACCTTCGCGAAATTTAGCATTTTTTGTAAGACAAACTTTTTTGAACTAGTCCTATGTTTTTTGCCTGATCATAACCAAACCAGTGCAAGATGATTCTATAGAGAGTGAATATCAATAATTATAAAAAACAAAGCTGAACTGTCATCTCTCTATCGCAAAGGGACACTAAACGTTTGAAAGGGGCAGGGACGCCTTTACTAAAACGGCTATAACTTTTGAACGGAATGAGATATCTTTGCCAAAATCACAATGCGTATGTAATCTGAGGTCACATGGAAAAAGTCACGGAGCTTGGTCACTTGGTAGTGCTATAAGAGGAAAAATTTGCTGCAAGAATCTATGAGGACATTTGTGTATCTCAAAAAACATGGCCGTCATAGGCAGATGAAATTTGAGCATGTATTAGACAAGGTTAACGGAGGCCGATCTGAATGAAACTCAGTGGGTGTGTTTGACTCATGACCCTAAAGGTCTGTGAGAAATTTAAAAGAAATCAGCCAGAATGCAATAACGCAACATTGTATATTGCGTGGATATTCGTATCATACGATAGACCTCCTCGTTCCGAACAACTTTGCCTCTAGAACCACTGCTGTCAATTAAACTGTTAAACAATAGAGATGTGAAAAATCTACTTTTGCTAATCTCCTAGGATTTTTGCTCAGTCTGGAAAAAAACACTGCAGTGCAATTCTCTGGGCTCTTTAGGTCAATAATTATCAAAAAAAAAAATTAAATTTACCCTTTACGAGGCTATAACATGGTTATGTAGAAATGGGCCCTATCCAGATATATACAAAAATCTATAAAGCCTGAGTGAAAACTCAAAACTTCATGAAACCTGGTAAGTATTTGTGACAGGTGATTCTAAACAAGCATGCAAAGTTTTAGGGAGATCGGAACACAGCTGCCGCAGTCATAAACATTAAAAACAGCGTATTTCTATGGCAAATTACCTGTATTTGCCAAAAATGCTTTTTTAAATCATTGATTTACGTGGTTACAGGCTTGCTAAATAATATGTAATGTCTTTTTTCATATGTACTTAAATGCCTGAAAACACTTGAACCCCAGTAATTTCTGCTTGCAGCTCTATTATATACATGTGAATGGTCCTACTTATGTAATGCATACATAAAGTAAAAACTAATTTCTATAGGTGTCATTTTAAAACACTTATTATTATTAAATTCATCTAATGTTTCTGAAAACAGGTTATGTGTTTTATGTTTACTCCATGTTCATTTTAGAAATTAAATTAAAATTCTCATTTTAATTTTTACATTTAAATTAAAATGTCTATAGGTGGAATTTAAAACATCATGAAAATCATCTAATGTAAATTGGATCTACATGTAATGTTTAATAATTTAAATTATGTTGTGTATATGTTTTATGTGCTTAGACATTTAAATTAGAATTCTGCATTCTGTTTACTTGAAATTTAAATTATCTGGAATTTTTTAAAAAGGCATTTTCAATTAAATATAATTGTTAACCATTTAAATTCAGATCTAAATTTTGCATTCCATTTAACATGTGGAATTTAAAAGAATTGTCAATTAAATTCTAAATTACTGAAATTGTAGCCCTATTGCACAAAACCAGTTGTGCAGAACATCTGTGATGGTCCAACCGCAGGGCTTGTCATATAGTGTATCACATTTTTCTCATCTGTCTATCCACTTACAGTGACATCACCCTGAGAGTCCGATTGATGTCACATTAAAATGACATTTGATTCCGAACTACACTTTTGGGATATGGCTCTCAGTTTTCTAGTTTTCTCTGTCTCTTGCTCATCTGAGTTGAGCCTGGAGCACTATTAACCGGATCTTGCTTCTCAGTTTGTGGCTTTATTGTTTTACTGTTAAAGAGGACTTTATGAGCATCCAACACATGCTTGTTGCATGCAAAGCATCAGGTGAATGATTAAGAAGTGAAGCCTTTTCATGTTGAATTGAGTTGTCACAGCAGGAGAGTGATAATAGTGAGGGGGGAACCATGAGGAACTGCCCCCTACACTTAAAAATAAAGTAGGCCCATTCAGAAGCATGGAACAAAAGAGACAAGCTTCCTCTGAACACGAGGCTCTGTTACAGTGGAGTGACCCTAGTCCATGTCCCACAACGGGAGGTGAGGGATAAAAGGCTGGAAGAGACAAAGAGGCGACTGCAATACGGGTGGTGGGCTTCAGGCTACACAGCTTACTAGGAGGCCCCTAAAACCTCCAGGGCCTCCAGTGACAGGCATGAGGATACAATAGAGAGGCCTGGGAAGGGGAGGCTCAGACTTGGGTAGAGTAAGCCGCATCTGGGCTCTATAGTCTGACCGTCTGGAGCACAGATTAGCTTCTTGCCATCACATGTGTGGATAGTTTTGGCAAGCATAAATGGATGATCATAAATATTATGTTTTGCCAGGAAGCTCTATCAGTGTCAATACTAAAGTTATCAGAATGGAAACCAGTTGCCACTATGGAATAAAAAAATAAAAAAGGTAACTGCAACTTTTTATCTTACAATTCTGACATTTTTCTCACAATTGTGAGTTTCTAATTCACAATTCTAATTACAAAATATAAGAGATATAAACTCAAGAAATGTGAGATATAAAGATGTTTAAAAAAAATCTGAATTATGAGACATAAATGCAGAACTGCAATTTTTATTTTCTTTGAATTCTGAGGTTTTTTTGTTTCTTCCATGGAATAAAAAATAAGATAACTGTGACTTTTGAACTCAAATTTTAATTTTTTCTTACATTTGTGGGTTTATATTTCACAATGAAGACCTTTAACCTCAGAATTTCAAATTATTAACTTGCAATTGCATGTTAAAGGGGACCTACTATGGAAATAAAATGCAGAATGCAGTTTGAATGCAGTTGTATTGCCGCAGTGTGCGAAAACACCTAACATATAATGGTACAAAAACCAACCACTGTTTTTTTATAATCCAAAAAAATCATAAACAGTCTCTCTGAACATGCCATTCCGGATTTCTCCCTACAATGACATCATCTTGGGGAAAAAGTCCTGCCCATTTGTGATGATCTCTGCCCTATTAGCGTAGACACAGCCCTGAGTGAGAAGCAGCAGTCCACCATTACTGTTTTCTAAAGATGTACACTATCAGGACCAAAGAGGCACTACAAGTGTCATGTGTTGGATGCACCAACATACATAGGGTCTCCATAGAGACACAGTGGTTACATTTCATTTTCAAAGGAAATGTCCTGGTGAAGTCCCCTATTTGTTTAGGGGTCAATACCAACACTTCGTGCATGAACGTCAGCTGCAGACAAAGTAAGTATAATGTGTTTGATTTCCAAATTGTCTTCCTGAAAACGCTTCTTGGCACTTCTTGGCTAATGTTGCTAAAGCTAGCATTGTCTCGGCCTGTTTTCACCGATGCTGCCTTCACATGCTACCAGAATGATCATAAATAGGAACATGGTAGTTAAAAATTGCATATGAAAGGAATGTGGAGTCAACTTGAATCTGTTAAGCTCATAATCACAAGTGGGATTTATAAAGTTTGTAATTGCATGCAAAGGCACTGTGAGACCAGCTATGTCGTTATTTTTATAGCGCCATGCCCCCCCTCTGTGTAATTCATAAACACGTTTATTATGCACAGTACAATCAGATGACTGACTTTTAAAACGATTCCCGTTCAAACATAAAATGCTGAACAAAGCTACTGAGAGTTTCTGACATTTTCAGTGCGTTATATTGTCCTGTTTTTTTTTTTTTTGCTGGCTCTTGAAGCTCCGCCCTCTTCTGAAAAGAGGGCTGGGAGCAACAGCTCATTTGCATTTAAAGGGGCTCATACCCAAAAAGAGCCTATTTGAACAAGCTATAAAAATCTTTTAGGAATTTTGAGCAAAACTTCACTTACACACTCTGGGGACATCAGAGACTTATTTTACATCTTGTAAAAAGGGGCATAATAGGTCACCTTTACCTTCTCCCAGTTACCTTCACCGACTTTTTTTCCCAGAATGGGAGTTATTTCTCTTACAATTGTGAAAAATTTTGTATCCCCCATCCTCTTTTCTCCCAAAAGACTGCAGGGTAACATTACATATTTGATACTCATTTTGACAAAAAAAGAAAAGCAACCTTTGCATATGTGTGTTTGTAGGCTTTAGGGTGTAAAATGAGCATGACTTTCATTTATAGTGATGTATGTGACCACAGGGATTTCACATTTTTGTCTCCACAGCTTCTGTTTGTCAGATGATACAGACATAAATCTTCAAAGTACTCCTGACTCAGTCATACGTTATAATGTATAGATCATACTTTATACTTTTTTGTGCTGATGATGCAGACTTCTGTCATGAATCTTTTTGACACTTTCTGAATCTGAAACTGATTATTTTTAGCCAGTTACAAGTTATATTTAGCTGGAAGCCCTAAATTTTAGTAGTTTGATGACTCGTCTTTAAATAAGGTAAGAAAATTTGTAAATTAAAAAATTCAAAGATGCTAATTTGGACTAAAAGAAAAATATTGTCTGTGTATACACTGACCAAAATTATAAAAGCAACACTTTTGTTTTTGCCCCCATTTTTCATGAGCTGAACTCAAAGATCTAAGACTTTTTCTATGTACACAAAAGGCCTATTTCTCTCAAATATTGTTCACAAATCTGTCTAAATCTGTGATAGTGAGCACTTCTCCTTTGCCGAGTTAATCCATCCACCTCACATGTGTGGCATATCAAGATGCTGATTAGACAGCATGATTATTGCACAGGTGTGCCTTAGGCTGGCCACAATAAAAGGCCACTCTAAAATGTGCAGTTTTGTCACACAGCACAATGCCACAGATGTTGCAAGTTTTGAGAGAGCGTGCAATTGGCATGCTGACTGCAGGAATGTCCACCAGAGCTGTTGCCTGTGAATTGAATGTTCATTTCTCTACCATAAGCTGTCTCCAAAGGCGTTTCAGAGAATTTGGCAGTACACTCAAACAACCGCAGACCACGTGTAACCACACCAGCCCAGGACCTCCACATCCAGCATCTTCACCTCCAAGATCTTCTGAGACCAGCCACCCGGACAGCAGCTGCAACAATCGGTTTGGATAACCAAAGAATTTCTGCACAAACTGTCAGAAACCATCTCAGGGAAGCTCATCTGCATGCTCGTCATCCTCATCGGGGTCTCGACCTGACTGCAGTTCGTCGTCATAACCGACTTGAGTGGGCAAATGCTCACATTCGATGGCGTCTGGCACTTTGGAGAGGTGTTTTCTTCACAGATGAATCCCGTTTTTTTTATTGTACAGGGCAGATGCCAGACAGCGTGTATGGCGTTGTGTGGGTGAGCGGTTTGCTGATGTCAATGTTGTGGATCGAGCGGCCCATGGTGGCGGTGGGGTTATGGTATGGGCAGGCATTGAGCATGTTTGGGATGTTAGTGTGCTATTAGGTGCTGAATGAAAAGTGTCAGTCAAATGGCTCATAACTCATCAGGAGCTAATGTAGATTCAGCACTGAAGATACATTAAGACAGAGAGCATTTACAGGTTTGTAAATGTCTCACTTTTTGTGCTTGTACCTGAACATTTATTTAAAAGAAAACACACTAAACTTTACAAACATGTTTTAAAGAAGCAGGAAATGATGTCACAGAAAAGATGTTTCAAAAGCTTTTTTTTTTTTTTTTTTAAATAAAACTAATGATTACTTATGTATTTACATGTACAAAACTTTTTAATAACTATGCATGTGCATTTTAAAATAGTTAGAAATTGTCATCTTGGACATCATTATTTGTCACTAACACTAAACAGTTTCACAGTTCTTCTTAGGACAGCTTATTAATGTCTGTCCTGTGTTCGTTACTGTATCCGGATTACATTTTTGTTTCTCAAGCTGTGAGATAATAGTTTAATGATTTAATACATCCACCATCTGCTTTATTTGACTTCCATTCAGAGAGTAACCAAACTGGCACTTAAGATGTTCCAAACATGAACTTGTTTTTCGAAATAATAAACCTGCAGACCCTGCAACACCTTCTATAAATGTGTATTGATGAGTGAATCTGCTCTACTCCACCCACTGCATGAGTCTCACTTCAGATGGCGCATGCAGAAATATGTGTCAGTAGTGCTACCATGGAAACCCAGTATCCAGACCATGGGATTTAATATCATTGATATAATGCAATCTTGCAAAAGCCTATTGCATTGTGTTTTAACATATATAACGCATTCATAGTCATTGTTTTATATAGTGTTATATAGTATAACGTACGCTTGCCGCATTCCAACGCACTGAATACCAGATAGACTTGCTTTACTATTCAGAGTGTAACGTTAGCTATATGTCATGTTTATTTCTGCGAAGACATATTTCTGTTATCTTACTACCGGTATGCACGGTAAAAAGGGCGAACTTGGGGGGCTGTCTTTACGCGCGGTGCGCCGCCCAACCGGAGATGCGGGAGCGGACACTGGCTCATTCGCTCTGGTGCGGACACCGGAGTCAGCGAGGCATGTGTCTGGACACCGGCGTTTCGATTAAATAAAAAAGACACTTGCAGAAACCAAACACCTGAGCGTTTTCTTTTCCCACGGGCTGTTATTTGCCACTGGCCGTTTCTCGCTCCATCAGTTGTTTGAATTGCGACCTCACGCAGGATTGCAGCGCCCTGCTCTTCATAAACATTCGTGAATGGAAAGCAACTGCAGAAAAGACATACATCTTGTCAATCGCTTCTCGAATCATCTGCAGTTTTGTGATTGATTAGCTGGATCCCCTTGCATCCTTTGAGGGAAGATGGAGACCTTCTTCGCAGAGGTGGGCTCATTTTCTAATGAGGGAACGTGTCATTTCATCTGTTGTGCTTTATGTGCAATGCAAAAACAGTAGATTGTGTGCTACATTTGTGAAATAATTCCCCAATAGTCTTAAGATGTAAAAACCGGTGGATAATTCTCATTGGCTGCTCCCCAGGATGTTGCATGTAATGCTGTGTCCTCCTATAACAAACAGTGCCATTCCGTTCACATATTGTCGGTTTACTGTTTATAATTTTCAAATGCTTCATTAAAAGGAACCAATGCGTTATTTGACACGTTGACAGTAGTTTATGGTGATGTCGAGTGCATTGGTGTCTGCGCTCGCCTGGGCTGTGGCGCGCATGAGGGGGGAAGGGGCTCTATCTGATGTGATGTTTCTGCAAGGGTGCTATGCAAGGTTTTCTAAACCTCTCACATTTTACAAATGGTTTCATGCATCTACATCATTTGGTATGAATGAGATTAAATGTCTTTGATTGCAAATCCAGCACTTGGGTGTGTTGTGAAGGCTGTCTGGACATAATTGACATTATTCCCAAATTCCATATTTAGAGCATTCACCTTGAGTCTGACAGGAACATATATGCAAGGGCTCATAATGAACCTTTTACCCAGAATGCATTTGTGGTTTTGTTTACCTCATCTGTATTCTGCAGGACAGGCCTCACAACAGCATTTTCATCCATTTGTTTCATTTCTCCTTTATAGTACAATTAGATCCCCAAATCCTACTTGATTGAATGATTTGGTCATTGCTTCTCTCACACACACTCTCTGCACACAAAAACACCTGCATTTTATCTAATACTGAATTACAGCATCCCCATTAAGATATTTATCCTCTTGAGCGCATGCTATGTGTCTCAAATGGTTTTAAGCAGTCAGCATTTAATCTGTGTCAGAGTGGACAGCACACCAACATAAGGCTTAGTGAGTAAATGACATTAATTGATGATGCAGACACTATGGATTTTGTATTTACCAGATAGAAGAGCTAGAAACAGCAGAAGTAGGCTATGTGATGGCCCAGGAACAGAGCAGGAGAACTTGATCTTTGGATTCTTCACAGGAGGGGCCATTAATTTAATTTATGGGGCATTTACAGTGAAATCTGTCTCTGTATGGGTTGTAATTGCTGGTCTTTCCAAGTGGTTCAGATAGCTAAGATGCTTGTGATACATCAGCTAAAATGAGTACCACTAGCTGGTTTTTGTCAATGCAAAAATGGCTGCCAAGATGGGAGTTGTAGGTGGTTGGAAGGTGGTTCCAATGTGGTTTCTAAAGTGTTTTGAGTCGTTTTTACTTTATTGCTGTGGACCAAGTCAAGTCAATGGAGTAGTTCACTTCCAGAACAAAAATTGATGGATAATGTACTCACCCCCTTGTCATCAGACATGTTCATGTCTTTCTTTCTTAAGTCGTTAAGAAATTGTTTTTTAATGAAAACATTTTAGGAATGAGTTTGAACTTCCAAAATGCAGTTTCAGTGCCGCTTCAAAGGGTTCTAAATGATCCCAGCCGAGGAATAAGGGTCTTATTTAGTGAAACGACTGATCATTTTCTAAAAAAAAATACAAATTTAATCCTAAATGCTCGTCTTGTCTAGCTCTGCCATGTGCATGCATACTCTGTGCAGTCCTGTTCAAGACAGTTAGGGTAGGTTGAAAAACTCCTATCTCATTTTCTCCTCCAACTTCAAAATCGCCCTGCATCGCCTTTTTTGTAAAGAGCGTTTGAACTTCTTTGCACGTTCACTTTGTAAACACTGGGTCGGTACTTCTCCAGCGATGTAGGACAATTTTGAAGTTGGAGGAGAAAATGAGATGGGAGTTTTTCAACATACCCTAACTCAGTGGTTTTTAAACCAGTCCTGGAAGCACCCCTGCCCTGCACATTTTGTATGTCTCCCTTGTCAGACACACCCAATTCATGCTGTTCAGTCTCTGCTAACAAGCTGATGAGTTGAATCAGGTGTTTTAGGTGAGGGAGACGTACAAAATGTGCAGACCAGTGGGCCCTGAGGACTGAAGTCCACTTCACACAATTTCTGAAATGTTTTCCTCAAACAACATAATTTCTTTACGACTGAAGAAAGAAAGACACAACCATCTTGGATGACAACGTGGTGAGTACATTATTTGTACATTTTTGTTCTGGAAGTGAACTACTTTAAGCCAAATTCAGACTACACAATTTAAGCCCGATTTTGGAACAATCTGCTTGACGTAGGGTTCGTTCATTCGTAAACGACAATGGGCATTGTGTTTGTAACATGATTTTAGGAGTCAAAATCGCATAATCTGACACATGGACTGTTTATTTATTGCTTGAATTTCCTAATGAAATGGACAGAATTGGACATCTGAGACTTCGTTCGTTTCATATCAAAAGTAACACAAAGCCTAGCCTATTGATATTTATTGGAAGGAAGGTGCACTGTGTTCTGTTCATTCACAGCAGAGACCAAAAAAATCAGTTGGGATTTAAGAATCGATATTGGTTCATCAAATGAGAATCTATTAAAATCGTGAAATTGTTTATTCATTTATTCTTGTTTATCCAGCCCTAGTGTATTTTGTTGTTTAAACACTGCATTGTCGTCCTGTAGGTTCATGATTAAAAGTTAAAATGTGAACAAAAATAAAAGCAATTAAAAGTGTAATTATAATTAAAATATGAAAATTAAAATGTTGGATAATAATAGATTATGACAGAATTTTATGGCCCTGTCCGACAATATTAAAGTATGATATATATATATATATATATATATATATATATATATACAGTACTCAACATTTGAAGTGGATCAAAACCTTTCATCAAAGTTGTCCTAAAACCAAACCGATAACGGTTTTTGTCTTAGGATAACTCTGATGAACTTTTTTGATCTACTTCAAATGTTGACCACTGTATACATATAGAAATGTTTGCCTTAGTCAGTGTTAGTATAGGGGTCAGAGGTCAAACTTTTCCCCCAAAGGAGTGTAAGGCTTACACTTTGAAATGGGGTAATACATGTAAGATGCAGTGGAGCACATAAGTCACACAAAATACAGACCTGACCCTTCTACTAATATCCTTATCTCTGCCCAGCATCCTAATGTGTCATCGCCCAAAAGCATCTGAGGAGCTCAGGGGTGTTTCTTGAAATCCTGAAAGCTCAGTGACCCTTTAAAGCACAACACACATGCACAAACTGCTCTCATTCCTATTTTATTCTCCCTCTTTCTTTCTATCTCTCTTTTAGCACCCATTTCTCTGCTGTCTGCTCTGTGGTGACAGTTCAGGTTATCATTTTGGTGACTCAACAGTCCACACCTCCAGTCCCACAGCAACATTGGAAGGGAGACATTTTTTTTTACTGGGTCACTGCATGGTCCTAGTGCTGGGTATTCAATTTCATAATCTCGAGCATATGGTTAGGAATTAACTAGATTTCTGAAATCAGAGAGGATTGACATTTTATAGAAAAAGTGTTATGAGATTTGCAATTGTTTTAAAAAATAAAATATCTTTTGCTAATTATATTGTAACACTTATGTTTCAAGGCTATTCTCTAATGTAGGCCACAGATTATATATAAGTCTTGGGACTGACCATATAATAGCTGTGTTCAGATGAGAATTGGATGTGAAGGCGTACATATTTACAGGAGGTTCTATTTTTATGCAGTGGTTTTAAAATCTCAGTTCAAAAAACATATCCTCAAACTCTATTTGAACTCATACAGAAAATTTTAGTATTAATAAAACATATCTAATTGGAGCACTGTTTTATCCAAAAACACCTTTTTTTTAAATGGTCCAGAATGTAACAGCCAAATTAACAGCTACTGAATTTCTCCCAATGTGGCATCCTGTGGTCACAATCAGGCAATTTGGCAAACCCAAGTTTGACCTTGATGTCACACGTATGACCATGATGAAATGTAAACACTATGTGAGGGTAGTTTTAAATCCAAAAATTTTGCATGAGTGCTGAGTGTAAGAGAGGATATGCACTCAACACTCAATACTAAAATGAGTGTCCAGTTAAGTGTGTTGGTTTACTGTATGTAAAATGTAAGGGTTTGGATGGGTTTTTAATAATTGAAGCAAAAAATAAATTGTTTTTGTTTCGTTTTTAAATGTACATGTTCATTCAATTTTAAATTTATGTTGATTTACATAAACACACCATCTTTTAGCCAGATCTGTTGAAATTGTAATCTAGATGACTGAAGAGAAAACAAAAAGAGAGTGATTCTCTCTTAATTAATTAGTCTTAATTTTTAATTTTTTACCTTTTTAGTCTGTGTGCATTTAAAATGACTTAACTAATAATAATACATACAGAAATGCTTGCAGACACAATTGTGCCACTATGGCATGTCCACAATCTGAAGCAATGTTAACTGGAGAGTGCCAACCCAAAATGTGTCTAACCAAACACAGAGACCTATTTATAAAGATAGGCTGGGTGGAAAAGTAGAAAAAAGACAGGAAGTCAGAGAAAAGTGTGTTGAAAGATTGGAGAAAAGAAAACATTGACTGTCTTCTGAATGGAAGGGATGTTGGCAAGCCATTTATATTTTTATGGCTTTTGGCTATTACTGTAGAATTCTAGTATAGGAAATCTAATATAAAGACTCATTATGTATCGGTACTGTATTGGCCAGTAATGCATTTTTATTGCATGCTCATTTACCCTAATTTAGATGATCTTGACATTATCCAACACCTAATAATCTAGTTTTTTAATAACACTATTGGATTAATAATGTTATGGATTCTTGTGAAGTTTTTGGTAGATAAAGTGTGAGAACGATTATGCGATTTGCTGACAGGTAGCAGAAGCTTGAGCAGGTGTGCAGCTATTTCACAGAGCAAAAACCAAAGATCATTCAGTGTGTCGGTTGAGAAATCTGTTTTATCATTTGTTACATGCATTCCAGGTCAGAGCAGAATTCCTGTTAGCATCCTTTCCTCCTCATGGTGACATGAGTTGGGTGTCCTCTCTTGCTCTCTGTGGTTCCATGTCGCTGCATGGTTCTGAGAAAATCAGCCACTGGAGATGTGTGACCTATATTTCCTCAGCAGCTTCAATTGAAGCGAATGCCTCGATTCGTTCCAGTGTGAATCGCTCTCTCTTCTTCTTTTCTCTGTGGATCATTTTCTCTTCAACATTGCTGTCTCATTGCTGTCTTTCCACTCTCTTGATTCATCCATTTCACAAGCTGTTTGAAGCAGGGGACTTCAACACTGACTTTCTCTTTTAAATTATCTTTTGTTATCATGTTGGGCTTTGGAAAAGATATCTTCATTTTACATTCCCCTTTTCTTCATCATTCTTACTTTTGGATTTCTTTATCCTTTTTCAGTTTGATTGTGCTCCATGTTTTCATAGTTCTAAAGGAAGCTCTTAGAGATACTCTGTCTTCTTTAGATTTTTTATCCTGGCACCTGTTTGGCTGCTTTTGAATAACCTAAATGAGGTATAATTGTTGTACTGTGTGCATCACAGCTACATTGTGTCTGTGCGTTTACTGCCTCTACTGGAAAATTTTCCCTTTTTTCAAGGGGATCTCTATCGATTAGGAGGTGTCAGATTCTCATTTTAAGATCAGAAATTCATTTCTTATGGATTCTTGTGAGGTTTCAGTTGAAAGTTGACCTTTTAGACTTTAAAGGCAACAAAGATATCCACATAATGGCGGGTTATTAAAGTAGCATTGTTCTACAAAGTGAATTTGAGTGCATTTTTTATTGGTCTAATCAAAAATCTTTATTTATAGCAAGTAAACATCAGCTAAAATGTTTTTAGTTTTATCTTAAAGGGATAGTTCACCCAAAAATGAAAACCCGCTCATTAATTATTCACCCCCATGTCGTTCCAAACCTGTAAGACCTTCGTTCATCTCCAGAAACCAAATTAAGATACTTTTGATGAAATCCAATAGCTTTCTGACCCCGCTTAAACAGCTAGGGAGGACATTGTTAAATCATCAAAAATATCCTAATTTGTGTTCAGAAGATAAACGAAGGTCCTATGGGTTTAGAACAACATGAGGGTGCGTAATTCTTAACAGAATTTAAATTTTTGGGTGAACTATCCCTTCATATTCTTCATATTCTAAATAATACTGACCTACATTAAGTAACATTTTGTCTCAAGAAAATGTGTTGATGTTTTTTAGTTTGTAAGAATGTAAATTTTTCTCTTTGGGAAAGATTGTTAAATACAAATTTAAGGTTTGAACCAGTGAAACCAAAAATATAATTTGGAAAAACAAATTAACTAAAAAACATGTGACATGTAGCCATGTAATAAGCAGGCTAATGTTTCTTAAACCAACCTGTCAGGATTTATTTTGTGATAATGATTGGCTGTTAATATTATCTGTCCCTTAAAACATTGCAGCCAAATTTTTTTTTCAGTTCACCCACATAACCATATTATAGGATCATGAAGGTTCTGAAATTCAGGATGGAGACAGAGACACAGAGAAAGACTAAAGGCTTGTTCACACCAAGGATGATAACTATAAAGATAATGATAACGATATAGTTATAAAAATTACTCCCAATATTAAAGATTAGGAGAGTCCACACAACAGCTGTAATGATAAAGGTACAGAGAAACGATATCGTTGGATATTGGGATATCGTCAACACTAATTATCTTTATAGTTATCATTCTTGGTGTTAACAGGCCTTAAGATTGAACTGCGTGTGCGTGCACTCGTGTTTTCAGTTAGAGAGACCAGCAGAGAGAAGCACTGAGCAAAGTTGTCTCTCCTGACCCAGATCAGCCGCCTCCGCCTGCCTGTGAAGAGCAGATCTGACAGACCGCTCCAGGGAAAAGTGCAAATCTCTTTCTACCACAGCTGATGCATGTGTGCCCCTTCCTGTGTCTCAATTCCTCTTCTTCCTCTCTTTCTTTGAAAATGCATGCCTTCATTATATGGTCTAGTCATTGTTCCGGTCCCTTGTGTATAATTAGAATGGCTTCTTATGAAGTCTCACTCGTCTGGAGTGATAGCTTTTTCTTTTATTTAAGTCAACGTGTTTGAGACTGTCAGAATATGAACTAAACCCCATACAGAGAGAGACCAGGGTGCCTCAATCGCAACATTAAATCTCAGCCTCTGATCATTGCAGGGTTTTTACTGAGGCACATTTTAGAACCGGAGGCTACTGAGGATGAGGGTTACTTCAGCCGTGGAAAATAAGGGACACTCTCCATTTCTTTTAGGAAAATATAGGTTTGAAGTGTCTGACCACATGACACTGAAATTAAAGGGATAGTTCATCCAAAAATGAAAATTCTGTCATCATTTACTCACATCAATTATTTACACGTAAACACATACATACAGCACATATATAATGCACAAGCTTCTGTGTCTGCTATATATGTGTTGATCATTGTTTAGATGCAAATAAAAGACTAAATTAAACATTTATTATTTAAAGCAATCATATGTCTTCACAGTATTTGGATTAAGCCTCTCACTTTCATGATTATCCCTGTAAAGCTGCTTTAAAAAAATCTGTATTGTATAAAGCACTATATAAAGGTGATGTGACTTAAATTTAGTTTCAAAATTAATCAAAGTCACATGGGTTTGGAATGACAAGAGGTGAGTAAATGATGACAGAATGAGCATTTTTGGGTTAACTGTTCCTTTATAGTGTCTATAGTGTCTGTGTAACAAGGCCAACATTAAATGGCTCTCACACAATTAGTGTTGCGAGTTAAAAGATCTCACAATTCTGAGTTTTTGTCTCGCAATTGTGAGTTCATATCTACACTAAAAAATGCTGGGTTAAAAACAACCCAATTTGGGTTATTTGGCAACCGAGCGCTGGGTAAATATTGGACAGAACACATGCTGGATTATTTTGACCCAGCTGATTGGGTTAAATGTTTTTACCAAACATGCTGGGTTATTTTATCTAAGTCAACTATTGTTTAAAAATGATAATATTGCTGGCTTAAAATGGACTGGAACTTATAAAAAACACACAGAATTACTAGAGGCAACAACAATAATCAGAAGTGGAACATTTATTATTAGGCAAGAACACAGACAAAATCCAAGACAAACTAAATTTATTTGGGTGAATACAGCATAGTTTACAATATTACATAGATTTAAACTTGTTTAACAAGTATTTTAGACATCAAAAATGTAACATTTAAACATAGCATTTTAATTTTAGGGTATTCAACCATTCTCTGTAACCGATTTTTACAGGAGTAGCGTTAATGCTCTACCCGGGGTGTCGCCGAAATCTGGGCATGAAAGGGCTGCTGTTCGCCAGCGTAACTGCGAACTTCAGACCGTGGCCTCACATTTTACTCGTAGCTGTAAGATGCCGTGACCGACTCCAAAACCTGCCCATAATCAAACAGTACTGACATTAGAGAACATATTTTAACATCAAATTAAATTAAACTCAGTATTATAACGAATAAAAATCTATTTTATGCAAGGCAAAAGGCATTTCCTTCATGCAAAGTGACCGCTGCTGGTGCAGCTGACTGACAGCGTTGTGTAAAATAATACAATTTACAGCACTGTAAAGACTTTATAAATTAAATAAGATGTATACAAACCTTTATTTCGCTGAAGAAGTGCACCAAATCGGCGGCGCTAAGAACCGCTTTCTCCTGTAGAGGACTCAAAAAGCCCACTCTCTGACTGTAGCTCAGCAGCTGGGTTGTTTTTGTCAGAGACTGACTCAACCCAGCGGTTTGGTAGAAAAAATAACCCAGTGTTAAATGACCCAGCAGCTGAGTTACAGAAAAATACCCAGCACCTGGGTAAAAATATTAAAAATAACCCAATAAAATTACCCAACATCTGTTTTAAAAAATAAACCAGATGTTGGGTAAAACCAGATGTTGAGTTTATATCACATATTTCTGACTTAAATTCTCAGAATTGCTAGTTTCTATTTTGCATTTCTGACTATATATCTCACATTTACAAGTTTAT
The DNA here is from genome assembly GCA_012976165.1 of Labeo catla. NCBI lineage: Eukaryota > Metazoa > Chordata > Actinopteri > Cypriniformes > Cyprinidae > Labeo > Labeo catla. Next base: position 257,435 of record VONZ01000080.1, read on the forward strand.
ATCTCACAATTCTGAGAAAAAGTCAGAATTGCGAGTTTCTGTCATGCAATTCTGAGGAACAAAAGTAAGAATTGCAAGATAAAAAGTCACAATTACATTTTTTTTTCAGTGCCAGAAACAAGCTTTCATTGCAGAGAGATGAGAATGAAGTCAAAGTTTATTTTAGTGGACTGAGGGTACAAAAGCAGTTAATGTAGCTAAGTGATGCCGGGACAGGTCAAGACTTATGAATATTTTAGATGCTTTTTTTGCTTATAGGTATTGCCAAGGAAAATAAGGTATCAGATACAAATTGGTTTTATTTGTTGAAATGATTTGTGCATTTATTCAGCATCTGAAGTATGATTCTACTTGGTGGTATTTGAACAGCACACTGTATGTGTGTGAAGGTTTTTTATTTGTGTAGACGTAGTCCTCACCTGAGACTCATCGCCATCTGTTCATACCAAAACCAGACTGTAAAAATGCAGGAACAGGAAAAAATAGTTAGGGAAAGTACAACATTTTGATGCCATTATCAGTGTAATTTTCATTAAAGAAGCTCATATTAGGGGCACCATTTAATGTCTTTTACTTATAGTCTAGCACTTCTATATGTATCTTCTGTGGCTTACATCTAGTTTTTCTAGTTTTATGTATTCAATCCATAGGCGAAAGTGTAAAAGGTTTGTGTCCATTTGCAACAAAACCTTTAAGTTGAGAAAACCAGTAAAATGTATTAACACTAAATGTTTTCTTAACCACATTATAGCTCTGTCTGCTCAAGACTTAAACAGGAAGAGACAGTCTGACCTGATGTGGCCATGCCATCTGAGGTTAGTTGACATGTGCTATCAATAATAACAGAGTGGCCGTTAAAAGATATTTCCACATGCAGTAATGATATCACATGGCTAATATTGTATTTATAGTTAGTATAGATACAGTGTATAGATGACATTAAATACATTCATAATTTTATACATTTATAATATTTTAAATAAGCACTGTTCTTTTTACATTTTTTTTTTTTACTTAAGGAATTAAGAAAAAATGTACTACAAAGTTTCTACAAAAATTTTATGCAGCATATCATGTAACTTTTTCCAGCTTTGATAATAATCAGAAATGTTTCTTGAGCACCAGATCAGCATATTAGAATGATTTTTAAATGATCATGTGAGGCTGAAAGGGATAGTTCACAAAAAAATGAATATTTTGTCATTAATTAACTCACCCTCATGTTGTTCCAAACCTGTAAGACCTTTGTTCGTCTTCAGAACACAAATTAAGATATTTTTGATAAAATCCGAGAGCTTTCTGACCCTGCATAGACAACAATGCAACTACCACATTCAAGGCCTAGAAAGGTAGTAAGGACTTTAAAATAGTCCATGTGACACCAGTGGTTCAACTTTAAATTTATGAAGCTATTAGAATACTTTTTGCGAGCAAAGAAAACAAAAAAAATTGAATTTATTCAACAATTTCTTCTCTGCCGTATGAGTCTTTACTGTGTGTTCACAAGAGTAGCTTCAGAAAATTAAAGTTGTACCACTGATGTCACATTGACTATTTTAAAGATGTCCTTACTACCCTTCTAGGCCTTGAACGTGGGAGTTACATTACTGTCTATGCAGGATCAGAAAGCTCTCGGATTTCATCAAAAATATCTTAATTTGTGCTCTGAAGATGAACAAATATCTTACAGGTTTGAGGCATGAAGGTGAGCAATTAATGACAACGTTTTTTATTTCTGTGTGAACTATCCTTTGAAGACTGGAGTAACGACGCTGAAAAGTCAGCTTTGCCATCACAGGAATACATTTGATTTATTCAGATTTTAAATTGTAATAATATTACACAATATTACTGTTTTCCTTTTTTGATCAAAATAAATGCAGCCTTGGTGAGCATAAGAGACATCTTTGAAAATTGTAAAAATAAATAAATACATTGTATACCGACCCAATAATACAGACCCTAAAATTTTGAACAGTAGTGTATATAAATGGTACTTTCTTTATGTTCAGGATGATGAGTAGGTGAGAGGAAAGCCTCAAAATATATGCAGAATAATATGTGTAAGTGAGAGAGAGATGTACACGTCATAAATGAGGTGAGCTGGCTTAAAGACAATACAGACACAAACATACAGGCTAAAAATACACACCCATGCTGCATTTGACCTTTGCAGTCTGCACTAGAATCATTTTGATCCTCTGCACAGGCTCTCAAAAATCAGCCCAGTTTTGGTCTTTATCTGTGTGTGTGTTAAATCAGTCCAATTCCCCAATGCAATATTTCAGCTTTAATATATAACCTACTGCCCTGTCCACTCCACTATTGCCCTAGTTCACACCCAGCACCTGCTGCCACAACCTGCCCCTCTGTTGCCATGGCAGCCGTGTGCTTGTGCAAAACCCTTTGATCAAGTGGTGGCAGTGCGATGGGATTACAGTAACACAGCAGGTTATTATAGTGATTATAGTGCCCTTATAATGCTCACAAAGGCCAGGGTCATCTGTCTGAATCTTCCTAGTGAAATCCAGTGGGAAATCGCTCTTGTGTTATCTATGAAACTGGACAAATTGCATAAACCTGCGTGTAGCCCTTTGGTGGATTACCAGCTTGTGGTTTCTCTTTCTTGCTGGCTGTATAGGCATATAATTATCAGAACGCAAACAGCTAGGCCCACGATGTAATTAACTCCCTTTGTCATTAAAACTGCAGCTTTGGCTTTCCTGATTTAGCATCGCTCGTTTCCCCTGTGATTTCACCCTGCTGTGATTAGAGCCAAAATGGATGACTTCACGAGTGTAGCAGGTTAACCCAGCACTTTTTTGGGTCACTTATTATGAGATACTGCTACACTTGACTCTCATAATATCCATGTCACATTTTATAGCAAAATCGAAAAAAATTTGTATGAAGAAAATTATTATTTTGTGCATATTTTGTGGGATTAACAGTGGGATTATTATTTTGATGTCAGTTCTATAACTTCCCATGACTTCGATCTACAGTTGAGGTCAAAAGTTTACATACACCTTGAGTATAATAAGAGGCATTATACAAAATGCATGTTGTTTTTTACTTAGTACTGACCTGAATAAGATATTTCATATAAAATGTCTTTACATATAGTCCACAAGAGAAAATAATAGTTGAATTTATAAAAAAAGACCCCGTTCAAAAGTTTACATACACTTGATTCTTAATACTGTGTTGTTACCTGAATCATCCACAGCTGTGTTTTTTTTTTTTGTTTTACGATTGTTGTTCATGAGTCCCTTGTTTGTCCTGAACAATTAATCTGCCTGCTGTTCTTCAGAAAAATCCTTCAGGTCCCACAAATTAGTCTCAAAAAGCATTTTTGTGTATTTGAATCCTTTTCAACAATGACTGTATGCTTTTGAGATTCATCTTTTCACACTGAGGACAATTGAGGGACTCCTATGCAACTATTACAGAGGGTTCAAACCCTCACTGATGCTCCAGAAGGAAAAATGATGCATTAAGAGCCAGGGGTGTAAACTTTTGAACAGAATGAAGACGTGTAAATGTTTTCTTATTTTGCCTAAATATCATATTTCCTCCATTTAGTACTGCCTTTCAGAAGCTACAGAAGATACTTACATGTTTCCCAGAAGACAAAATAAGTTAAAATACCCTGATCTTCAAATTCCAAAAGTTTTCACCCCTCTGGCTCTCAATGCATAGTTTTTCCTTCTGAAGCATCAGTGAGCATTTGAACCTTCTGTAATAGTTGCATATGAGTCCCTTAGTTGTCCTCAGTGTGAAAAGATGGATTTCACCCTCATGTTGTTCCAAACCCGTAAGAACTTTGTTCATCTTTTAAACACAAATTACGATATTTTTGATGAAATCCGAGAGTTTTTTTGATCCCACATAGACAGCAATGCAACTAACATGTATAATATTACTTAAAGCAAAATATAATATCTTGCTTTAAATGTGGGATCAATCGAACATACCAGACATAATTATTCATCCAAAAGAGGTGGGATGTGGTTTGTTACAAATACTTAAACCTAAGAGGTCAAGAAGCAATCAAGTATGTAATCAATTTATAATTATCCATAATAGTGCCCTATTGATTTATTTCCCTGTTTGCATACATCGATTGTTTGGCAATGCAGCACTGGCAGAACTTGCACAAATGCTGCATGCAGTAACATCTGCTCTCGTCTGTACCTGTAGTCCATAAACACACATTCCCACCCTGTCCAGCACAGAAAACGTATATCATCCGTTGATGGACAATTAACTCCTCTACTGCCATGGTAAACCACTTGACCGTTTAGATCTCTGTCTCACTCCTTTTCCAGATGCATAAATCTGTCAGTGGGTCGTTAAAAAAGACATACAGGCGTGACAGAGAAGGGGTCTCCAGACAGGTGTCTCATTTCTTAGTCTTCCTTATTACTGCTTTTAAATCAAATTGGGCCAGAGGGGTGAGAGATCGTGTGAAGGACAGAGCGGGAGGGAGGAATAGAGAGGATGAGGAGTCAAAACAGTGAAGATTGGGAGTTTAAAACAGCTTAGGTCCCTATGATAGCCATCACAACCCATAGCAGATAATCCTGGATAACACATATTGTATGCGTATATGTCTTCAATATCTGTTATTTATTTAGAAATAACATTTTTACCAACTCTGTAGCCAAATTTATTAGATTTTTTTTCTCAAATTATATTTATGGTTTGGCTCAAACCTTAAGTTTTGTTGTAACATTAATTTCCCCAAAGATAAAAACATTCATTATTGACCCTTTTCAAGCTGAGAATAAAATGCCCCATAAAACCAGTATGTGGGTGTCTTTAGTGTGTATTAGTATATAGGCCATAAATTAAAGGAGGAGGGGAGAGGTGTAGCAATCTGTGGCAAAGTCAAGCCTCCTCATCGTCTGTTTTCTTCAGTATGGTGGGAATCTCTCAGGCACAGCTTTTAGCCTGGCTTCATCTATCATTAATTTCTCTCACTCTTTCTCTCTGTCCTCTCTCTCCCACTCCCTCTCCTTCTGTCATGTATATTTGATAGCTGCACAGGAAGCAGTGTAATGGCATTTTCACACTGTTATGTGTGAACACACATGAGGTTAGGAGACGAGAGTGAGATAAAGGAGGTAAAAGGAGAAGAAAGATGAAAGGAAGGTAGTGGAGAGGTGAGAAAGATTAAAATATACTGATGTATAGCTAATCATCAATTTCAAGCAGCAAAAGTAATTTTCTGTGCTGTTGGACATCGAGCGATTGTTTATAAACAGCCACTGAGTTGATTATGTCCTGTCAGTCAAAATTAAAATGTCCCAGATTTGTGTGAAATATCAAGTAGAAGATAGTAGTATTTGTTTGGTTTACATTTGTCTGTCATATACTTCTATCACTTTATTTTCAATGTCTCAGTTGGTCTTTTTGAGTTAATATTATCAAAATAAATGTGAAAAACATTATTTAGCAATTTTTAAAATGTATTTTGCTGTGCAATTAATTATCAGTATTTAAAAAGGGGCAAGAGGCATTAGATATTGGTATATGTCATAGTTTCATTTTTGCCTTTGTTTGAATATTATATTTTTTTATTTTAATGCACTAAATTGTCTCAAAAAAAATCTTTAAAGGGGAACCAAAGTTAGATTTTTTTTATTATTATTTATATTTGCCTTGTTTGAAAGCCTATCCAAACTATAAAAATTTCTTCAAAATTAAAAATGGGAAACCAAGGTAGAATTTTTTTTTTTTTCAATACAATAGTTTTCAAAACAGTTTTATGCACTAAAATTGCCTGGCCTGTAAAAACTGTTAAATGAACTGTCTGAATCGAGTCGCAATTCTGAGAAATAACGTCAGAATTCTGAGAAATAAAGTCGGGATTCTGAGAAATTTTCTTAGAATTGTGAGCTTGTATCTCGCAATTGTGATTTTTTTTTTTTTTTCTCAGAATTGGAGTTTATATCCCACAATTCTGACTTTATAACATGCAATTGTGCAATAAAATTGTCTGGCCTGTAAAAATGAACTGTCTGAACTGTAAAAATGAGATTATATTTATGAGGTTATAAACTCAGAATTGCAAGATATAAAGTCGCAATTCTGAGAAAGTTCTCAGAATTGTGAGCTTGTATCTCACAATTGTGACTTTTTTCTCAGATGTGAACTGTCTGAACTGTGTTTGAAATTAAAAGGGCCAGTTAGAAGCTTAAACCTAAGGTTTATAATGATATTCTTGTATTCTCTTCTATGAATTAACTCAGGATAATTCTAGATATTAAATATACAAATGAGTAAATGTGGTTATTACAGTAGCCTTTTCATTCTTTCAGGCTTAATTTCAGTGCAGAGAGCAGCAGCATTGAAATCCTGAGAGGAACTCACAGGTTGTATTATAGTGATTTGTGTCTTCAGGACACTGTGCCAACAATAAGGACAGAAGCTGCTTTTCAGATCACCTGAGCAGCTAAAATTCTCCCTACAGGGCAGAAAGATAGGCATTATAACTGTGATGTCTGAAATGGAGCAGAAATATCTCAGAATGGTCGTGTTGCAGTAACTGAGACTCCAGTGATGAACACTGAAATGTCAGCATGTTTAGCGCTGTAGAGGTGGGTGATGGGATGCAGCATTTTCTATAGGCCAGTGGGTTTATTTTCGCTTAGCAGTGAATACTCTTCTTCTTTCTTTTGCCATTCCTCTTTCTCCCTGTCTACTTGTCCAGCTGTATCATGCTTGATTCATAATATGCACACATGCTTCTATTCTGCATTTTCAACACGTTGCCAAGTGTGCCACTTCCCTAATGCTATTTTAATCCTTACAGAATCATTCAGGCACTGTTCCACACACACCCTCTGTTTCTTACTGTCAATGTTATGGTCTGCTGGAATTGGTAAATCCCCCCACTGATGAGGTGATAAGAGGTTGAGAGGCTGTCTGGTGATGAATTATACTCGTCATTAATTAAAGGTTAATAATGGAAAGTATCTTTGCAGGGAGATTTTGAAAGGCAGTGGTTTTCAAGGTTGTGCAGTGCAGACGTTCCATAAAAGTTATTTGATGGGTTCAGTGAGTCTCTGTGCCAGACATGCGAGTTTCCTGATAACTATTGTCACTGCAATTTTTAAAGGCACAATATGTACGTTTTTGCCGCTAGAGGGCGCATAAACAAAACAAACAAAGAACCAAAATGCATAGTTTGATGAGGCAGTGATTGAGTGTGGAAACATGGGAGTTGTAGTCTTCATCCTTATAGCTGATGCAATCCATCAAGACTCGGGCAGAAATCATGTCCAAGTATGAGCTAATGTGTTTAGGACTTATTAAGGTCACTGTAATATGAAGCAGGGTTGGGCTGAAAGTCGTGAAAGTGAAACAATTGCCTAGACACACATTTATTAGGCAAACTCAAACTTTTATTTTGTATGCAATTAATCGAGATAAATCGTTTGACAGCCCTAATTTTTAAATAATTTTATTTAACTTGCGACTGTAAAATTACAATTTTAATATTTATGACTGTCTTAATTTCACTATTTTTTTAAATGTTAAACCATCAATCATTTATTTTGACAAAAAAACAAAGAAAGGTCTTTAAAGCTTTAAAGCAGTTTTCATTACAAGAATGGGAAAGTGCTTAGTGCATGTTGCATTCCTTTAAAGGGGTCATCGGATGCAAAGTTCACTTTTTCATGTTGTTTGAACATTAATGTGTGTTGGCAGTGTATGTACAAATCTACCCTATAATCATAAAAATCCATGCAGTGGTTTTTAATTAATCTGTAAAAATAATATCCCCTTTTTCAAATCGAGCCAATCTCAGATGCCTGTCGGTGTGCCGTCACACCAACAGAGGGCGCTCCCACAATTGTTGATTGACATGAGCTCTTACCTTAGATTAGCTGTCACAGTTCAACCTCCATTGTTTCAATGCCGGAGCAGGGATGTAAGTTAGACAAGAATATCTCCGATTGAGCGATTGAGGTGTTGTGTTGCTGGATGTAATAATGAACATAATGGTCGTCATTTACTCCCGACATCTGAGCTGCTGAAGATGCAGTGGATTACGTTTGTTTGTGAAGGGAATGTGCCTCCCGATCTCCATATATCCGTCTATGTTCGCACAAATCATTTGTGGTCCAGCTTCACCTACAGCAGAAGTGAGTATAAGGGTTTTTTTATGAATCTCTGCAATTTTCCCAATAACGTGCTAGTTTGCAAGTTTAGTGGCTAAACGTGGCTAAATGCAGCTGAAGTAAACAGGCTCGTCACTCCACAAAGAGAAGAGAGGGGCGGGGCGAGCAGAGCTCATTAACATTTAAAGCAGCCTCGACCAGAACAGGATCATTTTTGCAGAGCTGATTTTGGCAAGGTAAAAAGGGTGTTGTTTTACACTACCATTGAGAATTTTTAACCAAAGTATATTATGGACTTTTTATTAAGACTCTAAAGAATCATATTAACTTGTGGAAAATGGACCCCTTTAAAAAAACACCTAAACTAAAGAGCAGATGCACAGATGGAGTTTGTGCTATTGAGTATGTATGAAAGTCCGTTGCCACTAAATACAAAGCAAAAAAAAAAAAGTGACTTTTTATCTCACAATTCTGACTTTTTTTCGCTTACATCTCGCGATTTAGATTTTAGATTTTCTCAGAACTGCATGATATAAATTCGCAATTACGAGTTAGAAACTTAGAACTGCATGATATAAACTCTCAGTTGCATGTTAATTCTGAGAAATAAACTTTCTTATGACTGTATAACTCACAATTGTGAGTTTATATCATGCAATTTTGAGAAAATGAGTCAAAATTGCAAGTTTATATCTCACACTTCTGAGAAAAAAAAGCCAGAATTGCAACTTTGTATCATGCAATTCAGAGAAAAAAGTTACAATTACCTTTTTTGTTTTTTCAATTCAGTGGCAGAAACAAGCTTCCATAAGTATGCCATTCACTTTGCAAAAAATAAACAAAACACACCGTAAAAGTCCAAAAGCCTATATGTGTGATGAATCCTTTTTAAAGGCAGTTTAAATATCCCTAGAATTCAAGTTATGAAAGTAAAAAATATCTTTTTTTTTGGTTGTTTTTTTGCATTTACATAGGCAATATCACACAAGTGCAATAGTGAATATCACTTAAAACAAAAGTCCAAAGAAAAGGTTAATACTGACAAATCATTTGAGTCCATGATTCAATAACCCATTCGTAAAAGTCAGCCACTTGCTTAATTTCTAAAATGAATCAGATGTTTTAAACAAATCATTTGAATAAATGATTCAATGAATCACTCCTTAAGACAAGGACTGGCTGCCACCTACTGGTGGTAGTGTCATATTTATTTATCCATGACAGGCCTAAATCAGCCAATGCACCAGTACAAAAACACACTCAGGAAAATATTGGGTCCCACTTTATATTAGGTGACCTTAATTAATAATACCTACACTTCAGTTAATCATTTAATACAATGCACTTATTGTGTAGATACATGTTTTTACATTGTACTTTACTTTAAAAAAATACCTGCATGAAATTACATCTGTAATTCATCCCTTACACTTTAACCCAACCTTAAACCTACCCATACCACCAAACCTGTCCATAACCTTACCCGTATCCCACCTCAATAGCAGCAAAAGTGTTCTGCAATACAATATGAACACAATAGGTACATTGTACTTATATTTTGATGTAAGTACATAGTAATTAATTTTGTTTAGTAACTAAATATTGTTTAGTTAGTTGATAGTATCACTATCAATAAAATCATATCATTTTTTGTCAGTATCTCATACCCCTACTTAGAACTGAACTACTTTGATTAATTATGTAGCTCTATGGTCAGGATTAATGTTGCTGGTTCCTCAGGGGCTGCATCTTTTAGACCCTCTTGCATACCCTCCCCTAGTAAGAGCATGCTTTCCTTATTCCCTCACATGTGTGTGGTTGCATATTTCTTTGTATTTACCAGTGAATGTAGCCTTTTTCTACTGACAGCTGTGCAAGAGCAACAGCAGAGTTATCTGTTGATGAAGACGTTGGATTCTTTCATCTCTGTTGTGTTTATGCATGATTACACACTCCTGCTCTCCATAGGCTCTGAGCTCTCATTAATGATTCGTTCGCTCAGATCGGGGCACAAACCAACAGCCTCCTCATCTGTGCTAATTACTGTAGCAGCTCCTGATCCCTGTTAGAGATGCTATCTGCAGCTGTGTAAAGCCAGGAGTTCCTGATAAGAACATGGAGAACGCTGAAGAGAAAGACAAGACAAACATTGTTAAGTCATTTTTAATTTCTGAAGTTCTTCCCATGCACACAACACACACAGTGGCATGCGTGTGTAAAGATGCACGATTAATTAAAATAAAAATGGAATCACAATATGGCGTAGTGCAATTTCAAATTGCAAAGACTGTGATTTAATTAAATATATACATGCGATCTGTGTTTCAGTGAAGGGTGAAACTATGATCATTTACTCATGTGCTGCTCATCATCCAAATCTTGAGCAGCACTGTTTACAGTAAATGCTGTTCCATAAGAACTCATCAGTGCATCTGCTCTGAGTTTTGGTTCATTGTAATGCAGGGCCCTATGAAATCCGTTTTATTTTTTTCCAAATTCTGTTTTATTTTTTTCCAAATTCCATTATTTTTTTCCATTTTAATTTCTCTCAACTCCTTTTAAATGGTAAATTAAATTTTATTAATCAAAGAGCATGTCTAATTAATTAAAATCATGAAACTTATACAATTTCACATCAATTTAATAAAGATTTTTTTTTTTTTAATGACGTTTAGGGCCCTATGAAATGTTTTATTTTTTCTCACCATGTTTAATTGTTATCAAATTCTGTGTTTAGCATGTCTAATTATTGAAATGCATACTTAATTTATTTAAATTTGTTCTTAAAATAGCTGTATAAATGTTTTTTTTTACCCTCAGAAATCCTGTGTTGTGTATTTAAAATGTTCTGGTTATTAAATGAAGGCATAAAACATTAATTTAATTTATCTTTTAATTATTGAAAATTAAGCAAACAGGGGAAGGGGAATTTACTATTAAAATTAAAACATGGAAGAAATGTTGTGTGATTATACCCTAAAAAATAATGTTTGTTTCATTTTAGTAGTAGTAGTAGTAGTAATAGTAGTAATATATTTCTGGCACAATGTCTTCAAGTTAAACCGGACTTTTATTTTGACGGGTTGCCGTGTCTACCTTTACATTTCACGGAAGTGACTAAAACTGCAATTCATCGACTGGCCGCTAGAGACTGTCTGCAAAAGGGAGTCAATCCCATAGACTCCCAATGTTAAAATGCCCAACTTTACAGCAGAAAAAAAAATGTTTACAGCCTGGTACAAAAAGTGGTTTTGGTCTATATAGCTAATTTTGCCCTTCATGTCAACTGTGAGGGGGGTGAATTTTTTCATAACTCATCCGTTTAATTTATATTAAGCCTTAAAGTTCTGCATAATTTAGGGCGTGGCCACTTGAGTGACAGGTGGATTGCCGCTGCTGTCACCACCGTCGCGCTAGGCGGGCATGGTTTCAGCAACCAGCTCCACCCACGTCCCGCCTATTTGCCCATTTTCGATTATCCGGGAGTGACGTGCAGTGACGCGATTCCAAGATGGCGACTGCCGACTCCCGCCCACTAAGAGCTTCAAAAATGCTCTTCAGAAACCTACGGGTGACGTCACGGACACTACGTCCATATTTTTTACAGTCTATGGATATAACGCTAGTTTTCCTAAAATGGAACGGTCAAATGCTGAAATCACCGCGATCGTCACGCACGCTTTAGTGTGTGTCCTAAACAAAACCGCTGGTCTGCTCCATTCATTAAAACAGAGACATGCAGAACATGCATGATTCACATTTAAATGGTATTTTTGCGGCTTAATATTTACAGATACAGAATATTTACAGATACATTTAGGATGCAATGTACACCAGCCATCTTCCTAAACTTGTAATTACAATAAATTATAAACGGGCTACGTTGCGGTACTCTTACGAACTTGCATTGAATGACACGTAAGAGAAGAAATTGTTGAATAAAGTTATTATTTTAGTTTTCGTTGCACACAGAAAGTATTCTAGTAGCTTCATAAAATTAAGGTTGAACCACTGATGTCGCGTGGACTATTTTAACGATGGCCTTACTGCCTTTTTGGACATTTTTTCCCAGAAGAGCAGGGAAATCTTTTTAATGCTTTCTAATGGAAATGAAATGTGTAAGTGTGCGTAGCTCAGCTGTCTGTTGTAAGTGTTTTTCTGCCTGGCTTGGTTCCTTTACCCAGGGGCAGAGCAGCCTGTCTTTTGTCTTCACCACTGTAGTTCCTCTGACTGGATGTGGACGGCCCTGTCATAGTCAACCATCTGTTGACAAAGAATAGCTTCTATCTGTTTATCAGTCTGTCTCCCAGTCTGCCTGTCTGTCTGCCTATTTATCGTCCAGAAATACATGTGTTGTAGAGGAGGTTATCCGCTTCAGAATCAGTATGGTGAATGTCCATGTCTGGGAAATTCACACTCATTGTTTCATTTGTGGTTTGGGGTGGACTCACACATTATTCTCTGTTTGTTTGTGGGCATGGGTGAGTTTATATATGTCCAATGAGTCAATTTTTCAATTACACGCTTGTCTAGCAGTGATTTCAAACACTTATTTCAAAATCCTATTTAATAATATTTGTGAATTCTTGTAAGCTACCATTGTGACAGTTCACCTCATAAACTGTGAGTAATAGGGAATTTTGTCACAAATACTGGATACTGGAAATCTAAAAGGATGTTTCCTCTGGGGCATTTAATGCTTTGGAAGTCATACGTGTTTTTTTTGTTGCCGCTGGTGATTGTGTATTGAGTTTCCTCTTCGCAGCTAAAGGCTTATCGATCCGTTTCCCAATTATTAGTAGTTGACTTCATACAGCTGGCCATAATTCAGTCTGGCGCTCACACGAAACAGCACTTTACTCTGGAGAAGAGCAGGAGAACACATCCGAAATGACATCATCGCTCACTATTTCATTAAAGCACAAACCTCCCATGATAAATCTACTTAGTCTGAAAACCTTCCATACTTCATTTGTATGTTTTTTCTATCTTTGTAAGCGATTGTTTAATTCTTTTTATACTATGTGAGGAATGTTGTTGGGTTATTCTGTTAAACGTGCCTTGTCCAGTCTGATAGTGAGATGATCTTTGAAATAATTTTTGGTTTGTTTTGGTTTGGTTTTAAACATTTTCTTAGTTACACTACCAGTCAAAAGTTTTTGAACAGTAAGATTTGTAATGTTTTTAAAAATGTTTTTCTTTTCTGCTCACCAAGGCTGCATTGCTCCAAAGTACAGCAAAAACAGTAAAATATGAAATATTTGTACTATTTAAAATAACTGTAATATTCAGATTTGCTGCTCAAATACAATTATTATTATTATTATTATTATTATTATTATTATGTTGAAAACAGCTGAGTAGCATTTTTTCAGGTTTCTTTGATGAATAGGAAGTTCAGAAGAACAGCATTTATCAGAAATAGAAATATTTTGTAACATAATAAATGTCTTTATAATCAATTTAAAGAGTCCTTGCTAAATGAAAGTATTAATTTCTATAATTTCTTTACCTATATATATATATATATATATATATACTGACTACAAGCTTTTGAATGGTATGATTTAATAAAGGTTAAATAAAAAAGGTTTATATTTTAGATAACTGCTGATTCTTGGGTCTTTCTATTCATCAAAGAATCCTGTTTTACCAACTGTTATAAATATTGATAATAATAATAAAATAAATGTTTCTTGAACAGCAAACCAGCATATTAAAATGATTTCTGAAGGATCATGTGCCACTTTTAGCTTTCATCACAGGAATAAATGACATTTTAAAATATATTCAAATAGAACGCAGTTATTTTAAACAATAAAAACATTTCACAATCTGACTGGTTTTGCTGTATTTTGGATCAAATAAATGCAGGCTTGGTGAGCGCAAGAGATTTCTTTAAAAAACATTAAAACTCTCACTGTTCAAAAACTTTTGACTGGTAGTGTATGTATGTTTTTTAAGTGTAAATAAATTGCCTTGTGTATTTTTGAGGTATGTCAGAATATAATGTACACTGAAAACTTAAAAAAATGTTTTATTTTAAACCATTTTCACTTAAAAATTGCAAGTACATTTAACAAATAATTCTAAAAAAAAAAAAAATTGACTATATTACGCTGCTGCCACACAGATCTAATATGAACAAGTGATTTCTTTCCCAGCTGTTTACCTTCACAGACATAACCGACTGTCAGAATTTAACTGACATACACTTAAGGGCAATAAGACATGAAGGAGAACTTAGTTTAGTACTCGCATGCCGTGTGACAGCTGCTTTCTGTGTGCGTGTTTTGTCTGTGCTCAGAAAACACTGTGTTTCTGCTTCCACTCAAAATAAGTGTTTCAAAATGATATAATGATCTGTGGGGTATTTTGAGCTGAAGCGTCACAGACACATTTTGGGGACCCCTGAGACTTATATTACTTATGTGACCCTGGACCACAAAACAAGTATTAAGTAGCACAAGTATATTTGTAGCAATAGCCAAAAATACATTGTATGGGTCAAAAGTATCAATTTTTCTTTTATGCCAAAAATCATTAGGATATTAAGTAAAGATCATGTTCTATTAAGATATTTTGTAAATTTCCTAGCGTGAATATATCAAAACTTATTTTTTGATTAGTAAAATGCATTGCTAAGAACTTCATTTGGACAACTTTAAAGATGATTTTGAATTTTTATGCACCCTCAGATCCCAGATATTCAAAAACTTGGCCAAATATTGTCCTATCCTAACAAACCATAAATGATGGAAAGCTTATTTATTCAGCTTTCAAAAAATTTATAAAACTCACATAATGTAAAAAGGGGTATAATAAGTCTCCTTTAAATCACATTATGGCAGTTTTTTTGTCTTTTTACACTAATAATTTAGTGTTTTAAAAGGGGAAAAAATCTCATGGTAACAGAATTTAAACTGTAATAATGCAATTCTGTGATACTGTAAAAATGACCCAGTTGTTTCTTTTGGGGGAGACTGTGCTTGTTTCTTTTTATACTTTTTCTTTTATATATTTTCTAAAGTGCTCTTAGGGCATAAGTTTGGCCTTCACTTTACTGCTTTGGAATACTAAAAGGCCAAAAAACAACAACAACAACCAAAAACTTTTTTGGCTTGAATCAGACTTTTGTGTCTAAGCATTGTGTGTGGGCATCTGTGAGTGTTTGTAAGAGAAAAGCCACCCACAGGTCATCCTGTAAGTCATACATTTCAACACTGAATGACTACATGAAGATTTTGTGTTTTATTGATGTGTTTTTTTGTTCTGTGGCTCTTAGGGACATGTAATCTGGGATTGTGCTGATTTATGTCTGACTGCTTTTGTGTTTGTTTTGCAGGGTTCTCGAGTGTGGGTGAATCATAAAGATCAGCTGGTTCCGTCTACAGTAAACTCCTGCGGAGATGGAACCCTGGTGCTCACCACCGACTACGGGGAGGTAAGACTCAGCAATCTGTCATAAACACACACACATGAAAACACACAGATGTTGCCCTTTATGGCTGAATGGGTGTTGTATGAGTCAGAGATTACGCTGGGGTGGTATTGTGCTCTGAATGTCATCATAACAGGGCTGAGGAGCTGTGTGTGTGTGCATATGCATGTTTGTGTGTGTATGTCTGCCATCTGCACGTCTGAGGCTAAATCAATGCAATCACCCTCCCATAAAAGTCCATGTGAAAGAGACTGTATCATATAACCGACCATAATGCACTCCAGCATTCTACATGAGCTTTTGGCCTGTTCTGGTGCAATGTGATATATGCAGAGAAATAATCACAGAAAAAAATACATTATTGAAAGAGAGTAGGAGAGAGAGAACATTCTTCTTTTAGTGAAGAGATGTCCACTAATATATGCTGTCATGGTAACAGGGTGTCTTTTGAAAGGTGATGCAGCTGGAGAAAACTGTGTCAGACCTTTCGATGCCCAACAAGTTAGTGCTTATAACCAGCTGGTATCCACCTTTTTCCTGAGTAACCGAAGAGCAGCACCGTGATGAATTCTAACTTCCATTTGGGTGCTTTCGTGTTCGTTCCAGTCAGATGAGGCTTCCGTGTTGAGAAAAAGGTGGATAACTGGATATATAGAGACTGAAAAATACCAGAAAGCCAGAGAAATAGTTGCTTTTGCATTAGCTTTCAGCAATAAGTTTTTAAATTAGATTTCCAGCAAATTCAATGTGTTAGATTAATTTAAAAAAATTAGATTAATCACAAATTTTTATCTAAAGTCGGATATATACGGTATGTTTAGCTTTGTCTGCAAACATGCAGTATAGTCATATGGGGTGATTTATAGAGATTGTAAATTAAATCTATATGAACTGAGTGGTTTAAGTCATCTGAAGAGATGAATATTTATTTGATGAATATTTTTATTTACATATAAACATTATAACATAAACATAAACCTACACAGAGCACATTAAATATAGTAAACACAAGCTCTTTTTGATTTTTAAAATAATTCATACTTTAAAAGGGGAAAAATCTAAAAAAGTAAAGGGGAGTAATTTACTATATACACTACCAGTCAAATATTTTTGAGATTTTTTTTTTTTTTAAAGAATTCTCTTCTGCTCACCAAGCCTGTATTTATTTGATCCAGCATACAACAAAAGCAATAATATTGTGAAATATTTTTACTATTTAAAATAACTGCTTTCTATTTGAATATATTTAAAAATGTAATTAATTCCTGTAATTTCATATCTGAATTTTAGCATCATTACTTCAGTCACATGATCCTTCAGAAATCATTTTAATATGTTGATTTGCTGTTCTAGAAACATTTTTATGATCGTTATTATCAATATTTAAAACAGTAATAAAACGTTTATACACTATTATACACTATACCATTCAAAAGCTTGGTGTCAGTATCTTTTTTTTTTTTGGAAAGAAATTATAGAAATTAATACTTTTATTTAGCAAGGATGCATTAAAATGATTAAAAGTGATGATAAAAACATTTATAATGTTACAAAACATTTCAGATAAATGCTGTTCTTCTGAACTTTCTATCCATCAAAGGAACCTGAAAAAATTCTACTCAGCTGTTTTGAACACAATAATAATCAATGTTTTTTATACAGCAAATTAGAAAGATTTCTGAAGGATCATGTGACTGGAGTAATGCTAAAAATTCAGCTATGAAATCACAGGAATACATTACATTTTAAAATATATTCAAATAGAAAACAGGTACTTTGAATAGTAAAAATATTGTAAAATTTTGGATCAAATAAATGCAGGCTTGGTGAGCAGAAGAGACTCTTTAAAAAAAAAAACATAAAAAAAACTTACTATTTACTTTTGACTGGTAGTGTATATTTACTATATAGCATATTTTTCATATTTTTTGTGTCTGAAAAGTGCTAAGCAAATTCATTTAACCTGACAGTTTGATTTGAATATACTTTCATCCTTGGGCTATAAATACAGCTACAGTACAAAGACCATTGTAACCTGAAAAGTCCAAAAAGTATTGGATAAAAATATATTCTTTCTGAAATAGTGAAATAACCTGCCATTGAATCACATCAGGAATTGAATGCAGTAGCCATCTTTTGAGATAATTAATAAAAATCACTCAATAGTTTGCAAATGGTACTTGCTTCTTTTCCATTCTCATGGCTGTGAAAAGATGATGTGAGAACCTTATTATATTTCCTTCATAAATGTCCCACTGGTTTTTCATTTTATTATTCCCTGTGCGTAAATGGAAATGGAAAGATTGCATTATCTCATGTAAAACACACCTCAGAGAGACTTTAAATAGTTTCTAAATAGTTTTGTCAGTGTTATGGAGTCTGTACACCAATCTTTGGGTGTCTAATTACATTTCTGTACAATTCAGTGAGCAGAACTGCCTCTGTTTCTGGATTTAATTGTAATCAAATGCTTGTATTAGCAGTTAAACTCCCTCACAAACACACAGACACACAGTGCTGATCGAGGTAAGTAGTTTGTGATGGCTGTGGGTTGTTGGAGCTGGCAGAGCTGTGATGTCAGGCTAATAATAACAGCTGTTCTGGCCTGCATTCAGCTCAGAGAGAGAGAGACTGCACAGCAGGGAAGGGTTATCTGTATGTACAGTTGCATACAGGAAGCCTGTTTGCATATGTGTTTTTGTATACAAACATTTGCGTTTGCATGTGTGTGTGTTGCATATGTTCATTCATGTGTGTGCTTGGTAGGTGTAGGCAATATGGCAAGAATATCATATCATAGCTTTTTTTCATACAAGATCACAATTCACAGTTTCATCTTTTTTTCATGTTGTTTTTTAGACTTGAGGGTGAGGGTGATTAAATGATGACTGGCAGAACTTTCATTTTCAATGTAAATTACTCAAAAACATAGTAGTAATAAGCAGGAATAAATAAATATTAATTCAGCAACAAAAGATGGTGTAAAATGCTATGTAGGAACACTTTTTAGTGGTAACTCAAATAAATATGTAATTTTTTTTCCACCAATCATTTAAAATGGGTATCTGAATGAACAGAATCTCTAAAATGATTCAAACTTCTCAGTTCTACAGCTCAATCCAAGGTGGATTCCAAAAACGCATGAAAAATATCCTTTAGGTTTTGTCTAAGTCTATATTTCCCCAATATTTCCTGTGTGCTGGTAACCTTGATGATTCATGCCCTGAACACCAGAGAGCTTGTGCTGACATGAGAATATTCAGTAGCTTTCTCTGCAGTAGTCCAGACCCTCCTCCATAAATCAATACACAGATCCAGCCTTCTGCTGGGTCTCAGGCAGCCTCTCCAGGAAACCCCAACATCTTCCAAACTGTCTTTCTGGAGGTCTTCTCAGCCATTGTTTTGGCCCAGAGCTAATCCTAAAGTCTTGGTTTAAAGGGGTAGAAAAATTGTTTTGCGTGTGTGGGGGATTTGTTCTGAAATGGCAACCCTGCTAGAGAATGCTGAATTTTTAATGTGGATTTTAAGGCATTGTATAGTACAGCGCTGGATGCAAACCGACATCTCTCTCTCTCTCTCCTTCCCTTGCTTTATTTCTCGCTCTCGCTCTCGTTTCTGATTTGGTTAATAATTTAGTTAAGTATGGGCGTGACCCCATTCCTGCAGTGGTTCTGACCGAGTTACTGGGACAGAATGAGTACTACAGTAGGCGTGCGTGCATGCTTGTATGGATTGTATGTGTGAATTTAAACATCAGATTGCTATGTTTCTGCAACATTATGAAAAATTGTATTTGTTATATTAAATTTTGCATAAACAACAAACCCCTGTCTTATTAAAGAAATAGTTCACCAAATATGAAACGTTATAAATATGAATATCATAAATATAAAATATAATCACCCTCAGGCCATCCAAGATGAAGATGAGTTAAAGAGTAGATGAGTTTGTTTCTTCATTAGAACAGATTTGGAGAAATTGAGCATTACATGACTTGCTTACCAATAGATCCTTTGCAGTGAATGGGTGCCGTCAGAATGAGAGCACAAACACAGGGTTTGTACAAGGTGCTTAAAGTGCTTGAAGTACTTGAATTTGACTTTTTTAAATTTAAGGTCTGGAAAGCCCTTGAAAATAGCAATATTCCTGAAGAGGTACTTGAAAAGTGCTTGAATTATTGAAAGACAGTGTATCTAAGAAATTAAGCGTTTAATTTTGTCAATAAGCAAAATTCGCACAATAAAAAAAACAAAAAACACTATACTGACAGTGTCGTGTAAACATGGCTGAAGATGTGAAAAGAGGAACAGACAAACCGAATCAACTGAGTCATTTACGCTGGAATCGCTCCGATTGATTCTAACATCTCGATCATTAATTTCAAGCGATTCACTAGTAACTTCACTATTCATTTTCGAATGTCAATATTGCCTGTAATGATTTTAAAAAGTACGTAGTGGTCGGTAAAACGAAGCTTTTCGAAACTCTGAATCAGTTTTTTGCGTCGCAAAATGACTTATTATTTCAAAACGCTCCAATCGGATCGCGTATCGCGAATCATTTGATTGAGATCGGGACTGCAAATAGAGTATTGCGAATCAATTGATTTAGATCGGGACTTCATAGCGTGTAACGCAAATCATTTGATTTAGATCGGAACGGATTTGTGAATCATTTCGCGGAACGAATGATTCAAATCAAATGATTCGCGATAGGTCATTTGAAGTCACGATCTAAATCAAATGATTTGCGATAGGCTATGCGAAGTCCTGATCCAAAATGATGGTTCTTCAGAGCATGAATCGCAAAACATTTGATTTAGATCGGAACTTTGGAGCACGAATTGCGAATCGTTTGATTCGTATCGGGTTCGCGAATCATTTGTTTCAAAACAGGATTTCAGAGCGATTTCACAAATCTTTTTTTCTGATTTTTTTAAACAGTAGAAAATATCAAACCATTAAGCCACTACAGTTATAAAAAAGTATACACAAATACAAATATCTTAAGAAAAATAACTGTAGTTTTACTATAGTAAACGTGTAGTATACTTTGTAATACTTCAGTAGTAATACTTTGCATGTGCTTCACTTTATTTTTGCCATTTTTTATTAGTTTACTTTTATCTATCTTTCTTTTTAAAAATTTTAAATAGAAGACATTGTTCGATAAGTGAGATCTGATTGAAGTCTCTGAAAATCCAAGAAGTAGTGCTTGAAAAGTCCTTGAAAATCCTGGAATTTAATTTTACAGGATCTCTACGAACCCTGCAAACAGTGGATGAATACATCACAATAATCCACAAATAATCCACACAACGCCAATCTATCGATTAACATTTTATGAAAAGCTGTGTTTGTAAGAAACAAAATACCAGTCCATAATCCATATTGTTTCTTCCTCTAGTAAAAAAGTCCATTCCCTGCTGTCCTCTCACATTAAAATTCACCACATATTTTGCCTGTTTTCACTTGTAAACAGTCCTTGATCTGTGCATATTTCACTCTCGGCTTAGGTAAAATGACTTTTTACTGGAGAAGTCAATATTATGGATAGAGGGCTCATATTTTAGCCAGAAGCAAAAGTTTGAAGTTAAAAACATCTTCATGAGTTTATTACAAACACAGAGCTTTTCGCTTCACAAGATATTAACTGATGCTCTATGTAGTCATGTGGATTTTTATCAGCTCATTCTGACGGCACCCATTCACTGCAGTGGATTCATTAGTGAGCAAGTCATATAATGTTACATTTCTCCAAATCTGTTCTGATGAAGAAACTAACTCATGCACATTTTAATGAGGGTGCGTACATTTTCAGCAAACTGACATTTTTGGGTGAACTATTCCTTTATGAGAATATGGTAAAAGTGTTTTAATAACCTTCTCACAACTGTAAAATGCTTTTATAATGTAGTTATGCTAGCAGGGGTATATTGTGTTGGTAAAGAATTTGATTGTCAGCCTTGTCCTTTTAGGTTGAATTTGAGGATGTGAAAAAGGTCACTTATAACGTCGATGGTCATAATGTTGGCCTTGTCCTTTCAGGTTGAATTAGAATTTAAGTGAATGCTTTTGTATATTTTGTCTTTATATTAGTAAAGCTGGTGTTTTGTCGCATATTTCTCGGTATCAGCTGGAATAACTGTATGTGGGTTTTTTTGGTGGGTGTGTATTTGTGTGTGCCCTCCGGAGCATTGGTCAGTGAGTATCTCCTTCCTACAATTCACGCTGAGGTGAGTCTTCTGCTTCAGTGCCTCAGTGTGCATGTGTGTGTGCGTGTGCAAGTTCACCTAAAGCGTTCACAGGTTTGTTATAGGATTTAAGAACTCTGAGGCACAAATATAGACTGTGACCTAAATTTGAGAAGTTAACTATAAGAGTTTAATGCAACTCTGAGCTACAGCGCTCCAAGGCGTCTTACCCACCCCCTCCTGAGATGGCCTTTCCGTGTGTCGTCATGTATGTGAGAGCTATTTCTAAATAATTTCACATTGAGGCGCATTAAAAAAATCCATATATTGTTTGCGTTATGTAGATATCACTGAACACAAGCCTATTACTGGCCTCTAGTCGCCAGCAATCCAATTGGTCATCAGTCTTTCTAA
Organism: Labeo catla; assembly: GCA_012976165.1. Taxonomy (NCBI): domain Eukaryota; kingdom Metazoa; phylum Chordata; class Actinopteri; order Cypriniformes; family Cyprinidae; genus Labeo; species Labeo catla. The sequence continues at coordinate 279,615 of VONZ01000080.1, forward strand.
GCTTAAACTGAGGTGTCATTCACACAGGATGTTCTTTTATTACATCTTAGATATCATTTTTGGTCTATATGCATAGACAAACAGATGTCTTTAACTATTATGTCACATCTCACTGTTTTTCAGTGTCTAACTCCATGTGGGCTATGTTTTTAATTCAAATTTAAACATGCATCTCAGGGCCCCCTGCATTCTGTTGCGCTTCTATTTCTCTATAGGTGTGAATGTAGGTCACTGGTGCTTATAGTCTCTCTCTCTCTCCCATGCACTTTTTTCAGCTTTCGTCTGAATCATGCAAAGCAGCTTCAAACATCAAACAGATTTGCTGGAATATCCATGCACTGAGGGGAGAGAGATGGAGCGACTGTGTGCGTGTGTGAGTGGGTGGGTGGAGAAAATGGAGCATGAAGACCTCCTCATCTCCTCTTTTTAGCGTCTAAACTTACAAACATCACAGACTCATAACCAAACATACACATTTACGTAGCTCTCTAAATGGGGACATTACATATACTTCTGTTGTTTTTATATACAGTAAGTTATAAATAAATATGGTAACCTAACCCTAACCCTAACTGAGAACATTTGCATTTGATTTCTTCATTTTTTATTAAAAAAAAACCAACAACAACAACAACAAAAACATTTTTTTAACAAACGTGACCCTGGAGCACAAAACCAGTCATAAGTAGCACGGGTATATTTTTAGCAATAGCCAACAATACATTGCATGGGTCAAAATTATCGATTTTTTTATGCCAAAAATCATTAGGATAATAAGTAAAGATATAACCAACTGTTTTTGTAATTCATTTGTGTTTTTAACATAAACTTGTGTGTATTTGACAGTTTAAGCGCAATAAGACATGAAAGAGAACTTAGTTTAGTACTCACATGCCGTGTGACAGCCGCTTTCTGTGTGCGTGCTTCGGATGTGTGCGCTCAGAAAACCCTATATCAGAAGTTTAAACTAATACGGCTTCAGTGTGATAGACATGATAATCAAAACCAAACAGATGTTTTTGGCAGAGTATCTGAGGTACGAGCTGTAAAGGCACAGCCATGTTCTGGAAAAGGGGGCGGGGAGCAGCAGCTCATTTGCATTTAAAGAGACATGCACAGCGTGTTTGTGCTTCTGTTCAATATCGCCATCATCAAAATGATATAATAAATGATCTGTGGGGTATTTTTGAGCTGAAACTTCACAGACACATTCTGGGGACACCTGAGACTTATATTACATATTGTAAAAAGGGACGTAATAAGGGACATAATGCCCTGATCCAATATACTGTTACACATTTCTCAGCTGTAAGTTTCACCTCAGACCTAAATTACTGTATTTACGAGGATACTTGTAAAGATGGGTGTTTTGACAAAAAGTGTGTATTTAACTGTTCAAGGCCTATAAAGCGGCAAAAATAACTTCTGGGCTCTATGAGCACCGTCTTCACATGCACGCACCTCTCAGATAGTTCTCTTTTGCTGAACAAGTCAAGTCAACTTTATTTATATAGCACTTTAAACAATACAGATTGTGTCAAAGCAGCTTCGCAGTAGGTAAATAGTGTGTCAATAATGCAAAAGGACAACAGTAAAAACTCTATTTTCAGTTAAAGGCAGTTCGTCACCCTGTACGGGCCAGCTTCTTATGGGTTCGAGTCCCAGGTCCGGCAGGGATTGAAGGTGGGTGGAGTGAATAACCAGTGCTCTCTCCACCCTCAATACCACGACTGAGGTGAGTCTGTTGAGCAAGGCACCGATCCCCCAAATACTCCCTGGGCACCACAGCTGCTCTGGGTGTTTGTTCACTACTGTGTGTACAAATTCCAAGTATGGGTCGCCACACGTCACATCCTTTCCTTTCATTGAATTCAGTGATGTCATCATCTAGCTCAGTTCAGTTCAAATAGTATACAGTACTGCTGGAAATTAAGCGTCCCCAACTAAGCAAGCCATAGGCAACAGCAGCAAGGAACAATATTAAAGATCAGATTATCAAAGAGGACATTATTAATAACTAGAACTTTGAACAAATATTCCATTATTGTTGCTAGAACCTTTGTTCCTTTGCCAGAACACTAGTCAAAATTTTGAATATGTTCCCTGTTGGCTGGGTGTATGTTAATCATGTATGATAGTTACCGTCAAGGTCCAAAAACCATATCATGAAAGTGTAATAAAAATATTGAGTAGTAGACTTTTGTGCTATATTTCAGGTCTTCAGTAGCTTTGATTGAACATTAGAAATGGCCCTCAAATGCTATATAAGATAAGCTTGTTAAATAAGCATGATAAGCTATATGATCAGGCACTTACACAAACACAAAGGTATAAATACCAGCTAATTATCTAAAGCATACACAAGTGATACAGAGATTTGACAGTATATTATGCTTCTTAATTCTGGGCTCTCTCTTCAAAACACACACTCAAATATGCCGAAATTCTGTGTTATTTCTTTCAAAATTCAGGTTTGTTTCTTTATATTTCTAAACAGGGTTTGATTCTGATCCGGATTCTGGAAGGTCAATGTCATTACCGTCAGTTGTATTGATTAGCAGCAACTTGTCTCAGCTCATAAACTTTGACCTTTCCTTCTCTTCAGTCTGTCGACCCCAATTTAACAGCATGTAACTAAGGCAAACATAACTCTCTCTCTGTCTTGCCCTCCACTACTGGGATATATGTACATGTGTGTGCACTTAAAAAGATTGTGGCTGATTTAATGGGTTTGAATAGAAACAGCTCATAAATCCATACCTGAAGTAAACGGCACGCACACACGTACATTAGTGGCTGTATTGATTTTTAATCTGTCAGGCTCTCAGCTCTCTCTTCATGAACTGGGCTGTGCTCTCTGGTTACCGTGGCAACGGGTGACACGAGTGAGGTTTCAGGAGAAATAAAATAGACAGAATGCTGAGAAGGAGAGAGAGAATGTCTCTTCCTTTTGTTCTGTCCACTCAAATAAAGCAAAGAACCTTTTATCAAAGTTCATGTATTTTACATAGATATTAAAGATGAAGTGTATAATTTGTGCAGCAATAGCTTCACCAAATTGGAAAAAAATAATGACTCTTATCAAAGGGCCTGCAAACCCTCATTTCAACAGGAAATCAACATGTAAATGTCTTAATTATAGTTGTCTCTTGATATTAAAGTCACAGTGTGACAGAAGTATATACATATATATATATATATATATATTATGAGAATAATTGTCAGGATTATGTATTATGTCCTAGTTTTCCCCCATGTGTGTTCTATGCCCATATTTGGTTTTGTTCCTGTGTGATTAAGTTCCATTTGATTCAGCTGTTTTCCCTCATAACCCCATGTATTTAAGTTTCACTCTGTGTGTTCATTCTTTGTCGGGTCTACAAAGTTATGTACTTGTGTCTTCCTTGTTCCTTGTGTGGATTACCCTGTGTTTTTGGATTTATTAAAGACTGCTTCACTTATCCACGTTTGCGTCGTTCCTCCCAGTGACAGTTCATGACACACAAAAAGTACTACCACGTGTTCTTCCTCCGTTTTAATTCTTCATTTTATTCAGTGTTTTTTGTTTCCGTTGTTCCCTATGGATCCCCTCGCCCACCCTGAATACCTCCTCCTCCTGCTCCAGCCCACCGCGACCGACGAGCCATCACATCAAGGAGAGACAGAGCTTAGAATCGACGCAGAGCCAGAGCTGTGTTTGACGTCGATCCAGGTGTGTGAGCCAGCTAAAACGCCCACCTCGAGGGATAGAGCCGAGGCCAGTGAGATCGTGGAGAGAAGCTCCGCCCACTGCACCATGGTTGAGGGTGAGCTTTTAATGGAACTGGGTATAAGGAGTGCGGAGGAGGACCTAATAGACTGGGATGCTGATCTGCACCCTCTCCTCCCTCCCTCTTCGGAGCCCTCTATCACCCCTGTTCCCACATCCAGCCCAGAGAGGGCTCCGGTTTCCACATTCTGACCAGAGAGGACTCAGGTTTCCATGTCCAGCCCAGAGAGGGCTCCCATTCCTGTGTTTAGCCTAGAGAGGGCTCCTGTTTCCAAGTCCAATCCAAAGAGAGACTGTTCCGAAGTCCTGTCCAGAGAAGGTTTCTGTTCCCAGTGGCAGCCCCGAGAGCCCTCCCACCTGCTCCTGCCTCTTCTTTTGCTGTTGCCTGGCAGCCCCTCTGCTCACCCTTAGCCCACCATCTGTGCGGTGGTCTCACCGCGGGTCTGCCAGTCTCCATCGCAGTTATGGCTGGAGGATCTCCATCTCCAGCCTCTCCCTCAGCCCGTCGGCCCAGCGGCTCCACCATGGCTCCTATCTCCCTCCTCTCCGCTGCAGTCCAGTGGCTCTGCCAGGCTCCCTCGTCCCTTTTGGCTCCGCCTTGATCTGGCATCGAGCATCCTGCGCCTCGGGACTCCACTCCTCCAGCTTCGCCTCATCCTTCCAGCTCCGTCAGGCTCCTCCATCCCTTCGGCTCCACCTTGGTCCTCTGTCGCTCCTGCTCCACTGTGGCCTGTCGGGTCCATGCCTCCGCATCGGTCGCCAGAGCCATCAGTTCCACCTCAGCCCCCCGGATCCTCCTCATCACCCTGGCTCATCGGCTCTCCGTCTACGCCTCGGGCTCCTCTGCCACCTGCTCCGTCGCCTTCAGTCGGCCCTTCCTCCTCCATGGCTCCTCCCTCCGTTGGCTCGACCATGGGTCATCATTGTGGATGTGGCCTGGGTCCCGCCTGGCTCCTCCTGATCTGGGTCCCTCCTGTCATCTTCCTGGCTCCTCCCTCCGTCTGGTCCGCCCCGGTTCCTCCTGTTTCCTCCTTGGCTCCTCCCTCTGTCGTCTCCACCTTGGACACTGTTTGCCGTCCTCCACCCGGGTATCCTCCCGAGCCTGCTCCCAAGTTCCCACTAAGCCCTCCCTCTGTTTATTCTACGGCACAAGGATGCCTTTCGTTTTGTTCCTGTGTGATTTAAGTTCCATTTGATTCAGATGTGTTCCCTCGTTCCCTCGTATGTATTTAAGTTCCAGTCTGTGTGTTCCTCCTTTGTCGGGTCTAGGAAGTTATGTACATGTGTCTTCCTTGTTCCTTGTGTGGATTACCCTGTGTTTTTGGATTTATTAAAGACTGTTTCACTTATCCACATCTCCGTCATTCTTCCCAGCACAGTTTGTGACAATAATATTACTTAAAGGGATAGTTCACCCCAAAAAAATGAAAATTCTGTCATCATTTACTCACCCTAAATTTCTGCTGTTGGTACTAGTTGATGGTAGCCATTGACTTCCATAGTATGGAAAAAAATACTATGTAATTAAATGGCTATCCCTTGACATTTATAAGCTACATATTTCAAATGCAAAAACATGTTTAATGTTATTAAGAATTTCCTTTTTGCTGAGCTTAAATAGGCCAGGCTGTACTCTCTACTTGGGAAAGAGTCTGGTGTTTTTGTCAAGAAGTGCCTGGTGGGTATAAAGGGTAAAGGAAGGCCTCAGCACGCTGAAACTCTACAGAACAGAAAAGCGGGAACCCTGCTGTTATACTAATGCATTATTCAACTGCAGGCATTCCCTTAAAATTGCCCAGGAAGGATCCTCACCCCTTTTGTGATATACTACTCATGCATCTGTGTGTATCAGCAGGTTGTTTTGTGTGGAAGCTGTGTTATTTTGTTAAGCCCATTCTGTCTGTTTCTGTCTTTCAGGTGGTGTACCTGCAGCAGGCAGAAGTGAACAGGGAGAAGGTGTCCCCCATGCACCAGAGCAGCATAGATGGAGTGGAGGACATGTCCACACTGGCAGAGCTCCATGAGGCCGCCATTATGCACAACCTTCATCAGCGATACCAGAAAGACAATATCTATGTAAGAATCTTACATCTTGCATATCATCATTTTATTTCATTGCAATTGGATTGATCTTCAGACAAGATGGAGGCAGACAAAAAGGAGAATTAGTCAGAGCTGTGGCCTTGTGTTTAACACACATGCTTCAACACATTGAGCTGTGGTTCTAATGTGGGCACTGTTCGTTTGAGTCCTGAATAATTTACTGACAAATATAAGTGATAAAAAAAATGAACAAACAAGCATCTAGGTGTTCTACATCAAAGTGTTACTATCATTAATGTCAAGATCCTTAATATAATAAATTGAGATTTTCACATTTTCTACAAGGATTCTCTCTACATTTCCTCATGCCAGTTCTTTGTGAAAAAGTAGGTCAGGATGGCAGTTTAAGCATAAGGGTTCACTCCTCTTTCCTGTGTAATCAATCCTGTGTTGTTTTGTATTCTGAGTTTAAGGGTGGACAGCAATCTGACTGGCTAAGAGAGGAACTGGAGTTTCCTGCCTTAGTTTAGCAGAGTGATATTAACTCAAAACATCTCAGCCTGAGACTGAAAGGAAACCCTGTTTGATTAAGGAATTGTCCTTCTTCAAGAAAAACATCCGAAACCTAATACATTCCAAACTGTGTTTTCAGACAAAATTGATATTAAAATATGTACTGTAAATGATAGAACAAATGTTTGTCTGTTTAAAATAACTGCTGTCTATTTGAATATGTATTTTAAAATGTAATTTATTCCTGTGATCAAAGCTAAATTTTCAACGTCATTACACCAGTCTTCAGTGTCACATGTTCAAGAAACAATATTTAAAACAGTTAAGTACATTTTTTCAGAATTGTTTGATGAACAGGAATATCCAAAGATCAGCATTTATCTGAAATAAAAAGCTTTTGTAACATTATACACTATACCATTTAAAAGCTTGGAGTCAGTGTATATATATATATATATATATATATATTTTTTTTTTTTCTAATTATAGAAATTAATACATTTATTTAGAAAGGATGCTTTAACTTGATCGAAAGTGATGATAAAGATATTTATTATGTTACAAAACACCTGTGACGTTACAAAAACCAGAAAAATTCTACTCAGCTGTTTTCAACATAATAATTATAATGTTTTTCGAGCTGCAAATGAGACTATTAGAATGATTTCTGAAGGATCATGTGATTGAAGTAATGATGCTAAAAATTCAGCTTTGAAATCACAGGAATAGGAAACAGATATTTTAAATAGTAAAAATATTTCACAATTTTACTGTTTTTGCTGTACTTTGGATCAAATAAATGCAGGCTTGGTGAGCAGAAGAGACTTCTTTAAAAAAACATTGAAAATCTTACTGTTCAAAAACTTTTGACTGGTAGTGTATACAGCTTTTATATTACATCAGAAAAGATGGTGAATTAATGTAGATGATGAATAAGTTTCAAATGTTAGTTGGATATATGTGCAACATAAATTTTGTTTTATTAACAAAAGATTCAAACTGACAAATTGCTCTGCAAGTGCTGAATCTGCATTAATTAATTAACTTGCATTAATGCTCATATGTGGGTAATTCAACTCACTTTTATTGCTCATACAGTATATACTGTATATTTCACACACTGTAACAGCATCCGTGTGTGAGACACAAAAAGAGAAATCAAAGAATAGGCCCTCTGGACATGTTTAAATAAATGTGTGCCACTATAGGGTCTTACCGATGATGCTGACAAAGAGAAGGGTCACGTGATTGGGTGGTGAGTGCAGACTGTAACCTCATTGGTCTAACATAGCCATACATCCCAGACTCCCGGTTTAGAGTTGTACCCTGGAGGGACTGCTATGACTCACTGTCTGCATTATGATCATTCTAGTTTGACCTTTGAAAAATCCATAGAAATAGACCTTAAAGCCAGTAAATCCCTCTTTGTAAGGATTGACAGGAATAGAGACAAGGATACTGAAAGTTTTCAGCATGATTAAACAGCTTTTATATATATCAGATTCTTTTTAATCTTCCATCAAGCAGGTTTTAAAGGGATAGTTCACCTAAAAATGAAAATTCTGTTATTATTTACTCACCCTCATGTCGTTCCAAACCTATAAGACCTTTGTTCATCTTCAGAACAGAAATTAAGATGTTTTTGATGAAATACGAGAGCTTTCTGACCCTTCATAGACAGCAACACAACTGAAACGTTTTATGGCCCAGAAAGTTAGTGAGGACATCATTAAAATAGGCCATGTGACATCAGTGATTCAATCAAAATGTTATGAAGATACGAGAATTAGGGTCAGAAAGCTCTCGGATTTCACCAAAAAAAAATATATATATATATATATATATATTAATTTGTGTTTGAACAGCATGAGGGTGAGTAATTTCATTTTTGGGTGAAATAACCCTTTAACTCACCCAGAACTAGTTTTAAAGTGATATAACTTAAATTTACGTGCACGGTAGCTTAAAAATATAATGCTAACTGAAATGAGAAATTTTTTTTAGTCCACCCAAAAATAAAAATTCTGTCTTCATTTACCCACCCTCATGTTGTTCCAAATTTGTAACTTTTTTTGGAACATAAAATTTTGCAACATATTTTGAAGAATGCTGATAATCAACCTGTTTTGGTCATTGACTTCCATTATATGGACAAAAGATAAATTGTGATTCAATAGATACTACAATATCATATATGAGACAAAATAAAATATTGTTTTTCACACATTATAAAATGTATAGTTCAGGCACTAAATTATAATTAGATGAGCCATTATAAAATAAACAACCTACCTTTAAATGCAACTAGCCACACATGAATTGAATTCTTTACTGATTAAGCTACATTACTATATTGCATATTGCCCACAGTTCTACAATTTATGCAGTTGCACTATATTGGATATTGCCCACAATATAATACAATGTGTCAAATTGTTTGGTATTGTTTTAGTATAAATGGCTCTTTTACAGGTACTGGAACTATTTATAAAGGCTCAGTCCCTGTGTCAGAGGTAATTACTAGCAACGGTTATGAACATGACCTGCCCTGTTTAGTTCACTGCAGAGGTACAAAAACATCCAACAGTCATCTACAAACAAAACACATCATGCAATCAAAACCCATTTCAGAGTACAGTCCAATAACCTGCTCGAACAAGTGAGATAATAGCTGTATGGTTGTTTATCTTGGTATATTTGTGCATAGTTTATGAGACACGGTATGATGAATCAGTCTAGTTCTCATATGCAATACAGGAAATTATGTATGGATGTTTCTACGATTAGCGAAGGTCACTGCAATGCTTTTTATTTGTAGAGCTGGAATAGCATTTCACTATCAGCATCTGAAAATTGCTCATATAAATTTCCCTGTCGTTTGAATAAAAAATAAAACACCATGCAAGGCTATAATTGGCTGGTCTTGCTTGTATTGTTGATCTTGCTGCAGATTTGTGTCATGTGCTCAGTGGAGTGAATATGAACGCTCTCTTATCCCATCTTAATAAATGGATACTGTAATTCACCTTTTCCAGGATGCACTGCGTTGCTAGCATCTGAATTTGATGACTGATAGCAGTGGTTATCTGATTCATCTGAAACACCAAGACGTGGTCAACCTGAATGAGAATGATTTTTCTCTCTAGCGCCCTCTTGGGGCAGTAGCAACAAAATATGTTTTGTAAGGACAACACTGACACACTTTTTTAGATCTGCAAATAATATACTGTGATTTTTTTTTAGATTTGTGTAATGTCCATAATGTTGTGTCTAGATGTACTGGCGCCTCTCCAGGAATGTCTCAATTTAATCTCATCACTGCTGTTCCAGTGATGAGATCAGTAAATCACATTACTGCCAGTCAGCATGGGTGTTGTTAGACACAGTATATGAAAATTACAATCACACACCCACACATAAACACATTAATAAATCCAGCATCTAATGCAGTCAATATTAAATGAGATGGATTTATGTTGTCACAGTGCTCATAGATAAAGACAAACATCAGCCACAATCCTCTCATGGCCCACTGACACAACAAGATGTGAAATATGACCTGATCACATATTGATTTCCTTTGAAATTTCCCTTTTTCTTTGGGTGTAAATTAAAATATGCCTGCATTTGTTACAGTAAGCTGGTTTTATTGTTTTACTGATTGCTGCCTTTTTTACACTCAATATTCCTTTACTTACTGCCGCTTTTCCTCTGTCTCTCAGACTAACATAGGTTCTATCCTGGCGGCTGTGAATCCTTATAAGCAGATCAGAGGGCTGTATGATCCCTCTGCAGTGGAGCTGTACAGTCAGCATCATTTGGGCGAGCTGCCACCACATATCTTTGCGATTGCCAATGAGTGCTACCGCTGTTTGTGGAAGAGACATGATAGCCAATGTGTGCTAATCAGGTAATATGAAACCTCCAAACACTTTATTTGATCTAGATAAGCAGACAAACTCAGAACAAAAAATACAGTAAATAAGAGATTTTCAGTAAAATGTGCTCATAAAGTACTGCAAAGCGGTGATTGTATATTATTCATAGACTGGAATGAGTATGACCATACAAAGCAGTTATCTTTCACTCCAAGAATGATACCTAATGATAATTATAAACATAAAAATGTCAAACTTCCTATTAGCACGTACTGAACAAATGTTTACCATTTTGAATGGATTTCCTCTGTGAGTGATTCATTTAAACACCTCTGATTGGTTACTGAGTCACTTGCCAAACAAACAGGACTTTCATACATATTCATTAGAAACGAAAAAATAAACAGGTCTGTCTCACAATATGGCATCTGTTATAAACAAATAGACCCTGAATACATATTATCCATTTGCCCTTGTGTTCCCTAGAGATATCTCTATCACTTCTTACTGGAAAAAAAATACTGTAGTGAATTTTTGGTGCCACTTTTATTATCTTGTAAAGCATGTTGGTATTAATTTACTAGTCTCATTTGTGTTAAACCTAAAGGCTGAGTTTAAGCAGTTGTGGCTTAGACCTTTGCCACAGACTGCTATCAGATTTCACAGCATTGCAAATTCAATCAGGGTAGCACAAATGTCAGTGAAGGTCACAAATCAATGTGTGCATGTGTGTTTACCAGTGGTGAAAGTGGAGCTGGGAAAACAGAGAGCACTAAACTACTGCTACAGTTCCTGTCTGTCATGAGCCAAAACTCTGCCGGGACGCCACCTACGGAGAAGAGCACACGTGTGGAGCAAGCCATCGTACAGAGCAGGTAAAACACATTCCTTAAAGAGATAGATCACCCAAAAATGAAAATTCTGTTATTAATTACTCACCCTGAAGTCATTCCAAACCCATAAGACCTTTATTCACCTCTGAGAGCTTTCTGACTCTGCATAGACTTTTCATCATTTCATCATAAATATATTAATGTGTTCCCGAAGATGAACAAAGGTCTTGAAATGACATGAGAGTAATTAATGACAGAATTTTCTTTTTTGGGTGAACTGTCTTTTAACACACCATGTAAGCACTTTTATATGCACATACAAATCCACAACATTTATACTTTTCTTTCTTTTGCAGTCCCATAATGGAAGCATTTGGAAATGCCAAAACAGTCTACAACAACAACTCCAGTCGCTTTGGGAAATTTATTCAACTTCATTTCTCTCAAAGTGGGAACATCCAGGGAGGATGCATCGTTGACTGTATCCTTCTCAGAGCACACATGCTTTCATACACAGTTTTTTTTTTATACTGAGACATCTTGACCTTTACAAATGGTACCATACCCTTGTGAAAAAGAAGTGTAGTTAATTGTACACACTAAATGTGCACTTGTACTTTTAACCTTAAAAGTATATTTAAAATTTTATTAGTAAAATAAAATGCCACTTTTGTGTACTTAAAAGAAGGTACACTTTCATGACTGTTTCCTAAAGCATTTATGTATACTTTTAAAATAGCACTTTGTAATCATGTCAAATTCAAGGTTTTACCTTATTATAGAGGGTATGCATGTGACGTCACCGTCAGCTGGAGTGGCTGCGGCTCCGCCCACTGAGTGGCAAAAATGCTGAGTGGCAGCATTAGTTTCAAGGTGACAGAACACACAAAACACCTGTAAAACCAGAACGAGCTTTGCGATTGACTGTACAAAGAGATTTTACAAGAAATCTGAGGTATATTTTTACAGACTGCTGAAGGCTACTGAAAAGAAAAGCAAATTAATCGCTGCAATTCAAAGAAACAAATGGTCTCCAGGCAGCGAAACACAGATTTGCAGTTATCATTTCATTCTGCATAACTGGATGTTTTTAAATAAACACAGACAAAAACTATATACTTTTATATGATATATATATAACGTTGATGTAAGTGATCAGCAGGGTTTAGACCAACCTATTTTGTATTTACAAAATGAGTTCACAGGCAAATTTGCTTTATTTATTTTCCCCAACATCAAAGTCAGACACATATAAGTGTTAGAAAACACGATTTCTGGCTGCATCAATATCCACTGACCACTGGATATTTGTTAAGTTGTTAGGAACGTTATATCAAGTTCAGCAACCTTTAGTTTAAGCTGATTATCGTTTGTTTTACTTGCGTTTTTGCATCTTCCCTATTAAATCCATTCACGCTAAAGGCTCTTTTGCCACTCAGTCCAGCTGAGGGAGCGTGTCCCGGCGGGAAAGTGACGTCAATGCATACCTTCCATAATTTAAATGTACTAATTTGCGACTTGAACATTACGAGTGCGTAAGTAAGCACAAAAGTTCAGCTAACTGCATTAATATAGATTTAAACTGACATTTTCATTAAATTGCATATAACGTGTAATTATGTGTCCCAGTTACCATATTTACTCAATTATTTTCACTAAAATAAAGCAGAATGCTGCACATCAACAATTTCAAGTTTTGCCAGGTATTAAATAATGTCCTGTGGTGTCATTTTATTAACATAAATTTTCAGTGATAGATGCTATTAAGTACGAGTAGCAATGAATTTTATTCACACCAAGTTAAAATAGCAATACTTTTAGCGATATGCTGTTTACAAATAGCGATAGATTCTAGTACACTATGTAAAAATAGGAGTATTTTCTTTGCAATAATAGTAGTTCTGTCATGACAACTCTCGGAGGGATTGGCATGGTAATGTAGCATGTAAAAAATACTGCTGCTGCTGCACATATAACATACATGAATCAAACCGTAGCAGATCTATTTCCCCAGGTGGAGCTGGGGAAAGTGGAGGGTTTCTGAAGCATGCTGCAACTACTACAGCAAGCACTAGATATATTTGAATGTTGAGCAGCGAGTTTCTTGGCTACTGATACAGGAGAGAACCAATCAGCTGTGCCATGTGATCATGATGTCATTATGTCAGATTGAGTTAAACCTATTGAACTGTGCCATCTAGAGTTTCATGCCAGAACTCTGTATTTCCGTGCTATTTATATTACTTAGTGCAAATACTGTCAGATATCTGCACCTCAGTATTGTAGTACATTATAAAACACTATGCAATAATAACATATTGAGCGTAAATTAACATTTTTTATTAAAATTATCAAATGGATGCCACTTAGGGACAATAAAGCCCTCCCTACACCTACCCTTAACCAATAAACACCTGTGAGGCACATTATTTTCCACTTTCCAGTTATTTCCTTGTGATGTGAAAAGGGAGAAGAACGAGTTTGGCAAAAGACGGATTCAAACTTAGGTCAGTCACGTCAAAAAATAAATGCTGCATGCTTTACTACCTGGCACTGGAGCTGCTGTTTAATCAGTGTCTTTTGTAATGTTGTCTAACCCTACCACACATTGGTGGGCAGAGTTAGTGTAAATAGCCTCTGCCAACAAGGTGGGCTATTTGTACTTAGTGTAAGTAGGCATTCAAATACTTGTTTTTTCCCATGCTTAAATAAAATGACTGTACAGTTTACTGTTTTTACTGTCTGCATTTCCCTTAATTTTTACCCCTTCAGATTTGCTTGAAAAGGTAAACCTTTCCGTCTGCTGCTGACTCACCCCTAACTACCAGAAATCTTTTGTGATCAACTATTCACAGTATTATACAAGCTAGTGTTCTGTTAATACATTTTGGCATTGGATATCTTGTCAAAGGCAGAATCACTCCACCATTTTGCAGAAAAAGAGTGTCTGCCAAAGTGAGATTCTCGCCCACTCAGCATCTGTGATGTGATCTGTGTTCCAGAATCGAGTGGTAAGGCAGAATCCAGGGGAGAGAAACTACCACATCTTTTATGCTTTGCTGGCAGGGGCGAGCAAAAGCCAAAAGGGTGAACAAATACACAATGCACATAAACACACATGCACACATTCTCAAAAGCAGATGACCAGCATCAACCAAAATACACTGAATGATTAGACATATCTATTTCTTTTTAGAAACATATTTTCTGGAAGACTCTGCTGAGGTATTTCACTACTTGAGTCAGTCAGGATGTGTGAAGGACCGCAGTCTCGATGACAAGAAGCTTTTTGACGATGTCATGGTACAAAAATTTGAATAGACTTTTGTTGATCTGATAATAAACATTTTTGAGGTGGACATGATGATTCATTCTCTTTTTCTCTTTTCATCTGCAGGAGGCTCTGAAGGTCATGGAGTTCACAGAAGAAGAGATCAGAGACATGTTTAAACTGCTGTCTGGAGTTTTGCAGCTTGGCAATGTGGAGTTCATGACAGCAGGGGGTGCTCAGATCACCACCCAACAGGGTGAGAGGTGTCATTTATCACTCAACCCCTTGTCATCCAAGATGTTCATGTCTTTCTTTCTTCAGTCGTAAAGAAATTATGTTTTTTGAGGCAAACTTTTCGGGATTTTTCTCCATATAGTGGACTTCTATGGTGCCCGCTAGTTTAAACTTCCAAAATGCAGTTTAAATGCAGCTTCAAAGGCTCTAAACAATCCCAGCTCAGGAAGAAGGGTTTTATCTAATGAAACGATCGGTTAATTTCTAAAAAGTTTACAATTCATATACTTTTTTAACTTCAAATGCTTGCCTTGTCTAGCTCTGCATGAAGTCTGTGTATTCCGGTTCAATACAGTTAGGGTATGTTGAAAAACTCCCATCTTATTTTCTCCTCCAACTTCAAAATCATCCTACATCACTGCAGAAATACTGACTCAGTGTTTACAAAGTGAACATGCAAGGAAGGTCAAACGCCCTTTACAAAAAAAGGTAAAACATTGCATAGATGAGACTAATAATTGTGCAAGTTTCTAAACACTGCCGATGCATAGCTGTGAAATACTATGTCTTCATCATATCCAGTGACCTTCAATAATTAATATTATTAGAAGTGTGGACAAAAATATTATACCTAAAAGACTTTGGCCATGTAATGTCATGTTTACATGTGTTTTACTGTTTGTTCATGTAACGTAGGGAATCCCAAGCTTTTTTTTTTTGGGTGACATTTTTTGATTTCATTAATTATTAGCTTTTCATTAACAGCATACAGAAACCCTACTGTAATGTAATGTTTAATGCATGATATTGTTTTTTATTATATTAATTATCAATATGGTACACAATTTTCCATTCAGCTCTATGTGATAAACAAGTTAGGAAAGTAGCTCAAAAGTAATTAAAAAGTAGTCTGACTACTTTACCTAAAATGTATAATCCAGATTATATTATTATATTTTTTTTCTCATGTAATTAGTAATCAATAACAGGCTACAATTAGTAAGTAATTTACCCAGTACTGCTAATATGTATTTGTTAATAATTCTCTTTCCTGTTTTCCTGCAGTTGTCACTAACGTGAGCGAGCTCCTGGGTCTGGACAGTTTTCAGTTGTCTGAGGTTCTGACCCAGCGTTCCATGATCCTCAGAGGAGAAGAGATCTGCTCTCCACTCACAGTGGAACAGGTAAAATCACATATACTTTCTCATAATGATATACTTTAATTAAACAATAGTTTGGCAGTTCTTCTATTTCCACTTGATCAAAAATGGGCATTTTCTTTTATCATGTTTGACTGACAGGCAATAGATTCCCGGGATTCGGTTGCCATGGCGCTTTATTCTCAGTGCTTCTCATGGATCATCATGCGAATTAATCAGAAGATAAAGGGCAAAGATAATTTCAAATCTATTGGAATCTTGGACATCTTTGGTTTTGAGAACTTTGAGGTGTGAGGCCACATGGATCGCATGTTAATGCACAGACACATTTTTATTGAGATCTAAGTGTTTGTGTATTCTGCAGGTGAACCGTTTTGAGCAGTTCAGCATTAATTATGCTAATGAGAAACTGCAAGAATATTTCAACAAACACATCTTCTCTTTGGAGCAACTGGAGTACAACAGGTAAAGACTGACAACTGTGAGTGCATGATAATTTGCTCTGCTATTACATATATTATTGTATTTGTAAAGGATCTCCTAAGTGCCTAATTACTCAAACAGTTTTTGTGAATCCAGTTTAAGCATTTGAAAAAGATTATTGTTAAGTTTGTACAAGTTAAGCTGAAACTGGTGAATTGTGCCGTACAGGGAAGGCATTCACTGGGAAGCCATTGACTGGATGGACAATGCCGAATGTCTGGATCTGATTGAGAAGGTAAACCAGTTACGGTCAGCTGTCAAAAACAAATTTTAATTTAAAAATGTAATGTAATTTAGTCTGACTGCCATATATGTATACATTCCTTCAAACAAAGATTCATTTGATTATTACCATAATAGAAGTTGAATAATTTACACTTATTTAATGTCATGTTCGTGTAGAAACTGGGCATGTTAGCTCTGATTAACGAGGAGAGCCGATTTCCCAAAGGCACTGACTTCACCTTGTTGGAAAAACTGCACGGCAGACACTCTGTGAGTTAAGTTCTCGTTATACAAAGACATAATACAATTCAACCAAGCATTCAGTGTAATAACATGAATAAACTCATTAAAACCATGATGTTGTCTTTTTTCACAGACTAATCCCTATTATGTGAAACCCAGACTGGCAGACCATCAGTTTGGGATAAAGCACTATGCTGGAGAGGTATATGAAATATCCATCTGTCTGTCTGTATATCTATATATTTTCTTTACATTTTTTGTCTTCCCTTTTTTATAGGTCTTGTATGATGTGAGAGGAATTTTAGAGAAGAACAGAGACACATTTAGAGATGATATACTGAACATGCTGAAGGATAGTAGGTAAGACGTAAACACACAAATGCACAAGCTCTCACACACCTAGGCAGTTTTGTTCGGGTGTACAACTTACATCACACTCTCATTTAACCTGTGAGTTATTCTGTTTGTGTGTGTGCAGATTGGATTTCATCTATGACCTGTTTGAGCAAGTGAGCAGCAGAAATAATGAGGAGACCTTGAAGATGGGCACGGCTAGAAAAAAGCCCACTGTCAGCTCACAGTTCAGAGTGAGAAAAAACTTCAATATCAAAACTTTTATCTGTATAATAGACCTAAAATTGAACATGCTAAAGTGCTGCATGTTAAAACAATCAGGAACAAAGTCACTAGTCATTCAACCCTGTTTCTTGTTGACGTATTGCCTGCATTGCTTTATGACTTGTCAATGCTTTAAGACATTTGATTGGTTGGTTGGTTCTTCTGTCTGTCAGGACTCTCTTCATTCGCTAATGGCCACTCTTAGTGTGTCCAACCCCTTTTTTGTGCGGTGCATCAAACCCAACATGGACAAGGTGAGAGCAGTCACATCAGCCAATAAGAATGCAATTCTGAGGTGTCAGAAATTTTAATAATGCATTTTTTTTTCTTTAGACCCCAGACAAATTCGACCCAGATGTGGTTCTCAATCAGTTGCGGTACTCTGGCATGTTGGAGACGGTGAAGATTCGCAGAGCTGGATTCCCTGTCCGACGCACCTTTAAAGACTTCTTCAGCAGGTAAATATTAAAACTAGGGCTGTCAGTCGATTAAAATTTTTAATCTAATTAATTACATGATGTTTCGATTAACTAATTCATCACAAAATAAATTTTACTGTGAAAATGCCCACAAAAGATTATTTAAAGCTATTTTTGTATTAAATGAGAAAGTATCAAGTAGACATCACAAATTGTAGCTTCAGACAGAAATATTTTATTTGATTCAGCATAAAATTTATTACACATAAACATTTAGGCTGCAACTGCCTAGCATAAACTATGGAACACAAAAGAAGATCATTTGAGAAACATCTCAGTATTTTTTGTTCATACAATGAAAGTCAGTGGTAACCAAAACAACTTTGTTCTTTTATGTTCCACAAAAGAAAGATATTGAAAAGGCATGAGGGTGAGTAAATGGTGAAAGAATTAAACATTTTTGGGTGAATTATCCCTTTAATGTTTTTATTTTTATCATTATTATTATTTATTTATTTATTTATTTTATGAAATTATATTCTAAATAAGAAACATAATCTGCCAGCAGGTGGCGGTAAAATGTCTATATGAGTCATTCATTCGATTTGTTCAAATGGCTGATTCATTCAGGAATGAAGTAAATGGGTCTCTTTATGAATGGGCTTTTGAATCATTGGTTCACACGATTCATTCAAAATGCGGATTCATTCAGAAACTAAACACCACTGTGTTGCTCAGAGATGCGCAACAATTCTGCTATGGCTTCAAAGGTAATATGTTCTCTGCAAAAACACGTAATACATAAAACATAATATAGTGTTTAAAATATAACACAATATCAACTTATTTATGGAACTGTTGTATAAAATCAAATTTAAGCTTGTGATAGACAAGGACAAATTCAGCACTCGTGTCATATTGCTCTTGCTGCCCTTGATAGGGTGTGATATGTGACATATATATAAATATGAGACAAAACACATACAGGAGCACCAATATGTCAACAGTCAGCTGTATGAAATATAAGATGATGTACAGGTCTGGGGGAGGGGCCAGCGTGTTAACTTGCATTAAAATATTTTAATCACATTATTTTTTCATAACTAATTAACTAAGTTAACTTATTAAACTGACAGACCTAATTAAAACAAATACAAGTGCATGATTTTTTTGTTGGCTCAGTTTTTTTTTGGAGACCATAATTTTGTGGTTTTGTACATCAGGTATAAGATCATTCTGAAGGAGAAGGAAAAGGCAGCAGTGGCTTCAAATGGAGATGAGAAAAAGAAGAGCACAGATTTGCTGACACTCCATGACTGGACCAAAAAGGAGTGGCAGATTGGAAAGACCAAGGTGAGTGACCTTTGACCTCTTCCTGTATCGCTTCTTAGTTAATAGTTATCTTTTTCTATCAGTTAGGTTTTAAAGGTAGGCTCACCCATGAACATTTTCTGTCCTGTACACTAACCTGATATAATTTTTTACCTCAAGGCGTTTCTGAAGGAACCTCTAGAGCAGAAGCTGGAGAAGCAGAGAGATGAAGTGCGAAGTAAAGCCGGGCTCATAATACGAGCCTATCTTCTGAGATACATAGCAAGGTGTGTGTATTTTTTGTTTTTTTGCACAGATTTACTTAGATTACATTAGACATGGTTCCAAAAAAATTCAATACTTCAACATTTCTTCAATCTCCTTTTGGATTTGTGCTTTAAAGCACATGCATTACCTATATGGCCTAGTTTCCGACCTCTCTTTTTTATGGTAATCTTGTCATCTTATAATACATTTAGGTTTTCTGTTGTAATGTATTTTTAAGTTTAATTTATTCCTGTGATGGCAGAGCTGAGTTTTCAGTTTTTAGCATTACTTGATCCTTTAGAAATTTCTTGCTTCAGAAACATTTCTTATTGTTATTGATGTTGAAAACATTATTTAATTATTGATGTTGAAACCATTATTTAATTTTTTGATGAACAGAAACAGCATTGTGCTTATAACAATGTCTTCACTTTTCTATAGAAAGAACTATAAGAAGGCTAGGGACAGCATTGTGACCATACAGAAGAACTACCGCGCTCATCTGTATCGACGAAGGTTCCAGCGGAAACGTTCAGCTGCACTTGTTCTCCAGAAACACAGGCGAGGGCAAGTGGCAAGAGGAGTCTGCCGCAAACTACGAGAAGAGAAGAGGAAGAAAGAGGAGGAGGAAAGGAAAAAGCAAGAGGAGGAAGAGAAGAAAACAGAGGGAGACCATGAAAAGAAAAATGAAGAGGAAAAGGAAGGAGAGAAAGGGACAGCAGAGGTAAGTGACTTGAACATTGTTTTCGAATGCTTAATGACCATGCATACTAGCAAACTATGTATTTTGGGGCATAAATCCACTCACCTCTTAATATATATATATATATATATATATACACAGGGGTTGGACAGTGAAACTGAAACACCTGGGTTTAGACCACAATTAGTATGCCGTTTGGCCTCCTTTTGCAGCCAATACAGCATTATTTCATCTTGGGAATGACAAATACAAGACCTGCACAGTAGCCAGAAGGATTTTGAGCCATTCCTTTTGCAGAACAGTGGCCAGGTCACTATGTGATGTTGGTGTATGAAAACATTTCCTGACTCGCTCCTCCAAAACACCCCAAAGTGGCTCAATAATATTCAGATCTGGTGACTGTGCAGGCCATGGGAGATGTTTAACTTTACTTTCATGTTCATCAAATCACTCTTGTCACCAGTCTTGCTGTGTGTATTGGTGCATTATCATCCTAATACACGGCACCACCTTCAGGGTACAATGTTTGAGCTATTGGGTGCACAAAGTCAACCTTCACACTCTGCTCTTATTGGTGGAATGTGCGATCAGTAAAGACTGGCCACCAGGCTGCATAAATATAGCCATGAAACCTCCAACACTATATTGGCCAGTGTTTCAGTTTCATTGTCCAACCCCTGTATATATATATATATATATATATATATATACTGAACACTGATCACCATAACATTATTTAGCAAATCATCAACATTATTTCAAACTTTGAAACTTTACATCATAAGCTTTAAAAACCAAGTTTGTATGATTATGCTCATTTGTTGTGGTTTTTATTGTCACATAGCTTTGTCTTTATCCCACATAAGCGCATTTTTACCACATGAGACAAAGTGATATTGTAAATCATTATTATGACATAAAAAGTCACAATTATGAAATGAAAAGTAATTGTGACAAAAGTATGAAATAGTCAAAATTTTGAAGAAATAAGTTATAATTATGAGGGAAAAGACATAATTATTAGATAAAATGTTGGAATAAAAAGTAGTAGAACTGACATTTTATCTTATAATTTTAATTTTTTGTCATAACTGACTTTTTATCTCATAATTATGACTTACGTCACATTAGGAAAAAATATAAATCATAATTCTGATATTAAATTCTAAATTATGACAAAAGTCTTTATATCAAAAATTTTAAATTATGATACACAAAGTCTAAATTATGACATACTAAGTCATTATGAGATATAAAGTTGAAATTATGAGATTAAAGATCAAGGTCTCATAATAATGACTTTATATCTATAATTATGACTTTTTATTTTTATTATTCTTATGTGTAAAAAATAGACTACCATTCAACAGAATTTTTTAACAGACAAATTATAGAGCAACATTTTATTCTTAAAGAAAACTTCGGACTCCTGTTCCAATTATATAGAGTCAACCTGTCAAACAGATTTTTTTTTCTAAACCTTCTGACATTGAGTCTAAAAACCTGTCAGAGTTGCAGACAGATGGTGTCAGCGTGTTTGTTTTTCTCTGTGTTTTTATATCGTTCCTCTCTCCTGCCCTCTTTTAGTCTCCACACTCAGCTGAGGAGGAGAAGCGTCAGATGGAGGAAATTCTGCGTTTGGAGCGAGAGATTGAGCATCTGCAGAAGAAAAGAGAAGACAGCGTGTCTATGCTATGTGAGAGCTCAAGACAGGAACTCCGCTTGCGGCGTGATGCCGAGGTCCTGCGGCAGAAAAAAGCGGCTTCTCGTGTTGCCACTGAATTCCTTGAACTGCTCGACACCGGAGGCCCAGAAGTCATTCCTGGTGATGCTAAACAACCTGCCGCCAGACCGGCAGCTGCCACTGAGGAAGAGGTAGACGAAGGCTTCCATGCAGAGGAAGAGTGCATACCGCTTCCAGAGTTCCCTCCTCCAGCAGAAGGTCCAGTGGATCAGGAGATTTTAGCCACTTTGCCACCTCCTCCTCCTGCCTTTGCCGAAGGCACGATGGCCCCATCTGCACCCAACGTTCCACCTGGGGCTCCTCCCCCGCCTCCTCCTCCTCCACCACCTCCTCCTCCTCCTCCCCCTCTCCCTGGCGAAGCCAAAAAGGAAGATGGAAAGCATGAAGAGGCTAAAACAGTTAAAGAGGTGGATGGGAAAAAGGAGGGAGAGGATGGGGATCGCACCAGTAGGCTGACTGCAGCGGAGTCTCTGCCGGACACAGAGGAGCCAATCTACAGTGTGCCTGGGGATGGTGAGTCAGACTATGACCAAGACGATCTAGAGGATGGACAGAGCAGCATTGCAGCGACAGACACAGAACACGCACGCAAGTCCACCTGCACCAACGCAAGCCAGGAGTCTTACAACCGCAGCTCAGATTCAGTGAGTTACATAGAGAATATGTGCATGCACACATATCAAAATTGGAAGTTGAGGTCAAAAGGTTACATACACCTTCCAGAATCTGCAAAATGTTAATTATTTAACCAAAATAAGAAGGATTATAAAAAATGCATGTTATTTTTTGCTGAACTGAATAACATATTTCACATAAAATACATTTACATATATCCACAAGAGAAAATAATAGCTGAATTTATAAAAATGACCCTGTTCAAAAGTTTACATATGTTTGATTCTTAATACTGTGTTGTTACCTAAATGATCCACAGCTGTTATTTTTGTTTAGTGATAGATGTTCATGAGTCTTGTTTGTCTCTGCTGTTTTTCGGAAAAATCCTTCAGGTCCCACAAATTCTTTGGTTTTTCAGCATTTTTGTGTATTTGAACCTCTTCCAACAATGACTGTATGATTTTGGAGATCCATCGTTTCACACTGAGGACAACTGAGGGACTCGTTTGCAACTATTACAGAAGGTTCAAACGCTCACTGATGCTCTAGAAAAAGACATGACGCATTAAAAGCCGGGGGGTGAAAACTTTTTGAATTTGAAGATCAGACTTTATTTTGTCTTCTGGAAACCATGTAAGTATCTTCTGTAGCTTCTGAAGGGCGGTACTAAATGAAAAAAATAGGCAAAAGGCAAAATAAAAAAAAAAAATGTACACATCTTCCTTCTGTTCAAAAGTTTTCAGCCCCTGGTTTTTTCCTTCTGGAGCATCAGTGAGCATTTTGAACCTTCTGTAATAGTTGCATACGAGGCCCTCAGTCGTCCTCAGTGTGAAAAGATGAGTCTCAAAATCATACATTGCTGGAAAGGCTTCAAACACTCCAAAATTCTGAAAAACCAAAGAATTTGTGGGACTTAAAGGATTTTTCTGAACAACAGCACGTTGAACCACTGTGGATCATTCAGGTAACAACACAGTATTAAGACTCAAGTGTAGGTAAACTTTTGAACAGGGTCATTTTTATAAATTCAACTATTATTTTCTCTTGTGGACTACATGTAAACGTCTTTTATGTGAAATATCTCATTTCAGTCAGTACTAAATAAACAATAACATTAATTTTGTATGATCCCTCTTATTTTGGTAAAATAATTAACATTTAGATTCAGGTTTAGCTCACTTCTGGGTACATATTTTTCCCCAAAATATGGTTAAGTAGGTATGCACACTCACACACAGACTATTACTCTGTCTCTTTTTCAGTATGCTGACAGTGATGATGAGCATGATGGGTATGTGGACACAGATGAGGAGGTTTCTAACGGTAAAGTCAACATCTTGAATGGGAACGGACCTCCATACTTCCACAGTTATCTTTACATGAAGGGTAAGAATTTTTTTATGACTAATGCATTTAAAAAATAACAGTTTCTACCCAACCACAATTCCATGATGTTTCCAGGTTTAGAAATCAATCACACATTAGAATTCACTCATATCCAAGTCTGGTTCTTAAAGGAATAGTTCACCCAAAAATGAAAATTCTGTCATTAATTAACTCACCCTCATGTCGTTCCAAACCTGTAAGACCTTTGTTCATCTTCGGAACACAAATTAAGATATTTTTGATGAAATCAGAGAGCTTTCTGACCCTGCATAGACAGCAACACAACTGACACGTTCAAGGCCCAGAAAGGTAGTAAGAACGCCGATAACAGTCCATGTGACATCAGTGGTTCAATCATAATTTTATGAAGCTGCGAGAACACTTTTAATACACAAAGAAAAAATAACCCTGACTTTATTCAGCAATTTCTTCTCTTTTGTGTCAGTATTTGATGTGCATTCTCTTAGAAATTATAAAATAGCTGGGACAATGATGTTTTTGACCTTATGATATGTAAAAGTATAAATATTTTATGTCTCTTCTGTCTCATCCATAGCTGGTTTGATGATCCCGTGGCGCAGACGTTGGTGTGTTCTGAAGGACGACACGTTCATGTGGTTCCGCTCTAAACAGGAGTCGTTAAAGTCAGGCTGGCTGTACAAGAAGGGCGGCGGCCTATCCACTCTCTCTCGCAGGAACTGGAAGATGCGCTGGTTCGTTCTGCGTGACTCCAAGCTCATGTACTTTGAGAATGACAGTGAGGAAAAGCTGAAAGGGACAATTGACATCCGCTCAGCCAAGTAAGTATGAGAGAAATAGAGAACAGTATTGGTATGATTAGATGCCTATTGCCTAATTTACACTGCAAAGGGCACAGGAGCGCTTCTGAAGTGGCATGTAGGTGTCTTTGCACAGACTGTTTAATGCTCAAAGGTGGTGTAAATGCATTTACACAGCCATTGCAACTGTATACTTTGATCCTGAAGTGGATTTGAGCATGCATAATTTGGCTTTTATGCAGCATTGTGGATATACACTGAATTTTGAGCAGCCACAGAGCAGCCTTAACTCGGCTATTATCCAAAGAGCCTTATATAATACAATTCTTACAGAAACTGGATCAGCCTATGGTTTAATATATATAGATTTTCTTGTTTTTAGGGAGATTGTGGATAATCATGAAAAGGAGAATGCTCTGAATATTGTCACAGACGAGAGAACATATCAAGTGTTTGCTGAGTCACCAGAGGATGCCAGGTATGCTGACACCTTTATCATAATATGTTTTTTGTAACTGGACCAAACTGCTCACTCTGCGCTCTTTCTTTTGCTCTCTCTCCAGTGGTTGGTTTACAGTGTTGAGTCGGGTCCACAATGCCACCCCAGAGCAGCTGCTGGAGATGTCTCATGAGCAGGCCAACCCAAAGAACGCTGTGGTCAGTGTTATTACACTTAATGCACTTTCACCGTTAAACCTTCTTTCTATTTCGCCAACAGGCTTTGCTCTCTTTTTCTCAGGGCACACTGGATGTTGGATTGATTGATTCAGTTTGTGCTTCAGACAATCCTGACAGGCAAGTGTCAAGATAATCAAAGGCTAAAATTGCTTATAGCACTTGAAGCTAAAGTGTGTGTAAACTTCTGTTTCCTTTCAAATAGGCCCAATTCATTTGTGATCATCACAGCCAATCGTGTGATCCACTGTAACTCAGACCTGCCGGAGGAAATGCATCACTGGATCAGTCTGCTGCAGAAACCCAAGGGAGACTCCAAGAGTGACGGACAGGAGTTTCTGGTCAGAGGTGAGTTATTCATCTTGTAACCTGAATTTAGGTACCAAATAAATTTCATTTGTGGTTGATTAGTTTTAACGTCAAAAAGTATTTGGATTCAAATTGATAATATTGTATTAAGGACAGTGTATGTTTTAGGTTCTGCAACTTGTTAATATTTCCTTTAACTGTATGTGTGTTTTTGTGCCGTCTTGTGACACAGGATGGCTCCACAAGGAGATGAAGGCAGGAGCCAAAAGTTCTGCTCTCAAGCTGAAAAAGCGCTGGTTTGTCTTGACTAACAACTCTCTGGACTACTACAAGTCTTCTGAACGTAATGCATCTAAGATGGGCACTCTGGTTCTAAACAGTCTGTGTTCAGTGGTCCAGCCGGAAGAGAAAAAGTTTAAAGAGACAGGTATGAGTATGATAGGATCATGATATGATGTGACTGACTGTTATTAATGTTATTAAACATATAATATGGAATTACAGCTCATGTTGCTTGAGTAAGTAATAGAAAATAATATGTTAGTCCTCACCATAGCTATAATAATATTAACACTAAAGAAAAATATATTTGAAATCACTTTCACAATACTTTTTACAGCTGATGAACAATAAAAAACAATGATACTCAATCAGAATCCACCAGAGCCAATGTTGCCAAGTCCACAGTTTTACAGCGGAATTGGGCTACTTTAACACTGTTGCTGTGGGTTGTTTTTCATGTTTGCAGGTTGAAGTGAAAAATGAATGTGATATTTAACAGATATCTAGCCCTTTGAATGGGTTAGTTTTGAATAGCAGTTGAGCAGATTTTGTTGTGAAAACCTGGCAACCCTTACCAGAGCTTGCGCATTTAAAGTGGCAGACAACATGTGACCCTGGACCACAAAACCAGCCTTAAGTAGCACGGGTATATTTGTAGCATAGCCAAAAATGCATTGTATGGGCCAAAATGATTGATTTTTCTTTTTATGCCGAAAAACATTAGGATATTAAGTAAGGATCATGTTCCATGATGATATTTTGTAAATTTCCTACAGTAAATATATCAAAACTTAATTTTTGATTAGCAATATACATTGCTAAGAACTTCATTTGGACAACTTTAAAGGTGATTTTCTCAATATTTTGATTTTTTTGCACCCTCAGATTCCAGATTTTCAAAAATTACCCTCATGACTGCTTTTGTAGTCAAGGGTCACATATATTGTGTGTGCTTATAATAAACATTTTTGCTGGTGAGGATGCTAACAGAGTTAGTGTTATCTTTGAAACGCCTCTCGGGCAGGCAAGTGCAGCTCTTAACTTTTTGAATGGGGAGACATAATATTCTCCAAAACTGTTCACCAAGCTTACGATTAAATTTCGTATTTGAAATCACCAGTGAAATCTGACAAGAACTGCCTCAGAAATATAGTTCCTTATGCTCCTTTCTATAGCTACTGGGACTTCTAACGGCAGCTGCAGTGACGCGCTGACTTAACTAATCGACGATTGGCTCTTTCATTAAGATTGTAGAACTTTGCGGCCATAATGAGCATTGCATCTTTCCCCATTCAAAACTATACGAGTGACAAGTCTTGGGTATTCTGTAGTCTTTAGTGTGAATTGACCTTTAGACAAAAATTAGGTTCTCACATTTGATTCAGCATTGAAGAAGCCAAAAATATTTGTTTGGATTTATCAGAAAACATTTAAATAAAAACTGTTTGCAGTCTGTGATTAGGAGCAATTACAGATTGTATTTTTAAAGCTAAAAATGTACAGCCTTAAATCAGGAAATGTGTAGTATTTCATATGAATCATATAGTTTTACATGTAAAATTAAACAAATTTATTTCTAATAGAAGTATTTAAATTATTGGTTATATGTTATTACGTTTGTATGCATTTTTAAATAATGAGCATATGCAAATTTTGAAATTATGGATATGTTTAAACCAAGTAACATGGTGATGCTGATGTCTGGTTACACTGCAGGTTACTGGAACATCATAATTCATGGGCGTAAACATTCATACCGTCTGTACACCAAGTTGCTGAATGAAGCCATGCGCTGGGTGTCTGCCATTCAGAGTGTCATTGACAACAAGGCACCCATTGAAACGCCCACCCAGCAACTCATTAGGGACATCAAGGTAATCAGTTTTAGAAACATAAATTTAGTTTTGCACTCAAGGTTAAAATGGATAAAACGTAGTATTTCATACAAATGGTACATAACTCTTGGCCTTTCCCTTAACTTTTTTGCCATTTGTGTAGGAAAACAGTGTGAACTCTGAGGCTGTGGAACAAATGTATCGAAGAAACCCCATTCTGAGATATACCCAGCATCCCTTGCATTCACCTCTTCTGCCACTACCATACGGAGAGGTCAGCGAAAGCTGTGAGTATTGTCCATCAGCAAAATAATTTAAACATGTACAACACAGAAAGTGACATAGAAAGTTTACTATCATCCTGAATTTGTAACCCTGTTGTGTTTTTATTTCATTTTCCCCTCTTTTTCTTTGCAGTGCAAAAGGAGAAGGGTTATGGAAGTCTGCAGGATGAGGCAGTGAAGATCTTTAACTCACTTCAGGAAATGGAGATCGTTTCAGACCCTGTCGCCATCATCCAGGGCATCCTGCAAACCTGCCATGATCTGCGGCCACTAAGAGACGAGGTGTACTGTCAGCTGATCAAACAGACCAATCACGTGCCCCAACCCAACAGCCCTGCAAACCGCGCACACTGGCATCTGCTCACCTGCATGAGCTGCACCTTCCTGCCCAGTCGCGCCATCCTGCGCTACCTCCGATTCCACCTGAAGAGGTAACAGAGAGAGATTATTAAACTCATTAAATAGCATCTTGAAGTTGAATAATGAATATATTTCTATTTTAAAGGTCATGTGACAAACACTACGTTTTTGGTCTTACTCTGTGTGTAATCTTTCAGGGTTAGAGAGCGTTACCCTGGCACTGAGATTGAGAAGTACGCCCACTTCATTGGTGAGTCCTTAAAGAAGACAAAGACCAGGGAGTATGTGCCCTCTCAGGAGGAGATCGCCGCCCTGCTGAACAGACAGGAAATGACAACTACTGTGTACTGCCATGGAGGAGGGTCTTGTAAGATATCCATCAACTCACACACCACGGCTGGAGAGGTAAGAGGAATAGAAAGAGATTTTATTGATTTTATTAGCGTACTCAGACAGCATTTTAACATCTCTGCTTTGAACTGTGTAATGTCCTACAAATTAGCATGAAAATGACGTCTTATTACTTGACTGTGTCAAGGTGGTGGAGAAGCTGATTCGTGGTCTGGCGATGGAAAACAGCAGAAACATGTTCTCTTTGTTTGAGCACAACAAGGTGGAGAGCCGGGCTATAGAAAGCCGTGTAATTGTAGCAGATGTACTCGCAAAGTTTGAGAGGTAATGAACAGTTCTAGATGACTTTAAATGATTGGTTGCTCCAAAATACCTATATCATCTATAAAACCTATATGTGATCCTGGACCACAAACCAGTCATAAGTCGCACAGGTATATCTGTAGCAATAGCCAATACATTGTATGGGTCAAAATGATAAATTTTTCTTTCATGCCAAAAATCATTAGGATATTAAGTAAAGATCATGTTCCATGGAGATATTTTATTTTAAATGTCCTACCGCAAATATGTCAAAACTTAATTTTTGATTAGTAATATGCATTGCTAAAAACTTCATTTGGACAACTTTAAAGGGGATTTTTATTTTTTTATTTATTTACCCTCAGATTGTAGATTTTCAAATAGTTGTATCTCGGTCCAATGTTGTCCTATCCTAACAAACCATACATCAGTGGAAAGCTTATTTAGTGATCTATAAATTAAAAAAAGACTGGTTTTGTGGTCATATTTCTGTTCATGTTGTTTCTATTGGCTTTATGACTGAGGCTCATCTGCACTTCTTTGCTCTTTCAGGTTGGCAGGAAGTGAGGATGAAGAAGAGGATGGGCCCTGGAGGCTATATTTCAAGCTTTATTGCTTTCTTGATGTGGAAAGCATGCCCAAAGAAGGAGTGGAATTTGCCTTCATGTTTGAGCAGGTAAATTGCATCATTCTATTTTGTAAAATTTGTATTACCATTATAGAAATTCTTAATATTGAGTCACTGGGTTTAAATCACATAGTCCTGCTTTAAAAATATTACTGATCTTGTTAGTAATTGTTGCTACTTTAGCAATTGTTGCTAACTGTTTACACCAGAAATCAAATATTTCTCTAATAACAATGACAGAAAAAAATGCTTTACAATACCAGTCAAAAGTTTTTGAACAGTAAGATTTATGTTTTTTTAAAGAGGTCTCTTTTGCTCACCAAAGCCTGCATTTATTATAAACCAAAGTACCGCAATTAGTAAAATTGTACAATATTTTTACTATTTAAAATAACTATTTTCTATTTGAATATATTTTAATATCTAATTTATTCCTGTGATTTCAAAGCTGAATTTTTAGCATCATTACTCAAGTCACATGATCCTTCAGAAATCATTCTAATATTCTGATTTGCTGCTCAAAAACATTTAGTATTATTATGTTGAAAACAGCTGAGTAGATTTTTTTCAGATTACTTTGATAGAAAGTTCAGAAGAACAGCATTTACGTGAAATATAAATATTTTGTAATATTATAAATGTCTTTATCATTACTTTTGATCAATTTAAAGCATCCTCGCTCAAAAAAAAAAAATACTGACTCCAAGCTTTTGAATGGTAAAATGCATAATGTTACAAAAGCTTTTTATTTCAGATAAATGCTGATTGTTGGAAAACTCATCTGTTTTAAATATTGATAATAATAATAATAATAATAATAAATGTTTCTTGAACAGCAAATCAGCATATTAGAATGATTTCTGATGGATTATGTGACACTGAAGACAGGAGTAATGATGCTAAAAATTTAGCTTTAATCACAGAAATAAATTACATTTTAAAATATATTCAAATAGAACACAGTTTTATTAAAGAGTAAACATATTTCACATTTGTATAGTTTTTGTCATACTTTGGATCAAATAAATGCAGGCTTGGTGTTTTTCAAGTTCAAACAGAAAGAAGAATTAGAAAGTGAAGATATGCTTCACTGTCATGATTTTTCCACTAATTTTCTCCCATCTTGTGATATAGCATTTTTATTTTCATTCTTATTTCTCACTTTTTTCTTAGGCTCATGAGAGTCTCATCAGTGGTCATTTCCCAGCCCTCGAGGAAACCCTCCAGCACTTGGCAGCCCTACGACTACAGTACATCCACGGTGACGTGGCTCGTACACCCTGGAGCCTAAGCAGCGTCTACCCTGTTGGACGACTTCGCACACGCATACTCCAGTCCACTAAAGCAGGGGGTGCTGGAGTGCCCCTGGCTGGTATAGTAGGACCGGGCGGTCACACTTTAGAACGCCGGAAGACCAACTTCCTGGACGGGACGCTGAGACGCAGCTTCAAGACGGGATCACTGAAGAAACAGCGTGTGGAGGAGGAACAGATGTTGGAGATGTTTGTAAAGGAGGAGATGTCAGCCACACTGACCAGCGTGCTAGAGAAATGGAGCCGTTTACAGGGCATGCCTCAACACCAGGCCATGCTCAGCTACATGACCATCATCAAAGAGTGGCCTGGTTATGGGTCCACACTGTTTGATGTGGAGGTATTAATCATTTCTTTAAGGTTCAGAGCATATATCTAAAGCTTTGTCATGAAACTCTAGGTGGCACAGTCTTATGACATCATCACGTGGTGCTGCTAATTGGTTCTTTTTATATCAGCAGCAGCCAATGAGCTTGCTGCTCAACATTCAAATACTTGGGTAGTGCTCGCTGTTGCAGTGCGCTTTAGAACACCTCCACCTTCCCCAGCTCCATCTCTATAGATCTGCTACGGGGTGATTCATGTATGCTATATATGGGGGTTATTTCATATATGTTACATGTGCAGAAGCAGTATTTCTTACATGCTCACAGCAGCAGCAGTGTAGCAGATCTATTCCACCAAGACCAAACACAGTAACCTTGTCATGTACATTAAGTAAGTCTCAGTTTTTAGCCACTGATAGTAACTGATATTACTAATTAAATGTGTTTGTGTTTTTATTTGTCTGTCCACAGTGTAAGGAGGGCGGCTTCCCTCATGATCTGTGGCTGGGCGTCAGTGCTGAGAACGTCTCTGTGTACAAACGGGGTGAACCCAAACCACTCGAAACTTTCCAGTATGAGCACATTGTTTTCTTCGGAGCACCTCAGCCCAGCACATACAAAATCATTGTTGATGAAAGAGAGATGTTCTTCGAGACGTCTCAGGTAAAACACTTCTATTATCTGTGCTGTAATGGACAAATGTTGTATAATTGTTTGTTTTAATGGTCGAAGAGCATTTTAATATTTTGAGGATGTATGCCGCTGGCCAAAATGGTGGGGTCAGTAAGATTTTTAAACGTTTCTGAAAAAAAAGTCTTAGACTGCATTAATTTGATCAAACATACAGTAAAAACATTAATAGTGTGATATATTGTTAGCTGCTTTATATTTTAATATATTTTAAAATGAAACTTTATTCCTGTGATGGCAAAGCTGAATTTTCAGCATCATTACTCCAGTCTTCAGTAGGGATGTCACAATACTCAATATAATATCGAACCGTTCGGTACGACATCCACGGTTCAATACACGCTTATGAATTGTGGTTTTTCGGTTTTGCATTTAAATAATTTCCTTGTTTTATTTCTCTTGGAATTTGCTGTATGTGTGCTCACAAAGCATCTTCCCTTCTAATGACATGCAATGATAAGCCTTTCTAAACCTGTTGTCCAACAAAAGAGTTTTAAAAACAAAAGTTATAAAAAACATTATAACTTGTTATTAATTCACAACGTCAGTCGAGTGTTCGAAATAACTTCCTTATGTGATCTGATGTGGATTCTTATCACAGAATGAGGCAGACAACAAATTCTATGCTCATATTCAATGTATGTCGATTAGCAATGGCTTATGAAAATACATGAGATGGCTTGAAGAACACAGATAAACCATTGCAGACGAGCGTTTACTGTCCTTACATTTCGTCGTTATATCTTGTTTTTAATCAGTCACAGCAATAGGGATGCTTTTATCCATATTAGAGAAGCTGGAACCGAACGTAATCAGTGCTGCTACTTTGACGCATATGTGTTTTTTTGCACGACGGCACCCTCTGGCGTCCAGTATGAATGAAACCCATTCTATTTTGCCTAAAAATCAAAAAATAATACCTCTCTCAAAAGAAAAATTAAGCAGACATATACTATACCATGGTTTTTCCAGTGTACAGGGGTGGAGTATTTTGTTAATTTGTTGCAAAAAAAAAAACACACTCAAGTGGCAAGATATCAGAACCGTACCAAACCGAAAACCGTGGTTAAAAACCGAGGTACGTATTGAACCGTGGACTAACTGTATTGTTACATCCTAACTGTACAGTGTCACATCAATCTTACAAATCAGCAAAAGACCAGCATTTATTTAAAACTGAAATATTTTGTAAGGTTATAAATGCTTTTAATGTCACTTTCAATTTAATGCGTCATTGCTAAATAATGCATTAATGCATTTATTTTAACAAAAATCTTACTGACCATAGACTTCTGAACTGTAGTGTGTATAGTTAGCAGGCATTGACATTACACCTCTTTAAGGTGTTAAAGTTCTTAAAAGTTCTTTAATGTGCATTTTGACCAACCTGTGAAGTCTTATGTAGCTGTATTTCTGTTCCCTCAAATCACAGGTAAAGTCACCATCTTCTCTTCATTAGAACTGCTAAACAAATTAAATAAACATATCATATTACAATAAAAATTAAAGGGATAGTCCACCAAAATTAATTACTCACCCTCATGTTGTTCTAAACTCAACTGTTGTTCATCAAACTAAACTTTGATGAAATCCGAGCTTTCTGACTTTCTGACCACGTTCAAGGCCCAGGAAGGTAGTTTAAGGCAGTTGAATAGTCAAATGAAGTCGTTATTTAGTTGGTTTTTTTTTTGCACACAACAACTATGCTTGTAGCTTCATAAAATTGAGGTTGAACCACTGATATCACATGGACTTTTTTATCGATGTCCTTATTACCTTTCTGGGGCTTAAATGTGGTAGTTGTGTAGCTGTCTATTCATGGTCAGAAAGCTCTCGGATTTCATCAAAAACATCTTAATTTATGTTCTGAAAATAAACTAAGGTCTTACAGGTTTGGAACGACATGAGGGTGAGTAATAAATGACAGAATTTTTCTTTTTTGGTGAACTGTCCATTTAAGACACATTTTACGGTCTTTGTTTTTAAATTAAATCTATAAGTCTAGGACTTCTTATTTAGTCACTATATTCCCTTTTCCATAGTAGGATTAGCATGTGATTTTTAACATCCTGATTAACAAGTTTGTTTTGTTTTGTGCTTCAAGGTGGGTGAAATCACCAAGATCATGAAGGCGTACATCAACATGATCGTCAAAAAGCGCTGCAGTATCATGTCCATCACCAGCAACAGCAGCGCCTGGATGAGGTGATCGACACCAGCCACCGCTCAAAGCGTCCAGCAACACAATGTGATGAAAGTGAAGTATACTACTGACCGTTACTGATTGGAGAACGAATGAGAGCAGAGAAGAAATTCACCCCTCAGACTTCACCTCTCCAATGATTTAACTTAACCTACTGGAATCCTCTGTATACCTGTCCTAAATACAACAGCACACATTTCTTTAGTATTTATCGGACCAATTTCATCTTTGCAAAGCACAACAAAGCCTGGTAACCTGCTCACTGTTCCCTCCCCTCACTGCCAGCACCCTGACTGATGACCAAACTTATTTATTTCCTTCTATCTATCCTCAGTTTTCAGTCAGTGATGTTGTACCTAACCAACAACCACTCCATTTATTGGTAGTTTTACAGGGGTGTGTATATTGTGCTTGTGTGTGAGATCAGAGTTTGTGTGCACACACACACAAAGGTGAATGCTTTGTGGAGCACATACAGAGCCATTTTGTAAAGCCATGACTGCTGGAGGCCATTCAAAAAGCAGGAGGAGAAAGCTATGCTTTAACATTCCCATTCATCTTAATGGCAGCTGCTTGGCTGGAGCAGGACACCCCAGAAGTATGTGATTTTAATTCTGCCATCTTTGCTCATGGCCGCTCAATTTCACATACAGGTTATTTTTGAGCCAATCACCTGAGCCATATGACTGGAGCCACAGGAAAATGACATCATGGCAGCTCTGATTGGCTGATGGCACCACATGCACAGTTGCTTAAAATATATTGGTCACTGATGAAAAAAAAAATCTGCTATAATATAATGAAATGTGTGCAATTTATATGTTGCTTCCAAAGAATTTGCCTCATGCACTCAAAAGTGTAGTTATGAACTCTACCAGCAGAGGCCACCTGGAGTCAGTCAGCCAATCAGATCGCAGTATATCTGGAGCCGGCAGTTTGTGAATATCAGTCTGCTCGTTCTTGAGACTGTTCACACATTATAAATGCAACAAACATCCTATTTTGTATTAAATGCCAGAGTCTATAAATACATAAGCTGAAGTGTTACATTTGATACTGTGTAAATGATTTGTATTTACAGTTACAGTGTTTCCATTTTTGTTATTTTTGCCAGTGATACAAAGCTTGTGTTAAGTTTAATTGTGCCAAGGCACAAAAGCATAACCATTTTGTCCAGTTTGGTAATTTAGAGTGTTCAGCAAAAACAGAGCAGTTCCTAAGCACCTCTATTTACTATTACAAAAATCGGATAACGGTTATTAAGTGTTATGCAAGTAGAGCCAGGTCTGGCTGCCCAATGCAAGCAATGAAAAGTACTGTATTAAGCGACAAAAGTCAAGATTCAATAAGCATGTATTTCTACTGTTTCAATACATAGACGTAACATTAATTCTGAAACACTTACACTTATTCTATGATTAAAGCACTTAAACTGTTTAAAGACTGTTCCACTAAGATATCTGATGCAAACATTATGGGCCCACAGAATGCAAGGCTATCATTCAAACATTTGGGGTCAGTAAGATATAATAATTTCTTGAGCACGAAATCATTATATTAGAATGATTTCTGATGGATCATGTGACAACACAAACTGGATGCTGAAAATCTAGCTTTTTCATCACACTCGTTATTTTAAAAAGTACAATACAAAATGCATGTTATTTTTTCATTTAGTACTGACCTGAATAAGACACTTCACATAAAAGACATTTACATATAGTCCACAAGAGAAAATAATAGTTGAATTTATAAAAATGACCCCGTTCCAAAGTTTACATACACTTGATTCCTGTGTTGTTACCTGAATGATTTTATTCATTTAGTGATAGTTATTCATGAGTCCCTTGTTTGTTCTGGACAAATTTTTTCACTGTTTTTCAGAAAAATCCCTGAGGTCCCAAAATTCTTTGGTTTTTCAGCATTTTTGTGTATTTGAACCCTTTCCAACAATGACTGTATGATTTTGAGATCCATCTTTTCACAATGAGGACAACTGAGGGACTCACATGCAACTATTACAGGAGGTTCAAACGCTCACTGATGCTTCAGAAGGAAACACAATGCATTAAGAGCCAGGGGTGAAAAGTTTTTGAATTTGAAGGTCAGGGTAAATGTAACTTATTTCGTCTTCTGGGAGACATATAAGTATCTTCTGTAAGTTCTGAAGGGCAAAATTTAAGCAAAATAAGAATTGTACAAATGTACAAGAATTGTATAAATGTAATAAAAAATGTACACATCTTCATTCTGTTCAAAAGTTTACACCCCTGGCTATTAATGCATTATTTTTCCCTCTGGCGCATCAGTGAGTGTTTGAACCTTCTGTAATAGTTGCATATGAGTCCCTCAGTTGTTCTCAATATGAAAATATCTCGAAATCATACAGTCATTGTTGGAAAGGGTTCAAATATACAAAAATGCTGAAAAACCAAAGAATTTGTTGGACCTGAAGGATTTTTCTGAAGAACAGCAGACAGTTTAACTGTTCAGGACAAACAAGGGACTCATGAACAACTATCACTAAACAAAAAAAAACATTCAGGTTGTGGATCATTCAGGTTACAACACAATATTAAGAATCAAGTGTATGTGAACTTTTGAACGGGGTAATTTTTATAAATTCAACTATTATTTTCTTTTGTGGACTATATGTAAATGTCTTTTATGTGAAACTTTTTCAGCTCAGTACTAAATAAAAAATAACATGAATTTTGTATGACCCCTTTTATTTTGGTAAAATAATGAACAGTTAAACTTTTGACCTCAACTGTAGTCCTTGCATACACTTGAAATCTCATTAAACTGTGAAAAACCTGCACAAAATGAGACAAGTGGGTTTTTGAATTTTAAAAAACGGCTTTGCTGAAGGAGCATATAAATCTTTTGAACATATACATTGTTTGCTGGCATGGACATTATACCCATTTACTTGACTGGGAAAGCCTCGAATTCTTTAAAGTGCATCTTGTCCAACTGGTGGCTAAACTTATGTAGCTGCATAATTGTTCCTTAAATCACATATGAAGTGGCCATCTTGTCTTTACAAGAAATTAACATAAACGTCTTATATTAAAACAGAACTTAAGACACATTTGTAAAGTTTACGGTTTTTGCTCTTATCATCATTTTTTATTTCGCTTTCTGGCATTTCGTCATGGCCGAAGCCTCGTTTTTGTGTTTCATTTCATGATGAAGCTCTGCTAAGACTGTTACCAGAGTGGCCACCAGAGAGATGACAGACAGCAGACATAACAGAGATCAAAAATGGACTATAACACCAAGAAACATCATTCATTGACTCTCAATCAACACAGAATGAGTCCAAGTATGCCTGTTGTTTTTCTTTATGTGAGTATAATCCTGCGACAGTACCTGTGTAATTTTGCTGTTTGATATGCAACTATATTTGTCGGTGTAATGCAAGTTTTTTTGTGAACGTGTGTATGTCTGAATTTAACGATGAATTAAGACAAGGATAATGATGATGGAATATGATAATGTTTAGGGAGCTATGTGTATGGGGATTCTATTATTGTAATGATTATATTTATGAAACAGAATGGGAAGGGTGGGTGAGGGTTTGGTGTATTTATCTGTTATGATGGTGTTATAGATGATAATTGGAGAAATTATGGTGCACCCTTTCATGCTGATCTCAGATTTTTTTAACCACAAAGGCCCAGATCAGCATTAAAGGACTGCCAACACTGACGAAAAGGATAGAGTTGACTTGTCATGAATACGTGGAGAAGATTTGATGTGAAGGTGTTTTGAAGTAACAAGTATGTGTTGATGTTATTGAGTGTGTGTGTGTGTGAGTGTGTGTGTTAAGAGAAGGTGGTGTCAGAGCAGCCAAGAAGACTCAGGTGCTAGCTTACACTCTGCCTCATACACACATATTAACACACACATGATCATAGACATGCTCACACACAAAGATCAACATAAAACATGCACACACAGATATAGCACGGTTGGTTCTGTCTCTCTCACACATTCATACTGGGGTCCTTGCTCAGCTGCAGGCAGCCAGTACAAGGCCTGAATGTAATTTCTTCATTGCCATTGTTATAATACTATAAATTATAGCTTACTGGAAAAAAATAAATAAAATAATTGTGCTTGTTAAAATATTGAGAGAGAGGAAAAAATGTTTTCTTTTGTAACTGGCTTTACAAAATGCTTTAATAAATTATTGTAATTTATCTCAAGTAGTGGTTTCCTGTGTGTATTGAATATCCTAAATGGATCTGGATATCGCTTGTTCAGAAACTGCTTGACAACTTCTTGTGTTTTATTGATTATCCACCAGAGGGTGCCAAAACATCTGGTTAGGCCCATATAGCTTATAAGAAAATATTATTAACATAAAATAAAGGCCTAATGCTTTAAAGGCCTAACAGTTAATTAGTTTGAGTACAAATAATCAAAATAATTCAAATAATTAACGTTAACGTTTTAATTTATATGGTTTATTTAATGTAATTCCATATTATACGTATTACATAATTTTTCATATACATGTTATTTTATATACCACTAAGCAAAAGTTTTTGGACAGTAAGGTTTTTAATTCTTTAAAGAAGTCTCTTCTGCTCACCAAGCCTGCATTTATTTGATACAAAGTACAGCAAAAACAGTACAATTAAAAAAATATATATTTTTACTATTTAAAATAACTGTTTTCTATTTGAATATATTTAAAAATGTAATTTATTCCCGTGATTTCAAAGCTGAATTTTTAGCATCATTACTCCAGTCACATGATCCTTCAGAAATCATTTTAATATCCTGATTTGCTGCTCAAAAAACATTTACTATTATTAATATTATCATAGTAGAATTTTTCAGGTTTCTTAGATGAATAGCAAGTTCAGAAGAACAGCATTTATCTGAAATAGAAATCTTTTATAACATTGTAAGTGTCTTTATCATCACTTTTGATCAATTTAAAGCATCCTAAAAATAATTGATTTCTATAATTTCCTTTATTAAAAAAAGTTTCTTGAACAGCAAATCAGCATATTAGAATGATTTCTGAAGGATCATGTGACACTGAAGACTATATGATGCTGAAAATTTAGCTTTGTTAAATTTAGCTGCTGTTTAAATATATTCAAGTAGAAAGCAGTCATTTTAAATAATAAAAATATTTCACAATATTACTGCTTTTGCTGCATTTTGGATCAAATAAATGCAACT
The DNA here is from genome assembly GCA_012976165.1 of Labeo catla. NCBI lineage: Eukaryota > Metazoa > Chordata > Actinopteri > Cypriniformes > Cyprinidae > Labeo > Labeo catla. Next base: position 318,873 of record VONZ01000080.1, read on the forward strand.
TAAACAAAAAACAAAAATAAACAAAAACTTGGGTAACAAAATAAAGAGGAGTCATTTCGCGAAATCATTCTCTGATAAAGGTTTGCTACTTAATAATCATAAGCCAGAATTTCGCCATTGCACGATTACAACGCGACGTTATCGACTACTTAATATTCAAAGCCCAGGCTGTCGCCATTGGAAGATTGCAACGCGACGTCATTAACTACTTACTATTTATATCTTAAGGCGTCGCCAGTGAGAGACTACAATGCAGCTTTTGTATTACGTACTTAATAATAATAATAAACCACGCCTTTGCTTAAACAGGTATTGTAATATTACCTCCTAAAGGACGTTCTGCGCCATGAAACAGAAACAAAACTACAAAACCTGTTCCCAGATTCAGGTCGGATGAAGAGTCTACGCTGAGGTTTCAAAGGGAAATATTTTCTGACCAAATTTAACAGAGGCGTCAGTTTTATTCAGGTGTTCATTCATTTGAAGAAGAGAAAATGAATTTTATTTCTCTCGTCCTGCTTGTCTTTGGTTTGAGCTCAACGCTGGCACAGAATAACGTTACAACAGCTCAAAATACGACAACACAGACTACACAATCTTCAACTACAAAAACACAGACTACAACAACACAAACTACGACTAAAGGAACCGCACCGACTACAACACCACATCCAAGTAAGGCAAATAGACACCTTTGGCTAAATGAAAGAAAGGTGTAATGTTTTGTTACTGTTATAGAACCTCTAGTTTTACTGGTGTTGAATTTACATAGAAACAAATTTTAATTTGCTTTTTGTTCTTTGTTCTTTTTGGAGTTTACTATGATTACAAAAACCAGGCTTATTTTTATAGCTATCAGTTTTACTACTGAAACTAAATAAATTATAAAACTGCAAATACACTATTTGTAGAACCCAAACATGAGTCCTGCTGTTTAATGTTAAAACATTTATATGGTGTACTAGTACATAACTGCCTTACTCTGTTTTCCCATGCTGCTTTTGTCTGGTTTCATAACTAAGGATGGCCAAGGCAACCACTGTCTCATAGGGTGTAATTGTTGCTTAATATATTGAGTCAGGCACTAAAGATCATTGCTATGTTCATTAACAAGTCTCACTTCATTTTTAAAACTAACGTGTTCTCTTTAACATTTTTTCTAGGCTGTGAGAGCAAGAATGGTACAAGCTGTGAGGAATGCTTGGCATATGTGGATGTGAGTTTGGAACAAATTTCACCTCTCTCTTTGATGTTTTGGAGATATTATTGTCCTTATATTTTTGCCTGTCGCTAGTCCACAAAGCAGACATTCACTCTGTTTACTTATGACACCCAAAACATGGGTGAAAAAAAAAAATATGAGAGAGAGGTACGAACCACAGTAGTGAGATCTGATGAGAACCAAAAACATGTGGAAAGATGAGATGTGAAAGAGAAAAACAGTCAGCATGACAAGGAAATAATAAGCACAGCAAGAAGCAAGACTGGCTGGATTTTTTTACACTTATCTGATCACCACGTACCTCACTTGTGGAACAGGTTTGGGCTGTTCTTGGTGTTTACAGCGTCACACTGTTTCCGAGAGCTCAGAGTCACTTGAGACATCCTGTACACTTTCTTTTAAAAGTCACAGAAATATTCATGTACTAACGTCGGCCTTTTATTTATTTAAAGCAAGCATCCCTGTTACTATAATTCACACTCAAGGCTTGAGATTTGACCCAAAATTGAGTATGTTTTTACCACATTACGTTGAAATTCTGTATTTCCTGAGACACTCCCAAACAAACCTTTTGAATACCAGACACGCACACAGCTTTTCTCACAGTTACTGACGTGTGTGTCAGTATCTACCCTTTAATAACTGTTCTCTACTGATGTCATTACCCTCATCTTTATTGTTACTGTAACTATCCACTATAAATTCAGAGAATAAAACATCCTGAGCTTTGATTTGTGGATACAGTAGATAAATGTTTATAACAATCTTAGTCTTCAATCTGTCTTTTTAGTGTCTGTGGTGCATTCCAACTAAAAAATGTATAACATACCCAGCCAAAACCATCCTGCCCCCCCAATCCATCTGCCCACTGAGTGATGCTCGATGGGGCCTTTGCTCAAGTAAGAAATGTTTTTAAAATTGTCTCTTTTATTTTTCTACATGTATTTATGATACTGTGTTTCCAACGTTTTCATTAACTAGACATAGCACAAAACAAAATCATTTAAATCACAAAACTACATTGCATAAATAACAACAGCATAATAATAATTATTATTAGGAATGCACAAAATATACCAGTTATCTTGTGGAGACTTAAGGCAACTTTCTAATTTAATAGATTGAATAGATTAATTATTTATTGATGATTGGCCATATAGTTTATTTCAATAGAATTTAAATATTGGTGCATCCCTAATAATTATTACTATTAATATTAAGATATTTTTAAGCCATGTTATGGTTTTATTACTGCCTAATAGTAATTTTCTATCATTATTGTGTCAAAAAAAATAAAAAACAGAAATAAAACAGTCATTAAAAAACTTTTATGTACATTGGTAATCAGACATTTAACCCTCATAATGCATTCAAAATTTGTATATTTTTGGTGCATTCTGGGTCTGTTTGGACAAAAAGAATCACTGTTTTATAAAACAGTTTTAACTTAATGTGTGATCAGCAAATTCTCGTTAATGAGTGAACAAGAAAACATTTCAAAGTTTTGATTGTTACTATGTTATTACCAAGTTAATACTGCATGTACCCTTTTTTTTATTTACACATAATTTATAAAAATGTATAATTTATTTTTCAATAGTGATGAGAAATTTAATACGAATGCATCATTGTATGAAATTTAAAAGAACATATGTGACCCTGGACCACAAAATTCCACGGGTATATTTGTAGCAATAACCAAAAATACATCAGATGGGTAAAATTTATCGATTTTTCTTTTATGCCAAAAATCATTAGGATATTAAGTAAAGATCATGTTCCATGTAGATATTTTATAAATTTAACTTACCGTAAATATATCAGAACATAATTTTAATTAGTAATATGCATTGCTATGAACTTCATTTGGACGAGTTTAGGCGATTTTCAATTTTAATAATTTCTGCACCCTCAGATTTTCAAATAGTTGTATCTCGGCCAAATATTGTCCTTTCCTAACAAATTATTTTTATTCAGCTTTCAGATGATGTATAAACCTCAATTTCGAAAAATGTACACTTATGACTGGTTTTGTGGTCCAGTGTCACATATAATCTGAAAATTTTTTACTGTTTTGGAATTAATGGATTTTAATTACATTTTTCTGTACTCATAATTGCTTAAAAACAGTTCAAATTAGGGCTGTCAAACAATGAATCGAGATTAATTGCATCCAAAATAAAGGTTTATGTTTACATAATATATATATATATATATGTGTGTACTGCGTAAATGTATATATAATATACATCCACGTATATATTTAAGAAAAATGTTATATTTATGTATAAAATATTTATATTTACGTATAATATAAATTATAAATATATATATATATATATATATATATATATATATATATACACGCAGATACATTTTGGATGTGATTAGTCGCAATTAACTGTTTGACAACCCTAGAAATTTATGAAACCTACTAGGGCTGCACGATAAATCGCATGCGATTGTCAGGACCGTTTAATCAGTATAGCCGGTATTTTGATTAGTAGTAAATCTCTATCAAGTGCGCTCATAATCGCAGATGAATCACATTCAATTATGAGCGCGATTTTGCATAGCTTGTCAGTGATTTACGGCTCTGTGTATTAATTGCCGCTCCAGCTAAAAGCACGTGATGGAGATTTACTACTAATCAAAGTATCGGCTTTACTGACTAAATGTGCCTGACAATCGCATGCAATTGATCATGCAGCCCTAAAACCTACATACTTATTTTTTACAAAACAACATAAATATTACTCTGTGAAGTTTTAAAGTTTTTTTTAAATAACATAAATTCCTACATTTTTTTTGATACTTCATAGATAATTTTACAAAGTATTTTGACACCTGATGATTCTCCACAGATAAAAAAAAATGGTTATATCTCTTTTTTTTAATCTCTTTTTTATTTATTTTGAAGGTCTTAATTTACAAAGTTTCATTTCTTTACTAACAACCTATTATTTTTTAGAATTTTTATGTACCTCTTGATCAAAATGAACCCAAATGCTTTGTAAGGGTTAAACATAATTAAAATTGGTATCAGCCATAAACAGGCAATATCAGGATTACTGTAGTCTTTTCTCTAATCCAAATTCTGAATTCTACAGAACTAAAAAAAAAAATAACTACAGTTCTTAATTAATAATTACACATGCTTGCTGTAAATGTTACACAAGTTAGTACAGTATTACCTGGAGATCATTTTTTAACTTAGATTTCCTCTTTTTTTGTGAAATTCAGTGAACTTCCAGATTTTGATCATTACATTGTCAGTGGTTGGAGCGGCCCTCATCATTGGTGTTTTGCTGTGTATATTCTGCTGCTGCAAGTGTGAGAACATTGGGTAAGTCTGAACATACGAGATGCGTTTGACCTATTGTATGTCACATGCTTGTTTGACGAATGAGTCGCACCCTCCATTTAGCTTTCTTAAATACTACAGGGAGTTGGTGTCACCTGCCTCAGGCCATAATTACTTTTACTTAAATAAATGTAGATAAAGTCAAAATAATCAGACTTAGACTATTTTGTACTTAAAAAACGGTCAACCTAGTCAACATCTCTGCATCACTGCAAAATGGTAGAGCCAAGAGACCTCTAAATCATTAAAGAAAGGCCTCGACATCACAACTTTCTTAATCTAAGGAACATTATCTTTCGCAGATCTGCTCGATTTGAGAACAGGATGAACCGGCAATCAGACAAGAGAAAAACAAAACAAGAGCAGAGGTAAGACTGATTGACATTTGAATATTCAAAATGGAGATGACAGATGGTAGTATATGCATTATAATATGTAAAAGCCTTTTCATTAAGTACTTTGTCTTGAACGATGCAGATGCATCATGGGTAGTATATCAGTGTTTGAATTTTCAAAGCAGACAAAAGATTTTATGTTACAAGGAACTAAGATATTCTGTGAGTAACCTGTTCTACAGCTGTAATGGGTACTGATTGTCAACATACCTTTAGGGTGTGAGTGTGATTTCACAAGGAATTTATGTTCCTGTGTTTTTGTTTCACAGAAAAGCTGATTTGAAGGTTAGACATGATGAGATCCGACAAAAATATGGTGAGTCAACGATTTCCTTATCTCAGAAACTGCATAAATAGGTGAGTTTGAACTGGTTATTATGCTGGCTGTGAAAGAAAAAAAAAAAATCACACTGTCAATCAATAGGAAGTAAGAAGCATATGACAACATTTTAAAAAAAAATAGGGGCAGCCTGGTGTTATGGAGTGTTTTCATTAAAAAAGGCTGCATGTCCTTTTTTTGCTAGTCAAATTCTTTATGAAATTACTACCACTCCCTCTAGTGGTAGAAATTTTATTCATCCTCTTTTGTTTCTGCAGTAAACACTCCCTCACATGAATTGTGAACAATGTATATGTGTACATTCGTTACATTACATTATTTTTGTGTTATTTAATAATAAGCAAGGTCTTTTTTCAAAAGATTTTGTCCAATGACCTTTTTGTTTAAAAAAGCAACAAAAAGTTACTTTATGTTTGATTAGAAGGTAAATTTGATTAATGTAATTTAATTCATTTCTGTCTCTCCCTATCAGGTCTCAGCAGGGCAAGTCCTTATGCCAGATTTGACAATCCCAGCTAAAATGATGGGTACACTATTTTAAAAATAAATACATATTTAAAGATGCTGCCTATGATACTTATATTATTAAAATAGATACATAAAATAATGAGATTACACTCTGCTCAAAATTATGATTTTACAATAAGATTCAACTTTATTTCAAAAATTTATTTCTGTTCCTTAATTTTATATTCTACAAGTTTCCACAAAGACTGCAACTATGCAATAGCCTGTAGTATCTACTGACTAAAATCACAGTTTCTTTTAAAACTCAATGATGTAATCACAGAACTAAACTCAGCTATGTTGAAAACAGAGAATGTTGAAGAATTTCTCAATTGTCCATGACTGTTTTTAATAGACTAATATACTTTTTCAAAAAATATTTGGTAAATACCTGCTCATGTAATGTATTGATATATCAAATAAAATAATTCATAATAAAAATTGGTTGCCTGTTTTGACTTGATTCAAATGGGGTTTTTTTTGTTTTTTTTTTTTGTTTTTTTTTTCAAAAAATGGTCATGTTGGAGATGATTAGTTGTTCAAATGTTGATATGTTTAGATACAAGCTATTTCATTTTGTTATCTTCATCAACATTATTATTATTATTTCATTTTCTATAAGGTCTGAAAACCTGTTTACAAAATTTGGAGCATGTCTAAATATGGTTGTGTTATAATTTAATACAGTACAGTTTTTAATCAGTGAACATTTAAAAACACACTGAAATCAATACAATTTTAAAAATGTTCAAATAAATAAATAAATAAGTAAATAAATAAATAATGGGAAGTAACCGGGCTGCAACTGTGTCTATGTGAAAGGGCAATTTTGTAGTCATTATGAAACTTTAATATAAAACCATTGTTTCTTTTTCACTCATTAATTATAAGTGCCTTTTATCTATTTATTATATATGTACATATATAATATAATTGAATATAAAAACAAGAATAGCTAACAGGGCTCCAAATGTGTCTCCAATTTTTCTTTTTTTATTTAGGAAATCATTAGGATATTAAGTAAAGATCATGTTCCATGAAGACATTTTGTAAATTTCCTACTGTAAAAATATAGAAACTTAAATGTTTGATTAGTTATATGCATTGCCAAGAATGTCATTTGGACGAATTTTCTCAATATTTTTATTTTTTTGCACCCTCAGATTCCAGATTTTCATGATGTTTAAATTTCAGTTTCAAAAAATTGACCCTTATGACTGGTTTTGTGCTCCAGGATCACATATGTGGGTTACAGAGTTGAAGGTTGATGTTGATGAATGCATTCACTACTACAATTTGTGTACAAATTGTGAAAATCAAACAAGATTATTGGGTTGGATGAGGGCTAGATACAACTAAATATTGTATTTTTTGACTTTTCTCTGAATGTATGCTAATAAAACATACATTGGACAATGATGTCAAAGTCAACTAGGTCATTTTGACACGTGACCTGAGCATTCTTGTAAAATATAAAAAAGACACTTGCTTTCAGTTTCTCTTTAAAAGTTGCCAGAGTTACCTGCTCTGAGAATCCTGGTAACTTCCTATGCACCACATAACAGACCTGGGCCAGAAAACAATAAGCATCGTTATGTACAAATGTGGAATTATATGTTACTATAGTTGTTAAATTATGTACATTTTAATTAAAAAATTAATAAACAAATGATTCATTGGCCCTGATGTTAGGACCTGCACAACACACGAGGCGCATGGGCCTGATTATCTACAGAAATTCGCGGGGAGCTTTGCTCGCTCCCGCGAACGGCAGGAGCATCACGTGACCACAAACCAACCAATCGTTGATAAAGTAGGTAAAGGAAGGCGCGTCCCCGTCGGCAGCTGTGTTGCTCTACAGTGTGGAGAGCGCATCTTGCGTTCAGTATATTTCCATAATACAGACCAACAGACACCTGCAAAAATGTCCGAAGACAAGCCTAAGGTAAGCATTAGATCTGTAAATTAACCGTATTTTAAAGCTTTGCTCAAAACAATCCGCGTGAGGCCGAGTTCCAGTTTCATTTTGTGCAACCTTGCTGATAGTCAGTTTGCGCATTTATGCGGGAGAAAGGCGGTCGGCACGCAATCATTGTCTTGTTTTCATGCAAACGCCATCCGTTTTTAACTTATAAGCTGATGTTTTTATTAATACGTGTTTTAAATGGAGCGTTAAGCAGGTGCTCATTCAAAGAACGCAATTATTTTATACGTACCGCGCGTTTGACCCGGTGTAATTCAGCGTTTGCGGGTTTTTCCTTTGTGAGAGCGGAGTGGCGCTGACCGGCCACGTTACGCCACTAGCGTAAGAAAATGCCGCAAGAACAGCGGACCGGAATATAAAAGAGCGTCGAAGTACACAATTGTCGTCCGTCATTTAGATGGTAAATAAACGGATACCGTGTATTTTCCACGCTACCCAAAAGTATTCACCCAAAAAAAGTGATTTGGATAATCTGCCGGTTACGGATATTGAGCTCAGAGTTGCACCTCGCTGCGCCAGATGCTTAAAAATGGCGCACAGAGCCGCAACAGTGTTTGTCTAGACGGCTAATATTTGCTGCTGCATTTGTATGTCTGTTTTTGTACATCTTGTTCGGTTTGCTGCTGTTATTGTTGAATCGTTGTACGTTATAAATATTATTATAAAATGTGTTTTTCCCCCTCAATTCACTTAGTTCTTAAAAACTTAGCATCCACTAGGCCTTGTTCACTACTGAAGTTGTCCCTCCTAAAAAAGAGCCCTCAAAGGGCTCTAGAGCAGGATAGGCAGATTGTGATTCATGCATCTCAGATGTGTACATTTTGCAATATTTGTTCTCTCCTGCCTTCTCATACAGCATACACTGCCTTCTCATACATCGCACTTTGTTTTTTTTTTTTCAGGAGGGAGTGAAAACAGAGAACGACCACATCAATCTGAAGGTGGCGGGACAGGATGGCTCGGTGGTCCAGTTCAAAATTAAAAGGCACACGCCACTCAGCAAATTAATGAAAGCGTACTGTGAGAGACAGGTAAGCCATTTGTACTAGATTAAAAAAAATCATGCACATGGTAATAACCCTGGCTGTAATGCTTTGTGAGATTACAATACAAAACTTTTGTAGAACTTTGTATTGTTTTTAAGTATTATTAACATCATATAATATATCCAAGACTTATGCAAGTATTTCTTTTCTTTCAGGGTTTGTCGATAAGACAGATTAGATTTAGATTTGACGGGCAACCAATTAATGAGACAGACACACCGGCGCAGGTGAGTAAAAGTGCATTTTTTGTGATGAAATCACCAGTGTTACTGTAGTGCTATTTATATACTAATATAGTATTAATATTTTGTATGGGCTTTTATGTTTGTTTTCAGTTTTCATTTTAGTTTTAGTAATTTTGTTTTTGTTTCTGTTTTAGTATTTTTAGTCCTTTGAACAATTTATAATACATTTGCAACTAACGTTTAGGTTAAAAATTTGTATCTGATTTTTATTCAATTTCAGGTTTGTTTCAGCTACCAAAAATAATTAATAGTTATTTTAGTTAACAGCACTAACTTTAAATATAAAGGTAATATTGATAGCCTAACATTTCACAATAAGGTTCTATTTGTAACAGTTAGTTATTACCTATATTAATTAACAATGAAAACTTCTAAAGCATTTATTAATCTTAGTCTCAAGTTAACATTAAAGGGATAGTTTACCCAAAAATGAAAATTCTGTCATTAATTATGCAACCTTGCATCGTTCCAAACCTGCAAGACCTTTATTCGTCTAAGGAACACAAATTAAGATTTTTTTTTTTTTTTTATGAAATCCAAGCGCTTTCTAACCCTGCATAGACAGCAAGGATCCTACCACGTTCAAGGCCCAGAAAGGTACCAAAAACGTCAAAGTAGTCCATGTGTCATCAGTGCTTCAACCATAATTTCATGAAGCTACAAGAAAATGTTATGTGCGCACAAATAACAACTTTACACAACGATTCTTCTCCCCAGAGTTACCGTCAACCAGCATTATCGAGAGTAGAGCAGGAGACAGTAACTCTGGGGAGAAGAATTGTTAGAAAAAAGACATTTTTGCACACAAAACGTATTGTCACAGCTTCATAAAAAGCTGTCTATGGAGGGTCAGAAAGCTCTTGGATTTTATCAAAAATAATATCTTAATTTGTGTGCCGTAGATGAATGAAGGACTTACAGGTTTGGAATTTCTGAGTGAACTCTCCCTTTAACTAGCAATAAACTGTAATGTTTTTAACAACTAATGTAAAAAAAAATATATACGAATATACTGTAACGTATGTATTGCTTGTTGTGAGTTAATGCATTAACTAATGTTAACTTTGCCTTTGTTAGTTGGAGATGGAGGACGAGGACACGATTGACGTATTTCAGCAACAAACTGGCGGCTCCTGCTAAAACTCCACACCACCTGGACCCCACACTTATCTATTTTATTCCTCATGATGTTTCATTCAGATCCTTTCACATTGTTTCCCCTTCTCTTTCTCTCTTTGTCTCTCTTCTGTCATCTCTAGCTTTCCAAGAGTGGGCATCACAAATGTGTTTCCAGTAATATTTATATACGCAATGGTTAGACCGCTACTGTGGTGGGGGAACAAACTCCAGAAGGCTGCCAGAGGGCGTAGTTGTTCAGATTATCCACACCAGTCACCATGCAGGCTTTTATGTTGCTCAGAACACTGATTCACTCGACAAGAACCGTTGACCCCCCCACCCCCATCCATAGTTGTTTTTTTTTTTGTTTTTTTTGTTTTGTTTTTCCCTTCATGTTTTGATTCTTAAGAGCTTTAAGTAGGCCTGTTTCAACCCAGATTCTATTTGCCTGTATGTGTTGTAGAAATGTGTTCAACCAGTGTTGTATTCATCTGCCTTTTATTGGGGCCGCTTCTTGTGTGAGCTCACTGTAGGGACGGGATCTGTCAACCATCTCGTTGGACGATTAAAAATGAAGAGACTGAATACATGACGCAATTTACAGTGACCCCTACTGGACCAAACCCCAAAGATGGTACTCGGTTAGCTGATAAGAGCAGGATTATACCAACTAGTTCTAAGTTTTTACTTTTAAATGTCTGTTGAAATATATCCACTTACCATTCCTATTTCTTCTTGAGTGTTGGTTGAGGAGACAGGAATGACCTAAAAGACCAATATATCTTTTTTCCTGTTCATTACTTTCTTTTTTTTTTTTGCCCTTTTTTTTTTTAAATCCCAAAACTATGATCAGGTCTTGAAGAAAAACAAAAGGGAATCCTTTCAGGCTTTGTTGTGGCGATATATTTGTCATCGCTCACAGGGACTTGTCTGATCTCTTTTAACATCTCTTGCCCTCCCACTGTAATTCATATGGCTGAAAGGGAGAGAGGGTTTTAAGGGTTGACTCAAAGATTTCCAGATGTTGGCATCCTTCTGTACTGATATGTACATTTTGTTTTGTTTTGTTTTGTTTTGTTTTGTTTTGTTTTGTTTTGTTGTCCTTTACTACTGTAAACAATAAATATAGTTTGGTACTCATTTTTCTTTTGCAGAGGCTTCTTCGTCATGTCCAAAGAGTGTTTTTGTAGTTGTTTAACATGTTTTTTTGTTTGTTTGTTTGTCATCAAATACAAAGCCTGTAGGAAATCTTATAGAAGCACAATGACGCATCCTTTAACAAGATGTTTCTTTATACACAGTTATTACATGTATAAACATACAAAACATGAGATGAAGTGTCAATAAAGATTAAATATAAAATATAAATAAAAATCTGGAGTGTCACAAAGGCACTTGAATGTACATGTCACACATGTAGCTTTTTTGCATTGTCTTACAAGACGAGATGCGGTGTCTTTTCATGTCCACTTTTACGATTAAAATATATTTCTAAAAATCTACAGTAACAGTAATGCTTGTAAAACACTTTTCTTAAACTGAAGTGCAAAACTGCTAAATAAAAAGATCTTGCCTTCAGAATGGTGGTGAACAATATTTTCTTGAGATATTAGAAATGCTCCTAATGCATACAGGTTGCATGTTCTTTCATCCAGCCCATTATTGTCCATTTTATTTGTTTACTTTGGCTGAAAGGAACAAACACCACAACCTACTTGGGCGACTGTACTGTTTTTTTTCCCCTAAACCCTCTCATAAAGCTTTAATTAGTGTCTGAAAGGGAGTCTGGAATTTTTCAGGGAATTTCAGGTCAAGTATATGTGGCAGTACGTTTGTAAACATATTTGTCTATGAAGAGAACTAAGACTCCACTAAAGCTTATAGAATTGTCTTCATTGATTTGTTAGTTACCTGTGCAACAATTTTATCATGTTATTCACATTCATGTTCACCATGGATGCTATGGCACAGGCAGAACAGACACTTTCTTCCCTAACTGTTTTGTGTATTTAATTAGGTGCCATATTTACAGGTTTCCATCAGCTACACCTTTCCAAATAGCTTTGAAGGCACTTTTTGTCTGCATGAAGTTATGTCCATGGAGATGGTAGTAAACCTGAGTAAACACATCTTCAAATGTATCAGGCAAACCATTTGCATTTATGGGGAAAAGCGTAATTCAAGTGTCTGGCCGTTTTCCCTTGTGAAGCACCAGCTGTGTAATTGGGCTGTCTCTCTGTGTTCTGCACTGAGAACTGAAAAAAGGAGAGTCTGCAGAATGTTTGCTTTTGCCACCAGGAGGCGCAAGACAGTCGATGTGTAATGTCTTACAAGATCCCAGCTTCCCGGCACATATAGTAAAACTGGCCTCTTTTTGCAATAAGGTTACTGGGAGAATCCATCTCGACGATATGTCCTTTATCCATAACAATTACCCTGAGGAAAAAAAGAATAAGGTAACGTTTAAAACCAACAAATTAATGCGTAACAGGCAAGTAAATAAATCTAACGAGGTTCCCAAACGGTAATTGGTATTAATAAAATATCACATTACAGATAGTACTATCATAATATTTGCTATCATTTAGGGATATATAATAAACATTTGGGTTGTCCGATAACCGCGTTTACTTCCATAAATTACGCAAGCCGTTACAGAAGCCTACATTCGAATAGCGTTACTCGAACACGTGGTGTTTTTGACGCATCCAAATTAGGATAACGTAAGCCGTTAAATCACTTTTTAATTGTTATTTGTATATATAAATGTATATATTTTTCATAGCGGAAGCAAACGGAAACGAAAAATACTGTTTCTAAAACATTTCTCCTAATAATGTGGTCACTAAACGCCGGCTCCTACGTCAGCAGCACGCATGCTTTGTGATACTCTTTTTGCAAACGTGCGTCAAAAACTTGACGCTGAAGAGAAGAAATTGTTGAGTAAAGTCGTTATTTTTGTTTTCTTTGAACACATAAAGTATTCTCGTAGCTTCATAACATTGTTGAACCACTGTTGTCACATGTACTATTTTAATGTTGTCCGTACTACCTTTCTGGGCCTTGAATGTGTCAGCTGTCTACGCAGGGTCAGAAAGCTCTCGGATTTCATCTAAAATATCTTAATTTGTGTTCCGAAGATGACTGAAGGTCTTATGGGTTTGGAACTACATGAGCGTGAGTAAATAATAACAGAATTTTCATTTATGTGTGAAAAAACAAAATTTGTCAATAGTGTAGCGGTGTATGAAGCAAAAGTCAGCTATGAGCCACTTTAAAAGCTTATTTCTTTTGGTCAACACGGTGAATACAAGTTATCAACTTAACCCGATGCAAAATCTAAGGGAAATATTTCGTCAACATGCAAAATTCCCAATCATATCGAAGTGACTGGATTTCACATAATGGTACAACAGTAAATGTGACCATATTGTTCTGTACCACTCAAACAAACAGAACAAAGTTTAAGAATGCCACAGAATAATGTTTGGGAACCTCTGTTCAGTGGCTTTGTATCATGACATACTTTGTGTAATCCATAATGGTATTGAGGCGGTGCGCGATGGTAAGTACAGCACAATCCTCAAACTGGCTGCGGATTGTAGACTGGATCAGGGTGTCTGTCTCCAGGTCCAATGCAGCTGTTGCCTCATCCAGCACCAAAATTTTTGTCTTTCGGAGAAGAGCTCTTGCTAGACATACCAGCTGCCTCTGACCAAGACTGCAGGAGGAGAACCATTCACACCATTGTTAATCCAAAGTCTCCACTGTTTAGTTATTTTAAATTGTGAAGAAATAGCAATCTTGGATGCACTTACCTAAGATTTTCTCCTCCTTCTGAGCACTCATGATTGAGTTTATCTGGAAGTTCAGACACAAAGTTTTTAAGGTGAGCCAGTTCCAAGGCATTCCACACCTCCTCATCAGTATAGGCATCAAAGGGGTCGAGGTTCATACGGAGAGATCCAGAAAACAGCACTGGGTCCTGGAAAGATATTAAAATCACAAAACATATTGGTGAGGAGTTCATAATTTAAAGAAACCAAGATGTTAAGAAAAAATTATAGAATAATTTTGGTTCCAGGTGCAGTATCTGAGTTGTACACACTTGTGGAATGATGGTGATGCGAGATCTTAGATCGTGAAGTCCGATCTCTGCGATGTTGATTCCATCAATGTAGATCTGTCCTTTTGCTGCTTCCAAGATCCGGAAAATTCCAAGAGCCAAAGATGATTTTCCTGCGCCTGTTCTTCCCACAATACCAATCTGAAAGGATAAAGAACCCAAGAGTAAGCCTGGGGGAATTTTTTCAACATCGTTTGACTTCCAGACAAAGGAGTTATGGAACAAATATCAGGAACACTTTGTGTTACCACAATCCCACCAAATGTTTGTCATGTATAATTAAAGTAATGTCTTTTTAACTTTCACCATATATCCGAATTAGAACGATGGTCTATCTTTGTGAGTAAATGAGGATGTTTTTGGGTCAAGGTCTACAAGAATCTAACCTTGTTCAAGAGAAATGAGGCGAGGCATATATCATCCATAAAAGCAAACAGCAATAATATATTAGAGTAGTAAATGCTGATGTAGAATATTTCAAAGTCTTAACATGTACCTTCTCCCGCTCTTTGATGTGAACAGAGATTCCCTTTAGGGCCAATTCCAGGCCTTTACGATACTGCAGGCCATAATCCTGAAACTCTAGGGTCCCTTTTTGAGGCCAAGATGGTGGTAAAGAACTTCCCTCTATGCTCCAAGCTGCCTGTAAATGATGATATACACAGTGAAAATGCTTGCTATTACTGAACAACAAAAAAATTGTTTACATTTGGAAATAAAATCTGATAAAGACTGAAAGTTTAATTATGCTGTACAGCCACACTCACCTCTTTTGGTGTGTCTGCATACTCTTTCACTCTCTCAACTGACACAATGTTGTTTTCTACATCTGTCCATGACCTTACAATCCAGCTCAGGAAACCTGTCACCTGGGAGAAAGCAAAAACATTTATGGTTAAAATTATGATTGCATTATCCTCTCTGAATTTTAATTTGAAATAGGCTGACCACAAATGAAAGATACACCACAGCAGATCTTGCGCAAGAGTTAAAAGCTTTTTTGGTTTGAGGGTGAAGATTGCAAGAGCAAGACTGCCACATAAAATATTTCTGGCAGCTCTCGTAATGTTTGGGTTAGTAATGATGGATTCTACAGACATTTGAAATGATTCACACCTGAAGTGAATGAGACACAGCCAGACCGACCATCCCAGGGCTCAGGGTTCCTTTTGCCATCACGGAAAGAATAGAAGCAGCAAGGACAATTCCATTACCCAGAAACTCCAAATTCACACCTAGCCACCTGCACAATAAGACATTTCAGAATCAACTCAAGCAATCAGTATCTACAGTTGAGGTCAAAAGTTTACATACACCTTGCAGAATCTGCAAAATGCTAATTATTTTACCAAAAAAAGAGGGACCATAAAAAATGCATTATTTTGAATATAATATTTCACATAAAAGGAAAAACATAGTCCATAAAAATTACCCCATGGAATGACTCCACAGCTGTTTTTTTGTTTTGTTCTGTTTTGTTTTGTTTAGTGATAGTTGTTCATGAGTCTGTTGTTTGTCTTAAACAGTTAAACTGCATACTTTTAGGACAACTGAGGGACTCATATGCAACTATTACAGAAGGTTTGAACGCTCACTGATGCTCCAGAATGAAAAACGATGCATAAGGAGCTGGGGGTGAAAACTTTTGAACAGAATGAAAATGTGTACATTTTTCTTATTTTGCCTAAATATCCAATTTTTTTCATTTAGTACTGCCCTTCAACAGCTACAGAAGATACTTACATGTTTCCCAGAAGACAAAATAAGGTTCATTTACCCTGATCTTCAAATTCAAAAAGTTTTCATCCCCCTGGGTGAAATGCATCGTGTGTTTCCCTCTGAACCTTCTGTAATATTTGCATATGAGTCCCTCAGTTGTCCTCAGTGTGAAAAGATGGATCTCAAAATCATACAGTCATTGTTGGAAAGGGTTCAAATACACAAAAATACCTAAAAACCACAAAATTTGTGGGACATGAAGGATTTTTTTGAAGAACAGCAGGCAGTTTAAATGTTCAGGATAAGCAAGGGACAATTTTCTGAATGTAGAAGTTATTATAATTGTAAAACTAAAATTTGAGCAGTGCCTCACCTTGTGGCTATGAAGCGGGGAAAGTACGCTGTTTGGTTATGATCCACCTTGTGATTGGCACCCATGATGAAGCGTGACTGCTCATTGAACGCCCGGATGACACTGGCACCCTGCACTGTCTCGTTTAGGTGTGTGTAGATGGGAGAGCGACTCACTGACTCCAACCGCCGCAGCTGGCAGGATGTGGCCACATAGAAACTCTTCAAGGTTGAGAAGAGTGAGAGAGAGATTATAGTCAAAACCCAAGCAAGTAAATGATTTCAATCATTGCTTTTGAATTCAGGTATCTTTGGCTCATCAGATGGGTTCTAGAAAGTTCTAGCAAATTACCCTCTTTCCTTAACCCTATAAATGCAGATTTGGACGCACCTGTATGAAACCATAGAGGAATGCCATAGGGAGGATGATAATAGCAGCAAAAGGAGTGGCCATTAACACGATGATGCAGACTTCCATGAGTTTGAAGAAGTAACTTAACATCATTTTCAGCCCATCGGGGATCATATTGTCTATGGCGTCTATCTCTTTAGCAAAACGATTGAGGAGGTTGCCACTTGGAGTGGACTCGAAGAACGACATCGGGGAGTGAAGCACATTGTTCAGAAGGTCCAAGTGAAGATGGCGGGAGGCGATGATGCACCCTAATGAGATGGCCACTGTGGTACCAAATATGGCAATTCCTAAAACACAAGACATACAAATTAGTTAAATGAGTCATAACTTGAGCTGTTGGCGTAAAACACTTAGACTCTGCTGACCTTGTGCAAAGCCGAGAGCTCCGTAGACTCCCAGTTTTAGATCCGTGTTTAATTGCGTGCCGTTGATGATAGGCTGATCAGCCCACAAGCTTAACCAGTAATTATAAGACAGAGATGCTGCTTGTTGGAAGGCGTACAGGAATACAATGGAAACTATTAAAGGCAAGCCAATGGTGCGGAAGTATTCAATGTACATCTCAAGTTTAACCTATTGGGACAGAGGGAAAATTGAGATTATGAGCCAAACATATGTGGTAAATAGAAAGAGAATGTCTTCAAGTTTTAATAAAAAATGATCTTACTCTGCCTATCCGTGCTTTGTCAACCTTAGTCAGTTTTCCCAGGTCTTCTGGGATGTGGTCCTCATCAGAATCAGGCAGTGGCTCAATTGTAATGCTGTTTGTGTCACCACTGAAAGAGATTTAAGTGTAAATCAACAAATAATCTTTATGCTTCTCATAATTAGTGAATAACCTATGCATAAAAACAAGTGCTATAGAGTGCTGCAGATATGAGTCAAAAAATCCGGAAACGAGTAGAATTTTTGCACTTCTGGTTCAATTACCCATGAGTCAATTGTTTTTTTTTGTTTTTTTTTATTAATGCCTGAAATGTGGTTAAACTGTGGTGGTTAAAACGGCTCCGGATATTTTCAGGTTTTATATTATAGGATACATTGGTAACACCTCACACGTTTTCTTTCTTGATCTTGATCTTTTTGACCTTTTATTTCCTGAAAAGTGGTGAAATGTGACTACTGAGGTTGTCACAGATCGTAAACAACATCAACATCATCAGCCAAACAGGAAGGCTCATCTACTCACTAGTCTGCTTTTGTAGCCTCCTTATGTTTACATTCATGCTCTTGCAAAATTCTAACTTAAACTTTCTAACTTGTAATTTTTAATAAACCAATTTTAAATAAAACTTGAGCTGTTCGAAGCTTAGTCATAGTTATGTTACAGTCATGCGAGCATTACTTCTGCTGATTGTTTTCAGGTTTCAGTTTCATAAAAGATTATTCTGATTACCAAAATGTGTATCAATTCAGGTTGGATATAAAACCACTGCAACACTCTTTTAGTCACCCGGCTTTATCTGCAGTCATTCTGTATTACAACATCAGTGTTAGTTTCTGTTTTCAGTGTGTCATATAAACTCATATTCAGTAGCATTGAATAAGCAAATTTAAAATCCCATACCCGATAAGCTGCTCTTGGGACAGATCCCTGGAAAACGGCATGTATTCAGTAACACTCAATCTTACGGACAATCTTTTGGAGCCTGTAAGTGTATGAATTCAACATAAAATGATTAATAATAATCAATCCATACTAAGTTTTAAATAAGTTTAAACTATGAATTGTTATTATAGTCCTGGTTGGTTTATACTGAATGGATACTGGTCTAGCTTATAGTGTAACACTAGTTTAAGCAGGGCAACACCAGAAAAACCATGCTGTTCATCAGACAAAATAGCTGGTGATCCTTAATTTCCAAGTAAAACTAGTTAAAAGGCCTGGTGGGCCTTTTCAGCAAGGATGAATCCCTGAACACACGCCACAGTAAAATTACCTCTCTTGGAAGCTTCCGAAAAGCACTCTTTCCTTTCAGAGCTTGCAAAGGTGTGGATGAAATCAGCAAAATCGCCATTCCGGTTCAGAAGTTCTTGATAGGAGCCTCGCTCGCTGATTTCCCCATCTACGAGAACCAGAATCAAATCCGCCTGAGGCAGGAAGCTCATTCCATGGGTCACCAAAACCCGTGTCTTTAAAAAAAGAATAGTTGAATGTTAGATGTTGGAAATGCTAAGGAGCAAAAAATAATGACCCCCCATTCCATCTGTAAGGTAGATAGTCACCTTGTCTCTCAGTATGCCTTTGGGTCCAATGACTTTGTTGAAGATGTGCTGACCAACATGTGCATCCACTGCAGACAAGGGATCATCAAGCAGGTACACGTCGGCTTTCCTGTAAACAGCACGTGCCAGACTCACCCTCTGTTTCTGTCCTCCAGACAAATTTAAACCCTGGCAAATGACAAAGCAGAAACCATTTTTATTTAGATTTATACAGATTTTAATTAAGATTTATACAGGTCTATGCTCATTTGTGATTGGTTTCATGGATGCTTAAGCAATCTGAATCATAAAACTGTAGCTCATACAGGCTCAGCCTTATACTGTTAAAAATTTTTGCCAGTTTTAACTTAAAAACTTAAGTTCAGCAGCTGCCATTAAAATTTTAAGTTAAATCAACTTAGTACTACAAATCATTTCAACTCAATACAATACTGTGAGTTAACATGACTTGTACTTTTAAGTTGATTTAGCTTAAAATGTTAAGGCAGCTGCTTAACTTCAGTTTTTACAGTTTTTCTCAATTGCTAAAACACTATAACCAGTCTTTTGAACTAAAATTTAAACCATAATGCCATTTTTCAAAAAGCACTTTTCCCCTGCTTTAACACATGAGTCAGATTTGGTGAACTGTTACTGCAAAACACCCAAATACCTACATTTCTCAGTGCTACACCATGTGGTCATTTAGAAAGCACTAGCATTCAATATTGTTCACTCAAGTCTGCAAAGTTTGAGCTCAATTAGCACACAATTACCCAAGTGGAAACACTAGGAGTCAAAATGTATCACACACCAATAAGAACCTTACAGCTTACAGTTTGGTGCATTTCTTAGATCAGAAATGAAATTCTCAAAACTACTTGTTCAACGTCCACATCATCTAGTCACTTGTGCACATCGTAAAATGTTTCTGATTTTTTTGAACAAGTTGCGTTTGCTTTGGTACGTTCATGCAACTGATTATGCAACTGATTTGTCTGTGGTTTCCTACATTATCAGTTCCTGTTATCATGTTGCTCAAAATGTATTACATGTATATAGTTCTCTGTGCTATAGTCTTACCCCTCAAAACATCAAGTCATTAGCTCATCGTATATGTCTTTACAGTAAATGCTAAATTTTTGATCTAGTTGTCATAAACTGTCAAGGGTATTCTAAACATTTCTATTCTACTTTTTGTAAATTTGCCATGAATTGTTCAAGTGAATACTGACTTTCACTAATGTAGAGACTACAGATCAACCAGTGATAAAGCAGTTCTCTGAAATAGCTCAAACGTACATCTCAACATCTCATGAACCTTCAACTGGAAAGCATATAGACAGAGGACAACACAAGAGTTAAAAATTCTGACAGTGGACTTTCTAATTTGTATTCCCACCTTTACCCATATTTCTTTTTCTTTTCTATTTCACAATGACATTGTAATGTATTTTCTTTTTTTTTTTATCTTGATATTTTTTCGTCAGACCACTAAAAGTGTAACTGTGAATCCCATCCGGTTCTTTTTAAATCAATATCCCTGCTTGGCCGCCTGTCCAGGGCCAATTTAGTCTGTGATGTTGAGGAGGTTCTTTGGCCTGTCCCAGACCAAAGACAGGATGCTGGGGCAGAATCATTATTTTTGTTGTTGTTTGCTGTTTTGTGCTGTACTGAACAGTACAATAAATTAAGGATTAAAATACTTGCAAATGCATACATTTGTTGTGTTCATCATGTGATTTTTTTTTTCCCAAGCAACACTTTTCTCCAGTTTTCGTAGTATCGTTTTGAACTGATCTCATCAGTATGTAAAACTGTGTTGTAGTGTGTGTGATTTTGAGGGTTTGTGTGTCATGTCTGAGAGCAAAGTTTGTTTGTTTTTTCAGCAAGATTGAGTTGTTTTGAGTGGAGAGCTTCAATTTGACCTGAATATAGTAAGTTCAGGGAATTAAGTTAGAAGTTACGAATTTGTGTTTAGAGTTTTGCAAAAAAGAGGCATAATTTCAAAAAATGTATTTAAGCAATTAAATACATTTAAAAACTGCAAGTTGAAACTGGTGAAACTTTTTACAGTTTACTTTGGGTGAAGTACAAGGGTCTCACCTTTTCTCCAATCTCAGTGGCATCTCCTGCAGGCAGATTGTCCAGATCTGGCAGCAGGGCACAGGCTTCCAGCACCCGCTGATACCAGCTTTCCTTTTTTTCGCGTCCAAACAGAATGTTGTCCTGCAGACTGGCATTTTGGATCCAAGCTTGCTGGGGAACATAGGCAATGGATCCCTATATAGAAAGAAGCAAAGAAATGCTGTAAGGACTAACTATTTGACAATTTGATTAGTGGTCTTAAAAAAGTGCAGAATATGAAATAATCTTAGTTACTTCGAATTCTTCCAAAACGTTTGGTTTATTTCCATATTTAAATTTGATTTTAAATGTGGTTTCAGACCACTGTACCTCATGAATTGTATGATTGCAATATGTGATTCTACTTTGAAAAACAGGGCTTTCATTATGGTCACTTTCTGTATAATCATAACATGCCATTCAAAATCATATTTCATAAAATACATACAATGAGGGTTATGGTTGATTAATGTAAGTACCTTGACTGAGACATTCCCGCTTCTTTTTTCAGTTTCCCCAAGCATGGCAGAAAGCAGCGAGGATTTCCCACTGCCAACATGGCCGACAACAGCAACCAGTGAACCACAGGGAACTTTAACGCTGATCCTGCTCCAACACACAAAGTAAGTGAGGAGGAAGTCACACAAACGTGGACACTTATTTTCTGATTGTGTGTTCAGGTGCCTATTGGAAAACTTTCTGGGTAATGATACCTTTTTAGACACGGGGGGCCGTCCTTAGACCAGCTGAAGGTTCCATTCTCAAACACTACACCGTCCACATCTGAAAAGTAAAGAGGGACAATGAAAGAGCAAAGTTAATCATGTAATATCATGTATAATCACTTATATCACATGCAATTTATGCAGACAGTCTACCTGCAAACATCTGTCGCAACACACAAATTGTTCTGGAGAAAAGTGCAGAGAAATTACAGAGATTGCTTCTGGGAAACTAGATTTCTTCTGCAGCTTGTAAAATTAAAGACTCACTTTAATTTCACAGTCTAATTAGCTTCATCTTCACAATAACAGTTTTCACAAGCTAGCTTGAAGAGCTTTGATGAATGCCGCCCACCCCTGTCCCCCATCAAATTTGTTTGTATAATGACCACTAAACTGTATGTTTGACCACTGTTCGTGGCAACATACCTGCGGTACTTTCATGTTTCTCCTATCATTAAGTCTTTTTTATACCAACAAGTCTCGCTGTGTTTAAAAAAGAACAGGAAGACATGTGGCATTGTAAAAAAAAAATGAAAATAATATAATATAAAGTCATATAGTCATAGTTGTAATGGTGACTTCAGAGTAAATAATTTATAAATTAATACTGTAATATTGTTGCAGTGTTTGTCTTGTCACAAGGCTTTTTTTTTAATGTACTGTTGTTTTTGTGCAAGGTTTATGCTAATCTAAAAATTAAATAAAATAAAACACACTGGGATAGGCTCCAGCATCCCTATACACAGAACAAATGATTTGACAAAATAGATGGACAGAATTTAGAATTAAATTAAATAATAAAATTAAATAAATTAAATAAAATTTCTGAAAAAAGAAAGGAAAAAAAGTATTTTTAAATAAAATAACTACACTGCATTCACATGTAGGTGACATTTCAGAGATCTCTAATTGTTTTTGCCAGTGAAAGGAAGTGAGACATCTCTGTCATGTAACTGTGAAATGTAGAGGCTCTTATTAACTGTTGTTAATCTTGCTCTCACTTATATATTTCCTGACAGACGGAAGTGAGGGGCAGAGGGAAAGTCTCACAGAGTACAGACAACATTCAGTCTGTTTTTATCCTTACTACTCTATTGCACAATGATGTTTGTCAACAAGTGATCTCTCACCGGATTTATAGGATTCCCTTGTCACATTTTCTGGTTTGAGTTCATCCTGACAAAGAAATTTCCCCAGACGCCTTAGAGAGACGAGAGCCTGCAATGCAAGATTAATTTGTACATTTAATTCAAGATCAGTAAGAAATAATTAAATAACAGACACCAACAAATAATCAGGGTAGATTATAATGGTGTTAGAGTTCATGTAATTCTCACCTGCATGGTTGTGCTCATGGCAAAAGGAAGTTGGCTTAGGGGGGTTTTCAGTATGTTGATGAGAGCCATTGATACGAAGATTTTCTGAGCATCCAGAACATTCTTATCATCAATGAGCACATAGACACCAAACATGGCAAAAGCAATCTGGCGAGGGAATGGAAATCGCAGTCAAAAAACAATATCACATCCTAAACTAGAGGTAACACACAGTTGAGGTCAAAAGTTTACATACACCTTGCAGAATCTGCAAAATGTTAATTATTTTATCAAAATAAGATCATACAAAATGCATGTTATTTTCTATTTAGTACTGACCTGAATAAGATATTTCACATTAAAGATGTTTACATATAGTCTTGTTTGTCCAGAACAATTAAACTGCCTGCTGGTCTTCAGAAAAATCATTCAGGTCCCACAAAATCTTTGGTTTTTCAACATTTTTGTGTATTTGGATCCTTTCCAACAATGACTGTATGATTTTGAGATCCATCTTTTCACACTGAGGACAACTGAGGGATTCATATGCAACTATTATAGAAGGTTCAAACACTCACTGATGCTTCAGAAGGAAAAATGGTGCATTAAGAGGAAAAATTTAAATTATTTTATCTTCTGGGAACCATGCAAGTATCTTTTGTAGCTTCTAAAGGGCAGTACTAAATGAAAAAAAATATGACATTTAAGCAAAATAAGAAAAATGTACACATTTTTTTTCAAAAGTTTACACGCCCGGGTCTTAATGCATAGTTTTTCCTTCTGAAGCATCAGTGACCATTTGAACCTTTTGTAATACTTGCATATGAGTTCCTCAGTTGTCCTCAGTGTGAAAAGATGGATCTCAAAATCATACAGTCATTACTGGAAAGGGTTCAAATACAGAAAAACTTCTGAAAAACAAAGAATTTGTGGGACCTGAAGAATTTTTTTTAAGAACAGGGGGCAGTTTAACTGTTCAGGAGGAGAAACAAGGAACTCATGAACAACTATCATTAAATAAAAAATAACACGCATTTTGTATGATCCCTCTTATTTTGGTAAAATAACTAACATTTTGCTGATCATGCAAGGTGTATGTAAACTTTTGACCTCAACTGTAAGAATCTGTTTTTTTCCTCACCAGGAAGGATGAGGAGTTGAAGGAGGCAATAGACACAGAGTATAAGATCTGTGATTTCTTCAGAGTTTTAAGCTCCTTCTCTCTGTATCCGAGGACCTGCTCCAGAAAAGCCTTTTCCCAGGCGTAGAACTTCAAGATCTTAATACCATTCAGAATCTCATTCATCAGCTTGACCCGTCCATCCATGTACTTCATTTGTATCTCCTGTGGAATGACCAGAAAACAGGAACTGTCATTAAACATTAAGTTTTGTCACAACACCACTAAATAGCAACCACCATTAACTGTCTTAACCAACAACGTTTTGCTAATGAACAGGATGGTTATGCTGGTCCACCAATTAGACCAGCATCACACCAATTTGGGCTGGTCTTTTCAGCAGGATGATCTCACACCAGAATAAGTGATACTAAAGTAGGCAATAAATTCCAAACTGCATGTTAAGATATTCTAGAACACAATAGCTATGAGCTGAGAGATTGACTCAGTCAGTGGCATGCCAAATGTCTATTGTTTTCTCAAAAGAAAATTTGAGTTTTATTGCCATTTGCAAGCACTGTGGTTGCTTTGCTTCGTAGGAAGCATGGGGAACTTCAAAGGAGCAAGAGAAGCTTGAATCCAACCCGCACACCCACGCTCTGCTCAGTGCATCTAAACCAGCTGTGGACCCTTCACGCTGACTTACTTTAGCACTCATTCATAGCTCTCCTCTACGGTCTCATGTTTTAGAAAGAATTTAAGTGAGTGAGATAAACAAGCAGCTAATTTTCATCTCCTTTAATAAGAATCCCATTCAGATATTATAAACAAATGTACTTTCCTCAGAGGACAAAATACTTGGCACTGCAGTGGCTTGCAATACAATAAATTAAAAAATATATATTGTAGAGTAACCTCTTATCTTAAGGACATTTTGATTTTCCATTTCACGACCCTTTAAGGAGTCATCGAATAGCAGGTGAATGACAACATATGAATCCTGAGTTACAACATTAAAGTACCTGGAGTTTGCTTCTCTTCCTTGCAATGAATCCGTTCAGAGGGAAAATGAAGATCACGGTGGCAATGCCGGCTAGAGCAGATGGTCCTAAATGCTGAAATAAGTCAAATAAGACACATGTTGTTTATTTCTTTTGGAAAGCTGAAACAGCTATTCAACCAATATCCCCGAATGCTAAGAATACAATTCGGATTTTACTAATATTACTAGAATGGAGACAGTTTACTAGAGTGGAATGAAAATAATGATAATAAGCAAATATACGTGTCCTCACCTGCCAAAGAAAGAAGAGACAGAGTGTGACCTCGATGGGTGCTAACCACACTGCATTGAAATACACCACAAAATCCATCAGCTTCTGGGTATCAGCAGAGACCAGATTGACGATCTCCCCCACCGTGCATGTTCTGCGTGCTGCGCTGTTCATGACAAGAGACTGAGGAAAAACAAGATGCACACACAAAAGGAGAGAGGAGGATTGGTTTTAAAACATGTACTGTTTTTAAATTTACTTGAACTGGTCACAGCCTACGGGACTAGTTCACTAGTTCATAACATAGGCAAAAACATAACTTTTTAAACATTACTTTGGACCCATTTTGAAGAAAATGAGAGAATTCTTAGAAATTACATGGTCCATAAAATGTAATTTAATCTTAAAATTTCACTCCTTCATTTAATAACTTGTAGTGCCCCTGAAACCATTTCTGTACATACAGTTGAGGTCAAACGTTTACATACACCTTGCAGAATCTGCAAAATGTTAATTATTTTACCAAAATAAGAGGGATCATACAAAATGCATGTTATTTTTTATTTAGTACTGACCTGAATAAGATATTTCACATAAAAGATGTTTACATATAGTCCACTAGAGATAACAATAGTTGAATTTATAAAAAATGACCCCGTTCAAAAGTTTACATAGGCTTGATTTTTAATACTGTGTTGTTACCTAAATGATCCACAGTTGTTTTTCATACTGAAGATAACTGTGGGACTCATATGCAAATTTTACAGAAGGTTCAAACACTCACCGATGCTTCAGAAGAAAAACAATGCATTACGAGCCAGGGATGTAAACTTTTGAACAAAATGAAGATGTGTAGGCCTATATATTTCTTATTTTGCCTAAATATCTTTTTTTTTCATATAGTACTTCCCTTCAGAAGCTACAGAAGATACTTACATGTTTCCCAGAATACAAAATAATTTACATTTTTCCTGATCTTCAAATTCAAAAAGTTTTCACCCCCCGGCTCTTTCCTTCTGAAGCATTAGTGAGCATTTGAACCTTCTGTATATTTGCATATGAGTCCCTCAGTTGCCCTCAGTCTCAGTCATATAGTCAATGTTGGAAAGGGTTAAAATACACAGAAATGCTGAAAAACCAAAGAATTTGTGGGACCTGAAGGATTTTTCTGAAGAACCGCAGGCAGTTTAACTGTTCAGGACAAACAAGGGACTCATAAACAGCTATCACCAAACGAAAAAACAGTTATGGATCATTCAGGTAACAACACAGTATTAAGAATCAAGTGTATGTAAACTTTTGAGAGGGGTCATTTTTATAAATTCAACTATTATTTTCTCTTTTGGACTTTTGACCTCAACTGTACTTCTGTTCCTCACAAATCATGGACTAATCACAGAATCGTATGTTCTAACAAGGTTTTTGAGCTGATGAGATGGCCCACCTTTCTGTAGACCAGACCCATGACAGCTGTTTTAACTCTCATGCCCACAGTAAAGCAGGTGTATGTGTACTGGTGGTTGAAGACTGACTGCAGGCAGGACAGGAAGAACATAAGAGAGGCGAAGAAATAGCCCTTCCACAGCGGAGCATCCTCGTCCCTCATAAAGCCTAACAAGAGACTTAAAAAAAAGAAAAGAAAAGGGTTTGAATGAAGGCATTATTTAGTACAAAAGAAATGTGCTGATTTTTGATGTAACTAAGCATTTGGCTGGATTCCTCTGTGACAGACCACATCCAACCATTGTGGTTAGGCTCAAGGTTTACAGAAGCGCCTAAACCCACAGCTTTCTTTGAAAATGTTTTGAAAATGAAGAATGGTAGATTTGTTGAGCCTAACAAGAAGTAGCATGTTCAACTGGAAAAATGTTTTTCTGAATACTAACCAAATGCTACAAAATCCATGTTGGTTACTGTGAGGGCACAAGACCTTGAATGTTTCCACAGTTCCCACCAAAATCCACCTTTTTTCGACAGTGGATCCCAGTACAATACATGTACTTGCTGCAGTTTGGATCTTCCAGCTACAGCTTGCAGGGAGCTGACTGAACCTCCCATTTAGCTGGCTGCTTGCCTATAGTAACCACAACCCCGACAGTGTTCCTCTACCCTCCCTGAAGCTAACACGTCTACGGCGGACAGAATGCTGTGGTCATCTCTCGCTCTCTCAAGCCTTCAGACTTGAAGCCATAATTGCTTCTCTGTGGGCATAAACAGCATGATCTCTGTCTGGCTGGTATGGCGTTTCTGACTCAAGCACCTGCCGCACACTGCCACTTCCTGTTTTCATCCCAAGATATTGTGAACCGTAAGATGTCTCTTCTAAAAATATTTTGATAACCTAGCAAGCTGTCTTTAAAAGCACAGAGGGGCCATCTGTGTTTATTCGAAGGCAGAACTTTGCATAAACACAGCCCAAAGCCTAACTTATCCTAGATATACCAAAAGCCCAAAGTTTAGAACTGGGCCAAGATGACTCATTAAATCAGCTTTGACTTTCTCACCTTAGAACCTGTGGAACTGAAAACATGAAGACGTCATGGACAATGAGGCACAGTGTCCCGGTTAGGAAGTAGGGTCCGAAGCTACGCGCCAGTGTCCGTAAGAGACAGAATCCCGAACTCTGCTCCTTCTGAATCTTCCTGAGAAACTGGGCCTGGTCTGGTAGTCGAGATCCCAAGGCAATACTGGTGCTTAGGTGGTTCTCCTGCCTGTAGATGGAGAAGAGCCAAACGGACATGTGCGTAAGAAATTGGTGCTGAAGCCTAAATGAAGTTGTTAAACTTTTTAATCCCTCTTTGTAAGTTGTAATTGAAAACAGAATGACATTTAAACATCCTGTGCTGCAGCGCACAGCAGGACCTCTGACATGTGAGGCCTTAAAAGAGCATTTCAGAGTATATTCAAAGCAGAAAAGTGTTAACAAGCCAAACAATTGACACAATCCTCCTGTCTCGACCGTGTACGCAGTAGAGCTCCTCTTGACTCATTTTAGGTCTGTCTCTTTTATGGCCATCTTTCAGATGGAAATGTGATTGCACTGATCAAAGCACCATGAGGATCCACAATGTACATGTGCCTCAAAATGCCACGTGCCAGAGAAACTCATCTGTTATTTCAATGAATGAATGAATCTTACTGCTGTAACTTGGTGCGCTCTGCTGTCCATTCTTCTTCTAGGTCAGATATTATCTTCTCAGATGTATCCTCTTCCCTCAGATTCCACAGATCTTCTGCTTGCAGAGGAGAACGGTACCCCTTAAAAATTAACCTGGAAGCACAAAAAACACAAACTGCATTTCTTTCACTGGACCGACAAGTATTTAAAAGAGTTAGAAATTAGAAATGGCATTCAAAATCATTTGATTCCCTACCCAGTGAACCACCAGAAGAGGATCTTGGACAAGAATGATGCATCTTGAACAGGACATCCATTCTGAGAAAAGAGCAAAAACTGGTTGGCTACAAATACACTATATGGCTAAAAAGTACAGAATGTGCATAGACCACTGGGTCCTATCATCCCATAGTCATATGTGACCCTGGACCACAAAACCAGTCGTTTTTAGCAAGTAGCATGGGTATATTTGTAGCAATAGCCATCGATTTTTAATCGATTTTTCTTTTATGCCAAAAATCATTATGATATTAAGTAAAGATCATGTTCCATGAAAATATTTTGTAAGCTTCCTACCGTAAATATATCAAAACATAATTTTTGATTAGTAATATGCATTGCTAAGAACTTCATTTGGACAACTTGAAAGGCAATTTTCTCAATATTTTAATTTTTTTTCACCCTCGATTCCAGATTTGCAAATAGTTGTATCTCTGCCAAATATTGTCCTATCCTAACAAACCATACATCAATGGAACTTATTTATTCAGCTTTTAGATGATGTATAAATCTCAATTTCAAAAAAACTGACCCTTATGACTGGATTTGTGGTCCAGGGTCACATTTGGCTATAAATGATTGACTTTACTTATCGCGGCAGTACCAATAACATTAAAATTTATTGTCCAATACTGACAATAAGTGTCTTGATTGGAATAACTAAACAAAATGTGTTAATTAAAATATGATGGAGGTACAGTTATATCATCAACTATAACAAGGATTGTTGAAAACAATTCTAACAATAATAACCACACATAAATAACCAGGCGTGAAACTATCAGCAGTCAGTTTTAGAAAGAAGAGTTTCACAGTTTTGCTTTCTTGGATGGAGAAAGCAGTGGTTAGAAATCATATTTGGCAACAGTGAACTCAGAGTAAACAGAGAAACAGTGTGAAAGTGTCTGTTGAGTAAGAGTGGTAGACCTCTATTTATGTGTGTGTGTGTGTGTGCATGCCTCATGTGCCACAGTAACACACTTCCACCCACTGCTGACCTCAGTGCTGCCCCCTTGTCCCTTCAGCCATCCACCCAAACAGTCACTCACTCTCTCCCGCCTCCTTACCGGAGGTCTCACTCTTCAGGATTCTGTGAATAACCCTACACAGGAAGTGAGTGAGCCAGGAGGGGATCAAGGGGTGTGGCACCGACTTCTGTGGCTACAACCTCATCACAAACACACTAATTCCTCTTTGAGCTTGTTTCCTTGTTTTCCTCTGGAGGAGAACAGTCAGATGGACCACTATCTCACGAGACGTCTGGAGATTACGTTCTGTGTTGCTCTGCTCTGTGTACAATTTGCATACATAACAACCAAACAGTGGGCAGAATGAGTCAAGAATTTAGTTTAAAAAAAGGATCTATCATTATCCGGGAAGGAGGACCACAGGGTGTCCGTGCAGATGAGTCAAGCCGACTGCCGAAAAACATCTTTTTTATCCAATAGGTAATATATAAGTGGTAACATACTTGCGGGAGACAGTAGTTGAGCATCCTACCACCATTACCATAATTCACTTGAAAATGGAGGGGTTGCGTTCTATATTACATAAGGACACTAGTAAACAACAGCGATTCGCCACAGGATTGTTTGCGATGGGTCATTTTAGTCGATTTCGCTCCGTTCGTACCTTGAGGACGGCTTTGCCCGAGGGGGCCCTGTCTGCAAAACAGCTGAGGAAGAGTTGCGCCAGCTGCAGGGCGAAGTACGAGAAAAAGGCCAAATACCGCACAATATCCGGAGAGAGACCCTGAAAAGCAGAGAAACCAAATCAGCAAATCACATACAGATTAGAGAAAAAGAGAGCACATGCAGACTTTCCTTTTTAAACGACTACCACAACCAGGGATTTCCCATAATGCTACTGTGATGTTATTCCAGTCCTGATCCGCAGACTTCCCAAAATGTTGTTTACATACTGAACATTCTGTTCTTATGGAACTCTCTGGAACACACCTTGTTGATGATTATCCAGTCCAAGACTACATCTCCTAATGAACCTTGAAGGGTTTGTTTACTGAGAATATTTACATCAAGTGTAATTGGTGCAGAAAGCAGGAGACATGTTGTTTACATCTCAGCTTTTAATGTAAAAAATATGATCCGTTGTTTATGCTTTAAGAAATCGTGCAGTGCTACAGTGCAGTGCGGAGCCCCTTCCTACTTTGCCTAATGTCATGGGTGTGCACGAGCATTAACAACATAGTAAAGCTTATTTTGAACAGTTAAGGCAAATCATGGTGAAAACCAAACTCTTTAAAGGCCTGCTTTATATAAATGAATTACGTATGAAAAGAGCCATAAAAGGCCTCAAGTCACGCTACGATCTGGAAACTCATGGATCGCTGCTGTTCAAGCCTCCGGCCACTATTTGCTGGAGAGGAGCCAAAAGTAGCTATATTTACAAAAGTTTCACATGTGCTGCTCATATGCTGCTCATGCATTTCTACACATCTTTCTGGATATAAGGTCCTGGTTTCACTATTGGAGTGAAAGCCATGTTGAGAAGTCACAAATCTCTAGTAAACATCCGTTTGGCCGTGGAGACCCTTGCCAAGATAGAGGCTTTATTCTTAACCACACCACAAAATAAAAAAACAAGGCCAGAGTGGTTTCGGTGGTCACAATGTAGGTCAGTCAAAATGTCTTCCCACTCTTATTCAAGCATAAAGTCAGCATGCCAGTCAGAAATATGCTTATCTGTCTTTATGTTTGACCCAGTTTTGCATGATATGGGTCAGAACTGCCTAGTCTCGTTTCTAAAACTGGTCAACCTGTTTTTTGCTAGCGGTGTTATTGTCCTTGGGCTGAAAAGGACTGTGTGGCATATATAAAATTGCTTAGAAGCATGTACTTTGGCACATAAAAATGTTTATAGCTTAAAATATTTAAAGCATCTGTTTTAATTATTTAGTTAAATAAAAGAATTAGCTTAACCCAAGTAAGTTGTTCATCTAATTGTGATCAGAAAATACTTATTCTATGCTTCCACATTCAATGTCAGATTTAAAACCTTTCTGACATATGTTTCAAACTAACACCTACTTGGACTTCACCTGAACTCATGATATGAATGTGACAAACCAAGTCCAAACCTGGGCAAAATCAACAGTGCTAAAAGTAGAAACTACTGGAATGCTTAGCTTCTGTGTGTTTGTGGGAATGTGCTGCGATATATTTGCTTGTGCATGTGTGGATATGTACCTACTGTACGACCATCTGTATATGCATTTGTGTTTGTCTATATGGTTTTTTTATAAGGTGTTTGAACATAGTTGTGAGGCGCAGTGTGTGAAAACAACCAGCCTATAATGGTAAAAATCCACCCACTCGTATTTTTTATAATCCCATTAAATCATGCACAGTCTTTCAGAACAAGCAATTTCATATTCTCCCTACATACATGTCAGCATAGGGAAAAAGTCATGCCTATTTGTGATGATCTCTGCACTATTAGCATAAACACAGCCCTGAGTGAGAAGCAGCAATCTGTCATTACTGGAGA
The DNA here is from genome assembly GCA_012976165.1 of Labeo catla. Taxonomy (NCBI): domain Eukaryota; kingdom Metazoa; phylum Chordata; class Actinopteri; order Cypriniformes; family Cyprinidae; genus Labeo; species Labeo catla. The sequence continues at coordinate 351,377 of VONZ01000080.1, forward strand.
TATGCAATGCCAGCGCCAAAGAGGCATTACAAGTGTTGTGTTTTCTGACGCACTATAGACTCCCTTTATCTGAACTGCTGAGTACACTGTGGTTAAATTTCATTATCAAAGGAAATGTCTCGAAAAAACAGTAAAGTCCCCTATATGTTTAGGGATCAATACCAACAATTCGTGCGTGAACGTTAGTTCCAAAAAGTAAGTCACGTGTTTGTTTTCCAAATTCCCTTTCTGAAAGAGCTTCTTGGCACTCTGTAAGGCTAATGTTGCTAAAGCTAACATTTTCTCTGCCTCTTTTCACTAATGCTGCCTTCACGTGCTACCAGAATGATCATGAACAGGAATGTGCTAGTTAAAAATTGCATATGAAAGCAATGTGAAGTCGGCCGCTTGAATTTGTTGAGCTCATAATCACAAGTGGGGCTTAAAAAGTTTGTAATAGCACACAATGGCGCTTTATTTAGTTATTTTTATCGCGCCGTGCTCCCTGTCTGTGTAATTCATAAACGCATATATTATGCACAGTACAACAAGATGACTGACTTTTAAACCGAGTGCGTTTTCTGTAAAGATAACAGGCTTGTACTAATAGTAGAATGCTTGTAGCTCCGCCCTCTTCTCTGGGAGCACCGCTCATTTGCATTTAAAGGGACAGACACAAAAAAACAGTGCATTTTGGCTCATACCCTTTAAAGTGGAAATTTTAACAAGCTATAAAAATTATCTGTAGGGTATTTTGAGCTAAAACTTAACATACACACTCAGAGACATCAGAGACTTATTTTACATCTTGTAAACAGGGGCATAATAGGTCACCTTTAATACACCCATATGTGGAGGGTTAGTCTAGGGTTTTGTGGAGTACCAACTCCCCACAATTAAGGTCTGTGTCAGCTGTCATTTCTCTCACCTGATCCACAGCCAGCTGGACCTTTGCGTGAAGTGGAATAAGGGAGCAGACCACGCCCAACAGCCAGAAGAAGAACAGGAAAACAGAGGAACGGCATCCCCGCACTCTCTCCCAATGAATCAAGCACACAGCTAACACCTGTCAAACACACAGCTGTTAATAACATTGTTCTCATCTGCTAAAATTACAGCCTGTACAAAACAAATGATAAATAACTTCAAAAAGGAAGCCTAATTACAGAATGCCTTCTTCCTGATGAGCATTTACTGAATGAATGCAAGTTTACTTTAAAGATAAAACATAAAACATAAAACATTTTTCCATGCTAAAATACTTTCTCCTATCCCGGTTTAATTCATTTGTAGGAAAATATGTGTGTCAGTGGTGTGAGCTGAGGGTGGGACTGTCTGTTTGGCCGACCAATGGTAAACAGGGAAAGTGTTAAGGGAAATTTCATTACTTCATCCTTTTTTGAAATTACACATTTCACATTTACTTTAACTCATTGTGAAGGAACTTAAATAGATTTAATTACACTTAATAGATTTAAATTACAACTTTTGAGGCAGTGACCTTTAGAGAGAATGAAAGCCAGCAAGCAAACTTTTATCCTGTCAAACAAACACCTAACCAACCAAGTTATTCAGTCAAGTGTATGGATAAAACATGGAGCATGGGAACTGAATTTAAATACTTTTAAAATCGTACTATGCTTTCTTGATGACCTGAAGACTAATCAATCATTAAATTTGTTTTGTTTTTGGTTTAGCTGTTTTGTCAAGGTTATATTGGGATTTCCCTGTCTACCACCACAGCTGCCTCCTCTAATAAAACAACACATGTTAAGCGTGGCCTCTGTTGATCCCACATTTCTCTTAATTACTGTGACTTTTCTTCATCCAAAAACTATCTGAAAGTCTCCATTTCTCAAAACCAGACTGTCAACCAGTGGCTCTTGCCGATCCCAAGCTTGAAGTGATGTTCATTTGTTGCTGCATCTCCTAGGTAGCGCAAAACATCATGTGATTACGTAAAAAGCAGCCTCCTGGTGCGGTGCAGATGAAGGATCAGGACTGGACCCAAAGACGCCTCCTCAAAACCAAACCAAAGCCACATAACCTCAGATAAATGAGGTGAAACCTTTAAAGGGAACTCTTAATCACATCCTCACAAAACACGCCTGCAGAGGTTTTGCGCTACCTGGAAACAGAACACGTAAACCACATGTAACGTCTGCACTGTTGATGTTGAGTTTAGACCTTACGTCTTACGAGAATAAGCCATGACTTCTCTTCTGGACAGTGGGAGGAAGCCAAAGCTTGTAATTACACTGGAAAGTTAAGAGCGACAGAAGACAGAGACAGATCTGCTTCCTGCGGCTTAAATGACAGCACGCAGTGAAACCGGCACAGTTTACGGTTCGTAAGTAGGAAAGCATTACAGCAGACTTGAGCTCCACACAAATACATAAACCAAATATTCAAGATGCAGGAGGACCAAATGTAACAATTTGGAGATGTGTAGTGGTTACAACCCTATCTACATATCCAATGTCAAATTAAAGTAAAAATAATGATCAAATGATGTATTTTAAAAAGCCAATATGGTGGACTAATGGCATACAGTCCCAGGAAAGTATGCCAGAGTGCAGTAGTCTGATGCATTTTTCTCACAACTAACCTGAATCAGAATTTAGGCAAATTTGGTGTTCTTTTAGTGAATCGGGTGCTACAACAAACCAAATGGCATGTTTAAATAAACCTCAGTTGGGGGCGCGATTCATTCTTAGCAAATTCTCCCTCTGGGTTCAGTCGAATTGTGGTGGTTGTTCCTTTCTAAACTGTTCATTACAGAAGCCCAAATATTACGCAAGGAAACCCATAGGTGGTAAAGAAGGTTGGGCAAGACAACAAAGCAAAGTTTTCATTAATTAAAAGCAATATTTACACACCTACTTCACAAATCTCCAAAATCAGATTGAGGTTTGATACCTACACTCCAGCTCTTGACCAAGTTACGACAATGCTTTATTTCACTTGTTGACCAATTAAGATCACGATCTTGTGTTGTGAAGAAAGAGGGCTTTTGAGGACAAGATCACACTGTTTAACTCTTTAAGTGTTTTTCTTTGGCATTAGCCAATGTTGACTTAGGTGTCTGAGGAGACCACAGATGGGTCATGAGTCTGGTCTGGAGCCCGTCTCTGCAGGATGCAAATGGAACATGCGGACAGAAACCGATGATGAGATTGTGTTCATTAGGCAGTGTGTAGGTGTGCCCCTGACCCTATTTCACCTCAGAATGTCAGAGTCTATTAGATGAAAACACAGCTCCTGCTGTGTAAGGGTTTAGGAGCCATTTTGCAGACATAAGCAGGTGTGTTGAGAAATGAATTATAGGACGGAAGACTTGTAGGAGGGTAATGAATGAAGCTTAAATTTCCAATGTACATTTGTGTATGTGGGCTCATGCATCCATAAGGGATGCTGGTGTTACCACTAGGCTTCATAGCGATCACAAAGTACAGATCCACACACTGCTGCAGAATTGCAGAGTTAACCCAAAAACGAAAGTTCTGTCATTAATTATTAACCATCACATTGTTCATCTTTGGAGCACAAATTAAGATATTCTTAGTGAAATCCGAGAACTCTCTGACCCTCCATAGACAGCAAGGGTCCTTCCACATTCAAGGTCCAGAAAGGTACCAAAACCTCGATAAAATACTGTAATTTTACGAAGCTAAAAGAATATTAAAAAAAAAAAGTTACATGGACTAATTTAACAATGTTCTTGTTACCTTTCTGGACCCTTGGTACCTTTCTGGACCCTTGTGGTAGGACCCTTGCTCTCTATGGAGGATCAGAAAGCTTTTGGATATCATCAAAAATATCTTAATTTGTGTTCTGAAGATGAACGAAGGTCTTACAAGTTTGGAACAACATGTGGGTGAGTAATTAATGACAGAATTTTCATTTTTGAGTGAACTATCCCTTTAATGAAGATCCTCTGGATCAAGAAAATGTTCTGTCTCTTTAATTTATTGAAATGTCTGATATTTTGTGATATTTTGTCATCAATGTACGTACTTTAAACTAGCTTCACCAGCAAGACTTCCTTGGTCAACCAGCTTCAAAAGAAAAAACGCTTACCAACCAGCTTCACTAGCTAAGATATACATGGCTATGCTGATCAACCTACTATACTAAAACATTAACAACAAATGTAAATCAAGTCTAGATTAGAATGGAGATTAATTTTGGTCTAAACTGGTCTTTTTAGCAAGACTGGACAACATATTAAATTTTTAGAGGACATTAGTGAAATATCTACCAAATTTTGTGGGCAAAAAGTTGAAAAACCGAAAGAGATGAAGTCACTTTCAAACCAAGTTTAACTCACTAAACACACAAAATCTGCATGGGGAAATCATTCACCCTCATGCAAAATTCCTGATTGTGTGGATTCATATTTGTATTGGAATGAATGATTCAGCCTGCAACAATTTGCTGAACAATGGTAAATTTAACCACGCCTTCATGCTAAACGTAGCAAATTACATAACAAAATCCAGAATGGTTTTATTCCTTACATTCCCAGCAGGCACACAATGTCACAAGATGTTAATATTTGGTTCAAGTTAAACCAACGTCAAATACTAAGGTCAACCTGATTTTCATTCTTAACCAAAATACAACGCCTGTCCGGCGTCGGTCCAATGTCAAGCTGACGTTATATTGATGTCCGCTGCTTGCTAGGCTCATTTAATGAAAACAAAAATGACTACTCATTTTTAATCATTAATAAACAGTTCTATACAACTTTTTATGCTGGCTTGTGCCTGTACTGGTTCATATTTCTTATATAACAAGTATAGAACCTAGGGGTTACATTACCACGGTGAGACTGCGTATGATGGGACTGAGCAAGAAGACAAGGTGTTGCTGAATTTCCTGTCTTCGTTCCAACAGGATATAGAAGAATTCCACAAAACCAAAAGACGCCAAGAAGAACCCCAGCAACTGTAAAAGAGCAAAGAGGAATACAATTCATATCAGGGTGAGAACTGAGTCACTCTCCCGGAAGCTCCGGTTGGCAGTGACTGTAGAGAAGAGGTGCGATTAACATGATGACTGATAGGACTGGATAGGAATCTGTGTGACTCTAAACAAACGGTGGAACAACAGTATTTCAAACAAAAGATTTTAGAACGGAAGAGTGAAAAGTGACATCACAGCTCACTAGAGTGTTAACCACACTCATACCACAAACTGAGGTTACACACATCACTCTTTTTTTATTGTCTTTTTTGGCAACCAAAGCGTGAACTCGACCCCTCAGTCTCCCCAGACCAACACGTTCACTTTGTTTTAACACTCTGGTTTGAGTTTTATAGCCCACAAAGCTGGTACTTTTGAGACCCGGACAGGCTTGTATAACATTAACAGGTCTTAGCGGTCTGTCTCACCAGCTTGGCACTGCAGAGCGAAGAGAGGGGCAGCCGACCTCGGCCATGGCAGTACAGATGAAGGCAGTAGAAAGGAGAGAGGACCCACAGGTAGATGCACGGAGCCCACACCAGGACTGTGTTCTGGAAGCAGTTGCTCAGTTCTGGGTTATGCGTGTACCATGTCTGGTTCCAGTCCTAGTGATGAAGGAGAGGGTGTGCTTAACTTTTCAATCAGTTTTATGATAATTGACAGTTTTCATTCTTTCAATGGATCAACACTGTCTTGATCCAAACCCTGTCCACATAAAAACCAGATATGATCTGAATGTTCCAGAACATCTCAAATAAGGTTATAATTTTGTATAATCTTGGCTTTGGTTACAATATCGGTCAATTTTTTCTTGTCATTGTTTATCTTGGCTCATCGCTGACTTTCTTTTATCTCTCTCTGTTACTGGGTGAGGAACAACTGAGTTTCAATTAAGTCTTCAGATTGGACTGAAGGAACAAATTTGTCAGAAATTCAGACAACTGAAGAAGCTTGTGAAATCAGTGTATTTAATTGCCATCTGCTAGTTTGTTTAAAATATTAAATGTCATGTAAAATAAATCACATTCTAAACTTTGACCACAGTGCATCATCTTAACTTAATGTGACACATTTATTAAATATTTCAACTCTAACTGAAAAGTCATAAAATGCAAGTACAGCAAAAACACATATATTCTGGTTCTTGACCAAATAATAACTCTAAAAATAATAACTCCTTACAGGTATAAATGTGACATATACAATATAAATTCACTGATTGATAGATCATATATATATGTATATATATAAAATCTTAAATAATATTCAAGATGTAAAGTAACATAAACCGTTTGCTCACCCATAGAGGGTCAAGTCCACTTAGACTGCATAAGGTATCCATTCACTCGTCTGGTCCTGAAGCTGTACCTATCCCTTCTGTGTATCCTGGTTCTTTAGACTGTTCAGTTCTGTTCTGTGCTGTGTCTGAGTCAAACTCTCCCCTCGTCCTGGGATCTCCTACACACTCTCTTTCACTTTTGTCACTGCTTGATTCTGAGAGTGTCTGGAATTGTCTGCTTTTTGACCACCAGTCTGACAGCTGCTTAGGTGGGTGGTTATATTCACTCTCTCCTCCCAGCAGTCTTCCTTATACTCTCTGTCTCTCCCTCCTTCTCTATTTATCTTCCTCTTTCCCCAACTCCCACGTACTTTAGGTTCTTTATCAAAACAGTACTGTGGTTTTTGCAAAGTTCTCTGACACCACCCGAAAAAAATCCCCACCCTTAACATAGTCCTCTCCTCTCCCCGTTTGCCTCCTATAAAACACTATCACTCTCAATTTCCCGCAAGCAGTCAACTCCATCTCAGTCCAAATGCAGAAAATGCTGCTAGTAGCACTCCAGTGCTATTTGTTTGTCTTTATAGAAGTGCAATTTTTCACTTTTCCTGCAGGTACCTGAGAAACACTTAGTAAGATCATACACAACCAAGCACGGCACTTTCCAACTTGTGTAATTTTATGTCCAAAGGGACTTATGATACACTCAGTCCAACCTGGAATTCAGTGCCTTGCATGCCTAATGGCAACATTTATTATCTCTAATGGGACTTGAATCCACAACGTTACTAGTACTAGTGGCTCTCAACTAGTGAACCCCAAATTGTGGAAAAAAGTGGAAATAATTAAACGAAGACAACTATACGTATTGTAAATTAAGCTTCACTTTCTAGAAGATAGACAACCACCTGACAAGTGCTCATTCACAACTACGGAGGGTTAGAGAAAAAATGAAAATATCACCCAAACTACATTAAATACAAAGTATATTGAGCAGATAGTTTAAATAAATTTCTATTCAATCATTTCTAAACCATTTTGAAAGCTGTATTGGGTCACCACTCATTTGTCGAATAAAAAAGCTGGGTCCTGACTGACGCACAACCAGATCACTTTGCGCCATGTATGTCAGTAGGAAAAAGTTCTCATGTAACGTTTTCGCCATATTCACAACAATTACTCAAGCATTTAAATGTGTTCCTCGTTCTACTGTTGATCCGTTCCAATCTAAACTAGGAAAGCGCGTGCCCACGGCTAGTCATATACAGAACACGCTCCATATATATGTCCATATAAGGGCTTTCCGTACAACCTTACCTTACCTCTCCCGTCCGCTCGAGTTCTGTCTGTCTGTCGCACGCAGCCTCGTCTGAGAGCATGCGAAGTCTCAGATCTTTGAGTAAGTGGTGTTCTCAAAAACATTTGAAGGGAACCCTGGGTATTAAGACTTGTATGGCTTAATATAACGTTAATTATATCTCTTACTGAAATATGTAGCAGAAAACCCATAAAACATCCACATCGTTTTTTTTTTGTTTGTTTGTTTTTTTGTTTTTGACATATTTTTAACTATGGGAGCGCCATTATTTTGATGACGTTAAATGCCTGCACTCTGTAAGCTACTGGGCCTAATTGTGGCTATTTTTACTACAACACAACTTGGAAAATAAAATACTGATACGATGCCACATTGTGCAGCTTTTGGTTGTAATTTTTAGTCAAAGGGCAACAAGAGAAGCGATATAAGTCTTCACTGCTTTTCTAGCAATAAGAAGAGGAGAAAAGAATGTGAGAACTTCCTAAAGACCTGCTTTTAGTAGACCACAGCTACTGAAAGAGCTTACAAACAGCAGAGACAAGAAACGCTAGATGCCATCCTGGCAGGATGTAAATATGCCAACGCTTGTCATGATGCTGCAGCCACTGAAGGAATTTCTCAGCTCAGGTTTCACTCGATCTCCGGAGGCATTTAGACTCCTTTCGATGGAAAAATCGATGGTACAGCATTTAGTTTAAGCCTACACTACACTTATTATCGCTACCTGTAAGCTCTTTCAGTAGTTGTGGTCATCATATCAATATTTTATTTTCCGAGGTGTTGTGGTAAAAATAGCAACAGGTAGTGGCAGTAGCTAACCGAGTGCAAACATTTCACGTCATTATGTCCCATAGTCCAAAATATGTATAAAACGATTTGGATTTTTTAAATCCAGTAAATCTTTTATGGGTTTTTCTACTACATATTTCAGTAAGAGACATCATTTACGTTATATTAAGCCATGCAAGTCCTAATACCCAGGGTTCTCTTTAAAACAATAAATAGTTTTTATATCGGACTATGCATGTTCGTGCTTGACCAGTTGTGGATAGGCGTATACTGCCAGTATTTCGTTAATTGTTACTCAAAAATAATTAATGCTTTTTAGAGCTATAGTTATTCAATTTGTATCAGCAAAGTTTAAAAATGGCATAAAAATTGTCTAAAAATTGCAAATTACTTACCTGCTGAGGCCACCATAAGAATGTGATTTTTGTGTATGTGATTGCAGTTGTTCCTATACATTGTAAATGATGAATACCTAACTGATAAAGCATGTTTGTACACAGATTCTTTGCACAAATATATTCATACACAGTTAGTGAATGATACTTGTGCAGAAAACTATCCTAATCAATCAGCCTTATAGGCTTCAACTGTGTCATGTTATAAAATGTCTTGCTAAATTTGGTCTCAAGCAGAACTTGCGAGAACTGCAGGCCTGCACCTGTTTGGCATGTCTAATGGATCAAGTGTGTTTAAAAGAGAAGCGTTCAGGCATTCTGTTGAAACTAGACCAAAAACGATCCACTGAGACATAGGTTTAACACAGACGTACTCACATAATGCAATACGTACACATTTTCACACACAGAAACTTATTCACATAGGCACCCAGACATTCTCACACACAGGTTTGTATTACTAGACTGGCACAAGTTAAACAGACGGTCAGACTGATATTATGTCTGTCTCTTTTGAAGCTCTCAGTAGTCTGTTATGAAGTAACATCAGTCCAACAGAAACCCTGGAAAAGGCCCGTACACTGGTGGAAATTTTTAGGTCGACCTCAGTCAAGGAGATTCTGCACAGACATGGAAAAAACGATGGATGGACAGTCCTTCCCACAAGTGCTCCCTGCGGCCAGTCGTGTGTGTGAGGAAAGCTGTATTGTGTTATTCCTCAAGGTGAGAGAATATGTATACATTCAGGCTTTATTCTTTTGCAGCGCCGTATAAGGTCTACTCATAAAAGGCATTAAAATAACAGGTCTCATTTCTGGTCTACTCACATAGATTGATCTGGATCCTCAAGATTCATTTCTAATGACCAGAATGTCCTGTAAATTGTTAACAAAGAGGCCTCTGAAGGGAGCTCAAAGGAAAGTGATAAAATAGCAGCAAGAAGCCTCACTGGCACAAAGGAGACAGATATAATCAGTCCTGGTTCGCTAGCTGCCAATTTTGCCTCTTAGTTTTCATTGCTTTTAGAGAATCTCACAAATCAAGCAAGAACTGGTGCAAAATGACCAAACTCTAGACTGGTTTTTCAATCATTTTAAAGCCATTGTAATTTAATGAAATGGTGTGGTCAGAAATTAAAACAGGAAGACACCTAGGACTAATGGTTCTTAGGAAACAGAGAATTTCATTTTCATTTTGGGTGTGTTAAAGTGTTCCTTTAACTAAGGTGGCAAAACAACAGTAAATCATTTGAAACAGTCTGAGAGTTCAGCTGCTCTTTTGTATACATTTTTATAAAATTTGCACACTTTTCAGTTGTACTATCGACTCTGACTTGGGCTTTCATTGGCCAGACCACCTATAGAAAAGCCAAAATTGCAAAAACATAGCATTATACTGTCAGAGCAACTAAACAGAGAGATGAATTGATGCATTCTTCCTGGTCAACCATGAATCCACCAGGGGTTTGGCAAACGGACTCCAAACAACAATGACCATCTCATTCTGTCTATAGTTTTGAGCACTGCACTTATGGCAGTAAATGAGGTGAAAAACTTCATGAAATGACAAAATGCCTCATTGCTATTGCTTGATAAAGCTGTTGCTGATGAGATTATTTACATATGATTGTAGCACTCAGAGAAACAACTGTCGTCGTTTCCCATTCAAAGTACTCAAATCAGCATGACTGCCCACTTTTGTTTTTGTTAATCAAGACCAGACAGTAAATAACAGTCTTACAACCAAACAAGTTAAAGTGGCATTATCTTTTTATGCTGTGGGGTGTGGCCAAACAGTTTCCCACAGATGAATTGTGTGTATCAAAATGTCACTACATATAGTGTTATGCAGCATGTCCTGTGCTCACCGCAAGGACATACACATTGTTATGACCGTATGTTGCGTAACTGGTCTGTGGTGTTGAGTGGGAAGCTAAAAATAGTCATGTTACCAAAATTAATCGTAAACGTCACTTAACCAAAGAACTTTGCGCTTCTAAATTTATACTCACCCATATAGCAATTTTGTGAAGGAAATGTATTTCATATATAATTTAAATATATATATTATAAATAGCACCGCTTAAGGAAATTATTTTTCAGTTTGAAAATGTATTGCGTTTAAATCCTCAAATGACAAAATATGCTACAAAGTGTATTTCAAGTGGAAAGAAAATGTTATTTAAAATATAAATGTTATTTAAAATATATTTTTGGATAATACAATTACATTTGATTGAAAATATGAACAATGAAGATTGGTCTAACATTATATGAGGGAATATAAATCACTAAAATGTACCTAAAAATATATTTCGAAACAATAATACTTTTAAAATAATTTAAAATATTACCAAAATGTTTTTGATATATTTAAATATATTTAAAATATATTTTAATTTAGAATTTTTTTCTGCATGGGAAGATATTTTTTTAAACAGAAAAAATTGTTATATCTTTCGAACTGAAAATTATAAGCATTTTCAGTTAGTAATAATATGTTTGTCAAAGCACAAAAGTCAGTGAAGTGGGTCAGATTTTTACAAACTGAAAATATCAACAATATATGAAGAATGGTCAGAAATTATGAGTAAATAATTTCTATTTATTCTAAATAAAAACTAAAACATACATAATTTAAAAAGAAGTTATATAAAGTATATAAACATTATTATTATTTAGAATATTTTATAACTTATAAATGCAAACATGTAAATTTTATACAATTTTTAAAAAATATATTTAAATTAATGCTGTCAAATGATTAATCGCGATTAATCACATTCAAAATAAAAGTTTTTGTTTACATAATATATGTGTGTGTACTGTGTATATTTATTATGTATATATAAAGACAACACACATACAGTATATATTTTGAAAATATTTGCATGTATTTACATACAAATATTTCTATTCATATAATCCATATCATATATATAGAAATTTAATATGCAAACAACATTTTTCTTAAATATATACATGCATTTGTTTAAATTAGTGCTGTCAAATGATTAATCATGATTAATAAAATCCAAAATAAAAGTTTTTGTTTACATAATATACGTGTGTGTTCTGTATATTTATTATTTATATATAAATACACAGTGACAGAACACACATGTATATTATGTAAGCAAACACTTATTTTGGATGCGATTAATCATTTGACAGCACTAATTTAAAGATTTTTTTCTGCATTGATGTGATTTTTTTTGTTAGTTTCATCTTTCAAAATGAAAATCAAAGCCGTATGGACTAGGAAGAGATTTAACATGGAACAGAAAGCTAAAGTCAAAGCAGTCCAAAGAAACTTGGATTGTTGCCACTTTTAGCCAAAAAGTGTCTGTTAAGCTGGCATACAGGAGAAACCAGGGTGTCTGTTTGGCAAAAATAATGAAAGAGCATTGGTACACTACTTCACACTCCACTCCATTTCCCTTAGGCCCTCTCTTTCTCTATCTGTCTCTCTTTCATTTACTCTGGAGCGAAAACAGTCTAGAGAAAATAATGGTGTCATTTTCAACCTACTCTCTCCAGTGCAGATAAATATAGCTCTGGCCGCAGAGGTGCCAAACCCATTAAGACACAGCTTTTGGTAGGAAGTAAGAAAATATCTTCTTTTTTTTTAAAGAACCATCATAAAGTCTGTGGCAAAGGGCCAAGGAGTGGTAAATCCAGATGTGTCAGCCTACGCATGCAATTATGACTTGTGTTGTTTTCTGCCACACTCTCCCCTCCCTCCTCCCACCCTGCTACGTCGTCTGCCCCTTCTCATGATTCAGAAGGGATCAAACGTCTGGCTATGTGCTGTCAAGGTCGTCTGAGTTGATGGTTTTAAGATTTTGACGGGTCTGACGTCTACAGACATGTCTCACAGGTTTCCTCAAAACCTTTCCGTGATATATTTGCCACCAGGCTTTTTTTTAAAAAAACTGAATTGTGAGTTTAGACATCTGTAAACTGGCAATGTAGCTTATGATATGGAAACACACACATATATATGGTGTTTCCTCTTCCTTGGTCATGTCTTATCTTGCCAGAGCATGGCACCCTTTGGATGAAAATGATTAGTATAGCATTTTTCAGTAACAATCTGTCAATCTGTGGGGAAAATTTCATCTTATCTCATACAGTCCACTGTGTCAGAGATCATTATATACATTTTTGCTGAGATTTTTGCTGATGAAATGGATGGAATTCCACGGTAAACACAAAGGAAAACCACAGAAGGAAGAGTAATCGCCTGCTAAATTGCAGACGCTATAAATGGAGGGTACCTCTGTCTGGATTCCTTTGGATGAGATGAAGGTTTACTCTAACCGGAAGTAGATGCGTCAAGATTTTCATCACTCCAGTCAGTCGCCTAATTACAGGCTGGTTAAACGAAAATGTATCTTAATTTTATGCGTCTATAAACTCGCCATATAATTACGTCTACATGGCAGGCCTATCAACAAATGTAACACCTTTATATCAGAGACAGAGTTGTTACTCTTTCTGACATTGCCACCTTTACACCCTATTTATATCTAAGCCTATACTGTATGTATAGAAGCACCTAATGTAAGATGATATAAGAGGCTATTTCTTTTGATTTAAAAAAATAGAACAAATTAGGCACATTTAGAACAAGAATCTTAATATTTAAAGGTCCATCTAAGTGCTTTGAAGCATGCAGCGTTATTCCATGTGTTGTAATTTCAACTGAAACAGGACGACAGGGTGGGACATATCAAGCAGCCCCGCCCCCTTTTTTTAAAAATAGCCAATAGCGTTTTGTTTCACAGCTTAGGCCAGAGCCGCTGAGCTCAATAAATTCAGTGTTGCCAAGTCTGCATTTTTTCCCTCGGAATTGGGCTACTTTAACACTGTTGCCACAGGTTGTTTTTCTTGTATATTCAGCCTTTGAAATGCGAATTGTACCAGGGAAACCCCACCAAAAAATGTGCATTTTACCCCTCAGAATGCGATTATACTGGGGGACCCCCTTTGAAACACAGTTTGGCAGGTTTTGTTGTAAAACCTGGCAACCCTGGCCACATTTGACAGCATATGATAGCCACAATCTCATCCATATCACTAGAAAATATAGCACTCTGTGTAGAATTCAAATGGGTCCGATATGTTTTGTAGTCTGCGCCGATTCGTGCATGTGATCCGTTCTCTATGCTATTGTGTCTCTGGACCAGAGCAGACTGCGTGTGCTGTGGTGGTTTGCGTGACACATCGCAAAACCGGACTTCATTCGCCTAAACGGAATGCATATTTACACTATCTGAATCATTAGCCACATTTAGAACAAGAATCTTAAAATTTAAATGATGTAATTAAAATTTGATGTAATTTCAACTTAAAAAGGAAGACAGGGCGGGACATATCAAACAGCCCTGCCCCCTTTTTTAAAACAGCCAATAGCGTTTTGTTTCACAGCTTGGACCAGAGCCGCTGAACTTGGTAAAGCCGCATTCAGTGTTGACAAGTCAGCGGTTTTCCCATGAAACTGGGCTACTTTAACACTGTTGCCGCAGGTTGTTTTTCATGTATGTTCAGCCCTTGGAATGCGAATTGTATCAGGGCAACTCCAACAAAAATGTGTATTTTATCCCCCAGAATGCAATTTTTACAGGGGGGGACCCCCTTCGAAACACGATTGGGCTAGTTTTGGGCTAGTTTTGAGTTGCAATTGGGACAGGTTTTGTTGTGAAAACCTGGCAACCCTGGCCGCATTTGACAGCCACAATCTCATCCATAACACTATAAATTATAGCACTCTGTGTAGAATTCCACATTTAGAACAAGAATCTATTTAGTGTTTCATTTCACAGCTTGGGCCAGAGCTGTTGAGCTTGGTAAGGGTGCATTCAGTGTTGACAAGTCAGTGGTTTTCCCATGGAATTGGACTACTTTAACACTGTTGCCGCGGGTTGTTTTTCATGTATAGTAGTCACCATTTGAAGTGGATCAAAACCTTTCATCAAAGTTGTCCTAAAACCACAACAATACCTGTTCGTGTCTTAGGACAACTTTGATTAACTTTTTTGATCCACTTGAAATGTTGATTCAGTCCTTAGAATGCGAATTGTACCAGGGCAACCCCATCCAACAACAAGTATTTTACCCCCCAGAATGCGATTTTTACTGGGGGACCCCCTTTGAAACACGTCTTCTATTACATATTAAATTAAATCTTCTATTACATCATATAGGTATTCGTACTAGCATTTAATGCTACAGTTTAATGGGTAAATTAATTTATCAGAGACAGAAATTCAACAAACTAACACACACACACACACACACACACACACACACGGTTGTTTTTGTGAATTGTTGGGACTTTCCATAGACTTCTATAGTTTTTATACTGACCAAATGATATTGTCTATCCCCTAACCCTAAACCTAGCCCTCACAGAAAACATGTTTGCATCGTTGCATTTTCAGATTAACATCATTTACTATTTTTAATAATTTGACATGTTAAAAATTTCAGGTTTCACTATCCTTGTGGGGACATTTGGTCCCCACAATGTAGCAAAAACAAGTACACACACACACACTGTTAGACTTATATTTGTGGATGTAACATGAGTTGATCTGCAGAATGTGTGGTGAATGTTTTGTCCAGCAGTGTTTCTTTCACAGGCTTTTGGCTACTTCATTTTTTACTAACCACCAGATTGCGCTGTTTTCGGCACATTCAAAGCTTTGAATCTTTTCCCGAAACAGTTAGGGAAAATGTCAGTGCTTTACGAGGCTTCATTTGCCCATCATTACTGTCAACGGTTGAATGAATGAGTGTCACATCCCGCTTGTTTACTCGAACCGAAAGACGCTCCCACTTTTCACGCAAGGCCTCATGAGGCGTAGGAAACTTGTGGATAGAGTGTTTTCACGACGCGTCATCAATCGCCCATATTGCCGTCAGTGAACGTAAACAACACCACTGAACCGAACGTAACTCTCATATTTTCCCGCTGAAAATGATCAATTACTGTCTGTTTCGGGCTGTACTAAACGGTCGGACCGTGAAAAACATTTGGAGTTCTACAGACTGCCAAAAGTTATAACAAATAAGGAAGAAGAGTGCAAAAAACTGAGGAACAAAAGGTGTTTGTGGTTGGCCAAACTGAACCAGGATTTCCAGGGCAAGAATCTTGACAACATTCATGTTTGTTCTTATCATTTCAGGTTAGGTAGGTAAAATATTAGGCTAATATCTTAATTAATACTGCTCATACATAGAGTATCTTTACCACCTATTAACTGTAGTTTGTCAAAATATTGCACCCTTTCCTGCTGACTAAGTGCTTCTCTATGTGATTTAGCAGTTTCCACACTTTTTTCTCTGGTTAAAACAGCATAAATTAACAGAACAACGTATTCAGGAGTATGTTAACTGTGCAATCCTTGCTGTTGTTTACATCTGAATATGGCCAATATGGCCGTGCATCCGGGAAACTGACCAAACCCTCTATTTATAGTGTAGGTGCAGGACTTTTCTGATTCTAGAGAGCATTTGATTGGACAGAAAGTTTGATGAGAAGCTGAAGTGCAGGCTGATGTCATCAAAATCATTGATCCACTTTTTTTCCAGTTTTTTAATGTTTATATCTTCTAAATGCAAATTTTGTCATTGTTTTGGAGCGTAGTTACTTATAGATAACCTTAAGGCTAACATTTTCATACTAAAAGCTAAAAAAACTTCGCTTAAAAGGGTCATCGGATGCAAAGTTCACTTTTACATGTTGTTTGAACATTAATGTGTGTTGGCAGTGTATGTACAAATCTACCCTATAATGATAAAAATCCATGCAGTGGTTTTTAATTAATCTGTAAAAAAAATAATATCCCCTTTTTCAAATCAAGCCATTCTCAGAGGCCGCTCCCACAATAGTTAATTGACATGAACGTTTTACCTCAGATCAGCTGTAACAGTCAGACCTCCATTGTTTCAATGCCGGAGCAGGGATGTAAATTAGACAAGAATATCTCAGATTGAGGTGTTCTGTTGCTGGATGTAACAATGAACACAGTGGTCATCATTTACTCCCGACATCTGAGCCGCTGAAGATGCAGTGGATTACATTTGTTTGTGAAGGGAATGCACCTCCCAATCTACATAAATGAGTCTATGTTCGCACAAATCATTCATGATCCAGCTTCACCTACAGCAGAAGTGAGTATAAGGTTTTTTTTATGAATCTCTGCAATCACCTTTCCTAATAACATGCTAGTTAGCAAGTTTCGCTGCTAAACACGCTAAATGCGGCTAAAGTAAACAATCTCTCAGAGCAGCTCCTCACTCCATAGAGAGAAGAGAGGGGCGGGGCGAACAGAGCTTATTTGCATTTAAAGGAACAAGCCCTCAGAATGGGATGATTTTTGCAGAGCTTATTTTGAGAAGGTAAAAAGGGTGTTGTTTTACACAACCATTGAGAATTTTTAACTAAAGTATATTATAGACTTTTCAGTAAGACCCTAAAGAATCATATCAACTTGTGGAAAATGGGGATCCGATGACCCCTTTAAGAAACTGCTATATGTTTTACCTTTCATTGTACAGACCGCCAACAATATCTTCTTTGACCTTTAAGGGCCTGGATGGAAACCTTGGTATTAGAGTATTATTCTTTATAGAGTCAAGGAGTCCAAAACATTGGTGGCCCTCCCTCGCAACACTAAAAAAACACTTATCATTTCCTCAAAGATTATTACCTATTATATTGTCATTCTGCCCATTAACAAATCAGATTTTTAAGGGAGCATTGCAATTTTAAAGGGGCATGGAAGAAGGCAGCATGTGTGGGCCACATCAGAATGGTGCATCACTGTGTCATTAAGGCTATTGCCTCTTATTATTCCCAAACTGCAGATCAAAGACCAGGCACATTGATTGAAGACTCCAAAAGCTGCCGTCCACTCACACAGACCTATATGTGCATCCATATGTAAAACCTGCATACTACGCTCGCTAACTAAAAGAACAATGCTGTGCAAGACTTTGAGTAAACATCGTCCAATTACTTTTAACCGCCTTTAATAGGATGCTGTGGCTTTTTACAAACTATAAGCAGGCCGTCTTGCTCCAAAATAGAACCTTGTGGAAATCCGTGGGATCGGCCCGCAGACAGCTCACTGGAGCCTGTTCTGTAATCCAATGGAGAATACCACCTACTCAACCATGCTCAGTGACGTACATCCATTCATTTATGACATAATTCGTGGTACGGACTCATGCTACACAAACACGACTTAATGTTTATTGGCGTGCTTTGGCTAAAAATATTTTTGCAGGACTGAGGCATAAGCGGGAGCTATGAGTCCTTTATGAGTGTTTCTCCACAAAGAGTGAGATTGTTTAACTAAACACAAACAGGAATGAAAATCAGCATTTTTTGTCGTCAGAATATTTTATTTTCTTACTTTCCACAGCTAATTGGGATCAGATGGAGATCTAAAAATATTTCAAATTATTCTGGGTTTGGTTTTATACTTTATACCGTCACCGGTACTGAGATTTTTTACACGGTTCTGATAATTACAGTACCGTACATATACGTCTCCATACATACAAAGCCACCCTGGTATGACTATATCAAAAAGGCAGTTTGAAAACAATTGTATTTGTTTAATTAAACATAAAAGGACTGAACTTGTATTTTCCCAAATTATACTTTTTTACTGTCTTTGTTTTTTTACTGTTCATGGTTTTGTTTATGACAAATGGCACAGCTGTCATCCAGATGGGCCGTACTGCAGTCTGTACAGGAGAGGAGGGACAGCACTGTAACACAGAAAAACCTTTAGCAGGTATAGAGTACTTACAGCACCTTCACAAATCAGAATATTGTTCCTCCTGAATAAACACATTAAAACAGAAAACATTAGATCATGACTTAAAATAAGATGTTATTGAGAAAAGTCATGGTTCAATGAGCTCACTGTTTGGAGTGCACTTGTGCTGTATTAAATGGTCCAGAAAAAGATATTTCAGTTTTCTCTTGTGACCGAGATTCTCAGGCATCTCAGACACACCCTGACGGTCATGGAAAATTAAAACTGTAGGTTTTCAGAAGAAAAGACTACCCTCACAATTGCACCTTTTAAACATGTCAGTGGCGGAGTGCCTGCAATTTGGAACAGTATGACATAACAGGAAGGTCATGACCTTATGACAACCCAGCTGTTTGTTCTAATAGGGAAGCAAGGGGGAAAATGCTAAGTGCAAATAATATAGTGTAACTGATGACATAATTGTAAATAGGGAAGAGGGGAGACAAATCACTTCCCTCACTTTTTGCAGCTGATGTTAAAGGCTGTACATCAAACACTATAATATTTTGCCACAAATGCATCTGTAACTTTGTAACTTGAAACCAAAAGACAAAAATGAGTTGTTTGTACATGAGTTTGTTTCTTCAGTGGAACAGATTTGGAGAAATTTAGTATTACATCACTCACTCACCAATTTATCCTCGGTGAATGGGTGCCGCCAAAATGAAAGTTCAAATGTCTGATAAAAAAAAGTCTCCACATGACTCCAGTCTATCAATTAACATCTTGTGAAGCAAAAAGCTGTGTTTGTAAGAAACAAATCCATCATTAAGACATTTTTAACCATCGCTTTTGGCCAAAATACGAAATAATAATCCATGATAATGCTTTCTGTAGTGAAAAAAGTCCATCCCCTATTGTCCTCTTACATCAAAACCCACCAACATATTTGTTTAGAACTGTTTTGGACTGTTGCAAATGGTGCATGATCATGCAAGGTGCATGATCGGTGCACATTTCTCTCCTTAATCAGGCAAGATGAGTTTTTCACTGAAGAAAGCAATGAATAGAGGTATTTTTGAGGTTTTTTAAGTTAAAAATGTCTTAATGGTGAAGCTTCTTACTTTATAAGACATTTATTTATGGAATGGAGGTGTGTGGATTACTTGTGGATAATTGTGATGTTTTTATCAGCTGTTTGGACTTTCATTCTGACGGCACCCATTCACTGCATCCATTAATAAGCAAGTGACGTAATGCTAAATTTCTCCAAATCTGTTCTGATGAAGAAACTTATCTACATCTTGGATGGCCTGAGAGTGAGTGCTTTTACAGCAAATTTTCAATTTTGTCAACTGAAATTGACTTTAATGAACATAGCGCAAAGGGAACAAGTTTCAAATCAGACCCAATCAGAATACTGTGCCCTCTTCAAGTTGGGTCACAGGTCCTTTTTGTCAATCTTAATACTATTTTAAGGGCATCTTTTCCAACATCTGCTGGTGCAGACAGAATCAACTGACATAAGCACTTGTATATTATTTTGTCGGTGATATGCAGACTATTGCTTGTTTGCCGGCTCATTGTGAAATCTGATTCATCCCAGTCAGCCACAGGGAGGTTTGTCTGGACATGAAAGCATGCACCCCACAGCCAGGTGCAGATGCTAAACATGCTGGACAAGCCCCTGTCACCTTCTCCTTCAGTAGTCGACTTGTTACAAGAGCGCAGACAGACGCAGTGGCACGTATTAGCTTACATCAGCCTGCTGAATTCCCACAGTCTGCAAGAGCAGCCTGTTTTTAAGCGGTTTAACAAGGTCTGCAGATGAGAAGAAACATTTCTGAAGGCAAACTCTTCAATATTGGCGGCAAAGCTTCTCCTCTCCCTGCTTAAATAGTGGACTATAAAAAGAGGTGTGCATCTGTTGGGAGACAATGCAAATTTAAATCTGAATTTGATTCTTGTGCTGTTGTCTTGACTTTTATGAGTTGGTTTGTCTTTTCCAGGGGGATACCACTGAGCAGCAATAAAATAAAAAGTTTTAAGCCAATATTTAAACTTGAACCAGAGTTACATAACAGGCGTAAACCAGTAACCCAGATTCTGACCACAGTCTATTATACACAATAGTTTTTCCCCTGAGTTTGCTGGGCTACGCAGGTGATTTTAAATCTTTCAGATTCTCTTTATATTAAGAGTCTTTAATGTACTAATGTTTAAATTAATCATGAGATACGGTGAACTTATTGTGTATTGTGTATGTTTTTACATTGTACTTTAAAAAAAAAAAATCTGAAAAGTTACTCATCTTCAAGTCATTTAAGATCCACTTCCACTCACCAGTGAATCCTCTGCAATGAATGGGCGCCGTCAGAATGAGAGTCCAAACAGCTGATAAAAACATCACAGTAATCCACAAACATTCCACACGACTCCAGTCCATCAATTAATGTCTTGTGAAGTGAAAAGCTGTGTGTTTGTTAGAAACAAATTAATCATTAAGACATTTAACTTCAGTAGTCCATAATCCATAACACATTCATATTTGTTTAGAACTGTTTTTATTTTTATTTTTTTTCAATTGTGCATATCTGCTGATTCAGACAAAATGACTTGTTCACTGGAGAAAGCATATATTATGGATAGAGGACTCATATTTTAGCTGGTAGCAACGGTTTGAAGTTATAAATATCTTAATGTTGGATTTGTTTCTAATAGGCACAGCATTTTGTTTCACAAGAAGAGTTGTGTGCATTACTTGTGAATTATTGTGATGTTTTTATCAGCTGTTTGCACTCTCATTCTGATGGCACCCATTCACTGCAGAGGATCCAAGTAATGTAATGTTAATTTCTCCAAATCTGTTATGATGTAGAAACAACCTCTGTTCTAGAGGTGGTATAATCAGAATAGTGGCCAATCAATTATATTCACACAAAAAGATACTACAAACTCTATATGGGACAAAATGACACAACACCAGATGTTGTTGCAGTGGTATCTGTTAAAACAGTCTTCCGTCTAAATAAATGGTGAGACAATTGCACATATCACTCCCTCAAAAACAATCAAGAAAATTCCAGAGGTTATACTTCAGTGTATTGCACAATGAAAGTTATTCATCATTCAAAGCATTTAAAGTACATTTGATTATATGCTTTATAAATTTTGCATTAATTGGCTGACACGTTGACTTAATGTATTATATTTTATTGACTAAGTAAAACAGTAATCACAATTATTTGCCACCAGGGCTCGAACTGTGGCAACATAAGAGTGGTGAGCAAAATGCAAATACAACCAGTCAAAAGTTTTTTTAATGTTTTTTAATGATGCTAAAGTTCAGCTTTGAAATCACAGGAATAAAATACATTTTAAAATATATTCAAATAGAAAAGTTATTTTAAATAGTAAAAATATTTTAAAATGTTACTGTTTTTGCTGTACTTTGGATCAAATAAACGCAGGCTTGGTGAGCAGAAGACACTTCTTTAAAAAACATTAAAACTTTTGACTAGTAATGTACATATTTCATCTCCAAATGCATTAAAAACTATTAATAAAATTACTTACTACATGTGCTACTATGTCTGTGTTTTTAAACTGAATACATCACATGGCTCTTAACATACGTTAAGGCAAGAGTTGTCATGTCTCCTGCAGCAGTACAAACAAATAAACTAAATTTTGCATGGAGCTCTTAGACCACAGGTATGTCTAAAAGGCTGTCTGACCAGAGCCTTGAAAGAGACATGAATGTATTACTTTTTTCCACACTTTGAAAACTCACTTAATGCTTTAAATATACTATTTGTCTGTGTAATAACATAAGCTGGTCCACTTTATATCATTAACTACGCTGGAGTTGTCAAATACCAGTAAGAAAATATACAGTTGTGGTGCATAAATTACATGTTAGCTGCAGCCACAAACATTTGCTAGAGGATTATTCTAATATATTTCACCGCAAAATGATGGATGTCTCATTTTATGTATCTTGATTAATTAAAGATTCATTTCAAATATAACACTGTACTACTTTTTTGTTGTTGTTGTTGTTTCCTGAGGCAACCGCTCTATTCCCATTTAAAGTTCAGACCCTGTTTGATCTCACATTTTTTACATTACATCATACCCCATTTCAACACTCTGTTTAAAGCTGAAATTGTCTTGTCATGTTGACCTAGCTTCAGTTTCCCATAACTAACTCAATGCATTATCTTTACAGAGAGACTTCTACCTACAGCTCAATGTTTACCTAATGCCAGTCGCAGTTCCATAGCAGTCAGCACCTTCTTTTTTCAGATGGCCAGGCTCCATTTTTATCACTGCAGTGAAATATATGCAGTATGTCTTAATCTAAGACACAGCTACAGAAGCCACGGAATTTACCGGCTGACTTGGATGAAACATCACATTCTACACTTCACCAAAGGCATGTAAACTGGACGCCTACGGTTTACTCACCATGAAAATGACTTTGAAAATTCATTTGCTGATTTGCTAGAAAGTTCCACTAATTACAAAGGGTGGAATACAGCCTACCGGAAGGGCCAGAAGTTTACCCTAAATGCAAATTGTTTATGTCTACACCACTGAATTGTATCACTGAGGACGAGTGTTCAACTATAGGAGTAGCATTTAGCTATGGTAAACTTTTACACTCACTACCAAATCAGGTGGAAAAAATGTCTGGTGCTGGAAGTAGGTCACATGATGCAAGTCACCGACAGTTTAGCAGTTGTCCTACTGACATCTCAATAAATAAGAATGTTGTGGAAAAGTTCATTTATTTCAGTAATTCAACTCAAATTGTGAAACTCGTGTATTAAATAAATTCAATGCACACAGACTTAAGTAGTTTAAGTCTTTGGTTCTTTTAATTGTGATGATCTTGGCTCACATTTAGCAAAAACCCACCAATTCACTATCTCAACAAATTAGAATATGGTGACATGCCAATCAGCTAATCAACTCAAAACACCTGCAAAGGTTTCCTGAGCCTTCAAAATGGTCTCTCGGTTTGGTTCACTAGGCTACACAATCATGGAGAAGACTGCTGATCTGACAGTTGTCCAAAAGACAATCATTGACACAATTCACGAGGAGGGTAAGCCACAAACATTTATTTCCAAAGAAGCTGGCTGTTCACAGAGTGCTGCATCCAAGCATGTTAACAGAAAGTTGAGTGGAGGGAAAAAGTGTGGAAGAAAAAGATGCACGACCAACCGAGAGAACGGCAGCCTTGAGAGGCTTGTCAAACAAAATCGATTCAAGAATTTGGGTGAACTTCACAAGGAATGGACTGAGGCTGGGGTCAAGGCATCAAGAGCCACCACACACGTCAAGGAATTTGGCCACAGTTGTCGTATTCCTCTAGTTAAGCCATTCCTGAACCACAGACAACGTCAGAGGCGTCTTACCTGGGCTAAGGAGAAGAAGAAATGGACTGTTGACCAGTGGTCCGAAGTCCTCTTTTCAGATGAGAGCAAGTTTTGTATTTCATTAGGAAACCAGGGTCCTAGAGTCTGGAGGAAGGGTGGAGAAGCTCATAGCCTAAGTTGCTCGAAGTCCAGTGTTAAGTTTCCACAGTCTGTGATGATTTGGGGTGCAATGTCATCTGCTGGTGTTGGTCCACTGTGTTTTTTGAAGTCACTGCACCCATTTACCAAGAAATTTTAGAGCACTTCATGCTTCCTTCTGCTGACCAGCTTTTAAAGATGCTGATTTCATTTTCCAGGAGGATTTATCACCTGCCCACACTGCCAAAAGCACCAAAAGTGGGTAAATGACCACGGTGTTTGTGTGCTTGACTGGCCAGCAAACTCACCAAACCGAGGTATTGTCAAGAGGAAAATGAGAAATGCAGATGAGCTGAAGGCCACTGTCAAAGAAACCTGGGCTTCCATACCACCTCAGCAGCACCACAGACTGCCACAGTCACCTCCATGCCACGCCGAATTGAGGCAGTAATTAAAGCAAAAGGAGCCCCTACCAAGTATTGAGTACATATACAGTAAATGAACATACTTTCCAGAATGCCAACAATTCACTAAAATGTTTTTTTTTATTGGTCTTATGAAGTATTCTAATTTGTGTGACCCATGTACATGCACTTGTTCTTTTGTGTTTTTTTCATTCTCTCTGTATACCCTTTTTTCTATTTCTGTTGTGAGATGTATATATTTGTATTAATATGTACATAATTGCAAAATAAAAAAAAAAACTTATTTGTGTGACAGTGCCACCTATGGGGCATTAAGATAAATATTTAAGAGTTTATAATACATCAAAAGTAATATTTTGTGATACGTTGCTTTACAGTTTTCTTAGTTTGCTATATTCGTCTCCAAAAATACTAATCTCTGTGACATAATGTAGCCCACCAACATCACACAACCAGCACGAACGTAGCGACGCGATGACGTCACTTACATGCGCCACAACCTTCAGCGTTATTATATGCTTTTTCGCTTTACAGTTAGATACATAATTGTATAATTTCTAACGTTGGACATGCAGAGAGCCACGAAGTGTGCTGTGAGACTGGACCTTAGTCGTGCTTTCTGTCCGTCAAACGTGAGGAACTGTCGTTCAGTAAACAGAGGTAAACGTGTGCATGTACGTGAGTGAGCTCATGACAGCTGCTGGATCACACTCTGATGTTAAAAAAACAATTCCTCGAACTTCTTCTGTAATACTGCTTAGGTGATGGCTTGTAGTGATGCCCTTAACATAAGAATAAGTGAATAAGTGAAACTTTATATTGTTTGGATTTATGTGACATGGTGATATTTTATTTTGAAAACTGAAAGTTTAGATTAGAACTAAAATTAAAGTAATATTTTTTGTTTGTATTGCAGTTTGTATTACTTTGCTAACTGGGCACAAAATAAGGCCTTTTTTGTTTTAATCACTGGTTAGTTTTGCATAACATTCAGAAATTTTTGATTGTTGAACTAAAATTAACATTTTCTATTGTTTTTGTATAGTGTTTCTATTTATTTCGTATGTTTGCTTTTTTCAACCCTGTTAAAATTGTGTACATATCTAATTTATAACTAGTATAAATCCCTGTTAACCTTTAACCTGAATAATGTCATAAACAATAAATTTAATATTTAATATGTAATTGTTTTGCATCCATAGTGTAGAATAAGTCCAAACTGTGTTGTCTCTTTGAGTTATATCAAAAAATGTTGACACTATGACTTTATACAGAAATGCTCTCTTTTTTTTTTTCTTTTTTTTTGGGGGGGCTGTTTCATAGTTTGTAAAGTGATTGCTATTATTTTAAAATGTGGAAGTAGTAACAATAAACAATGTAGGGCTGGTTATGACAAAAATCATAATTGTCGATTATTAACTTGAAATTGTAATTGCGATTTATTAATTACAATTATCTTTGAAGCAAAGCTATTTTTTTTATTGTTTGAATCAACTGCATGGCACATTTTTATATATAGTTTCTTCTTTAAATATAAAAAAGTACCAAATGTAAAAATGAAAACAATGAAAAAAAACCCCTTAAGATAACCTGTAGGAAAAACACACACACACGCAATTATGTAAGTGGAATTTTTTATTTTTATTTTTTTGTAATTGCGCCTTTGAACGATTACATAATTGTGACATCTGTAATTGTAATCACAATTAGAAATTTTATTAATTGTGCATCCCTACTGAGAAGGTGTGTTCAACCTTTTGCATATTTAAGGGCAAAGTGAATGTGCTCTTTGTCTTATTTTGTTTGTATTTGTGCAGCAAATGGCTCAGTGTTATGTAGAAGATACAGTGTCCTTCCTCCACCACATGACAAAGAGGAGAAAGCCATGCTGGACAGTATGTTGAGGGTTGACCATGCAGGAGAGTACGGAGCCAATCGCATCTACGCTGGGCAGATGGCAGTTCTTGGAAGAACTCAGACAGGGCCTCTAATCCAGGTACTGAACATCATTCTAATGCAAATATGTGACCCTGGACATTTTTTTGAAACTGATTTTTATAAATCACCAGTTGAATAAATAAGCCTTCCATTGATGTATGGTTTTTATGGTGTTAGGATAGGACAATATTTGGCCAAGATAAAACTATTTGAAAATCTGGAATCTGAGGGTGCAAAAAAACAAAATCTAAATATTGAGAAAATTTTAAAGTTGTCCAAATTAAGTTGAAGTAATGCATATTACTAATCAAAAATTAAGTTTTGATATATTTACGGTATGAAACTTACAAAATATCTTCATGGAACATGATCTTTACTTAATATTCTAATGATTTATGGCATAAAAGAAAAATGGATCATTTTGACCCACAGTGTATTATTGGCTATTGCTAATATACCCGTGCTACTTATGACTGGTTTTGTGGTTAAGGGTCACATATGAAGGTTAATGCATAGCTGATTTAAATATACTTTTCACATTTGCAGCATATGTGGGACCAAGAGAAAATGCATTTGGAAAAGTTTAATGAGATCCTGGGTGAGCATCGGGTTCGACCAACATTACTGTTGCCGTTGTGGAATATCGCTGGGTTTGCATTAGGTATGTTTATAACTATGCATGCTTATTTTCTTGCTTTTGCACTATACTTTGTAATAATTTGCTTGTACCCTTTGTGGTTTCAGGGGCCTGTACTGCTCTCTTGGGCAAGGAAGGGGCCATGGCCTGCACTGTTGCAGTGGAGGAGAGCATCACAGAGCACTACAACAGCCAAATTCGAACATTAATGGAGGCTGACCCAGAGAGATACACAGAGTTACTACAGGTAATGTGTGTGTTTATTTCACAATTACAGCTGAAGTCAAAACTTTACATACACCTTGCAGAATCTGCAAAATGTTAATTATTTGAACAAAATAAGAGGGATCATACAAAACACATGTTCTTTTTTTATTTAGTACTGACCTGAATAAGATATTTCACATTAAAGATATTTACATATAGTCCACAAGGGAAAATAATAGTTGAATGTATAAAAATGACTCCTTTCAAAAGTTTGCATACACTTGATTCTTAATACTGTGTTGTTACCTGAATGATCCACATCTGTGTTTTTTTTTGTTTAGTGATAGTTCATGAGTCATGAGTCCCTTGTTTGTCCTGAACCATTAAATGCCCGCTGTTCTTCAGAAAAATCCTTCTGGTCCCGTAAATTCTTTGTTTTTTCAGCATTTTTGTGTATTTGAACTCTTTCAGACCATGCCTGTATGATTTTGAGAACCATTTTTTCACACTGAGGACAACTGAGGGACTCATATGCAACTATTACAGAAGGTTCAAACACTCACTGATGCTCTAGAAGGAAACACAATACATTAAGAGCCAGGGGAGAAAACTTTTTGAATTTTAAGATCAGGGAAAATTTAACTTATTTTGTTTGCTGGGAAATATGTAAGTATCTTCTGTATCTTCTGAAGGGCAGTACTAAATGAAAAAAAAAAAGATATTTAGGCAAAATAAGAAAAATGTACACATCTTCATTGTGTTCAAAAGTTTTCACCCCCAGCTCTTAATGCACCACTTTTCCTTCTGAAACATCAGTGAGTGTTTGAACCTTCTGTAATAGTTGCATATGAGTCCCTCAGTTGTCCACATGTGTGAAAAGAAGGATCTCAAAATCATACAGTCATTGTCGGAAAGGGTTTAAATACACAAATGCTGAAAAACCACAGAGCTTGTGGGACCTGAAGGATTTTTCTGAAAAACAGCAGGCAGTTTAACTGTTCAGGACAAACAAGGGACAAACTATCACTAAACAAAACAAAACAAAAAAAAAGAACAGCTATGGATCATTCAGGTAACAACACAGTATTAAGAATAAAGTATTAGGAATAAAATATATTTTGGTAAAATAATTAACAGTTTGCAGATGACTGAACAATTGAATAATTTTGACTTCAACGGTAAATGCACACTTATAGCATTTATAATCACCACTTTATGCAAACCATCTACTTTAATAAGCATATATTTTTTGAGCCAAATGCAAAAAGGTAGATATCTAAAATGCACACTGATGCGTAAACTAATTGTTTTTATTCAATCAGCTTATT
Organism: Labeo catla; assembly: GCA_012976165.1. NCBI lineage: Eukaryota > Metazoa > Chordata > Actinopteri > Cypriniformes > Cyprinidae > Labeo > Labeo catla. The sequence goes on from VONZ01000080.1 coordinate 379,943, forward strand.
AAAGAATTTCGTGATGATGAAATAGAACATCATGACACAGGATTGGAGCATGACGCTGAGTCGGTGAGTTTGATATGTTGGTTTGCTTGTTTGTATCATAGGAAATATATGTTGTGTAAACATTTAACAAAAATCTGTTTTTCACTCTATAGGTACCAGGATATTTTCTTTTGAAAACAGTAATACAGGCTGGCTGTAAAGCTGCTATCTATATTTCTAAGCGTATTTAGAGTCATTTAACAACGCATGACATGTAAATATTGTTTTGTTTCTGTCAGTCGTGTAAGAAACTGATTTAAGGAGAGCATGTTTTGAAAGAGTTTAATCAGTTTATGAGGTGCTGAAAAAAAAAAAAAACTTCTGACATCTACAACATTTGAAACAATTTTGTAATTAAAAATATAAACATAATGTACCTTTTGTCTTACAAAACTCTTTATTTGCTCTAATTAAATGTGCTCACAAAAAGGACATCCTTAACAGAGATGACATCATTATTACAGCACAAATTCATACTTTGATAAAAAGTAAGTTTGCAAGTAACAAAATATGAAATGCATATTATCATGCATGTTGTCTATATGGCGCCACTTGGTGGTCATAATATGCAAGATGCCTTAAAGTGGTAGCCCCCCCCTAAAAATCATCATCTACTCACCCTCAAGTCATTCTAAACCTGTATGCACTTTTTTCTTTTGTGAAACCTAAAAGAAGATATTCTAAAGAATGTTGGTAACCAAACCACTCCGTTCACATTGACTTCCAATGTGTGGACAAATAATACAATAAAGGTCAATAGGAACCAAACTGCTTACCAACATTCGTTAAAATATCTTCTTTTGTGTTCTGCACAAAAAGGCACAAATGCAAGAAGTGTAATGTATAGCTCTATAAAAATCTACTTTGCTATAAAGATCAGATCTCCATTGAATGTTTGTCAGAATGGATACAACACAGAAAATTAAATCAGAATAGTAGCTAAAAGTGGAAGACATTCACTTTTATGTGTGTACCAAATACTTTAATTTACAGTGCATATACAGTAGTTGACATTTAAAGTGGATCAAAACCTTTCATCAAAGTTTGTCACAATTGTTTTGATTCACTTCATGTTGACTACTGTATTTCCTGGAAAAAAAAATCATGACCTTGTCAATGCTACCACTACATTACACCACTTGAAGTATAGGAACATGAAGACACATATGTAAATGTCTCACAAATGTAAGTTCTCACACCTACAAGCAGAGATTCAGCTGTGCAGTTTGTCTTTCCTGTAAAGTAATTTTCCACCTCACAATGGATCAGATGTTTCAGTGTTCGGATGACATCACCTTCCACCCATACAGCACCCTGAGATAAACCACCGCCGCACTCTAGTTCACATATATAAACGCTGACGTGTGTTTATAAATCATAAATCATGTCCCCCGGTTTAGCTCCTATTGCACCTCACTCATAAATTTCAAAAGGTTTGAGAAGAGGTTAAACAACAGTGCTCTGATTTTGTTTAGAATAGACATTGTGTAAATGACAGCTGTCAAACCTTGCTGAGATGCCACATTGCTGCATTAGATGTGTTCATTTCTCCAAAGCATCACTATAGGTTGGATTTCAGTGTGCGATTATTTAAATTAATCTCTTTGATTAGACTATTAATATTTAACAGGCAAGAGATTGATTAGTATATTTAACTTAAGTAACATAAATAGCATAAATCAGAAAGAGCTTTTATTGCCAAGTATGCTTGCGCATACTAGGAGTTTGTTTTAGTGTCATTAGCTTCCAGTACACAGAGACAACAACAACATACAGAAAATAAACATAAGATGACAACAATATAAATTAATTCCATACATACATGCTGCCTGAAATAATTTATATATATATATATATATATATATATATATATACACACATATATATATATATATATATATATATGTATATATTAAGGGTGTAACGGTACACAGATGTCACGGTTCCGTGCGTACCTCGGTTCGAGGGTCACGGTTCGATACGATTTCGGAAAAAAAAAAATCTACTATGCTAGGTTTCTTTTCATTTATTTAAACAGACAATAGTACAAATTACATTTTTTCCACCTACATGGGAAAATACTAAATATTATATAAAATTAATGTCATATACAGGCTATAAAATCTCTACATATATACATACAAGGAATAAATACTTTAATACTTGAAATATATTTTAATGTAGTTAACTCATAGACAAGGAAAAAACAGTGCGACACGTAACGTAGCCTATATTTGTTGAGTTTCAGTTCAGTTTTGTGACAGAAAGGAAACTCAAATGGCAGAAAGCGACATCCTATTTGTTTTTTGTTTAAGCTGATTTTGCTGGTATGAGGAAAGTTGAAGTAATCGCGCCAGCGCACACAAACACAGAACATATCACTTTCAGGCTTGTAGCATTGCTAACTTAACAGCGCAGTAGGTACTTTATCAAAATAAAACACAGTGAACCAAACATCAGCGCGCCCGCATCACTGTGTCACCGTTAGAACGTGACTGAAGTACAAAGTCTGTAATTTACATAATAAATAATAGTTTAGCATTTGGATGCATAGCAAATATGGAAATATTATGGAATATTTGGATTTGTGCGGAATGAGAGAGGTAGGATACAAGAGCACAAAGCCCCATTTCGCAGACAGTTGAGTGCGCAAGCCTTAAAAGTAACGACCTTTGCCCGTTCAGAATCAGCACATTGTCACTGTCTAGTGGTCTTTGTTTTCAAGAGCTCAACTCCTGGCATTCGCTGTTCTTCTGCCGGTGGTTATCAAACAGCGTTGCATTACTGCGGGCGCCCCTTCTGGATTGAGTGTGAATTGCCTGTATTCGTTGTAAGGCCTCATGCACCGAACCGAGATGCCGTTACACCGTTACATATCGTTACACCCTTAATATATATATGTGACCCAGGATCACAAAACCAGTCGTAAGCGTAATTTTTTCAAAATTGAGATTTATACATCATATGAAAGCTGAATAAATAAGCTTTTTATTGATATATAGTTTGTTAGGATAGGACAATATTAGGCCGAGATACAGCTATTTAAAAATCTGGAATCTAAGGGTGCAAAAAAATCTAAATATTGAGAAAATCACCTTTAAAGTTCTTCAAATAATGTTCTTAACAATGTATATTACTAATCAAAAATTAAGTTTCATACATTTACAGTAGGAATTTTACAAAACATCTTAATGGAACATGATCTTTACTTAATTTCCTAATGATTTTTGCCATAAAAGAAAAATCAGTAATTTTGACCCATACAATGTATTTTTGGCTGTTGCTACAAATAAACCCCAGCGACTTAAGACTGGTTTTGTGGTCCAGGGTCACATATTATAACCTGGCAGTTTATAATGGTTTTATATTTACCTGTCATTACATTATGGATAATGAAATATTGTTTTAAAATATTATTTTTCTTTCTCTTTTTTTTTTTTTTTGACATATATTGTTTAGACCAATGAATATTATTTATTTCTGCCCACCTACTATCTGAACAACAGCAGAATTTGCGCATCTTAAAGCCCATCTGATTGAGTCAGGGGTTTATTTCTGTTTTAGATTAATAGTGCTGACAGCTTCATTGCATGATGTAAGATGTTTAAAAAAGCAACAAGTATTGAACTGCATATTTGGCATCTAGATTGTGTGACAAAATTACCATAACATAAAAGCATGAGTGATGAGTCCAGTCGAGCTGCAGGTGTTAATACCGGTAAACCATAAAACCGACAACTATATTATCTAACTGTTTAAGAGAAGAGAGAGAAAATACCAAAACTTTGAGTCAATGCACAGATGTGTTCACAAAAACTGACATCATAAAATTGGAAGGATATTAAAATAAAACTAGACAATATTATTGTACCATTTACTTTTCTCCAGAAGGAAGCTTTTTTTATTCCCAATGCCTGTGTTCCAGATTTACCCATTTGTCATAGACCATAAATGTATTTTTATGTTCCCAAAAACTTTTTTTGAGCAAATTTCTTTTCTTTTCTTTTTTTTTAGTACACAATATTTAGCATACAAAGCAGCCTATTTACAATAATTACAATTTTCAGTTGCCACACATTAAAATTGGGAACTGTCAACCTTTATGTCAGCACCCCAAATACTTAACCATGAAGCTTCCTACAATAATGTCCCACAGTGCCAGAGCCAGTAGTAACCACAGAAGCAGATCCTGTCTTTACCATTTCATTCTGTCATCATAAATAAAACATCAATCTGTCAATTATATTTGACTATGTTAATCTCACTCACCTCACAATCTGTTTTCTGCCATTTCAAAGTTTTAGAAAAATCTTCTCCTGTGCTGTGTTTGCATTAAGTTTAGCATACATCTTCTCAAAATCCTCATGACAATATGTTCAGTCAAGTTGAAAATTGGTATGCTTCTTCCAACGGGCAAATGCCAACGTATTCTTCAAATATCACTGGGATAAAACAACAAACATGGCTGCCAGCAGCCAATAAAATGTTTGCAGCTAATAATGTCAAATATGGTCACTGGGTTTGTAACTATTGTCAAATCAAGTGTGTGTACCAAGTTTTGTGAGAATTTGGTGCTATAAGCAGTAAACAAAATTTGGTACATGTGGAAAACAGGACAGTCTGATGAAACACGCCAAATTTCACTACTTTCTGATCAACAAGGGGCTAATTTTGTATGATCACACATTTATATCAATGTGAATAACAGATGAGAAGCTGTAATACCAATTTTGTCAATTGATAAATCCTTTAAAGGGGTCATCGGATGCCCATTTTCCATAAGTTGATATGATTCTTTAGGGTCTTAATGAAAAGTCTATAATATACTTTGGTTAAAAATTCTCAATTGTTGTGTAAAACAACACCCTTTTTACCTTGTCAAAATGAGCTCTGCAAAAATCATCCTGTTCTGGTCGAGGTTGCTTTAAATGGTAATGAGCACTGCTCGTCCCGCCCCTCTCTTCCCTCTGTGGAGTGACGAGCCTGTTTACTTTAGCCGCATTTAGCCGTGTTTAGCCGCTAAACTTGCTAACTAGCACGTTATTAGGAAAGATGATTGCAGACATTCATAAAAAACCCTTATACTCACTTCTGCTGTAAGTGAAGCTGGATCATGCACGAACATAGGCGCGTTTATGTAGTTGAGAGGTGCATTCCCTTCACAAAGAAACGTAACCGACTGCATCTTCAGCGGCTCAGATATCGGGAGTAAATGACGACCACTATCTTCATTATTACATCTAGCAATACAACACCTCAATCGCTCAATCAGAGATATTACAGAGAATTTCCATCCCTGCTCTGGCCTCGAAATTAATTAATGTTAAAACAACATGTAAAAGTGAACTTTGCATCCAATGACCCCTTTAAGATCTGATCCATTTTTTCCATCAGTTTAACATCTTAACTGTCGCCCGTCCCCTCAGGACGCACAAAAAGCTTTCTTCGTTGCCTTTTTCCCTATCACGCTTTAGAAATCATGAGAAATTACATATCAGTAGAAAACTTAAAAATCTCAAAATTCATCCTTTGAAAGTCATTTTAAAATCAGACATTGCATTACTATGGAAAAAGTATATGAAAATCATATTACAAATGTTTTCATTCAGGAATTATAAAAATTTAAGTTTGGATAGTGCATGTTTACGTCTGTGTTCAAAAATGGGTGTGACAGTTAAAGGGTTAAATTCAGTCAGTCGTCTCTATCATGCAACTTCTGTAGGGATTCAGGATGTTGACGCAAGACAATTTTTACAAGTCTTTTAACATTCAAGAATGGTCATTCATTAAAGGGGTCATCGGATGCCCAGTTTCCACAAGTTGATATGATTCTTTAGGGTCTTAATAAAAAGTCTATAATATACTTTGGTTAAAAATTCTCAATGGTAGTGTAAAACAACACCCTTTTTACCTTTTTACCCTTTTTATCCCATTCTGAGGGATTGTTCCTTTACATGCAAATGAGCGTTGCTCGCCCCGCCCCTCTTATCTTACTGTGGAGTGACGAGCCTGTTTACTTTAGCCACATTTAGCTGCGAAACCTGCTAACTAGCACGTTATTAGGAAAGGTGATTGCAGAGATTCATTTAAAACCCTTATACTCACTTCTGCTGTAGGTGAAGCTGGATCATGAATGATTTGTACAAACATTGACGGATATATGTAGATCGGGAGGCGCATTCCCTTCACAAACAAATGTAATCCACTGCATCTTCAGCGGCTCAGATGTCGGGAGTAAATGACGACCACTATGTTCATTATTACATCCAGCAATAACACCTCAATCACTCAATCGGAGATACTCTTGTCTAACTTACATCCCTGCTTCGGCATCGAAACAATGGAAGTCGACTGTTACTGCTGTTGTAGGGCGGGTCTGAGGTAAGACGCTCATGTCAATTAACTATTGTGGGAGTGGCCTCTGTCAGTGTGAAGCCATCTGAGAATGGCTCGATTTGAAAAAGAGGATATTATTTTTACAGATTAATTAAAAAACACTGCATGGATTTTTATCATTATAGGGTAGATACATACACTACCAACACACATTAATGTTCAAACAGCATGTAAAAGTGAACTTTGCATCCGATGACTCCTTTAAAATAAAGTTTTTTATGCATGTTTATGCATAAATTATGTGACTATGTTTTGGATCCTGTCTAACTGTATGTGTCTGGAGAAGAGCTTCGCCTAAACTCACCTCTCAGAGGAATCCACTTTTATATTGAGGAAGTCAACAACAAGAACAGACTTAAAAAAATTCAAAACATTATGGCTTCTGTATCTATGAAAAATTGTTGCTGTAAATTTTGAGCACGTTGTAATATAAATCCACACAAATCATAAAAACTTTCGGATGCAGATCATTTTGTTTCTTGGCAACACCAGAGGCATCCAATGAATCACTGACTATAATATTAAGCACTATCTCTAGTTCACATCTCTCTGTCAGGTTTGTTTCGAAGATGAACGTGTAAGATCATTTTTGTACTGTAAACCCTAGTCTGCTGTTATGTGGTACAGTAAGCTGACCTAACATCTCCTCCAACGTATACTGTCTCTGGTTCATCACATTAATTCACAAACTCTCTTGTTATTTACTCACCCAAACATTTAAAATCTGTTTTATTTTCTTTGTTTTACAGAACACAAAAGCATATATTTTGCCCATACACTGAATGCCTCAAAATAGTTGTGAATGAATAAGACAATTCTTTATATACGGAATAATTTATATTCTTCATTCTTACAGGTTTTTATTCCATTCTAACCATTCAGTGTTTTTTCTTAGATAATACTGTAGTGTAAAATAATAAATACTGATTATAGACCATAATTACTTTTTGACCTTTAAAAAAAAAGAAAAAAACAAACACAATACTTGTTATTTTAGACCAACAAGTATGTTATCTTAGCCTCTATAAGTACTAGTCTGTACTGACCGACTGTTTACCATTACATAATCAGTCTTATTTTTCTTTTTCAAATTAGACCAATCTACGTTTTTATGTAACTGACTGAAAGTTACGTCCAGAAAAAATGAGATAGCTAACTTAGACCAAACAAGCATTTTATGCAATAAGCCACAGATGTTATTCTGGTGCTTTTGATTGGTTCTCTTGTGTTAATTTGCGGTGCACAATGTCTGCCAATTACATCAATCCACATTGTCCCACGCAGCTTTAGGCTACAACCTGTCTGAGAGTTGCCACCATTGCAAGAGATAAAACTGTATTTTAGTGCTGGAAACTTAAAAATCAAAAATTAGAATGATCCCAAAGTGAAAAGAGGTGCTAAAGTCTGATTGTGTGGGGGCTGGGCTTTAAAAATAAATTATTATAAGGGTAAAAAATATTCTTGGGATTCGGTAACATTTCAGGTTGGAAAATACACTACATATGATTCATTTTCTAGATACCTCACATAATTAGGCACATGTCAAACCTCCAAAAAAATCATATTTTCCCACCTCAGGCTTTGACGACCTTTTATTATTTTCAGTTTTTCAGATTTAGACACCTTTTTTTCTCAACCCTGTAACAAACTAAATGGGATTGGTTTAAAAAGGATTTTACACAGAACATTTATCATAATTTTCACATTTTTACAGGACTGAAGCTAAAAATACACAAATTGTGTATCTATGATGCTAGATGATCTAGGATGCTAGTCAGAGTTTAAGTGGACATATCAAAAATTCTATTTATAACAAAAATATGAGTTGTCATAATTTTTGGTAAGTATATATTTGATGAAATCATGATTTTTTTTTTCATTAAAATTATTAATAAATAAAGTTAATAACTTAGCTTAGTTAGTTGCAAGTTTACAACTCTGCAACAATGAGAAATACATACATTTGTGACAGGGCTGAGTTTTTTAAATAAATTTGGCCACTGATTTTTAAGAGTGTACTTATGGAATTAACAAAAAAAAAAATGTTGAAAAATTAATCATTTTCCATCTTGATTTTATGTGACGGGGTTGAGCTGTTAAGCTTGACAGTACCCTCTGATACTACCAACCATTTTCTGCACCACTGTTAAAAAGACCTGAATGAGACATTTCTGGTAAATGATGTCACATATGAGCAGTCTAAATTATAATAGGTGTAGAATGCACTATAAAAAATGACAGTGAATTTAACTGTAAATTTAGAGATTGCAAAAATGCTGCAGTAAAATCCTGTTAAATGGTTAACGGTAAATTCCCCTACTACATACGGTGAAATACTGTATTGGACATTAGATTTAATTTTACGGTAGTATACTGTTTTTGAAGTGAAAAGAATATAAAATTTATGGTGAATAGCTGTAAATTGACATTCCCAGAATTCCCTGTGTTACATTTCAAATTTGATTTCGTTTGATTTTGATTTTGTTGTTGTTGTTGAAATAATTGTTTCTTCTTAGTTTTTCCTTCAGTTTTGTACATTAGAGTTGTATGTATCTAACGTTGTTAAATTAATGTTTATTGCATTATTTCAGTTTCATGTGTGTTACCATGATGGTGTTTAGTGTTTGTGTGAATGACACTGTGCACCTTCTATATATGTTAGTATTTAAAAGCAGCTTGTGATGGGTTTTGGTTCATCATCTGACTTTCTCATCACCACCTGCTTTTGGTGGTTATCAGTGTATTACAAAGGTACACAACAGATTTCAGTACTTCAATATGTTGGTTAACATTACATCAGTTAGTGAAATTTCAGTATTTACACGTAAATTTAAGTTGAAACAGTAAAACCTAAAATGTTGCTAACATATTTTTTTATGGTAAAATTTTGGCAACCACATTTGCCACTTTCTTACCGTAAATTTTATGGATTTTTTTCTTTTTTGCAGTGTGGTTAGTGTGACAGGGTTGAGTTCAGACGGAGGGACATAAGTCTGTTTTTTATAAAATATTTTGCAGATAGCACACAAATAAATGCTCACATTATTGCCAAAAATCACAGACCCTATGCGCATTTTGTTAATAAATTTCAAAGTACGATCTCAGTGAAGTGTCTCAGGGACATGACAAAATGATTTAAGACAGATATAAGACATTTTTTATGCTAAAAAATATTAAAATGCAATAATTATTTTTATTCATTATAATGGGCATACCAAAGTATTGTGAAAAGCTTTGAAAAATTAATTTTGTTGAACCACCACTTTAGAAAGTCTGGGGGACTGAAATATTACTGAATCCGAGGAATGACCCTATTCTCTTATTTCAACTAATTAGTGTTGAGTACTACTGCAAGGTTAACACTGCCTGGTTTACAGTTTTTCACAGTTGCTAAAACACTAAACCCCATTCTCTAAACCGAATTCTGAATAGCCTAAACCAGTTTGTCAATTAAATCACTCTTTCTGCAAAACCTTAAACAATTTTAGGCAGTTTAGACACTGTTTGCAGATCTCATGCACTCTTTTCGCAAAACTCTAAACACATTCTCACTCACTAAGACACAATTTGCTCTGTGAGTAATGTTTTTTGTATATATATACATTCATACACACACACACACATATATATATATATATATATGTAGTATGTAGTAATCACACCTAAGAAATCATACCTATATACATATATATAGACAGATAGATAGATATAGATATAGACATATACATATATATGTACACACATAGATACATATGTGTGTGTATTTTTCCTTTTTTTTTTTTTTTGGTATATTCACCGAACTTAGGTGTGATTTCTTTGGAGTGTGTGTATGTTTTTTGAGTGTGTGTATGTTTATGTATCTTTTTTTATTGCTAAATAATTACTAAATAAATAATTAATTAAATAATTATACAGTAAACATTCTTTTTTTTTTAACTACACTGGTTGCACTGGACACTGTGTTCTCCATTTTTTGATGTACTGTCTAATGAATGATCTGTAGTGCGTATAGTATTGACGAATATGTGTGTGATTTGAAAGCTTTGTTTGATTTTGAATAAAGGTGAAATGGTTTTGAAGTGATTGATTGATTTTGCCAGAAGAGTCAGGGGTTCTGTGAATTTAGTTTGAATATTTGGATTTGTGTTTAAGGTTTTGAGAAAATGAGTGATGGTTTCAAAAAAATGCGTTTTAGCATTTCAGAAAAACTGTAAATGTTTGAAAACGATTAACAGTTGAAAACATTTGTTAGAAATTTAGAGAAGTAATTAAAAAGTAATTAAATGTGATTAGTTACATCACTTTAATAAAGTAATTGAAATACATTCTGAATAGGGTAACTTTTAATCTGTAACCTATTACATTTCCAAAGTAACTTTTCCAACACTAACTGTGACTGATGGAATCACAAACATTATCATTTTTTTAAAAAAACATATTAAACAGAAATTTCCATGACCAAACTGTGGCAAATAGCTTGGCCACCAATCATTAGTATGAGTGCATGAGCATGAGTATAACGTTGGCGTTTAGAACAGGTGAGCATATGTTCGAACGTATAGATGTTTGTCTTTGTAAGTCATGACATTGTTTGAGGAGCCTACAGTTGTGTTGGCACCTCCAACGGCTGTGTTTCTGATCAGATGGAGCAGCTTATGTGAGGTCCCAGAGGGTGGCGTGACCTCAGGGAACATTAATCAATGGCTTTGACAGGAGTGTGGCTTCACTAGCATGACTTCAAGGCCACACTGCTGCTCAGACTGTCATGAGTTTGCCCAAGCATTTGATGAGGCCCCACACAACCCAACTATTGGTCACTAACAACACCCTTACATATGGATCCCAATAGCGCTTAGAATGTAGATACATTTATTTATGAAAATGTGATGTTGGGGTAAAATCTGGGCTGGTAACTGAGAGGTTATAGGATCAAATCCCATAGGTGATGACCACTGTGCCTTTGAACAAAGCACTTCAACCGGATTCGCAAGGTAAATGCCCCTGTAAAAAGTATACTGTAAATTTCCTTGGATAAGAGCTACTTTCCAGCTGATTCAAATCCAAAATCACAGTTTTTTTCCTTCACTGTGTGAGCTCTAGGCCTATCTTTGTTTGCAAGTTATTTAGATATAAGTTTAATGACTTATAGTAAATGCTTTTGGATATTATTCTTATTGAAATATAAAATAATCAATTGTTCTATTTAAAGTTTTATTTGACAACTTAGTTAAGCAATTGAATAAACGATGACAGGGAAGGCAGAATCCCAGTAAAAGAGATTCATCAGAAAGTATATGAATATATACATTTTTAATGGCACATTAAAATTAATTAATTAATTATTAATTGTTAATTAAAGATATCGTCATAATAGCTACACTATGAATTCAAAAGGGACTTTTCACTCAATTAGCTAAAAATACATCACAAGAGACACACATCACAATTTGTCATTTGATAAATTAACCTAAACGAATGCTGCGTACACAGGGAAGGAGTTTCTATGGTATCTACAAACAGTGGATTTAATCATGGGTTCATTATAGTAAAAATAACCATGTATTTGCTGGATTGATTACCATTTGTATAACTACAGTTTTAATATAAATACCAACAGTGTTGGGGAGTAACTGGTTACATGTAATGGAATTACTTTGTAATTTAATTACAAAATAAATGTAATTGTAATTAGTTACTGATGAAAAATACGCAATTAAATTACAGTTATTTTTGAAAATTTTAATGATTACAAATAGGGTTACATCTGATTTTTTTTAACACACACACACACTCACATACTGTAACATGGGGTTTGGGTTTTGTTTCATGTTCATGTTTCCATGTCTGTTATTTTGTATTTTATTCATGCTGTTTGTGTTTTGCTTCCTTTGCCCTCTTCTATTCCTGCTATTGGTTCTCTAGTCAAGTCAAGTCTTTTTTCATTGTTTGAATTACGTTTGGATTTTGGATTATGTTCTGTCTTCACTGTAAATAAACTGCACTTGGGTTCATCCACATCTCGCCTTCAGTGGACATTCGTTACACGTACAGATTTGATTGACTTCTTTCATAAATCGCATTGACTGCTCTAAAATGAGACACCAATGTTTCAAGAGTTTAGGACACAGAATAGGACACATCCTTATTCGATAACTGTTTTATTTTCTATTTGGGTTTATGCATATACTTTATTTTTTTAAGATTGTGTTTTTTTCCAAGGCATTGTTAGATGGCAATGTTTCCTGTCCTAACGATGCAAACATTAGATTTCAAAACCAAAATCACAGCTATTAAACTATTTCTTGTTAAGATTTTAAATCTGTATTTAACCTCAGAATGATCTCAAAATAAATAAGAGGTGTTCACACTGAATTTGTGGTGTCTGTGCTTTAAATTAAATTATACCACAGCTTTGTGGAATGCTTGATTCTGATTGGTCAGTCATGACATTCCAAGGTATGTTATTCCCCGATAACAACTGGTGAAAGCTAATAACACAAACTCATCCGGGCAACTTAAGTTAGCACTATGCGCTTGATAGTTTTTCTTGGTAGAAGCTTTGCATTTGGTTAGCTAATAAAATATTAAAACTCAATTCAGTATTATGTGTACAATTTCTTAATTCGTGGTGGTATCATGGACTCACTCTATTGTTTCATAGAAATGCAGCTGCTGCCATTTTTTGTAAACTGTAATGGATTGTAAGATAACTAATGTGTCACTTATGTGGTGACATGTTGTGTAATAAAAGTGGTATGACTGCACCGTATCCCTTAAATGTCTGTCTAGTTTGAACTTGCATCCAGCCAGTTGTTATCACAAAATAAAGATGTATATGATCCCTTACTTATTATAATCTGAATTCAAGTGATAAAGGATTTTGTAATCAGTGTTGAGTGCTACTGTAAAGTTAATTCTGCCTGCTTTAAATGTTTCAAAATGATTAACAGTTGAAAATGTAAATTTAGAAAAGTAATCAAATGTAATAAGTTACTTTACATTAATAAAGTAATTGAAAAGTTACACTACTTTTTACATTTTAAATAGAGTAACTTGTAATCCGTAACCTATTACATTTCCAAAGTAACCTTCCCAACACTGTCAGTAAACTATGGTTGGTTTAGCAAAACCATGGTAAATGTTTGGTTACCATGGTGTAACTACAATAACCTTTTTTTTGTTTGTTTCATTTGTAGTAAAACCATAGTTAATTTGCATAAGTGATACTACGTTCACTTGTCGGAATGACTATAATTACGTAAAACACTACATCAAATATTATTTTCTGTGTTCCCATGTGTTTTAACAGACTATTGTGTTTCACTGACTTTCCAAAAGACAAAAAAAGAGGATTAATATAGACCAGTCTGAAGAAATAGGTTACATTTTTAGTCAGTCCTACAGCAGCTGTATTATTGTCATGAATCTTGTCCTGATTCTCAGTCCGCTCGCCACCAGAGATCGTCTTGCCATTACACAGACTGTTGCACCACACCCCGGACTACATTTCCCATGCTCCACCTCACTCACCACGTTCACAGCTGCAGCCAATCACAAACGATATAAATACAAGGTCCTTCCCACTATTCTGGGCAAAGTATTGCATTCCGTTTAGCACTTTCTTTGTGTTAGCTGCCGTACAGCTTGTTCATCCTTAGTCTAGTTCAGTCGTGTTTCTAGTTAGTTTCTCCTAGTCTTGTTTTCTAGCCTGGTCATATCATCTTGTCTGCCTTCTGCCTGCCCTGGACTTCTCGTCTGTCATGGATTTAACCCTTTGCCTTGTCGTTTCGGACGCTGTTCGCCCCTCGAATGAACTCTAGTCTGTCTATTTGGATTACGTTTGCCTCGCCCCTTAGACTACATTTGCCGCTAACCGACCTTCGCCTGCCTTACGGATTACTCTTATGTGTTGCTCTAATATACCTGTTTGCCGATGTTCAACCCTGCCTGCTGTTTCGACTATGTCTTTTTTCAGTAAAGCTTTACTTATGGATCCGCCTGCTTCCTGTCTCCCTCGCTCCTTTACAATTATAATGTATTTATTCATTTATTTATTTATTTTCAGGGTAATAAAAATCAAAGTGTACAATGTAGTGTTAAAGGAGATCTATTATGCCCGTTTTTACAAGATGTAATATAACTCTCAGATGTGTCTGTGAAGTTTCAGGTCAAAATACCCCACAGATCATTTATTATATCATTTTGAAAATGCCTATTTTGTGTGGAAGCAGAAACACGCTGTTTTCATGCATGTCTCTTTAAATGCAAATGAGCTGCTGCTCCCCGCCCCCTTTTCCAGAATAGAGCTGTGCCTTTACAGTTTGTAGCTAAGATATTCTGCTAAAAAACATCTGTTTGGTTTTGATTATACTGTCTGTTGCACTGAAACCATGTGTTTTAAAGCCATATTAGTTTAAACATCTGTTATAGGATTTTCTGAGTGCACACATCCAAAGCACACACACAGAAAGCACCTGTCACACAGCATGTGAGTACTAAACTAAGTTCTCTTTCATGTCTTATACTGTTTAAACTGTCAAATACACACAAGTTTATGTTAAAAACGCACTGCTCTCTTGTCTCCTCTGAGGCTGGGACTCTAAATAGTGTTTTGTGCTCATCTGTGCAGACAACAACAGAACAGTTGTTAGCATGAAAGCCAGAAATGGCACACCGTTGATGCTTGCTAAAAACACAATGGCGGTGCCGTGGGTGGAAACATGCAGATTAAGGGGCGGTAATATTATAATAAGTTCCCCTTTCTACATCAAGGGGGGAGTGAAATATGAGCAGCTCTTTTTCACAAGCTTGCAGAGAAAGTCTTACCAAAACAAAGTTACTGGGTTGTCCTTTTTCACGTTTTCTAGGTTGGTAAATGCACCGAGGACCCAGTTATAGCACTTAAACATGGAAAAAGCCAGATTTTCATGATATGTCACCTTAAAAATGTAAAATTGTTTTCACGGTTGTTAGTACATCATAGGTCAAAGAACAATACAACACAGCAGGTGTAGTATGTTCAGGAATGTATTACTACACACCTGCAATCTTCTTCAGAAGTCAAGAATTCAGTACATACCATAAAGGCACAGGAATTCATACACAGCCATTGACTCTAATACACCTCATTTGGGTGTGAAGTCATGAGTTAAAGCTCTTGCATGATGAAAGTGACACTCTCGTGAAACCTTTAAATTCAAATCGCGCCACTTGTTTTCTATGGCTATTACATCATGGAGCCTGCCAAGACCATCAATCTCACTGACTGCTTGCAGAAGGTTAACATGTCATCTACCGTAATGCTTGCTTCAGCACTTGTCCTTTTAGTAGGCGTCTCACACTTTGCACCAATCCAGCAAAGCGTGAGATGTCAGTGTTGATGACAAACAGCAAATAACCGCAGAAGTGTTCTCAGCAAAAATCTTCGCTCGTCTTGGTGCTCACACTGTGAGCGTGCAAGTCACCTGCACCTTTGCATACATGTTTCTCTCTCATAAAATGCACTTGAGCACTGCTGACAGTCAGAACCATCTAAGCTTTTCTAATGATCTCATTCCTCCCATGGTTCAATTCAACCTACTGCTTTAGATGAACTTGGATCTACATGCACCGAACAACTGCCTGGTGTGTAAATTGTGGATGTTTAAGTCGCAAGCATTCAGCTTAGATGTTTAGATGATACGATCCCTTAAGATCATGACCTTTGCACATTACTGTGCTCTGAAAATCACATCTATACAGTACTCGGAGGTGCGGCATGCTTTGATGCCTGTCAGCTGAGAAATGCACTCGCCTGCCTTCAAATGCAGTGATGACACACGCACAGACACAGACAAAGTGCTCGGACCACTCGAGCACTCAATGTCAGAAACTGACCTTGGCTGTACATGTGAAAAACACATTCCAAACAAAACCGAGTCCTAGTTCTCCGCTGGCCACCCTATTATCCAGTGATATGGGATTGGTTTCCTTTTTAACAAAAACGAAACATTACTTCTGGTCACTTCTGGTCAGAGCGGCAGAGTTGCTTCAGGTTCAGACCCACAGACAAAGCCTGAATATCTGCAGCATCTTGCCAGCTTTTATTGAAAGAATCTATTGAAGCAGATATCAAAGACAAAAAAGACAAGCAATGCCATCTAAAAGCTTTTTTCAAAACATTCTGGCTTGTATTGGAAAATAAGGTGAAGGATTTATACCTTTTTTTCTCTGTTTTCCTGCATTTTGAGGTCTGCTTCGCAGATTGTTGCAGTGAATTCTGGGAAGAAAGGGGCAGCGTGCGTGCTTCTAAATACAGAAAGAATGAAGAATGTTTTAAGCTCAGTAGATCAAATTCAGAAATGTCATTTGATTAGCTGTTTAGACATTTTTGGTCTAAATATTTTCACTTATCTGGAAACACTTTAAAGGCTTCAGCTCTAACAATACAATGAACGGTAAAACATCTTGAGTCTGAAAGTTGTGCCTACAAGAAGTCAGGGCTGCATTTCCCAAGTAGTAGTAGATTGTAGATCTACTGCCACCAATGTTCTCTACAATCAACTTATCTCACAATGGTTTTTAAAACCGCAGCCCAGGGGAAGCAACTATTATATTATATTATATTATATACTGCAGGGCTGCTGAATGCTTGAATCTGACTGTCTGACTAACGTTCTAAGATGTGTGAATATTTTCAGAGAAACACACAGCGAATGTAGTTCTAGGCAGGTCTTGACTGCATTACGTGTCCATATCACTTCACCAAATAATTTCAGTTATTTTCAAGGTCTTACAACAGCAAAATAACCAAAACCCACAACGGCACTGGCCAAACAAATAAATATAGTAAACAATAGGATAAAAACGACAGATCATTTCCATGTTTTGCCACAAAATTATGTTTTATTATGCATATGCTTTATTTCTCCCACTCTCTCTCCCTTACAGACGCACACACGGAAACATACACACACTAATGTTGTTAGCGCTGCTCTGACAATTTTATCAGTAAGATAATTTACCAGCTTAAAAGCTACATGACATTTCTCACAAGTGAGGTGACAACAGTGCTATTCGTGAAGAATATTAACTTAAAGTTTCACTGTTAGTAGAAACACTGAAAACTCCACTTCGTGCCGTGGCCGCATCACCACCTCAGTTGTGCATTATTTTTCTAATAATTCAACAGCCCGTTGTCAATTATTCCTTACATATTACTTTACCCACCTTTTTTTCTCAGTGCAGAAGTAAGCCTGTGGGTGAGACTTCTGGTTCGTTATCCGCTATAGGGAAATCACAAGAAGAATAACAGCGTGTAGTAAACAGTAAAACTGTTTGCTCTACAAACAAGTGTGTTCATAATTAAGATAATACATTAAAAAAATATAGTAAGACACCCCAATTTGCAGTATCAAGCAGTAAAACAAGCTGTTTTGTACAGCTAAAAATAACTGGACACAGATGGGATGGAAGCCACACCCATAACATTTACAAATGGCCACGGCCACTCTTACTGGAAGAAAGAGGTGGATGTGCTTGAATGCTTGAATCTGACTGGCTGACGAACATTCTAAGGTGTGCAATTATTTTAAGGGAAACAGCAAAAGTAGTTCCAGGCAGGTCTTGACCGCAGTACATCCATATCACTTCACCTAATGATTTCAGTTATTTCAAAAGTACTTACAGCCTACAACAGCAAAAGAACCAAAACCTACAAGGAAGCTGTCCAAGTAAATAAATATAGCAAACAATATTTTTACACAAATTATTTTTACGTAACAAAATTACGTTTTATTATGTACAGAAAGCATACTATTTCTTTTGCTCTCTCCTACAAACCTTACAAACACACACACATACAGTACTGACACACACTCATACAGAACGTGTTATTAGCGCTGATCTGACGATTTTATCAAAAGGTACAAGTCATTTCTCATTAATAACAGAAGATGATGAAGATTATGAAAACTGAAAGTTTCGCTATTAGTAAAAATGCTGATGCCAAACACTGTTTAGAGAAGCACAGACTCACAGAGGTAATTCACACACACCTAATCTCTCTCTCGCTCTCTTTTCTCTGTCTGCCTAATAACTTCATTATTAACTGCATAAATCTTTTATCAACAGCTCAAGTCTCTGTTAGGTCAAAAATGGCATTTTGGAAGTAGCAAGAGGCCTTAGGAATGTCTTTAAATACAACATCTGAACAATATTTGAGGTGTGGTAACTGTAGTATAAGCGGAATAATTGACTTTGGTCCATCAATTATTAGAAAATGTGACGGCCCACGGCGTGGCCACACATCATTACCGAGCTGTGGGCTGCGTGGGGAGACTGCGGAGGATTCCGAGCTTCTGATGCAGGGTCCGTTCTTCTAAGGACTCCCGCACAGTCTTTGCTAATCTTTAGTTCTGCTCGCTGGCACCCAAGGACAGATTAATCACAGGGAAACCTGAGATGGTTTAACTGAGCAGTGTTTGTTTAATTCTTTATTTGTACTTTGTTTATGTTCATTATAACTTATATAAATCATTTTTTTTCCAGACATTTAAGTAGTTTGTTATGTGTTTTGTTGTTGTACTTTGTAGTTGGTGTTCCCTTCCTTGTGTGTAAGGTGGACTAGTCCAATTGTATAAAAGTGCCCTGTTGTCAGTGTCCGCATAATTCAACAGCCCGTCGTCGATTATTCCTTACTTATATTACCTACTTTTTTTATTTAGAGTGGGCGTGGCCATTTGTACATTTTATGGGTGTGGCTTCCGTTCTTATCCACGTCCAGCTATTTTTAGCTGTACAAAACAGCTAATTTTGCTGCTTGATATTGCACATTGGTGTGTCTTACCATATTATTTTCATGTATTATCCTAATTATGAGCATACTGGTTTATAGTGCAAACAGTATGACCGTTTACTGTTATTCTTCTCGTTATTTCCCTATAGCAGATAATGAACTGAAAGTCTCACCCACAGGCTTACTTCCCCTTGAAGAAAAAGGTGGATATTATGCATTATTATATTAAACAGTCCAAAAGTAGAAAATAGGATAATTATGTTGAGTTCTGGTTTACTCTTTTCAAAGACTCCCACAACCTACATATATACGATTATAAAATAACACCAATAATACAATTGTGAAAAAAAACTATCTTTGTCCTGTCCTATAAGAAATTCTTATGAAGAAACAGGTAATGTGTTTCTGAGTGAAGACTGGTCAGTATCTAATCTGATCAAACAGCATGTAATGTTTTTTTTGTTATTGTTTTACTGAATTTTTTGGCTCCCATCACTAACCTTTTACTAGAGGCTTATTAATGGCTCACTACGTCAGCCCAAAGATATCCCAGATTTATATCTGTTCTTGATATGGATTTGCAAATTGTAAATGATTACAGAATTATTAGGCCTAATTATTTTGTAGCAAAACTCTAGATACAAAATTCCTTACTGATTATTTGGTTTTCACTACACTCTTAAAAATAAAGGTGCTTCGCGATGCCATAGAAGAACCTTTTTAGTCTAAATGGTTCCATAAAGAACCTTTGACATCTGAAGAACCTTTCTGTTTCACAAAAGGTTCTTTGTGGCGAAAGGAGGTTCCTCGGACTATAAAAAGGTAAGAAAGAGAACCAAAAATGGTTCTTTTATGGCATCGCTGTGAAGAACCTTTTAAAGCACCTTTATTTTTAAGAGTGTACCTAGAAAACATTTTGCTATTGTAGCATCTTTATCAAGATTTTTAAATAGTTACTGAATTAATTAATATATTTTTATTAAGTACCAGTTATATGCAGCAATTTCTGGATACATTTCTGTACTTTATCTGTCATGTTAACACTTGATTACAACAATATTTGTATTCTTGTACTTAGATGGAAGCATAACCCTTTAGTTGGTCAGATGCAAAGACAGGTCTCCTATACCAAAGGTTAGACACAAAGGCATGTCTCTTATGCCAAAGAGGCAGCAAACTTTCCATAACATCATTCTTTTACATATACATTTCACCATGATTGATAAGCAGAGTGGATAAAGACAGCATCTATCAGCTGTTGCTTTATGTAAGGCAACCCTGTGTAATCAATCAGCAGATGCCGTGCACAATTCGCTTCCATTTCTTTAATCTGAGACGAATTCAAATTTCTGAAGGGTTATCTTCATAGGATTATTTCCTAGGATTATTTCAAGTGAGTGAAGAGTTTCTCCCTATTAGAGTGAGCAGGGAGAGGTCTGCTCCAATGACCTAGAGCCACATGCCATGTAGCTGCAGGGTTATGCAGGTATTTCAACCATGTAGGTGTTTAAATCAAAGTCCAGCCCGGTCTAGGGGAGGGCGGGAGGGCTTGTTGTGAGACTAAGTTAGGTGGGGAGGGGATGTCTTTGAAATATGGTTGGGAGAGCGCATGTTATCTTTTCTCCTCGCCATTAGACGTCCAGGTTTGGTGTGTCATTGGTTGCAGCCCAGAGCTGGCACCAGCTCAAAGGGGATGTTGAGAAATGCAATCCATATGGTGGCACTATAAAATCTAGCACGGACCACAACCAAAGACCAAGATCTGTTCAGGACGCCGGCATAGCATCAATTCGAAAACCACCTTTCCCTCAGCGCCTCAGGATTTTTTGCTCTCCAAGACTCCAAGAGGACCAGGACCAGTTGCTTTAAGAGGTAAGTGTTGATTATTAAAAACGGATCACTTCTAATTTCATGATGGGCCTTTCATGATAATGAAGGTGTTGCTTTAAATCGTTTTTGGAGCTTCACTGCAAACTGTTCCGTTTCCCTTTCTTAGGGAGGTCCTGAGGATTTGATATGAATATTCTGTGTCATGTTATGTTCCTGCTTCTGCTGGGAGTCATTTCTTGTCAGAACAACAATCGCAATGCCAAGTCGGGTGGAAAACCTGCAAAGAAGCCTAACAGCCAAGCTATAGAGATGACCCAGCATGGCCCTGAAGATGACCCAAACCTTGGGCTAGCAGGTGCTGGTGATTCCAGTAAAGAAACTTACTCCGGAGGTCGTGGCACCGGCCAACAAAGCGCATCTGTCAACAAGCCTATTGATGAAATGAAGCTGCACTTTCTTAAGAACACATTAGTGACATGCAACGACGGTACTGCTGCTGGGTAAGACATCCTGACTGTTAACCAGAGTTGCATAAACTTAGCAATTTGTAGAGCACAAAGGTCAAGGGTCTGATTCCCAGAGGATATATTAACTGGTGGTATTAAAGCATTTATTGCAGTGTAAGTCACTGCAATAAACGCATCTGCCAAATCATAAATGTACAAAATTGTAGCAATGTATTTAAAAGTTAAATATCGGTCCTTTGACAGTTTTGTAAATATCCTCATATGGCTATGTTCCCTAGACATCTATATTTATTTGTGGCCCTTAGGTTTTACCTAAAGGAGTTCAAAGGAAGTAAGAGATGGCTGATATTTTTGGAAGGTGAGTATTTAAAACGAAGTTAATTTTGTCGAGAGAGGTCAGCAGGCTTAAATGCAGTGCTCAGCGTTATTTTGACGGCTGGTCATCTTCTTAGACATGTAATTTTTCTTGCTTTTTTGGAGCACATCACATCTTGTTGGTTCAACAGCATGTCGAGAAGATATATAGTGTCACTGGTCAAGAAAAGCAACATGCGATGTTGAATTAGACATGGCGAAATTAAACAATGCAAGAGGGAGAGCAAGGTGTAAACATGTAAATCATGCAGTGTCTCTTTACTTGGAAAGCCTCACCAAGAGGAAGTGACTTTAAATGAAGGGGGAAGACTAGTGAACCTATTTAACATGCAATTGTAATAATACTAAGCTGTAACACCTGTCAAAATAACATGGATTCATTGTTCATTGTGCTGTTTTAAAAACTATTTTAAAAATAATATTGTAGCATAAGGGGAACAAGGTTAATGCTGTAAACAGAAACAGAAAGGATGAGTAATGCAATAATGCAAGGTGAATTCCAATTATTCTATTTTAGGTGGCTGGTGCTGCTACAACAAAGAGACCTGCGATTCCAGATACAAAACTATCCCCCGCCTTATGAGCTCAACTGACTGGCCACAGACACGGAAAGGTAGGCTGATATTACCCAGACTCACAACAGCACATCTAGCATTCTGCTAGCTAGACATACAAGCCATTCTCCATTGATTCCAATGAAAACCATGGCTTTGATTTTTTGCAGGGAGTGGATTACTATCAACACAAGCTGATGAAAATCCTCACTGGTATAATGCCAATATTGTGTAAGTATCTGAAAAATGTAAAAGTGATATTTCTATAAGCTTTATAATTAACATCTTAATGACTTGCCTATCTTTTCTGATGTAAATAGGTTTGTTCCCTATTGTTCAAGCGATGTGTGGAGTGGTAACAAAGCAGCACCAAAGTCCAAACAGGGAAAAGAAACAGGTACATTTTTAGTGACAATTTTTGTCAGACTATTAACATTTTTGTTACCAATATTAGGACACTCTTTTTTATTTATTCCACCATAGAATATGCTTTCATGGGATCTCAAATTATTCGGGAGGTGATCAAAGATCTTGCCCCGAAAGGACTGAAACAAGCCAAAGTTGTGATGTTGGCAGGAACGAGGTGAGATCTCTTGGGTTGTATCTAGTTTTCACATATTGAGATACAAAGGAATGCATTTATAGTAAAAGAAAGATTACATAATAGTATTAATCTCTAGGTACAATGTTTGGAGTTTTTTTTTTTTTCATGGCTGTTCTGCTGTTTGTTTCCATGATCCAAGAACCACAGCTATTATAAATCCCATAATTGGATTTGAATTCACTCATAAACAAATACAACACTAGACACCCATTACACCTGTTGCTGCATATTAAGATCTAATAACAAGATGCTATGAACAATTGAAACAGAGCCATCTGGAGTACCATGAAATCCTATTCCCATCCATGGACCACCCCTTGAGTTTTACCACAACACTGACTGAAGCACTATTTTCAGCACATCCTGTTGTCTATCATAAAAATGTTTACTGCAGGCTGTAATGCTATAGACAATGACATAATATCTATATATGTCCTGCCAAGGAGGCAGAACAAGTTCTGAGGATTCTTCCAATGTTAGCAGCATGCATTCTTGGTTGTTGAAGCCATTTGATATTCAGGAGTTCACTAGTTTGACAAACTAGATTTTGGGGATTGAGGTAATATTGGGTAATATTATTTATTCTGTCCTGCAGTGCCGGGGGAACAGGTGTGCTGCTGAACATTGATAAGGTGTCCAGTCTTCTGGAGCAGCTGGGTGCAGATGCTCAGGTGCGCGGCCTTGTCGACTCAGGCTGGTTTCTGGAGAGTAAACAGCAAAAAGCTCCTGATTGTCCAGACAGTGCTTCCTGCACCCCTGTGGATGCCATTAAAAAAGGACTTCGGTAAAGCATGCATGCTAATCTCAGTTTATCAGAATATGTA
Organism: Labeo catla; assembly: GCA_012976165.1. Lineage (NCBI taxonomy): Eukaryota > Metazoa > Chordata > Actinopteri > Cypriniformes > Cyprinidae > Labeo > Labeo catla. Next base: position 403,807 of record VONZ01000080.1, read on the forward strand.
GTTTTGGTAATTACATGACAATAACCATAATATCCCTTGTGAAAAAGATGTATACACTACCAGTCAAAGGTACTGTTCAAGGTTTTGAACAGTAAGATTTTTAATGTTTTTTTAAAGAAGTCTCTTCTGCTCACCAAGCCTGCATTCATTTGATCCAAAATACAGCAAAACAGTAAAAATGTTAAATATTTTTAGTATTTAAAATAACTGTTTTCTATCTGAATATATTTTAAAATGTAATTTATTTCTGTGATTTCAAAGCTGAAATATTTATGATTATTATTGCAGTCACATGACCCTTCTAATATTCTGATTTGCTGCTCAAAAAACATGTATTATTATTATCATTATTATTATTATTATTTTAAAAACAGCTGAGTAGATTTTTGTCAGGTTTCTTTGATGAATAGAAAGTTGACTTTATCATCACTTTTGATCAATTTAAAGCGTAAATTTCAGATAAATGCTGAAAGAATCCTGCAAATGTACTCAACTGTTAAAATTATAATAATAATAATAACAATAAATGTTTCTTGAACAGAAAATCAGCATATTAGAATAATTTCTGCCAGATCATGTGACACTGAAGACTGGAGTAATGATGCTGAAAATTCAGCTTTGATCACAGGAATAAATTACGTTTTAAGATATATTCAAATAGAAAGCAGTAATTTTAAATACTAAAAATATTTCAAAATTTTACTGCTTTTGCTGTATTTTGGATCAAATAAATGCAGGCTTGGTGAGAAGAAGAGAATTCTTTAAAAAACATCAAAAAACTTTTGACTGGTAGTGCACTTCAGCATACTTTTAGAAGTAGTTAATAGTATGGATGTAGTTCACTTTAAGAGAATACACTTAAATGTGAACTGAATTGAAAGTTTCCAGAAGCCTGACTGCATGTTATTTACAATTAAATGACAATGTTGTTACACTTTATTTTAAGGTGTTCTTGTTACAGTGTAATTATACATTCATGTACATTAGGGTTTGGTTAGTTGCATGTAATTATGCCTAATTTGCTTTTTATTAGTACAGTAAGTGCATGCAACCTAACAAGGACATTGTAAAATTAAGTGTCACCAAGATGTATTATAGTTTCAATTTATATTAAATGCAATAAGTTGAATCTAAGAGTGCACTTTTGGACCCACTTACATAGGACTTTAATACATCGTTATATGTAATTTCATAACTATTTCAACTGTAGCTGAAATATGGTTAAAGTCTACTGCTGAATGTAGACAAGTATTTATGGTAAACTAAAATATACTGTAATGTCATTTCTGTGAAACTTGTATTTTAATATATTTGTAATAGGGCTGGGTGATAATTCGATAACGATAATTGCGATATAATTTTCCTCGATAAAACGATATGAAGAGTTCGATAAATGTTCGATATAATTTTTTATGTGCCAAAAGCGGAACGAAACAGTGCGACTCATTTGAATCGCGCCACACGGGCCGTTTATCAGCTTGGACAAACGTTCAAACTGCCGTGCTGCGCGAACTCACTAGAGACGATGCATTTATTATCTCGATGCATTTGTTATCTCGATTATCTGGAAACACCGAACGCAGCGTCGCTTTCATGATGAGCGTTTTTGAAAAAACGAACTTGAGCACGCAAAAGACGCGATATGTGAACGGCTCCCTCACTCCAGCACTTAACAGCACTGAGATCCAGTGTGAAAAACTTGAAATTAGCGATGAACACAAACGACTTTGTGATTCAAACTAGTTTAAAGCTGTGTGCAAGGAGACAGTCAGAAGGCTTTTCAATCTACACATCGCCATCATTTACCATGGATTTACTGTAGTAACACTCACTACACCATAGTATTGTCGCAGCAATGTGGGATATTCACATTGAATATTGATTTATTACAGGAGTAATGGTATATAGTTATAGTATGTATGTATTTGTGATTAAGCTATAGCATGTGTGCATTTATACTGAATGTTTTAGACTACCGTTTTTCATACAAATAGGCTACCTATAAAACCATGTAGTTATATTTTTTACCATGGTATTGAGGTACGATAATGTGTGGTTTTAATTCTGTTTATCATGATTTAAAATAATGATTGCTACTATGGAAGACCAATGCTTAATAAAAAAAAAACTGGGTCAGAATAAATTTAACCATATAAAACTGAGGTTGCTAGTTTTTACAGATGTTACTGATTGATAATGAAAAATTTACCTCTGCATCCTCAAGCTACTATCAAATGTGCATTTCTAAGAGACAAAAAAAGTGATATTATTATTATTATCATTATCATTATCATTATCATTATTAGACAACCCAAACCTGTTTCTTCATTTGAAACAATATAACTCATTAGAACATGCAGAAATTAATTTTTCTACTTAAAATAATGGTCTGGTTTCTACATCTTTCACTGTGGAGCACAAATCTGACTTTAAACTTGAAAGAAATAAAGATTTGACATTTATTGTGATAATTATCGATATCGACTGATATGACAAAAAAATTATCGTGATAATTTGATTTCCCATATTACCCAGCCCTAATTTGTAATTACACATTTAAAATTATGAAGTTGCAATTTAATACATTTCTAATATGTAATAATGTAATACTAAGTTACACACTCCAGTTGAAATTTTAATCAAGTCTTTACATGCGCTTTAATGTGTTTAGTACATCAAAATAAGTACTTTTTATTATCTAAAAATAAATATACTTCTTTAAAACATGACAAAGTAAAATGTAAGCAAACAAAGTCATGAAAGTGATTAATAATATTTGATTTGCAAGGGCAGATTTTTTAAAATATACTTTTGAGATTTGAGCTATACTACAAGTGCACATTCAATAAAATACAGCTCAATTCTTTTTCACAAGGGATGAAAAACAAGTTTCAAAACATCATGTGTTTTGTTTCTAATGCAAGCTTCAATGTTAGTATTGCTAATACTTAGGATTAGACATTTGGCTTAATCTTCAGTACATAATTCATGCTACACATTTTTCCTCCAGACATAAATGATATTGAAAAACGCTGCCCGATGATTATCATTTTTTGATGATATTATGCCTCTGTTAGGTTGTGGAGCGGTGTTGTTCCAGAAAAGTGCAAGCAACAGTATAAAAGAGGCGAGGAATGGCAATGCTTTTTTGGACACAAACTGTACTCCTACATAACAGGTGAGGGTGTGCCATCTGTGCGATCTGAATGAAAACATTTTCACAGAAGTGGCTACTGTAAAATAGACTTACTTCCTTTAAAATAACAGAGGATATGTCTCTTTTTAGCTCCATTGTTTGTGGTGCAGTGGTTGTTTGATGAGGAACAGTTACGAGTGGAGAATATTTACATGGGCGGCCAATCACTTTCAGAGCAGCAGTGGACCTATATGCAGAATCTGGGAAAAGAGTTTAAAAACTCTCTCAAAGATGTTACGTGAGTACATGTCATAATATATATCACTAAATCTAGCTAAACATGTTGCCAGAACAGCTAAATAGTTACTAGCTAAATATGTCTCCAGAACAGCTACATAGTTACTAACAGTTGAAAAATCACGTCAACATGCTTAAGGCTGTATATTTTATGCGTCTTAAAAAATGTCTTGCTGTATGTTGTTTCAGGGCCGTGTTTGCCCCTTCCTGTCTTTCCCACACTTTAATTACCAAAAGGTAAGGACACACAGGCACCCTGAGACACACTCCTCATGGGTGAGCTCATACGCCTGCATTTGAACACTCATCCATCATGATGCATTCTAGGTGTCACCAAAATGCCACCTCATGGTTTCACACTTAATTAATGGCCTGCTCTATGAGCTCAGCTGAGAGAGCGGTGGGACAGATGATTTGTGAGGTGAACCATGGTGAAACACATGATGAGGTTAAACTTACAGCAGAGCTACAGTTGCTTATAAAGAGGCTGATTAGACTGCCACTGAAGGGACATTACATTGCCATTTAACCCTTGTATGGTGTTCATATTTTTGTTACTCAGCCAGTGTTCGTGGGTCTAGTGGACCCGCTGCATTTTTGGGTTTTTAATTCAACACAATTTAAAAAATTATGTTAAAATACTCAACAGATGTTTACTTCATCCCAATTACAAGCAATATAAACAGAATGTTTGGCTGATATTTGCCCTTTTCCTTTGTTAGATCACATTTATAAATTAAAGTGCTACAGCCTTGTGTGGGAATGGCAGGGGCAGAAGCAAACAACTCTTACACTCACACCCTCTCAGACTCTGTCTCACACATGTACTCACACATACACATAATAATACCAGGCCCAGTCAATAGGGGAAGTGAAGTTACACAGGACCTAAAATTTCCACTCTTTTATTAGCCCCAGGTCCAGTGGACCTGAACATCCTGTGTGTAATATAAGTGTGTAGGGGGGGTGTACAGTGAGCCATCATTGAAAATTTGTTCAATATATTAAGGCCAATGAGTATGAGCTTGAAAACATTATTTTGCGTATCATTTTTCTTTTGACAAAAAGTGAAAACAGGTCCCACAGACCCGAACACCATACAAGGGTCAATTAACACTTGTTTCTAAAGTGCATTGTTATAGAGACAATTGTTCAGCCAACTTTCAGAGGGGTTGCAGAACTTAAAATTGTGTGGATTGTAATTAATATAATTAATATTATAATATTTAATTAGTGTAATTATAATAATAATAATATATATATGAATTGTTTAGATGCAAACCAGCTAAAAGCCATCTCAGTCAAAAATGAGATAATGATACTGAGTGAATGCTCCTGACACATAGTATACGTCAGTCAAATACACCAATCAATACAAAAAACATCAGATGGATTTAGTGGTTTTTGCATCTGAACATTTCATATATATATATATATGTGTGTGTGTGTGTGTGTGTGTGTGTGTCTGTGACCCTGGACCACAAAACCAGTTTTAAGTCGCTGGGGTATATTTGTAGCTATAGCCAAAATACATTGTATGGGTCAAAATTATTGATTTTTCTTTTATGGCAAAAATCATTAGGAAATTAAGTAAATATCATGTTCCATGAAGATATTTTGTAATATTCCTACTGTAAATATATAAAAACTTACTTTTTGATTAGTAATATACATTGTTAAGAACTTTATTTGGACAACTTTAAAGGTGATTTTCTCAATATTTAGATATTTTTTGCACCCTCAGATTCCAGGTTTTCAAGTAGTTGAATCTTGACCAAGTATATATATGTATATATATATATATTTAATATTCAATAGCAATATACATTACCTAATTTAATTATAATGCTATAAAAATAAAATGTAAAGTTAAATCTTGTTTTTTTCACCTCAATAACTTTTTTAAGAACATACATTTCTTGAAACATCTGGAATCACATTATCAGAATCAGAATCAAAAAGGGCGTTATTGCCAAGTATGCTTGCGCATACAAGGAATTTGTTTTAGTGACAATAGCTTCCAGTACACAGAGACATCAACAACATACAGACAACAAAAATAAGATGAGAATAAAATACACATATTTAAATATAAATAGACAAAACTTGAAAAAAATAAGATGAGAATAAAATACACATATGTAAATATAAAAAGACAAAAATTAGAAAAATAAACTGGGAAATAAATGAGTGGTATGTACAGTTGTGCTATAGATCAGGGGTTCCCAACCTTTTTCACTTTGGGGCCCCCCTCCTTCTCTGGTCAATTTTGCAAGGCCCCCCCATGCCTGACATTTCCTCTTATACTGTACTTCCGCAGCAAGGAGAAAGGGGTTTATTTTTAAACCTTTTCTATTAACCAAAATATCTGTTTTGCCTTTTTATTCTTCTACTGAATGTTAAAAAACCTTCAAAATTCAAACAAACTTTAAATTAAAGCTATACTGTGTAACTTAAAAGAAAACCCTCTGCTCAGTTCTAACTTTTTAAAATAATATATTTACATATACAGATTTAAAGCACCTGACATTCTTTACAACTTCAGAGTATTTTTTCTTAAATAAGTGAACTGCCAAACAGGACAACAGGGAGATGCCAAAAGACCAGTCACTAAACCTTTCCCTTTGAACTGAACTGTTTGTACCCATTAAAAAATAAACATACAAATGAAAAATGCAGCAAATACATTCTAGATCTGTTGAAACACATCGATCAAGGCAGTTCATCGAAGACATGATCAGTTAACAACAGTTCCTCCGTCAGAGCACGTCTGATGCTAATATGTGCATAAAGACCACTGAGCCTCACGAGATTATCCTCTATGGGTGAGAGTACATTATAAAACACTCACAGAACATTAATTTGGATGACTATGCAAATACATTAAAATTTCACGCAAAAATACTAGGGATCAAAGCCCCAAGAGCGTGCATAGTTTGGGAATCAATAGCGGACTTGTACATGCCTAATGTACGACTCACGCCATACATAAGGCACTCGCAAGTTCGTTACAACTCTGATCGTCTTTACCTTTACATTAGCCCCGCAGTTTGCTTCTTGCAGCTGAGAGATGTAGTTGCCGTGAAGCGGCTGGAAGTTGGCAAAAGTTCAAAGAGGGGATGACTTTGATGTGAGGGATCCAGTGTGATTTTCTGAGCTCTTTTCTTTACTTTGGATGAATACATTTCTTGAAGGGTGGGCAGGGGAGCACCAATAATCCTCTCGGCAGTCCGAACCATTTTCTGTAATCTTCTGATGTCTGATTTTGTAGCTGAGCCAAACCAGACAGTTATTAATGTGCAGAGAACAGACTCAATGATGGCTGAGTAGAACTGTTTTAGCAGCTGCCCCTCTGTCACAAACAGGATCCTCACATCTGGTCTGTCCAGATGTTGCAGGATGAAGTGCAGTCCCATGTTTACTGCATCATCCACTGACCTGTTTGCTCGGTAAGCAAACAGGGGGTCCAGTAAGGGTCCAGTGATGTTCTTGAGATAAGCCAGAACCAGTTTTTCAAACGACTTCATGACCACAGATGTTAGCACCACTGGTCTGTAGTCGTTAAGTCCTGTTATCTTGGTTTTCTTTGGGACGGGGATGATGGTGGAACGTTTGAAGCATGATGGAACTTCACACAACTCCAGAGACCTGTTGAAGATCTGTGAAAAGATGGGGGCCAGCTGGTCAGCACAGGTTTTCAGACAGGCTGGTGTCACACCGTCTGGGCCTGGTGCTTTTCTCCTTTTGTTCTTTCTGAGGACCTGGCGAGAGGGAGGTTGCTGGAGGTGTTAGTGGTTGTGAAAAGCAGGCATGAAAATCCCTCACCTTTCAGCGAAATTCGCCGTTTTGAAGCCAAATCAGGTGACCCACGTGAATCGTGTAGATCCGATGAGAAATTCTTTGAGGGGGTGGAGGGTCTTGGATGGTATTTATTGATTAATTAAAACTTAATATAAAGTGGATTTCAAATCGTGAAAGCTGAGCGTCCCGCGTTCGTAGACCGTGCGCGCCATCCACTGACATCCAGGGCGCCATTTCTTCCTGCGGGACAATCCGCGTGGGAGAAGACGACAGGGGAGAGATCCACAATTTTAATTTCGTGGTGTGTATGTGTCACCAAAGGCGCTACAGAAGCGCGAGCGCCCAAGCGCTTTGAAATTGGTGGAGGAAGCGACGCGACTCGCATTTTCCACGCGTTGCATGTGAACGTACCCTTAAGAGAGTAAGTTACATTTAATGCTAAAGTATCGTTAACACTAATACAAACATTATTTTTGCAGTATGAGCGTGTTAGGGCAGAACGATGCAGCTCTATTTCATATGTCTTTAGACAAATGTCAATACAGTATTTTTTCAGAACCTGTGCTTGGCTTATTATTCCATTCAACTTATTTGGCTACTGTAAAATTGGCAAAGGGAAACTTTTATCAAACATGTTTTTTTTCTGGCATGCTCTGTCTGCAATAGCAAATAGCATTTGTGGTTGATGGTATGTTTTTCGATAATGGTAGAAAACACTTATTAGGTTGATTTCTTTGCCCAAAAAAACAAACAAACAAAAAACTTGGCTGTCAATCATAATGGAAGAATAAATAAGTTAAGTTACAGCTTGTCCCCTAATGAGGCCGTAATATTTATTCTGTGGGAGTCCCCCCACCTCCCGGCCTCATCAGAGGCCACATCACCCCTCAAGCACCCCTCTCATCTTTTTCACCCCTGACCCATTTTCATGCCTGACCCATTTGCATGAGATTGTCAGAATAGGTGTGGGGAGTTTCAGAATCAGAATCAGAATGAGCTTTATTGCCATGTATGTTTACACATACTAGGAATTTGTTGTAGTGACAGAAGCTCCACAGTGCAATAGAATGACAGTGACAGGACCAGACAAGCTGGTGTGAGCTCTGTGAGCTTGTCCAGATCGTTTGCAGCAGCTTTGAAAACACTCCAATCAGTCAATTCGAAACAGGCCTGTAAAACCCGCTCTGTTTCGTTGGACCATCTCTTTACAGTCTTCACTACAGGATGGTATAAGATGAACCAGGCAGTGATCAGAGAGTCCCAAAGTTGCCCGTGGGACAGAGTGATATGCATTCCTTAATGTGGTGTAACAGTGATCCAATATATTACTGTCTCTGGTGGGACATGTAACATGCTGACTGTATTTAGGCAGTTCACGGGAGAGATTTGCTTTGTTGAAATCCCCAAGAATGATTAAAACAGAGTCTGGATGTTTTTGTTCGGTCTCTGTGATCTGATCAGTGAGTTTCTGTAAAGCTAGGCTCACGTGTGCTTGCGGTGGAATGTAGACGCTTATGAGAGTGAAAAACTAACAAAAACACTAAAACAGCTGGAGAGCTAAGCACAGTGGCTGCCATGTGCGGCGCCATCTTGAACTAACATTGTAATGGTCAAAGTTACATTGAAGATATAATGAATTGTAGTTAATTAATTTACCTATATTAACATTCCCAATTAAAATATTAAAGGAGAAGTCCACTTTCAGAACAACAGTTTACAAATAATTTACTCAACCCCTTGTCATCCAAGATGTTCGTGTCTTCCTGTCTTCAGTCGTAAAAAAATTATGGTTTTTGAAGAAAGCATTTCAGGATTTTTCTCCATATAATGGACTTCATTGGTGCCCCGATTTTGAACTTCTAAAATGTAGTTTAAATGCAGCTTCAAAGAGCTCTAAACGATCCCAGCCGAAGAAGAAGGGTCATTTTTTTTTTGAAAAATAAAAATTTGTATACTTTTAAAGCACAAACGCTTGTGTAACACAGGCTCTGGGATGCGCATCCACAATGCTACGAATTAGTAATGGGTCATTCTTGAATGATTCTTTAATTTTGAACGAATCTTTAATGTGACTCGGGAAGAACGAGTCGTCTCAGAGAGTGATTCGTTCAGTCGCACATGCGCAACATCCTATTAGGTTCTGTACTGGAATTAGTTCATCTGTTTTGAGTCTTTGGGTTTTTCGAGTTGTCACATGATGAACGAACAACTCAAACCCGAAAACTTGTCAGATAAGAGGTGAGGTGAGCTAATCATAGACTAAAGACCCAGCTAAACAATTAATTAATCTTCTCTGTTTCTTGTAGCATTACAGTTTTGTCTTGTTTGTAGTGTGATCAACGTTTGTGTAAGCAGTGGATGTGTTAGGGAAGTAACACTTTATTTATTTTAGTAATTATATTTTGCTCAAATGAACGAAATGACTTGAAAAAAGATTTGTTCAGAAAAAAAAATAATAATTTACTGAAAACATTTGAACGGTAGTGTATATTGTCAGAAAAGGTTTCTATGTTCCAAAAAAAAAAAGTATCACATGTTCCAAAAAATATTAAGTAGCACAACTGTTTCCAACACTGAAAATAAATCAGACTATATGATTTCTGAAGGATCATGTGACACCGAATACTGGTGTAATGATGCTGAAAATTCAGGTTTGATCACAGGAATAAATTAGATTTTAATGTATATTAAAATAGAAAAACATTGTTTTACATCATAATACTATTTCAGAATATTACATTTTTTCCATATTTTTGATCAAATAAACACAGCCTTGATGTGCATAAGAAACTTCTTTAGAAAAAAAATATTAATAATTTTTATTATTTATTTATATATAAACACATTTTTTAAGTGAATAGGACTTCCTGTAAGAACCCATTAAACAGGACAATTTAAGAAAAAATATATATTTTTGGAATTTATTGTATTGCAATTTTTTAAACAATATGCAACAAAGAATAATTCACAATAAGACCAAGAACATGCATTCAGAGAGTAAAAGTCTAATGCAGACCTGGGCATTGTACGGCCCCCGGGCCACATCCGGCCCTCTGGCTATCCTTGACCGCCCGCGTGAGATAATTGGTGAATTAAAAGTCAATCGCAAATAGGTGTAATTATGTGCACGAAATACAACCGCACTGCTTTTATTTTCAAAGTGCTATTATTATTATTATTATTATTATTATTATTATTAACAATTACGTCCATTCGTGTAACCGTATCTCAAATATGTTCGTGATAATATAGCTTTCAAGAAATGTGAGTTTGTCGTTAGCCGTAAGAGATTCATTTTTTTTTCTTTTTTCTTATTTTTGTCTAAATATTTTTCTTCATTACACGTCTTGTTAGGTCTTATTTCGTATCATTGCATGTTAAAAATAATGTACTTTGTTATGCAGATATGCAAAATGTTGTGCAGTTATGCAAATGTGAAACTGCGGTCTTATTCGGCTAGGCTAGCATTTTTAAAGCAGATTTTATTTTTTTAAAAGCCACATCTTGATGGACAACAACTAATAATGATCAACAAGCAGCATCAGTCCGTTAGATCATTTCAAATAGCCTTCAATTTATAAGTTATAATTGCATCTGTCTCGGATGTAGACTGGTCAAGATTTATTTTAATAAACCGGAGTGTGCGTTTTTATGTGGAGTGTGGAATTCACCTAATGCATAACAGAGAAGCGTCCACACGATCACAGCATTTTTTCCTGATAATTAAACTAATTGTACTTCTGTAAAATAATAACAACAAACGTTGCTTTTGTAGAGTAAAGAGAACAAACAGGACGCGCATTCTCCCACCTAGTCTCTGAAGCGCGTCACAAAAAAAGAACTGAAACTCATCGTATGACTGTCTCACATACATGAGAAATATATCTAGAAAAAGTTTAAAATGTCTACTTTTAAACTAACAAATTCAAAACGAAATCAAATACCCCCTGATTATGTCATCTGTATAAAGGTTGCATTTCTCTCTAAAGGCGTCTCCGTTTTTAAAGCATTTCATACGAATTTCCGTAGTCGGATAAATTCCGCTTTCAGAACTGTCGTGTTGATTTTTTTCCTCAGAAACAAAAACCGAATTTATTGAAGAAAACAAAAAAGTCATATAGCCTATGTTTTGTGAATTGCCAACCTTTCTCCATTCGGCAGATATTCTTTCTTTTATACTGATACTTTTCTCAGGGTTTTAGAAAAATATAAATAGATTGTACAAGTTATTGGTAATGAATACATTCTATGAGAATTTATGTTTTAGGTTTTGACTGCAAATGTCACGTCCATAACGCTGAAACTGCGTCATGGTAATCTTTGTAATACTTGCTTTTTTGTACAATGTTGTGATGGTAGTTTTTGAAAACTGCAGTATTTTTTTAACTGTTTTTGTGAATGTTCTTTAAATAGTAATATAAATATGTGCTCCACATTTTCATTGTTTGATTGTAATGTTTCATTTAATGTTTATTTATTTATTTTTTATAAAGAGATATAAAATATATTGGGCAGAACTGAGTTATTGGTCCGGCCCTCAGCAACCGCCTAAGTTTATCATGTGGCCCCTTGGGAAAATTAATTGCCCACCCCTGGTCTAAAGCCTACTTTTTCTTTCTTTCAGTAATTGGATGGATTTTCAGATCAAGGGGACGTCACTCTCTCGCGCTCTACAGTGCTGGGACAGAAGTCTTCAAGAGGCTAATAAGAACAGCAAAACTGCTCTGAAGGGCTGTCCCTTTCATCTCATCGATAACTGCCAATGGCCACAGTGCAATCCAACCTGTCCAGCCCTGATCGACCAAGCCACGCAACAGGAGATGACTCTGCTCCAGGTGCTGGCCAGCATGGGCTTGGACCTGCAAAAGCTCGGCTTGGATGTAAGTTCAGCCAGCATGGTCAGCAGTGGTGGCTAAATTAGCATTAGCGAGCGATGGTGTTCTCATCGACACAGTTCACCTCATCCACACTTTTTAGAGATTGTTCAGTGGCTTCCTCTCTGGCCACTTCCAGAGATGGACCTGGGTTTGTCTAGTGAACACGTCACTGGATTTCAGTACCAACAGTCTGCCTTTACAACCGTGTTCTATCAACAGGAACGATTTTGGGTTCTCCAAGCGAGCGACTATAGCTAGACAGTTCATCAGTGGTTATCACAACTGCTAATCTCATTCATCACTTCAGTAAGAGAACTGGTGTCTGAATTTAATGCTATGCAATGACAACATCATAGTGTAGCAGCAAAATCAAAAAGAGCTGAATTTACTGTTAACTAAACCTGAAGAATGTACAAAGACATGTAGAGAATTGTCTGGAGAAAACCAGTGAGCAGTATAATAACTACAGGTGATAAAAAAAAGTGACAAGAAACCAGAACACTGCAGTAACCACATTTTCCAAACATCCTGTCACAATACTTAGTCTTTGCTATATATCTGCATTATTGTTTTTTAGCAAATGCATGCTCTTTAAGGACATTTTAGTCCACTTTACAGATAAGAATCATAAAAATGACACACAGTGATAACATTGAATGGATACATGTGGTATCTGTTGTTTTGGCTTGTATATGAATAGGAAATGTGCAGTAACATATTGACAACCTTCCTCAAATGTCCTTTAAATATATATATTGAAGCCAAAACAGCTATTTTAAATACACTTATCACACATTTATATGATTATACTCCTTGTATATTTTCATGATTTGTAATATCCAGTTGTTTTGACATTTATAGTTGGTTTGACTTATCTTGAACACTAATAAAAGATGAATGAACGCTTTTATATGTACAAGATGTTTTAGACACCTGCTATCTTAGTGTTTGTGTGTGTGTGTTTTACTGGAATTGAGTGTTTTGATGTGCCTAAAGAGCACAGTAGTTGACTAATGAAAGCTTTCCAACCTAACTGACTGCTTATGAACTTGACTTTGACCATTTAAAAGGACAACGGAATCTGATGGGGAATGGCACGGTAGCACCTTACAAAAACACTGTGGTTAGATGACTGAACTGATCTCTTGTTCCAAATCAGAATGATTCACGTCATAACATTTTGTGCTTTAACCACAATCTTATCAGATATCTTATTTCAGCTTTCTAGGTTAGCTGCACTGTTGCTTTCAATTAACCACAATCTCTCTTAAAGAATAGCTAAATTTACTTACTGAGCAGAAGACGCTTACATTCATACAGTTGTTTTTAGCCAGAGATATGTCCATTTTTTTAAAGGAGAATATCATTTAATAATATGGGGATGCTGAAAGCCTTTTAGGCTTAATGTCAGTGTCTGGCATAGTCTGCTAGGTTTTGTTTTCCATGCAGCTTCCTAAAAGTTTCAAGCACTTTCAGTGGGACTTTGAGTGGGAGTTTCATGCGTAAAAAAACAACAACTTGTTTTCACATATATGATTAAGTAAAGGCATGACTAAGAAACTTCTCAGCAGAGTTAAAAACACATTATGTCTAGAGGGGAATTTCACTGTTACATCCATATAAAAACAATTCATTATCAGAGAAACACAACGGTGAGGGAAACAGGCCGTAAGTCACAGCACAGACAACACTAGCCTGGCTTCCTGTACACGCTAGTGAGTAGTTTGACTAACGGTCCGAGTTCACTTAAGGTTATCTAGTTGCTAACTATGAAAAGACAGACTCTAGAATCCACCGTACTTCACAGAATGTGTTTCACATTGACACAAAAACAGAAAAGATCATTTGCACTCACATCCATGATACAAACAAACATTGAGGAGTATATTACATATCTCGGCTGTTCTTTTGATTAAAATGTTTTATGCATTATATGTACATATGCTATGTTTCAGATGTAAATTCTGAAGCGACCATAGATATTGGCCCTAAATCCTAACACTAATATGCTGGTTAGGTATGTTTTGAAGCATGGCTGCTGGTTTAAGCTGGTCCTTAGCTGGTCATGTGCTGGTCCTAAGCAACTAGCTCCTGCTCAGGACCAGCTTAGGACCAGCACATGACCAGCTTTAACCAGCTTAAACCAGCTTAAACCAGCAGCCATGCTTCAAAACATACCTAACCAGCATATGCTGTTTTTTTTTCAACATGGAGGAAGCAGCGATGCAAGCGTTGCCACATCCAATAATAGTTTGCAAACTGGAATTCTATAATGCGTATGTAATTTGCAATAGCCAGTAAATCTAATAAAGACATAGATCTTTTAGATACTTCATTGGTTTTACAAGTTACCCTGAAATCAGAGCAAGTGATCTGAATCTCAGGTTTCTTGGGTTTCTCGGGTTTGAGTTTCTTACCTCCACCATTCACCATACTAAGATTATGTGTTGTGGTTTTGATACGATATCTTCCTGTTTTTATTAAAGCACTGTCAACTATTTCTAACGAACAGATATAGAGATGCATCTAACAGTGATCACAGGTCACTGACTTAAAGTGCACATGCTTGCGTGCACTTCGACAAACTTTCCGTGTGACAGCATGCATAGGTTTGTTTTTTACTAGAGGTGGTTTTGAGAAAAAGGGAACTTTCATCTTTCATTTGTGTGTTGTTTTCCTTTCTGATTTTGGGGTGGGGGGATGTGTGTTCTTTTCTCTATCATTCTCTTTGATCTTCTTTTGATGAAACTCGAAGCTTGGTAGCTACAAACAGTGTATGACCTGCATTTAGAGAATACAAATGATCTTGCCTTTGCACATTTGGTTTAGTCTTAATTTTTAATACATCATTATATTTAAATCCATATACATATACATGTATTTATGTATGTATATATAAATATACAGATCAACCTTAAGGCCACTTATTACTCCCTAACCAAAAAAAATCCCCACAAACACCAATGGTTTCTGTACAAACAGGTAAATGTACAGGTGATTGTACCGACTGAGGTTTAGTCACAGTTGGTGTGAGCCAACTTACTGCAACAGTTCTTTTACTACGCAAATCACCTGATTTGTGGCCGAAACATGTCTTCCTGCTTAGGCCTCTTTTCCTGGCAGCAATGTACACACAAACCCACAACTGCACACGTGCAGCAGTCTGTGTACCTGTGCAAAGTTGAAACTTGGAGGGGGTTGGGGTGTGGGGGGTGCTAGTGATTGAGGATGGGGACATTAAAAAACCAGAAGGGAAGGATGTTAAATGAAATGATGTTTTATAGCATGTGCTCATTTATCTGCACATCTGTTCAAGGTTTTGACAGAACTTGTAAACCAATGCAAACCATTATAGAATAGTCAGAGCAAACCAGGAGGTCTGTGACATGACACTTTACACGATACATTACAAAAACATGTTTTCTAATTATTAAATAAATCTTTTTTAAAAATAACTATATCTGAGTCGTCATAGTAAAGGTAAAGCATCTAAATTTAGACCCTGTCTACATTTGAGTCACATTGTATAAAAGCAGTTTTACCATGTGCCACAGCACCATAGTATATCAATATCTAGAAATGCATAAAAATCATCTTTTCATAACTCAGTTATGACGCATGTTTAAGAAATGAAAACAGAAATTATACGCAGACAGTGACAACACTAAATGAGTGCAAATAGATAACACATTTTCTTTTGAATTATTACTGGTTGGTTTAATTTAATAAATAGCAGGAAAGGATTTAAAATAGAAAGAATTTATGGTTGGGTATAGCTACATGGTTGTGCAAAGGTAAGAAATGAAGTTGTTTTTCTTGAAACATAGTGCAGGCTGTGGTGAAAACCCTTTCCTCTGGTCTTGACTTCAAAGTTATAAGTGGTGCTTCACCTTTTTTAACACAGCAGATGCAGAGCTCTCGTATTCACTGTGTTGTTCGCAGTCCTGGCGACACATTCAAAGAGAAAGTCTTAAATCATGCATGCGTTTACCGGTAAGCCTAGAAATTCATCTGTTGAATTAAACTGAATTAAAATGTATCAAATAGCTGTGTGCATTTATCAAAATGTAAAGGATTTGGACAAAGAAGAGAAGGGATTTATTAGTGTAGTTTTGTGCATGTTTTTAACCTTTACTCATCTATGAAGTCTGTTATCATTGTGTGTACTTTCTGACACATTGCGTTTCTCATTGACAGTTTTTAGCCCTTTGCTGGTGATATGGTCATGCCACATAAAGGTAATTCATGCATTAAACCTAAGACGAACGGCACTTTCATTTGAACCTCTAAATGCAGAGAATACTTGACCCAAAACTTAAAACTATGCATCATTTATTAGAACTACTCATAGTTCCAAACCTGTATGACTGACATGCTTTTATGGAACACAAAATGAGATTTAAGGGTGAATGAAAACCTCGATCACCATTCACTTTCATTGCGCGCGTTTTGCAAGTGATGAACGTGAATGGAGACCGACGGTGTCGTTCTGACATGTGTTGTGTGCTACAGAAAAAAAAGTAAATCGCTAACACTTTACAGTAAGGTTCCATTAGTTGATGTTGGTAATGCTTAAACTAACATTAGTTTGCAACTTGTTAATGTTGTTAATTGTTACTTCATGTTAGCTCAGATCCATTAAATAAAGCACAATAAAACTTCAGATAAAACTTCTGATTTTAATAATGCATTAGTAAATGCTGAAAACAGCATTAAATAAGATTAATCAATGCTTTAGAAGAATTTTGTTAATTGTTAATTTATGTAAACTAATGTATAGCGCAGGGGTGGCGAACTCCGGTCCTGGAGAGCCGCACCCCTGCAGAGTTCAGCTCCAACCCAAATAAAAACTCACCTGCTTGTAGCTACCTAGTAACCATTCAGATCTTGATTAGCTTGTTCAGGTGTGTTTGATTAGGGTTAAAGCAAAACTCTGCAGGGCTGCGGCTCTCCAGGACCGACGTTCGCCACCCATGGTATAGCAGATGGAATCTGCTAAAGAAAATCATGAGATTAAGTCTAGCCTTGTATTGGAGTATGGGGTTTCTAAAAAACACTTTACAATTAACCTCTAAACAGGAATCATGTTGTAAGTTTGTAGAATAATTATGACTTTTGCTGAGTAACTCATTCCTTGAAAGCTTCTGCATTACCTTTATTTCAGAAAAGCTGGTCCAATCAGACTACTGAATACCCTGTGGATGAAAAAACAACAGATTATGAGTATCCCACAGTGGACACAGTGGATTACACCGGGCTTGAAATAATGTGCGACAAAGGCTCCAATCGTTCCTTCCGCGCCTGGTTCCTGCCCACCATCTACACGATCATCTGCCTCATGGCCCTTGTTGGAAACTTTCTGGTCATCCTAACCTACCTGTACTTTAAGAGGCTGAAGACGATGACTGACGTCTACCTGCTCAACCTAGCCATGGCTGACCTGCTGTTTGCAATATCTCTCCCCTTCTGGGCAGCTAGTTTCATGAGCAAGTGGCATTTGGGTCCAATTCCATGCAAGGCCATGTTCACCATCTACAGGGTCAGCTTCTTCAGCGGCATGTTCCTTCTCACCTGTATCAGCGTAGATCGATATTTCTCCATAACGAAGGCTGTCTCTGCTCATCGTTGTCGCTCCAGTGCAGTGTTTTACGGACAGGTGTCTTCTCTGGTGACTTGGGTGATGGCGGTGATCTTTTCGATACCTGACATGGTGTTCTCTGAAGTTAACATCAATGGCACCTGTACAGCAAATGGCAATAACTTTCCAGAGTACCGCGTTAGGATGCTGGTAAGTCAGATGGTGCTGGGTTTTATTCTTCCAGCAGTTGTCATGGGGTTCTGTTACATCTGCATCATCAAGACCCTCAACCAAGCCAAGAACTTTGAGAGGAATAAAGCCTTCAAGGTCATCATTGCAGTGGTATCTGTCTTTGTGTTTAGTCAGCTACCCTACAATGTAGTCATGGGAGTGACCACTCAGGAAACAACGAATTGCGACAAGGACAAGAGTCGTCTTTACGCACTGGATGTGACCAGAGCCGTGGCTTTCTTGCGCTGCTGTGTGAACCCCTTCCTGTACGCCTTCATTGGGGTAAAGTTTCGCAATGATCTCCTGAAGCTGCTTAAAGACTTGGGATGTCTCAGAAAGAGCCACCTCATATACACCCATTGCGGTAAACGAAGATCCTCTGTTGGCCTGGACACCGAAACTACAACAACGTTTTCCCCCTGAATGCTCCAGATTCCAAAACAACAAAAAGGTCTTGCAAATTTACTTCTGTGGTAAATCGCTTTATAAGCTCCATTCCGATTAACGTGTCTGTGGAGGATTGTATGGTGCCATATACTCACATGCTGCAAGTTTTGCTATGAAGTGTTACTAGAGACTTACTGTACAAAAACTTCCTGCTTTGTAACAATAAGCATTTCACTTCTTTTTTGATTGCTCTTTAAGAGACATGTCTTCCACTCTTTGTTATGTGATATAGCTATTTTTGGTTCAATATCTTGTTCTCAATATGAATATACTGTATATTATACATACTTACAAAGATGAAATATCTTGAAGGGCAATTATCCACTCATACGTGGAAAATCAGCAACATAATCTGTTATGGTTTAACAGTTCTTTAAAATATTCGTTCTCTTCTTTTTTCTCTGTCTGTGATTTTATCAAACAAAATAAATCTACATTTTCTGAAATAACTGACTTGAGTTTTGTGTTAGATACATCTGCACAAATAAATAGTTTTAAAAATAGATACAAAATATACGTAACAATACAATAAACGTGTGGAGAATACATTTGGAAAATACAAACACAAACATGTTTCACTTGCACGAAATAGTGAACTTTACCATCCTTTGGTTTCTCACCCATCTTTTTTGTGCAGTTTGTGAAGACATTTAAACTCATTGTCTGTGGTCACAGATGGTAGTATATATGCGGTTGTGGTGAGTCTGTTACGCTTATAATGTCCTGCTAGCAAGAAAAGCAATATAGAGCTCAATTCAGTTTTCATTTGTTCATTCTCAGATACTGGCCAAAAATGGATTTACATAACATATGGAACTCACAAACTTTGTTACAGAACAAAGTTACTAAAAAACAAAAAAAGGTAAAAAGCTGTCACTCAGGCAATATCCTAAGCTAAAAGGCACATCTTTGCACCTTATTTCTCCCAAAAATTTACGTATTAGTATTTTATAAATATATATATTAGTACACAAAGTGCAGGTCTACAAATTAGCTTTTGACAGAGTACTGCCCTAGTGAAAGCTCTGTATCTTTAGTAACTTTGCTTTTTAGTAAAAGTGTTTTGTGGGTTTTATATATGTAATATTGAGAGCTGTATGTGCTCTGCTGCCGCTGTTTAAGCTAGACAGTGTACGTGCCAAGGGTCAAGGTTATTTTCACAAATGTCAAGATATTATTGTATATATTTTATATATGCACAATTTAGTTTTGGATAGTCATTAAGTGAAGGGCATAGCAGTTGTCTCAAAAGAGTCTGAACTGAATATCCATGAGTAAGGACATCCAGGGGATCTCAAATCGAAAAAGTTCCATTGCTATTAAACACCTTCTTATGGAAGCCCATTTCTATAGAATACCAAGAAAAAAATTAATGCCTTAAAAATTCCAAATTATGACATACTTAAGTCATAATTATGGGATAAAAAAAAATTGAAATTATGACGAAATGATAAAATTCTAAATTATTACTTATAAAGTCGAAGTAATGAGATAAAAAGTCAAAATTATGACTTTAAAAGTTGAAATTATGAAACCATAATAAAACCAAGTCATAATTTCAACTTTTTAAAGTCATAATTTTGACTTTTTAATCTTATAATCATGACTTTTAAAGTCATAATTTCGATTTAATAAGTCATGATTTTGACTTTTTATCTCATAATTTCTACATTTAAAGTCGTAATTTTGACTTTTTATCTAATTTTGATTTTATAAGATTTTATAAGTCATAATTTAGATTTTTCATCTCATAATTTTGACATTTTTTCTCGTAATTACAACTTTTGAAGTCATAATTTCAACTTTTTATCTAATAATTTCGCCTTTATAAATCATAATTTTGACTTCACAAGTCATAATTTCAACATTTTATCTCATAATTTCGATTTTATAAGTCATAATTTCAACTTTTTATCTCATAATTTTGACTGTTATAAATCATAATTTTGACTTTTTATCAGAATTAATTTCAACTTTTAAAGTCAATTCTGATTTTTAATTTTATAATTTTGACTTTTAAAGTCACAATTTTGACTTTTTATCTCATAATTTCGACTTTTTGTCAAGACATAATTTCAACATTTTTTGTCACAATCTAGACTTTTTAAGTCAGAATTTTGACTTTTTATCATAATTAATTTCAACTTTTAAAGTCACAATTTTGATTTATCTCATAATTTCGACTTTTTGTCAAGTCATAATTTTGTCATTTTCTGTCATAATCTAGACTTTTTAGGTCACTTTTTAATCTTATAATTATGACTTCTAAAGTCATAATTTTGATTTAATAAGTCATGATTTTGACTATTTATCTCATAATTTTGACTTTTAAAGTCATCATTTTGACTATTTATCTCCTAATTTTTATTTTATAAATCATAATTTTGATTTTTCATCTCATAATTTCAGCTTTATAAATCATAATTTAGACATTTTATTTCATAATTTTGACTTTAAAAGTCATTATTTTGACTTCACAAGTCATAATTTCAACATTTTATCTCAGAATTTCGACTTTTTTAAATCATAATTTTGACTTTTTATCTCATAATTATGACTTTAGTTAGTATAATTTTAACTTTTAAAGTCACAAGTTTGACTTTTTATCTCATAATTTTGACTTTTTGTCAAGACATAATTTCAACATTTTTCTGTCATAATCTAGACTTTTTAAGTCATAATTTTGACTTTTTAATCATAATTAATTTAAACTTTTAAAGTCACAATTTTTACTTTTTATCTCATAATTTCGACATTGTCTGTCACAATTTAGATTTTTTAAGTCATAATTTTGACTTTTTATCATAATTAATTTCAACTTTTAAAGTCATAATTTTGCTTTTTTAAGTCATAATTTCAATTTTTTATCTCATAATTAATTTCAACTTTTAAAGTCACAATTTTCGACATTTTCTGTCATAATCTAGACTTTTTAGGTCAGAATTTAGACTTTTTATCATAATTAATTTCAACTTTTAAAGTCACAATTTTGACATTTAAAATCATAATTTTGACTTTTTATCTCATAATTTCGACTTTTAATCTTTTAATTTTGATTTTTTTTTAAGTCACAATTTTGACTTTTAATCTGATAATTTCGACTTTATAAATCATAATTCTGACATTTTATCAAACGGTAAGGCAGGAATTTTTTTACTTAAGTGGTGGACTTGGGCTTCAAATATTGGTGCCTTGTAAATGTCACATGACCAATCACTGTAGATTTGCAGGAAAATGACATGATAATGCTGATATGACAATGCATGCTGACTGGCTGATGGTACCACACGAATCTTCACTAGTGACTGGCACATTTACATAGTAGACTTGTTTACTTATGTTAATAAATGTGCATTGTCCCTTTTAAAATAAAAATAAAGAAATAAAAAAAATAATTTGAATTTGAAAGAAAGAAAGAAAGAAAGAAAGAAAGAAAGAATAATCTACTACTTAATGAAACATAAGTTGTAATAAGTATTGTTTTAAAAACTAGAATTAAGCCATTATTGTCATTAAACTCTGTGCTACAGTTCCTACATTTCGCCGCTAGAGCGCACTCTTGCATAAAATAATTCACACTGGCAACCACTGGAGCACTTTATGATACAGCTCTACATTTGAGCAGCAGGTGTCAGCAACATGAGATGAAGGGACAGCACAGGAAACAATAAAGTCTGCTGGAGCTAGAGGAAGTGGACAAGGGAATAATATGGGAAGGACATAGTCACCTTTAAACCTACAGTAAGAGCCCCTTTGGCCTGAGAGCAAAACTTGTAAGACGTGTAAAAGATCCTAAGATTCATATTCTAAGCAACGTGCGAAGTCTTTAAGCCTTTTTGAATATTGAAGCCAGAATTTTTACAGGTTGATAGATAACTAAAGGTCATGCAAGGACAAACACGAATAGCGTCTCTTAAAGTCTATCTTTCACAATCTTTGAGAACAGAATCAACACCTAGATCTCAGATGTTGTTTTATTAATAGACTGCTATTACATTAGGTTTCCCTAGAGATATTTATAAACTAGCCAACAGTAGAGGTGATAACCCTGTAATGACGGATAGTTAGGAGAGAGGACATGCTGAAAATGAAAAAGAAAATGGCTTCCAAAGCAAGGATTTCTGTCCGTTGCTATGGGAACAGTCCAGAATTGACTTGTCTTGGTAACAAGAGCAGCAGTGAATTGAGTTCAGAGGCTCATAGTCAGAAACACTGCTCTAGTGTCGGAGCATTTTAAGTCAGGATAGGGTCAGAGATCTGTGATAGCATTTGTGTTTAGATGATTAGAATAATGCATGCAGTGTTTTAAACCATTTGAATTTTTCAGGTTGGGTATTACATTTCAAGGCTCTCTTTTTGGTTTTGGTTTGAATGTCCACTTGTAGTGTACTTCAAATCTTTACAGTACTTTTTAAAAAAAACTGTACTTGCAGATAATTGAATAATAATGAAATCAAAGGACACTTATGTACTTAAGAAGAGAGAACACATTCATGACTGTTTCTTAACATAGTTTATACTTTTAAAAAGGGCACTTTGTAGTAATGTCAAAGTTTATCTTTAAAGAACATTTTAAATCGCTTTTGTCATGCACTAAGAAGTACAATTATTTTGACGTTTTGATTAACACACTAAAGCATTTTAACTGCGGTATTTGATATTAGATTTTAATATATTTTAAATGCACTAATGTGAATTTCCACACATGACATACAAGTTTCAATAGATATGACAATAAAGTATTTTTAATGTTTGTCAGTACATTCAGCAGTATTTAACAATATATTTAAGACAACAGAATTATGAAAATACATATAAATATGTACTCAAGTCCTACTTATGTGGGTCAGAAAGCACTCCTAAATTTAACTAATTGCTTTTAACATAAATTTCCAAACACACTACATTTAAGTATATTATTTTAAATGATTTTTAAAATGTATGTTGAAGTGTACTTTTAAGTGTACTTTTTTCACAAGGGCCTTTTTGTGTTTTTGGTATTAATGTATCCCAGCATTGAATCAAACTGCAATATAAATGTCCATTTTAAAATGCTGGAGCTTATTTGTGTCTATGTTAAGATCAACTAAACTGACTGTTTCTCCTCAGAAGGCTATATGAAACAACATGTGCGGAAGCAAAAAGCAAAAATGCTTATGGCAGGTGTTAATTTCCCATCCTGCATACAACCAAAGTCAAATCAGGAACGACTTGAGCTTGTCACAAGACAAATTAGGTCTATTCTGCTATTCTGTAGGCTGTAACGTGGAAATCTATCATTTTCTCACAGAAGCTACAGTAATTACAAGGTCAAAAAGGTCAACAAAATTAAACGTATGCACTGAGGAATTTCACATGTCAAGATCTATAACAAGCATTTAGTGGGACCAGGAAGGTCAAAGGTATATATGGAATTGTCAGAAACACTTTCAGTATAGAATATTTGAAATTAAAACGAATTTAAATAGAGGTTATTTGTAATGTTAGTAGTAGGTAGTTTAACGTGTATCTGTTATAAAGCTACACAGATATGTGTTTTCATATGAAAAGGAAGCAGTTTCCACTGAGAAACTGCTAACATGTAATGTTTACGAAACGTACAGTTATGACATATTGATGTCTGATATATTATGTACGTCTGGCAAGACCTGTCATTTGTCATTCCTGTTAGTCACGTGAGTGTAAAGCACTTATAACCTCTTATTTGTGAGTCACCTGTCGGCTTCAGGTGTTGACGGGGAAACACCAGATAACTCGAAAATCAAGTCTTCAGAACACCTCTTGCGCTCATTTTGCCGCGAACAAGAATCGTCATATGTAGCCTATAATGTGACTCTGACGTTGCGTCACATGAGCGTTTGACTGCGTGACTGGAGTTTCATTGCAGCACGTATCCATTCACACGATTCTAGTGATGGGAAGTTCGGATCATTTTACCGACTCGGACCTTTGAGTCTCGTTCAGCAAAATGAACGAATCTTTTTTCGAGTCATTTCGTTCATTTTAGCAAAATATAATTAAAATGTTACCTGTTACCTCCCTAACACATCTACTGCTTACACAAACGTTGATCACACTTCAAACAAAACAAAACTATAATGCTATAAGAAACAGAAAAGATTAATTCATTGTTTACCTGGGTGTTTAGTCTATGATTCGCTCACCTCGCCTCTTATTTGACAAGTTTTCGGGTTTGAGTCGTTCGTTCATCACCTGACAGCCCAATTAGCTAACCAACGCAGTCTGAGCCGGGAAAAGAATTGATTAGTTAATCTCTGGAGTCTTCGGGTTCGAGTCGTTCGTTTATCACGTGACACCCCCATAAACTTAATCTGAGCCGGAAAGAGAATTGATTAGTTCATCTCTCGAGTCTTCGGGTTCGAGTCGTTCGTTCATCACGTGACAGCCCCATAAGGTGAACGAATGACTCTTAAAAACCCGAAGATTCGAAACAGGTTAACTAATTCCAGTACAGAACCTAATAGGATGTTACGCATGGGCGACTGAACGAATCACTCCCCGAGACGACTCGTTCGTCTCGAGTCACATTAAAGATTCGTTCAAAATGAACGAATCGTTCAAGAACGACCCATCACTAGCGAGGAGGCGCTTACGGTACGCTTGAGTAATGCGTAACGTTACCTTTGAGGCTTGTTTCAAGGTGCAACATAAATATAATTTGTTTATTATATTAAATAACAGTATACTATATGCTGATATAAAAAGCGCCAATTAATCAGGGTAACCGCAACTTAGTTTCTCATTAATTAATTCATCATTATATACATTTATATTTAAAGTTTTAAAGTACGTTTAAAAATGTATATTTAAAAAATAAATAAAATAGTAATTTAATTGAAAATGTAAGTTTGACAAGAAGCCAAGGGTCAGACTCTGTTTTCTCCATCCCTTGCATTTATATGTCCAGACTCTGAACTCGCGCTTTATCTAAACCGATTATCTCTTTAAAGGCACTGACTGTCACAACTCCATAGATGGATCTCTAGAAGAACAGCTGCGGGACCGCGACCAGATTCGTCGGAAAGAGGCACGTGACGTCTCACGCAGCGCATGATTGTGACGTCAAATACCGGAGCCCTGTCGCTCCTCTAAAATGAAGTGACCTTTCTTTTTCGCCCTGATAGAGAATCGGTTCGCCGACCGGCTCGGACAGAGTACCGTATCCCGCAAGACAAGGCGATTGCTCACACGGCCTGAAAGGTAAAGTCATCAGCCGAATTAAACAGTCGTGCTATGTTCACCTTGTTGACGATCATAGATGCGATATTTAAGTTAAATGGAGGATTTTAAAGCAAAGGGTGGTGAACGGTTGCGTAAGCTAACCGGTACTCTTCAAGAACAATTGTATGTCACGGAAGGAGTCTGTAGGGTTTAATAACGATCTCCGTGTTTTTGTCATTATAACGGGGAAGAGTCGTTTTTTGGTTACTGAGTAGTAATAAACGTTTAGTAATTCATGGGAAAGTGTGCTTTATGGGAAGCTAGCCAGCTGTGGCTAACTGTTAGCTTCCGCAACGTGGATCAAAAAAGCCGGTTTACGATTATTGCTGTGTTCTTCGGAAATGTATAACTTATCTGAAAATCTTTTGATGGGTTAAATTGGGATTTTGTCACAGAAGCTCTGATCCAGTTTCTTATTTATTTTAAGCTAATTATCACAGGCGGATGCTTAACGAGCTATACATGAGTGATTAAGGCTTCTTTTAATGAAGGCGATTAAAGGTTATCCTCAGATGAACATCTTAATACCGAGATGTTTACAGATACGAGTTGGAATAGATTGGATGTCATAGGAAACATAATCCATCTACCTAGAAACCAACAGCAGATGTTTTACTTCTCAATGGGTGATGAACTAACCTTACAAGCTGTTTTAGAGGTTGATTTATGTTTTGAAGCTTATGGGTTAAGCATGTAGATGCTCCATCCTTGAATGACCTTCTAATGATCTGTCCGCTGTGCTTTCAAACCGCTCACCCTTCAAATGCCTTTCTGCATGTCCTATACTCTTAGGTAAATATGGGTGACGTTGAAAAGGGAAAGAAGGTTTTCGTCCAGAAGTGTGCCCAGTGCCACACAGTTGAAAACGGAGGCAAGCACAAAGTGGGGCCAAATCTTTGGGGTCTTTTTGGACGCAAGACTGGTCAGGCAGAGGGATTTTCCTACACAGATGCCAATAAGAGCAAAGGTAAGTCTTGCTGAATAAATTACAGCGTGTGTACTTTTAACAATGAGATGTAATGACAGTATTTAATTAATCTTATTATTTTCACAGGCATTGTCTGGAGTGAAGACACCTTGATGGAGTATTTGGAGAATCCCAAGAAGTACATTCCAGGCACAAAAATGATCTTCGCCGGGATCAAGAAGAAGGGAGAGAGGGCAGACCTTATTGCATACTTAAAGTCCGCCACATCATAATACAGTTGGAAAAAAAGGAGACTGCGATATTTAAATTAAACATTTGTAGTTTGGCTTTGAATGTCTTTAACAATATCTATATCAAATGATGTGACAGATCAAGTGGCCAGGATTATTCATTATAACACTTGGCATGCTTCTAATGCCGGTCCATTTTAGCAGTGAGGGTTTCACATTTTCTTTTGTCCAAGTAATGTTAAAATGAGTCGAGTTACTGCACACCCCCAGTGTTTTCACTGAGGGAATGAAAACTGTGTTCCCTGGTTTCACAGGAGCTGTTGTAGGTTAAATTATTAAATTGTACTGAACTCAAAGTATTTGGATCACAATCAGTGACTGAACAAGCAGCATGCTTAATGGTAACTAATTGTATCGGATGGATTTGATCTGTCAAATAAAACGGTCAAAACAGTCCTTTTTTTGTCTGTTCTTTTAGTTTTTCATGTTGTAATGCACTTGCCTGCTGATGTTTCTGTTTGTGGGCTTTAGTGATAGCTCACCATTTCTTCAGTTTTACCTTTTGAGTTTCAGTTCTCAATGTATCAAACAGACCCTTAAGGAGGAGTCTGACGACTCTGACAGTGTACTTGAGAACTTTAAATTGAATATATAAAGTGCAAGGTATGCTCTTCTTCATTTGAGAAATTTCAGGACAAGTCCTGACAATGTCCTTGTAAAAGATTGAAGCGAGTATATCAAGGTTTTCATGATGGGTTTGCCTAGAATTGTCCTAGAAAGATTCTTTTACTGCTGAGGAAGGTTGTGTGTTTTTTTTTTTTTTTTTAATTATAATCATAATCATAGTTCAATATAAATTGTTCTTGACTGACAGATAATGGAAGCATCGGTCCTCCAATAAAGATTGAAGATTTATTGTCAGGAAATTGCCTATCTGTTGCACTTCCATAAGAGGACATTTATAACATTATTATTAGACAAAATTATATTACTGCAAATTTAAAACCACTAAAGTGCATTCAGATTCAATTATTAATTTTGACAATTAGGGAACAAAATGCTTTTTCAGATTCATTTATTCCAAATTAGGGATATAGATGTAGAATAATTAGCAGTAAAGAAGTACTATCATTCATAGATATAAGCATGGACACTTAATTTTATCTTTTAGCCTGTACTGACCGGTTATATCTGACCTTGGTACTAAGCTCAGCAGGCTTCTTGTGTAAAATCTCCTCAGACAAAAGTTACCAGGAAAGACATGTTATCGGTAAAGTTTGTAAGATGGCATATAAATTAATTTTGTAGTGACTCTGGCCCACAGTCCTTATCAGCCTCAGCTTTGATTGGACTTAAACATTATACGTAGATACGTGGAGTACACATCAGAGAACAAAGTTCAAATAGAGATGTCCCTCAGAAAGTGCACAGCTGGTCAGATCCAGTCTAATCAACTACCTCATATCAAGCCTACAAAGCATAGGGTTGTGTGAACGTTAATACAATAATATAGTATTAATATAGTACAATATTTGCAAGATCACAGAAATGTAACAAACCTGGTTTAAATGCAGAAATGCAAATCTACCCTGACTCATAAAAACTGCAACGGTTTCCATGTCATTAGCAGTGTCATTTTAACATGAAAATGGCGCCACCTACGGGACAAAGAAAGTTATTTTATAACGATATTTTGTAACACTCTTTTTAATTGAACAGACATTGCACAATCAACATGTTTGTTGAAACACGTAAGACGTAATTTGTCTATATTCTGTATAAATTCATGGTAGGCTAAATGTTGTTTAAAAAACGTTTGGTTGAAATATTGGCTAATCCATGCCAGTGAACTATATTAGCATTTTGGTTTATTGCTGCGATATTCAATATAAATGTATGTATGTTATATCCTGTTTATTTAAAGCTTTACGACTAGAATATCTTGTTAATTTATGCCTTATGACATAAATATAGCACGCACAGTACCGTCTGTGTTTGTCATTGAGAGGAACCTCGTGTCACGTGTGTGTGTGTCGAAGATGTAGCAGTGTGTTAGGTTACAGTGTCTACAAATACAGCATCGTTTCACTTCACATTCTTGGAGAGTGCTGTGAACACAGGGACTGTCTTGTGAAGATGTAAGTGTAATACACATATAACGTAAAGATTTTTATCTCTTTTGTGTCAATTACATCAACATCCTCAAGGTGAAAGTGTCTGATACTGGAGGAGTAGGAAGACATGAGCTGGGAGGGATCAGAAAACGGTGCTCCCACAGAACTCCACTAGAGGGCAGCAGTCAGCCATAGTTCTTCTTTCTTTCTTTCTTTCTTTCTTTCTTTCACTATAAATACTATAAATGTTAACCGTCATAAAACTATGGTAGAAAATGGAAGTTACAGATACAAAACTGTTTTTTACATGCACATTGGCTAATAAAAACGCTATTATTATTGTTATTATATACTAATTGAGAGACTACATTAAATATTTGCATTTAAATTAACTAGTGAAGGCAAAAAATATTATTTAAAATAGCTTTTTAAAAAAAGTTAGAATTCATAGAAAATCTTTCTTGTTATTTTTCTCCTTTTTTATTATGATACGGTAGTGGAGAGAAGACAGAAAATTAAGTGGAAGAGAGAGGGGGCGGATCGGGAAAGGTCCTCGAATCGGTTTCGAACTTGGGACGCCTGTAATGCAATGGCGCTGTATGTTAGCGCATCCGTCCACTAGTCTGTCGGCACCAACGTAAAAATTCTTTTTACATTTAACCCAAAAATTACAAAATTATGTTAATGGATGTTGCTGGTGAAATCTGCAGCCAAATATGACATTTTGCACTAAATGCATCATACTTAACAACTGCAACACTTAATTTCACTTACGGGCTTCGAGGATAACATTCATAGCAGTCAGCAGATTAGTCTCTGATGCAATACATTAAAACAAACTGTGATAAGTTACCCCCTTTAAATATAGTAGTCAACATTTGAAATGGATCAAAACTATTCATCAAAACTGTCCTAAAACCAAAACAATACCCGTTCTTGTCTTAGGACAACTGTGATGAACTTTTTTGATCCACTTCACCAAATGAATTCATGAATTCACCAAATGACATGACTTTACGTAAACCATTTTAGTTCCTGCAACACTTAGTAATTGAAACCATTTTGAGTTCCAACAGAATATTACAAACCAATAAAACAAAACTGTATGCTTAAAATAAGAACTTAAGTATACGTAAATAAGAAAAACATTTACTCTTTGTTTAAAAAATAGAAGATTTAATAAGTTCCAAAATCTGCAAGCTGTTAACCATGGCAGTAATTTTAATTATTATGATATGATATTAATATATATATATTAACATATTATATAAAGAGAGATTTTTTTTAAAGAAATACTTTTAGGAGGGATTCAGTGAAAAAGTCAATTTGATATCAACATCAGAAATACTAACAAAATTATGTTTACAAAAAGCATATTAATCCTTGTTAAAGTATACACTTCAAACCAGTCATGAAACTCGTAAAACCAAGCCTTTATTTTCTCGGGATCAATAGAGATTTGATGGGCGGAGCTTCTAAAGCAAAGTTCTGTAATGCACTGACCACACACTCACACAGCCAGAGTGGACCACAGAACTTTCCCCGAGGAGCCATGCTTGAATGTGTGCGTTCCTCTGTATAAGTATGTCCATATGTGCATGTTAACTTGTGAGGGAATGCAACTTTGGCGGCGAAGCCTATGCATGCATTTTTGTCTTTTTGAATTCTACATTTGTCTTTAAAACGTGCCGAACATTTACTGCAATCATTTGGGCTTCAGTCAGTTCGCTTGCAGTCGCCTTGGTTGAGAAGGTTGCCCACTGAGGACCAATCAGCTCCTGAGGTTCCTGGGAAGTAAAACACATGTTAGAATTTATGTTCACTCTCTAGAATGAGCTGACGTGTCTCCATGCATTAACAAGTTCAAACTGCTGCAACACTGTTTAGGAGAATCCAAATCTGACAGTCTGTAATGGAGGTCTTATTTTATACAACCCGCTAAGGTCTATTTTGGCATGTTGAAACAAGAAGAAAAAAATTAATTCTTAAGCCAAGAACATATATGCAATATATGGAAACATACAGATATGCTTTTTCCTCCTAATGTAGGCTATAACATTTAAATTCACCAGTTTTCACCAAAAGCATATTTTCTCTAATGTACACACTGACCTATATATGAATTTGTGAAGAGCTGATTGTGTTAAAAACAACAGTCATCCATGTTTTTGCACAGGTTCTGTGCTCAAGTTTTGTGTTCAGACTTCTCAAATTACTTTGTGAAATAGTTTAAGCTTGGCATCACATTAAGAACTGCCTAAAGCAGAATAATTTAGTGCGCACGCTTTCCTGAGTTTAATGTATCACCTCCAAAAACATAAACTAGAGGCCAAAGCAACTAATGAAAGTTTAATTCTGGACTGTAAAGTGTCTGCTTACCTTACGGCTGACCGGTGGCTCTCCTGACTGTGGCTCGAAACAGACTGAATGTATTGCTGGACCCCCTCTCTCCGTCGCTAAAGGAATGTCGACGTGGAGCTGCCAAACGTGAACGTGTAGGGTACTCATGAACGCGCTCGTCGGAGAGTCTTCTCTGAGTCTGAGCTCGTACCCTTGGCATAGGTAGTGTGGGCATGGCGCTAATCACAGCTACCTGTCACATTTCGTGGCGTGTTGAAAGCTGAGGGGGAAGAAATTCTTGAAAGACGGACAATGTAGGATTCATCTAAAACTGTTTACGTATGTTTATTTCATAAATTGCTTTATGCATGTTTAATGTTTTGAGCAGTTCATTAAAAATTCCTTACCAGAATTTACTCGGCTATTAAACTTTTATTAGCCTAAATTTGATTTTTGCATAGCCTACAATTGTAGATTCTTAAAAGAAAGTCAGAGCAAGTAGCAATTGTTATGACATTTTACGTTTTGAGAACGCAAACTTGTGCTTTTTCGTTTGTGTATGTGAAGATTAAAACTGTTTCATCAACATTATTGATGATGAAAGAAGGTTGTAAAGGCATGTTGTAAACTGATGAAGGCATGTCTAGCTTGAGTTGAACGTTATTATTGGTCAATACTTTGTAGTAGGCGGGTCAATGTTAATATTTGTGTTTCACTCTTTGATTGGCTAATGGATCGTTCCTGAATTTGTTATCCACCGTTTGATTGGCTGATGGATTTTGTGGGCGAGTCCTATCTGTATTTGGGTTGTTACACACGCGTGTCGTCAGATTTGATTCAGAAATATGCTTTGCTGACGGTTGTGTTAGTCCTCCATCAGACAAGTCCTTCAACACCAAAATGAAAAACATGGACGAACCTTCTGCTCAGTTTCAACATGAGGTAAGACAATACTTTGATAAGAAAACAAATGTAAATTTGTAAACTACTTAAGGGGTTCATGTAAATCCATATATACATCTATGAAATTAAGTGTAACTGGTGGGAAAGGACTAATTTATTGTTTGAAGTCCCATCTTTGAAGTTGTAATTGAAGCCTTATTATAGAATTGTTGATATGATCTGAAAAGTTGCCTATAAAATGACATGAAATATTAAAATAAAAAAGGACAAACCTATAAAGAATTATACCTTACTAAAGGATTCCAGTGTTGAAAAAGGGAAAAAAGCCAATAAACATTATTATTTTGTGGAATTTTATATACATGTAGTTTGATCTTCTTCGATGGTGGTTACCTTTGTCAGCAACATGAAGTATCTCTCTCTCTCTCTGTGTCTTTCTCTCTATGGTTTTCACAAAAAAATATAAAGCAACTTCGATAATAAGAAACGCACAAACTCATCTTATTACAGAAATAAATTACATTTTAAAATATAATTAAAATAAATGAAATCAGTTACTTTAAAATGTAATCATTTTCCACAAAAATACTGGTTTTACAGTGTTTTTGATCAAATAAATGCATCCTTCTTTAGCACAAGTGACTTGGTTTAAAAAACATTCAAAAAAAAGATACAACCCCAACATTTTGTAGTGTATTATCATACATAAATCATGAGTAGTGAAGATAGTTTGAAGGTCTAACATCATATGGAAGCTTGTATATTAAACAGAATATTTATATAATAAACAGAATTTTTAAAGATTTTTAATGTCTGCTCACCAAGCCTGCAGTTATTTGTTCCAATGTACAGCAAAAGCAGTCAAATTTAGAAATATTTTTACTATTTAAAATAACTGTTTTCTATTTGAATATATTTTAAAATGTCACTTATTCTTGTGATTTCAAAGCTGAATTTTTGCATCATTACTCCAGTTACATGGTCCTTCAGAAATCATTCTAATATTCTGATCTGCTGCTCAAAAAGCATTTATTATTATTATGTTGAAAACAAAATAAGGTTAAGTTTAAAGTTTGCTGAATAAAAAGTTTAGAAGAACAGCATTTATCGGAAATAGAAATCTTTTGTAACATTATTAATGTCTTTATTATCACTTTTGCTCTTTATCATCAATTTAAAGCTTCCTTGCTAAATAAAAGTATTAATTTCTATAATTAGAAATTAGATTTTTGGATCTTTCTAATTATCAAAGAAGACTAAAAAAACTTTACTCAACTGTTTTAAATATTGATAATAATAATAATAATAATAATTAAATGTTTCTTGAACAGCAAATCAGCATATTAGAATAATTTCTGAAGGATCATGGGGCACTAAAGACTGGAGTAATGATGCTAAAAGAATTAGCTTTGATCACAGGGGTAAATAATATTTTAAAATATATTCAAATAGAAAGCAGTTATTTTAAATAGAAAAAAAATATTTCAAAATTTTACTGTTTTGCTGTACTTTGGATCAAATAAATGCACAATTCTTAAAAAAAAAACATTAAAATCATCATTAAAAAAAAAGACTGGTAGTATATTTAAAAAAATGTAGACCATATTGTACCACTGCAAAATTATCCTTTTTTTGTTTTTAATATTGGGCTGTTAGTGTGGAGTGGAGGACAGTCAGAAAAGCTTTGGGTTCCAGGTCTCTGTAACACAAGGGTAGGCCACTTACATAAAATTAGTCTCAGCTGTCATGAATTCAGCTATCTGGGTTGGTTAAATAAACATTTCACTTTGTGCACCTGATCCAGACACACCCAGTTCTGCACTACTGTTACAGGGTGGGTAGCCATTTACCCCAGTGAGAAGAGTTAATTCATAAATCAGTTGTCTTTTATGCAAACAAGGCTCTATCTGCCTGTCTACACTTTAACACACTTGCATCATCATATTCACCACCCAGCTGTAGGCGTGTGTATTCACCTTTCACTCAGCTCACCTTTACCTTCTTTCTCCCAGTTATTCTTGTTCTGGAGTTTTTTTTTCTATTATCTGATGAATTGTTTTCCCTAGGTTGCTCAGTGAAGTAAATCTCCTACGTAAGCTGGAACATTTATTTACTTGCGTGACTTCAGTGAGAGGGCAGCAAGTTCAAGGTCTTTATGACCGGCTCCATTACAAATACTTTGAGCACCGCTTAGAAGTTTTGTTTGTGTACCAGCATATAAAGTGCGCTCACTCAGAAGGCCATGTTGTCATGGCCTTCAGGTTAACACAGATACACAGAAACAGCAAAGCTGTAATGGACATACACTGATTATAGGTCTGATAGTGGTAAAATTGGCTTGAAAACATTTTCAATCACTGCACAGCTTACCTTGTAAACACCACTGGCAATATATATCACTGATAGTGAATTGAAATGACAGTAAAAATAGGTTACAAATTAGGCTTTAAACCACAGTAAATGAGAAGCTGACTCCGGCTGTCCCCTAGTGTGTCATTCTCTGAGAGGACCGGCACATAATAAAATGGCAGTAGGTTAGAACTAAATAACTTGAACAACCTCATGTGACATAAAATCTATATATTTTCAGAAAAAAAAAAATGTAAATACATTTCAAAATGCCAAACAAATCTAAATACTGAGAAAATCGCCAAATGAAAGTTGTTCAAATGAAATTCTTAGCAATGCATATTACTAATCAAAAATTAATCTTTGATATATTTACAGTAGGACATTTACAAAATATCTTCATGGAACATGATCTTTACTTAATATCCTAATGATTTTTGGCATGAAAGAAAAATTGATAATTTTAACCCATACAATGTATTTTTGGCTATTGCTACAAATATACCTGTGCTACTTAAGACTGGTTTTGTGGTCCAGGGTCACTTATTTTGCTCTTCGTATATTTCAGTAAAATAAAATACATTCACATGTGATATTTAAAGAAAATCTTTCACACTGTCTATAACACGTGTGAACATTTGAATAAAAATCAAGGAAAATATAATACACTATACATAAAATGTAATCAATTCTTCCATCTTTGGTCATGAGCACTCAGTTTCACATTCAGGGTTTTTTTTTTTTTGAGCCTGTCACCTAAGCCATACCTGGATTCATGCCAACCAGCCAAACATTTACCCTTTGTCTGAACTGATCTTATCTGAACTGAAATGAACTTTTCTGATGTGAACTGATCTAATTTGAACTGAACTAAACTTACCTGATCTGATCTAAACTGAAATGTTTCTATTTTCAGTTCCACATCCATAGTGTGCACCGCAAATGTCATTGACATTTACTTTGACTAGAAAACCAAGCAAAGACATACTCAAACAATTTATTGGTCTGGTGTCGTACATCAGGCTCCCTCAGTGGCAGCGCAACCTCTGACCGCACAATCAGGGCTCATAAATTCTGTGATTACCATGTTATCATATCAAAAGAAGTGATTACAAGTGATCTCATATCAGTAGTTCTCAACCTTTTTGACTCCAAGGCTCCATATTGTACACAACAATACTGAAAGGCCCCATAAACTTTTCCAGTAATTCTTTATTCTTATCCATATTTTATAAAAATGCAAGTTTTCTTGATTTTTCGTTCTTTTTCATCTAGTGGCCCTCTTTGCTCATAAGTTGTCTAATATGTTGTTTAGTTTAATTGGTTTTGTGCATTGGTTCTGATAAGGCAGTATGAAAACGTGTTTTCATAAAATAAAATGATCCACCCTGAACATGTTTATTGTTATACCGTGCTACGCCAACCTGAAAAGTTTACAGGTGTATTTGGTAAAAAGGCACCTGCCAAGCAAATGAATGTGAATGCAAATCATGTACAAAAACATGACTGATAATGCGAGAGTTCACTGAAAGTTTATGCAAACATGCTCTTATTGTAATACCAGTATGCACAGCCACGTACAACCATAGTCAATTGTCTGTTTTACATTATGTCTTTCTGTTTAGGATTTGATTGATATATTATGGAGGCAAGATGTTGATTTGGGGGTGGAGCGGGAGATATTTGATGGATGTCTTCGGCTAAGGGAGGAGGAAACCACGAGAGCAAGAAAAAGACAGTTAAAAAGAGAGCGAGAGCTTGAAAGGATAATGCAAAGGTTACAGAAACTAGACAAGGAAACTGGAGAGTTTTTGCCTAGTCCTTCAACTGTGAACTCCCAAGTAAGCATGTTATTGTCTACACATGGAAACAAATAAACAGTGTGCATCTGTTAATTAATGCAGAAAACCTTAAAATCTCTCAAAATAATACCTGTACACACACCCACACACTCTCTATTGTTTAGTATTGCTTACAGAGTTATTTTTGCTGTTTTAGGCTGTGCCAGAGACGTTGCATTCTACTTTGTTTACTCAGTGTTCACCTGTTACCCAGAATCCTCTACTGTCTGCACTGCTATTTTCTCAGAAGTCTCAGAAGCCTCCCTCTCAAGAGCAGGCTTTCAGTGAACTGCTGTCACTGCCAGACTTAGAGGTACTTATGCACATAATGGAGAAAGACACATGCCTGAGCTGGTGCATGGATGCCATTTCATTTTGGAATAAATTTCTATCCTGCATGTTTACAGATGAAGTTACATTAAATTTAAGTAACTGTAAATTGCTCTATGGTAATTATTAAATCACACAGCCACTGAATTAATTATCAGCATTTGTAACCTTTCTACATTTGTTGCCTTTCTACCTTTGAAAAAAAAGACTGAGCATTTAAAGGAGTAGTTCACTCCAGAATTTAAATTTCCAGATATTTTAATCACTCCTATGTCATCCAAGATGTTCATGTCTTTCTTTCTTCAGTTGAACAAAAATTAAAGTTTTTCAGGAAAAAATTCCAGGATTTTTCTCCATATAGTGGACTTCAATGGGAGCCAGTGGGTTGAAGGTCCAAATTGCAGGTTCAAAGCAGCTCCAAAGGGCTCTACACAATCCCAGCCTTATCTGGCAAAACAATTGGTCATTTTCTGGAAAAAAAAAAAAAGTATATTCTTTTTAACCACAAATGCTCCTCTTGCACTAGCTCGACTTTACACATTATGCAGTTACTTTGAAAAGGTCACACGTGACGCAGGTGAAAGTACCGACCCAGTGTTTACAAAGTGAACATGCAAAGAAAGTCAAATGCCCCTTACAGAAAAAGGCAAAACTAACCACCTTTCCAACATGACTACGTAATTATGTAAAGTCATAGACTCACATCGCAGAGCTAATGCAATGCAAGCATTTGTGGTTAAAAAGTACATACGTTTTTATTTTTTTAAGATAATGAACGATCGTTTCGCTAGGCAAGACTCTTATTCTTCAGCTGGGATCATGTTGAAGCTCCATTGAAACTGCAATTTGGAAGTTCAACCTGTTGGCTCCCATTGAACTCCGCTATATGGAAAAAAATCCTGGAATGTTTTCCTCAAAAACCTTAATGTCTTTTCGACTGAAGAAAGAAAGACATGAACATCTTGGATGACTTGGGGGTTAGTAAATTATCATAAGTATATAATAAATAAATAAAAGTTAATTGTATGGTAGCAACCATTTTACAGTATGGTTCAACCTCT
This sequence comes from Labeo catla, assembly GCA_012976165.1. Classification (NCBI taxonomy): domain Eukaryota; kingdom Metazoa; phylum Chordata; class Actinopteri; order Cypriniformes; family Cyprinidae; genus Labeo; species Labeo catla. The sequence goes on from VONZ01000080.1 coordinate 441,512, forward strand.
GTTTTAAATGCTTTGTTTTTACAACTTTAAATATTTAACATAATCTCATAAAAGTATCTAGTTGCAAACTCCTCTTAGCTTACAATCTGTTAGGTATATTTAGATACAAATCAATACCAGATAAGCAATTAGTACCATATATCTAATCAGTAATATTAAAAAGCAATATTAATAATCAATATTAATTAAAGCAATGGTAATTTATTTAAGGTGTGTGCTTATTTGAGATATGATGAGTTAATGTTTACATTTTTCATGGAATAGCATGGAGGTAATGTCCCCACTATCATTCAAATCGGTGTTCTGACATATCACAATTGTCACTAGCATGGCCTTGTCTCAAATGTCACCCACCACTCACGCAGTCCCACTCCTACAAGTCTAGTATTGGTTGCTGCAGATAGCAGCGGCATGTGGGGTGCTTGTGACCAATGTCCTGTATCATAAAAGGAGTGGTTTGATTCAGTGGCTGCAACTATTGTTTTTTTTTATCCCATGTGTTAAAATGGCTCAAAAGTTTACATCCCCTTTCAGAATCTGCAAAATGCTAATTATTTTTAACCAAAATAAGAGGATCATACAAATGCATGTTATTGTTTACTTAGTACTGACCTAAATAAGATATTTCACATAAAAGATGTTTACATATAGTCCACAAAAGAAAATAATAGTTGAATTTATAAAAATGATCCTGTTCAAAAGTTTACATACACTTGATTATTAATACTGTGTTGTTACCTGAATGAATTTTTTTTTTTGTTTTAGTGATAGTTGTTCATCGTGAAACATAATGTATTAAGAGCCAGGGGGTGAAAACTTCTGAACAGAATGGAGATGTGTACATTTTTCTTATTTTACCTAAATATCATATTGTTTTCATTTAGTACTGCCCTTCAGAGGCTACAGAAGACCAAATAAGTAACATTTACCCTGATCTTCAAATTCAAAACGTTTTCACCCCCCGGCTCTTAATGCATCGTTTTTCCTTTTGGAGCATCAGTGAGTGTTTGAACCTTCTGTAATAGTTGCATTTGAGTCCCTCAGTTGTCCTCAGTTTGAAAAGATGGATCTCAAAATCAAACAGTCATTGTTGGAAAGGGTTCAAATACACAAAAATGCTGGAAAACCAAAGAATTTGAGGGACCTGAAGGATTTTTCTGAAGAACAGCAGGCAGTTTAACTGTTCAGGACAAACAAGGGACTCTTGAATGAACAACTATCACTAAACAAAAAAAAACACAGCTGTGGATCATTGAGGTAACAACACAGTATTAAGAATTAAGCATTTTTTTTATAAATTCAACTATTATTTTCTCTTGTGGACTATATATCTTTTATGTGAAATATCTTATTCAGGTCAGTACTAAATAAGTGTATGGTGCAAGATGTATGAAATGTAACCTTTTGACCTCAACTGTAAAATTATTTAAAAATGTCTAATATAATTAAAATACTGGTTTTTTTTGTTAGTATTATTTAGATGTCTTGGAGTCTGAAGGCTCAAGTTTGCCCTCAGAGGACATCGCCAAAATCTGCCAAAACAGCCTGCCTGAGCCACAGAGGGAAAACTCAACAGATGCATTATGTGGCGTCACACAAACAATATCAGACTCTTTTGAGGTTGCTCAGCCACTGTCATCCATACCCTCTGATCCAGAGATACTGGAAACATGCATACAGACGTTCTCAGATCCAGGAAATCCTACACCTTCACCTTCAAACTCAATTTACAGCTGCAGTACCCCTGAGAATCAAGTGATTTTACCTAAATGCCAAATAAACTCAAGCAATTCATCCCTTAGTGAATTCTGTCCATATACTATCAATACCACTGAACAATTAAATAGCGCACCCGAAAGGGAAGCTCCACTAGCACGTTCACAATTTGAGGAGCGGCATGTTTTCCTGGGCTTTGATGACTCTGCTTCCGTTGGCTCTGTGGATTTAGAGACATCGCTCTATGCTGCTGACAATCTGAGTAATGGCCAATCAGACAAGGATGAGCTGGAGAGCATCCAATCAGATTACACTGATCTGCTGCCTTTACCTCTGCACTCTGAGGCTATAGAAGCAACACTGTATGAAACTGTTACATACGCACAACACCAAACTCTAAATGAATCAACACCTAAATATTCACAAAGAGGATCTCAGGCAAATCCCTCAACCACAAGCAGAGCTGCAAGTGTCCGGCGCTTGTGCCGTGATGAACAGCGGGCCCGAGCGATGAATTTGCCACTCAGTGTGTATGACATCATCAACCTGCCCGTGGAAGCATTTAATGAAGCCATCAGCTCTTGCAAACTCAACCACGCTCAACATACCCTCATCAGAGACATTCGGAGACGTGGTAAAAACAAGATGGCAGCCCAGAGCTGTCGCAAACGCAAGCTGGATAGTCTCGTTGATCTCGAAGAAGAGATTGAGGATCTAAAGAGGGAGAAGGAGCAAATCAAGCAAGAAAACGAGAGGAACGCTAGAGAACTTCATGAGACCAAAGAGAAGCTCAGGAAGCTCTACAATGAGGTGTTCAGACAGCTGAGAGATGAACATGGAAACTTGTACAACCCCAAAGAGTACAAACTACAGCACAGCTCTGATGGCACGGTTTACCTGCTGCCACGTAGCACAGCCAACACGACAAATACGCCAACAGAGGAATTACCTGTTGATTTATAACACACCTGAAGCACAACAAAGCTCTTTTGGTGTTTGTAACTTGACACACCAGGGATGTTGTGGTCTTGAGGAACCGTTGGCCCTGTTTGTGTCTGGCATTCCTATTGATTTTGTCAAGCAAGGTTGGTTGAGTGACAGTTCATCCAGTTAAATTAGCATCATCCCCCAGTGGTAGTTTTTAATGCAGTAAAGCTGCTATCTACTTGAATAGGGAAAGACTGAAATCAAATTGTTGTCAGTGTTACACTAAAATGACAATACAATCTGACAACTATGGTATTATATATCTACATCTACAATAACTGTTTTTCAACATGTTTTAAAATGTAATTTATTAGTAATGGCAAGGCTGAATTTTCAGCAGCCATAACTCCAGTCTTAAGGGTTACATTAGAATCACTCTAAAAGACCTGTTCACACCAAGGTAACTATAAAGATAACGATGAAGATATAGTTCTAAAAACAGTTTTCAATATTAACGAATAGCAGAGTTCACACTACAGCTATGCGCCTTTTTCTTCAACACGGAAGTAAACCTGTGGGTGAGACTTCCGGTTCATTATCCGCTATAGAGTGTTTTCACAACGCATCATTAATTGGTCGTATTGGTGGCACTAAACAAAAACAATGCCACTGAACTGAATGAAACCTGCATATTTGGCAGATAATTTCTGATTTTATTATTGCCATGTTTGTGCTGTACTAATCGGTCGGCCTGGGAAAAACATTTGCGGTACTATAGACTGCCAAAAGTTATAACAAATCAAAGAGAAAAGTTAAAAAAAACTGTCTGAGCCATTTGTGGTTGGCCAAATTGAACCAGGATTTTCAGGGCAAGAATCTTGACAACATCCGTGTTTGTTCTTATATTGGCCTAATATATTACGCATAATACGTATGCATCTCTACCACTTACTAACTTTATTTTGTCAAAATATTGTGCCCTTTCCTGCTTACTAAGTTCTTTTCTATATGCTTCCCCGCATAAATTAGCAGAACAACGTATTCAGTAGTAGAGTAACCATGCAATCCATGCTGTTGTTTACATCCGAGTATCGCATACAGGTAACTGACCAAATCATGACGGAAGTGCAAACCCTCTATCCACCGTTTTCTTCGACGTGGAAGTAAGCTTGTGGGTGAGACTTTCGGTTCATTAGCCACTGTAGGGAAGTAACGAGAGGAATAGCAACATGCAGTAAATGGTAAAACTGTTTGCACTACAAACCAATGTGTTCAGTGTGACACCAGTTTGCAATATCAAGCAGCAAAACGAGCTGTTATATGGAAAGCCAGACCATATAAATTACAAATGGCCGCGCCCACTCTTCAGAGAAGAAAAAGTTGGATAACGATAAAGGCACAGAAAAACGATATCGGAATCACCTTCAAAACGATTTTTTCCAGCTGATGAATGATAAAAACACTGACACCCAATCAGAATCAATCCTGATGTAATGAACTCCAGAATTTAAAGCTAATATAGTTATTTTTATAGTTATCATTCTTGGTGTGAACGGGGCTTAATACACTGATTTGGAAACATATAATTGTTATCAAGGTTGAAAACAGTTGTGCTGCTTCATATTTTTATAAAAACACTGATACTTTTTTTCAGACTTCTTAGATGAGTATAAAGTTTAAATAGATGTTTTGTAACAATGTAAAGGTCTTTACTGTCACTTTTGATCAATATAATTTATCCTTGTTTAATAATCCCAAATTTCCTAACATTTTTGAATAGTACAGTATACTCTGTATAGAAACTATAGGCCTATATGTGTCTAGACACATGTATATCCACCACTCACAAGAAGTACTACCCTTATGAGTTTGGCAAAGTGCAAAGATTATTTATTGACAACTTTAGCATTTTATAGATTATGTAATGAGATTATGAATAAACTGAATATCCATGCTATGTAGTTGGAAAATGTCCAAGATGCATTGGAGAGCTGTCTAAGATGCATATTCAGATGGAAGATATGATGCATGTACTGTTTATCTGCAACAGACAGATGTTTTATGAGTACTTGTGTGTTCTAATTAATATGCAAGTTTATTTTGTATTCTAATACTCTGAGATTGTCATGTAGTTCCAATATATTTAAATTCAATAAAAACTGATGAAAAGCTAAATACAATAAGTTTGTATATTCATAACAAAAGCATTACTTGGCACTTTATATACATTTTCTGATTTTTTTGTGTAGGAGGTTGCGTTACTTTGCTGTGTCCCATGCACTGCTCATTAAATTTGAATGAGAGTAGAATATAGTAAAATCATAACATTTAAAAATTTCGTTCTTATATTATTATTTTGTTAAATTAAATAAAAACGATATTTGTATTTAATAAAAAAGAAGAGTTTGTCCATGTCCTTTGAATGGTTGTCCGCCCTGTCGTTTTGGGGAATCTGCCCCTTTAATAAAAGGCCACCCTCTTTAGTGACATCAGGACAACAGATTTTCTTTTCTCTTCGGCGGCGGGAATTTCAACGGCTGAGGTGAGTAAGTTGGTGACTTTTAACCTGACTAATTTTCTTCGTATGAGTTTGCTTACTTGCTTTTCCTCAGCCTAACATGTCCACCCTGTCGACATAAAATATGCCGGAAGTGATTACAATAGAGTATTTTTTTTAAAAGTAAAAATGTAAGCTTAAATATACCGAATTCTCTTCAACAACCAAACTACATATTTAGCTAGTCACCGTTTGTTGTAAGCTAATATGCTAACTGAAGCTCAAAATGTCCACCCTTTCGGCCACTTAGACCTGATAGGGTGGACATAGCATTCATTTGTAGTTAATATTTTGGCTTTGTGTATTCTGCTTTATGTGTCTACTCCGTCATGTGCTGGTCCACCCTGTCATCTTGATATTTTACAATAAGATTTTAAATAATAATTTAATCATCTCTATATAATCCAGTGTGTTCAATAGCTAGGTGTGGGGGCATAGGGGTGGGTGAATTGTGAATTGTATGACTTTCTTTAAAAACAGATGCTTTACATAAATTCTTTTATGTATTTATAATTTTAAAGCAAACAAATAACACTGTTTAGGAAAGGGACTTTATACCTTTCAGAAAATATAATTTGCATCTTAATATTGCAATGAAAACGTATATAACAGTAATATATATGTCCATGACAGGGTGGACATATCTTAAGTTTTATGCTTCGAATAATGGCCCATAATTATCTAAAAAAAATGTGTGGGAGCTCAGCTAATGTGTTTCTATAGTACTTGAGTGCCTACTATTTGTGACATGACATAAAGTGAATGGGAAATTAAGACCAAAATTTGAGTATTGTGAGGGTTGAAAGGCACTCTATGGTGGTATTGACCCTTATGCAGTATTAATGCCCCCTGCTGGAGCAAAAAGAACACAGCAACAATATACTAGTTGAATCAGAGGACTGCCTCTACATACTTACTGCATATTATAACACATTTAAACTTTGTAGGAACAGGATTCCTCATTAACACAGAAACAAAGTTTTAAAGCCTAAACTTTATTGTATTTCATATTGTAGGCACTTTCCATTCACACATCATATTACACAAAGGCATCACACAGTGGAAAAAAGATTTACATCAACTAAATTCTTATATACGAAATCAAATTCTACTGTTTCGGCAGGCAGCTTCCTGTTATGGCATTATGAACAGGCAAAAAAGTTGTGTTGGGAACACTTTAAATATTCACAAACCTTTATTTAATAGCCCTTTCTCACTCCTACTGATCTATAAAGATGTTTTAGCCTTAACAGAATCAATGATTTCAAGTGTTTTAATGCACATAGGATATTAAAGATGTCAATCATTTCAAACAGATCAATCACTTCAGATCAGAGAAGTGAGAAATGTTGGGCAAAGTGTGATGCTCAGGGTAGTGAGCCTTTGGAATGGCGCGAGGACCCCGACTGGCTCTCTCGGTCGTGCTCCTTAAAGTAAGTCTGTTCAATACGATGGCAGAAAGAAAGCAGGTTGGTGTAGGATTTGACCTTTTCAGCCAGCTCATCGTTTGTCAGTTGTGTGGTGAGTATGGTGAAAAGATGACCGAACACCAGAGCATCTAATTCAGTTGGCCTGTGACATTAAAAGTAAAACAATAAGTAAAGACAGCATGTGATAACTGAGTCACTGAAGCTAAACTTTTGAATAGTAGTGTATATGCATAAAACATACTGTTTGTTGAAAAAGTAGGGCTGTGTTCCCAATCGCTGTGACAAAGCCTGACAGCACTGACTCACATCTTCATACACCTGAGAGGAAACAACCCACACAAATTTTTATTTAGCACACATTGTCAAAAGAAAAACACACAAACTGACTTGGTCAGTGAATTACACATAATTTATCCACACACACACAAAAATACCTGCACCAGGTTCTTTCCAGACCATCCAATCGCATTCATCTTCCTCCGTACTTCCCACTGCTTCTGATAGGCCAGAATGTGATTGAGGGGCCAAGAATAGGGGCTACTGTAGCGTGGCCTAGAGATCTGAACACACACCATCATTGATTGTGTACCATGATGTTATATATTTACATATCTGTCTGTCTATCTATATGCTGGAATTAAGTGCCATTGATGCCATCTTTGTTAAAGAAGTCCACTTCCAAAACAAAGATTCACATATAATGTACTCACCCAATTGTCATCCAAGATGTTCATGTCTTTCTTTCTTCAGTCGTAAAGAAATTATGTTTTTTGAGGAAAACATTTCAGCATTTTTCGTCATATAATGGACTGGTATGGTGCCCCAATTTTGAACTTTCCAAAATGCAGTTTAAATGCGGCTTCAAACAATCCCAAATGCGGTTGTAAATGATCCCAACCGAGGAAGAAGGCGAAACGATCGGTTATTTCATTCAAAAAATACAATTTAAATGCTTTTTATTCTCAAACGCTCGTCTTGCCTTGCTCTCGTTGAACTCTGTGTATTCTGGCTCAAGACAGTTAGGGTATGTTGAAAAACTCCAATCGTATTTTCTCCCTCAACTTCAAAAATCATTTCAAAATCATCCTACATCACTGCAGAAGTTCTGACCCAGTCTTTGCAAAGTGAAAATGTAAAGAAGATCAAACACACTTAACAAAAAAGGTAAAACAACAATATAGGGCGATTTTTGAAGTTGAGGGAGAACATGAGATGGGAGTTTTTCAACATACCCTAACTGTCATAAACCAGAAAAAACAGTCCAGACAGAGTAAGACAAGATGAGTGTTTGTTTACAACCGCATTTGGGATCGTTTGAAGCCGCATTTAAACTGCATTTTGGAAGTTCAAAATCGGGGCACCATATCAGTCCATTATATGGAGAAAAATGCTTAATTTTTTTCCTTCAAAAAACACAATTTCTTTACGGCTGAAGAAAGACAGACATGAACATCTTGGATGACAAAGGGGTGAGTACATTATATGTGAATCTTTGTTTTGGAAGTGGACTCCTCCTTTAATAAGATATATTATATATGATTTGGGAACATCCTTATATGTACACATACCTCTGTAGCAGTATAGTCATCACACCACTGGATATACAACTAGAAAAAAAGAGGCAAAGTTTCAGTGGTCTGCATACTTTTAAAATATTCATGTAAAATACATAATTAGAGAAATCCATGAGCAAAGATACATAATGTGCTGGAAATGGAGCTATTTTACAAATGTATTTGTAGTAAAAATATTTGAAAATTGCTGTATTTTGGATTAAATAAATGCAGGCTTGTTGAGCAGAAAAAAACTTTACATTAAACATTAAAAATCATACCATTTAAAAACATTTGACTGGTAGTGTATATTTTAAAATATCTTTTTAAAAAGTTGCTTTCGTAAATAATATTTCACAATATTAAATAATGAATAAGATATTTTTGACCAACTAAATGTGAAAGTAATTCTTTAAAAATATTTTTTAGAAATTTACCGACCCCAAACTTTCAAAGGGCTTTGCATGTAGCACACAAATGCATGCTGATGTGTGTAGGTCTGTACCTCTGCAGTCAGCAGCATGTTATTGACCAGCTCCATGTAAGCCTTCATTTCTGCCCTCTGGACATCATCCAACCCGTCACTCAGAGAATGACCCTATGGGCAGCAGTGTCAGTCAAACATTCTTGTATTCATATGAAATTTGTTTTTAGAGTGAGAGTGATACCTTTGCCTTTGTGAACTGAACAATCGGCCCCAATTCTGACACAACTTGATTTCCAACATGGATGAAAGGAACCTTCCCTAATGAACAGAGAGGAGGAGACAGTATAAGACATTTGAATACATGCAACCTGACAAAGAATTTTTGACTGCTACTCACCTGATGGTGACATGTATTCAGCATTGGAACGGCAGGACACCTGCACTGGCAGGCCACACATCCTCAGAAAGGTCTGTAAAACAAGAGTAACTTAACTAACCCTAAAACAAATCACCAATAGATTTTTAAAACATCTCAGCGAGTGTGTAAATTGACAAAGTGATTACGGCACTACTTTTCACCTGAACGGCCAAAGAGGATGCAGAATCTGACAGCAGGATTTGATCTTCTGCAAAAAAAAAAATTAAAACATATTAATGTTTGTTTAATTTGATTTGTGTTCCTCATTCTAATTGTAAAACCAATAAACAGTTTTTTTTAAAAAATCAATTACCCTTAAGAGGTTGGTACAGAGTTGCATTTTCAGGCCATGGCTCAGCAGCTGCAAAAGACATTGACATACTGACATTTCACAAATAACACTGTATCTTTACACTTTTTAGAAACTCTGTCTACATTTTATGTGGGCGTACATTACATTAATAAACATTTAATGCATTTCTTTATCTTTGACCCTGACAGTTGCACTGAAAACAACAGAGCTGTAACAGCTGTAACATCTAAAATAAAAGACTCGTGAACAGAAGCATTGGCTCAACTCTACCAACATGCAGAGGAATGAAATGAATGTGTTGAAATAAGTATCGATTATCATCCTAACCTACCCATCTCTAGCACTAAACACTATCACACCCATATGGACTCGCTACATTACACCCAAGCCAAAACATTACCTGCAATCTGAGAGACGAAAGCCTCTGCAGCAAGAGACATGGCGGCGCAGAAGAAATTGACTGTAATCTAAGCACAATAACTGATCGAAAAACTGAAACAGCATTAATTTTCCAAGCAAGGGCACGGCAAACTCCCGTCTCAGTGTAGTGACGTCACCCTGGAGTTTTTCCTGCTTTGTAGCCAATCACGTTCTTCTACTTCCGACGCGTAATATGAAAGCGGCCTTTCAATGCAAATACTACTTTTGCAGCGATATTTGTAAAACCTTTTATATTTCTTTTATTTTTTCATTTTATTTTGTTATAATCATATTACAAACTTTTTTATTCTGACTCTCTATATTTTGTATTTATGTGCTAATTTATTTTATAGTGGAGGAGCAGGTGTCTGCAAGCGGTCATTATGGTGCTATTAGAACTGGGCGCGGACAGTAAATCATGTGCGCGAGCCAAGAGCGCACACGCCCTCCACTGTGTGTGAGCCGCATCTTAATTGTTCTTTCGCCAAATCTTAGGCTACTTATACTAAAGTTTATTATTATCCTTACGTACATCTTAGAACAAGAATAAGGTGTAAAGATAGGGGTTAATATGTTAAATTGTGTAAAAACATGTCTATATTAAACTATATTAAACAGACACATTAAACCTAAAACTACACACACACACACACAGATTATATATATATATATATACATATATGGTATTAGCTAATATTAGTATATGAGAACAGATATTGAATTGTATTAATTGATTATATGTAATTAATTGATGATATCGTATTGTATTTATTTAGAAACAAAAAAATGACACATTTGTACACTCTCTTTTTATTACAGTTCATTATACATTGGAACATTTACAAATATATTCAAGTCACTTTTCAACTCATCAGTAAACGGAAAGTGCATGTATTTTATTGTGCTGTAGGATTTTTTTCCAGGCTTGAGCAGAGGTCGGGACATCTTACTCTGTTCTCTAAAAAGAAGGAAAAATAGCTGAAGAAACAAAAATCAATACAAACACACACTGAAGTCATGCTAATATTCTAATTGTTTATGATATTATTGGATATTAGACAAAATCACACGTCTATTAGCCTAACCTTAATGACAAACTATTTGCACGGCAATTTAAAAAAAAAAAAGATAAAAAGAAAGAACAGAAAAAAAAAAAGTTTTTAAAAACTCCATTAAACAGCTTTAATCTTAACCGTTAGGAAGCAAACGAAATATCTTGGGGGGGAAAAAATCGTTTATGTATTCAGTAAATGCAGAGTGGTTTTCTCTTGAAAGCAGACGTTTTTGCATCGTCCATATACTCCCCTAAAACCGAATCTGTGAATGTGCTGTGTAAACACACATTCGGTTCTACAGGGTATATATAGACGACGGAACAAAGATTCCAAATGAATATTCAGAAATGGAACATTCAGAAATGGAACGTCCTAAAAAAAATTAAGAACGCAATGTTTCCACGGTCCAGACAAAAAAAAAAAGAGGCGTTGGTAATGATGTTTAGCACCGGAAAAATGAAATTATCCTGTAAAAAAGAAAATCTTTTTTATTTTTTTTATTTCAATTAAGATACAATTTCAATTAATTTCAATTAAGTTACAAATTACGATTAATTATATATCTGAAAGACCATTCTATCAATTATTTCGATCACAGTAAAGCATATAAATAAAATAAAAATCGCAAAATAAAACAAAATGCTATTTTGAGGCATTTAATGAATAGACTAGTCTATTTTTTCTCAGTGTGAATTTGTTACTTTTAAGATATTTTCTATTTTCTAATCGAAATAAAATTGCTGACTATTTTAATCATGTAATCCAACTTAAGATTTTGAGAAATGTGCTATCTTAGAAAATCAAATTTCATTCTTGGTCTCTCTGTGCCTGTCTCTCTTTCTCTCTCTCTCTTTCTCTCTTTCTCTCTCTCTTTCTCTCGCCGCAATGCAGTAAGGTAGTAAATTAGAACCCTCTCGCTTTCAAATTTAAATTGATTCCTTAACAAAGAAAGCAGAATAATAAATTCAGGTTTACTCATAGAACACAAATGCACAAAACAGTCTTGACTTATCTGACCTCATCTCAAACTTATCTTATTTTCCTAAAATTTTATATTTACAATTTCTCTCACTCAACAATGTAAATTGCCGTCTGCATAAAAAAGACACGGGTTTGATCAGACTATAAGAATTTTCCTGTTAAAATTCACAACTGATAAAATGTATAAATTATAAATGAACATTACTGATAAAAAGACTGACTGATCAGACAAAATCAATAAAAATAGTTTTAAGTGGAAAAAAGCATTACGCTTGATTTTGCAGCTGCACTTACCATTTGATGCAAAACCGACCTATTTAAAATGAATTTCCTTGTATTAAACAGACGACATTTAAAATAAAAAGAATAGATTAAAATAAAAAGGAAGACAAAATTAATTAAAACAAATTCAAACAGGCTGCTCAAATGATAAAGCAGACAGAAATGCAGACAGACGTCCTCGTACTGAGCTTTCCTGTGCAACAGAGCGCGTGGGAAGGAAAGAGAGGGGCCAATATTACCGCGAGCCCGTGGCGCGTCTCATCTGTGATACCCAATGACGGACGCGCGAGGCTCGTAAAAACCGTTTTACAACCTGAGCTGTAAATCAACTTTTGAGCTGGGAAGAGCTTAGAAACCGCAGATTTTCTTCCCCACAGTGGCGTTGCCAGCTAACCATTTACAATCCACAAAAACGAACAAATGAAGGAAACAGAAACGCCTGAAATAGCTCAAAATATAGGGCGAAGTCCGGTAAGATGGGGAACAAGTAAAGTATCTGTGGACAGCTCTATGTAGCTATGTTAAGTCAGACATCTTCTATCTTCTTTCTTCTTTTATAATAAGTAAATAAATACAGAAATTAATAAATAAAAAAGAACAAGAAGGTAAAATCCGTTGTCCCGTTAAAAAAAAACAGAAATTCCCTGTGAACACTCTGCTCAGCTAAAATGGGTCTGTCTGTACGCATGACTTGTGAACAAGGAAACAAAAGCTCTTGTAATAAATGTAAAATATATTCATATAATTTTAATTACTATTAGTGCCTTTCATTTATAGCATGTTATTACAAAAAAGAATAAAAATGCCAATACGATAACCCTAACACTATAGTACAAATCTGTGTAGTGTTTCTGGTGGGAATTGAGAGAGACCGAATGTATTTGTGCATGGGTGTTATACGAACAATTTATAACATTGTACAATATTACATTTCCTAATATTAAAACTCACTTGCACGAAAATACGTGCATGCGCAAAAGAGACACGATGTATGGCTCTAAACATTTTTATGCAGCATTCATCGCAATATGTCTTGACAGCTGTAATACAGTTCAAATATCTTTTAAAATATAATTTGCGTAATTGCATTTCCACACAACAGTAATAAAATAAGCATGGGTTTATAAATGAGTGTCTATGTGTGAATGCACATAGATTATGGAAACTGCATACAGTAAATATGACAGGTTTAAACTGAGATTCTTTCGATAGTTAATATTATATGAACAATATAAATTAAGGGAACCATCAAAACATCTCTTAAATGTCAGCTTAGGCTATAAAGTAGTTCATTTTAGCTGAACCGTAATGGCCTTTTTTTGCTAATATAGATGAAAAATTTAACTGGCCAGCTACAGTATTTTTGGTTCTGGCAAATTCTATCATTTAACAGAATTGTGTATATGCATCTATACAGGTCCCTGAATGAGAAGGGTTTTAATGCATATTTTAGGCTGTTCATCAGCTTAGGTAATGTTAATGGTGCTTTGGGCTGCCAAAATTACGATTTAAAATAAGTTAGACTTATAGAAATATATCTGCACATGTCAGGTAAAGCTTCATATTACTAAGATTAGTTTCTATAACTTCCTCCAACGTATTGTTTTGACGTTTGGTCTGTTTTGGGATCAAACCTTTTTTTAGGGGGGTCAGACCCCTCCCAAACCACCGATTTATCTTCCTAAAATATGTGCCGGGTACGTTTGACAGTTGTTGCATAATGTATTGATACAAAACCAGTTTCACAGCTAACACATCCTGCTTATATTTTTACATTTACTTATTTACATATTGTATATTTCTAAGTATGCTACGTTTATTTATTTCATTGCTTTCCTCTTTTAGTTATTTGATTATTAATGGTATTGTATTTTTGTAGTGTAATTTCTGATAATTATCGTGCAAAAGAGGACCTTAAACGTAGGTTTATACTTTTATATAATTACATTACAGTATTTAAAAATAGCTGGATTGATCCATGCAGTCAATGCAGTTTAAAATATTTTGGTGCAAGACTTTTAATTGTACGCTAGGGGGCTTTTATTTTGAAAGTTTAAATTAGCTTCCGAAAACCTCTGGTTACGTCACCGTCACACGTTCAGCCTCCAAACCATCTCTGTAGAAAGGCAAGTTAACGAGTGAACTCTTGCAAATTATTGTCTTATAATATGCTTCACCTAATATTAACCTAATGAACATATGTTTAAGTCACACTGCTTACGACTTTAAGCGAATTTGATCCAGGACAGTTTTAGGTCTGGCGAGAAAGCAGGGCAGGTGTTTAGTAACGTCCTCTGCAAGAATTAGAGTTGCATTATTGTCTTATTTCTCAATTAATTATACTTACTCTTGGTATTCGTTTGGAGTTTGCTCCTCCTGCTCACGTTAGTGATAAGATGACTGACCTCAGTTACAAGCGAGGATTGTTTTTCTTAACATCAATGTGCAGATGCATTAGAGGGTGTGGATGCGTTGTGAGGGTAATTATAATGTTTTGGTTTCTGTTCTAAGGTGTGGATTTGAAGAACTGACAATGGGAGCCATAATTTCACGGTGGAAGGTGAGTAATATTTTCTCCTTTTTCCCCTCAGTCCAGTTCTTGCACAAACCTATTCTATAAACAATACTGTTATTGTTATGCTCCACCAGACTAAACCTTCCACTGTGGAACTTCTAGAGTCACTGGATAAGGTATGTTCCTCACTGTTGTCCTGCCCTTTCAAACACCTCAGACTTCTTTCAGCCATTGTGACCTTATCACACATCACAGAGCCGTATGTCATCATCTGAACACTTGTACTGGCTGCATTTCCATGCTTTACTCATTCCTGGCTCGCCTCCTGAAGCCTCTCTCTCTGTCTGGAGACTGTATTGACAGGACCATCTGTTCACTGAGCTGCTGCGGTTGACCTTAACTGTTCAGTAGTGGTCACTGCTTTGGTTTAGAGTAAGCTGTAGGAATACACTTTGCAATTCAAGAGTGCTTTACGTTTAATTTCCCCTGTACATTCAGCTGTAACTAACAGAGCTTATATTTGCTATTTATTATTCACATGTTCTGCATTAGCAGGGTCAGTGTCGCTCAGATTTATGTTGGGCATAGGTTTTAATTGTGTAACATGACACATGGTGACAAATCTGTTTTTCATGCCACCATATAAACAAACATTAAACTTACTTTGAGGAGTTATTCCTACCAGACCTGACCTTTTATTCAATTTGGTGCATGTTGTTGTTACAGATTTTTTTTCTGTAACAGTATTACAGACTACTTACATGAAATGCATATAAACTATCAGTTATTCCTCTATATCTGCCAATAGTGTCCTAGAAAGGTGATAAATACTTAGTTTTTCTGATTAAAGCTATGTAGTTAAAAACATAAAATGCAGTGCAATACAATGATGGTTGAGAGATGCACAAATAAAAGATAATCAGGTTTTTCAGTCCAGTACATCTTGAAATGGTAACAACAAAATAAAAAGATATTTTTACATTTACTTTACTCAAAGCAGAAAGACGTGTACCAAAAGGTAGACATTTTTAGAACTAAACTAAAAGGCAATTTATTCTCTAAAAAAGTGTGAATCAGTCAGACAAAATGCATGTAGTAGATTATGAATCTACTACAGAAATTTATAAATTAAATATGATACAGTAGACTTACATAGTTACATAGGGTTAAATGAAATGTTATTAAATTAAGCATTTTTAGGTTACCTTACAAAGCATTTTTTCAACATTTAATGTAATGACATTGGTAATGATCTTACAATATTGTGCTATGAATCCACAGGACATAAAGGACCTTGAGGAGTTTCGTGCAAAGAACCAGCGTTTGATGAAGTTGTGGGTGGGACGACTTCTCTTCTATTCATCTGCTCTGTACCTGATCACATGTCTGTGTGTGTATTACCTGTACTTCCCTGAGCAGTGGACTGCTCGGCTCATCACTGCCCTGCCTCTGCTGGCCTTTCCTGCACTGTGAGTCCTATGTTTTATGCATGGATAATTACATTGTATTAGGCATGATTATTGTATTACAGCTGATGTTATTATCTGTTTACATACATTATGTATTATATCACATGTATACCGTTGAGGTCAAAAGTTTACATACACCTTGCAGAATCTGCAAAATGTTAATTATTTTACCAAAATAAGAGGGATCATACAAAATATGTTTTTTTTTTTTTATTAAGTATTACATATAGTCCACAAGAGAAAATAATAGTTGAATTTATAAATTCTTAATACTGTGCTGTTACCTGAATGATCCACAGCTGTGTGTGTGTTTTTTTAGTGATAGATGTTCATGAGACCCTTGTTTGTCAGTTAACAGTTAAACTGCCCACTGTTTTTCTGAAAAATCCTTCAGGTCCCACAAATTTCCTTGGTTTTTCAGCATTTTTGTGTATTTGAACCCTTTCCATCAATAATTGTATGATTTTGAGATCCATCTTTTCACACCGAGGACAACTGAGGACATATGTGACCCTGGACCACAAAACCAGTCATAAGGATCAATTTTTCGAAATTGAAAATCGAATAAATAAGCTTTCCATTGATGTATGATTTGTTAAGATGGGAAGATATTTGGCCAAGATACAAAATCTTGATTTGACTTGAAATCGACTTAATTTGAAATCAAGATTTCAAAATCTAAAATATTGAGAAAATCACCTTTAAAGTTGTCCAAATAAAGTTCTTAACAATGCATATTACTAATCAAAAATTAAGTTTATTTACGGTAGGAATTTTACAAAATATCTTCATGGAACACAATCTTTACTTAATATCCTAATGATTTTTGGCATAAAAAAAAAATAATAATTTTGACCAATATTTGTATGTTTGGCTATTGCTACAAATATACCCCAGTAACCCAGCAACTTAAGACTGGTTTTGTGGTCCAGGGTCACATATGCAACTATTACAGAAGGTTCAAATGCTTACTGATGCTCCAGAAGGAAAAACGATGCATTAAGAGCCAGGGGTGTAAACTTTTGAACAGAATGAAGATGTGTACATTTTTCTTATTTTGCCTAAAAATCATGATTTTCATGATTCTTCAGAAGCTACAGAAGACACTTACATGTTTCCCAGAAGACAAAATAAGTTAAATTTACCATGATCTTCAAATTCAAAAGGTTTTCACCCCCCGTCTCTTAATGCATCGGTGAACGTTTGAACCTTCTGTAATAGTTGCATATGAGTCCCTCAGTTGTCCTCATTGTGAAAAGATGGATCTCAAAACCATACAGTCATTGCTGGAAAGGGTCCAAATACACAAAAATGCTGAAAAACCAAAGAATTTGTGGGACCTGATGGATTTTTCTGAAGAACAGCAGGCAGTTCAACTGTTCAACTGTTCAAGGACAAACAAGGGACTCATGAACAACTATCACTAAACAAAAAAACCTTCATCATTCAGGTAACAACATTATTAAGAGTCAAGTGTGTGTGTAAACTTTTGAACAGGGTCATTTTTATAGATTCAACTATTATTTTCTCTTGTGGACTATATGTAAATGTCTTTTATGTCAAATATCTTATTCAGGTCAGTACTAAATAAAAAAATAACATGCATTTTGTATGATCCCTCTTATTTTGGTAAATAATTAACATTTTGCAGATTCTAAACTAAACTGTATGTATGGCATTCTGCTTGGCTTAGGTAGGTCTATGTTATTACATTGCATTATTGATTTGTTAATGTGCTCACTTGCTTAATTTTATATTCTCTGTCTTAATAGAGTGTTGCTAGTACGAAAACTGCTCATCTTCCTTTTCTCCAAACGTACAGAGCGAAACAGTAAGTTTGTCATATATTGTTTTTCTTCATTCTTTACTGTTTCTTCATTTTCTTCATCTTTTGTTTATTCTCTGCTGTAGCTGTGTGTTTTTTACCCAGAAATAATTCATAAATGTGTTTGAAAATTTGATTAATAGACTTACTGGTCTTTTAAGTGAATATCTTTATAGATTGACTAATTTATGGTTTTTTCTGTTTCAGATGAAAAATTAGATGATTTAAAAACACAAAAACGGAAAATAGTAAGTGTGATTTCAGACACATTAGAACAGCTGCCCAAAACATTAAGCTTGTTTGTGCCTACTAATATTTCAGATTAGTAAACTTCTTCATATGTACCATAAAGCAAATGAATTATGTTTTTCTCAGCTTGAGGAGGTGATGGAAACGGAGACCTATAAAAATGCCAAAGTCATATTAGAGAGATTCGATCCAGAATCTAAAAAGAAAGCAGTAAGTACACTCTTATGTATTATGAAAGCTTGAAAATTACTTTAAACAGATGTAGGGCTTTATTTTGTAGCTACTGAGATAGATTAATACATGCTTTTGGTTGTATGCTTACAGGAAGCAGAAGCCACTCCAGCCAGACCCCATATGACCCCTAGACCAGGACAAGGTTTGTATGTGCTTAAGTTTTTCATTATGTGTTATGTGTGTTTACTGTATGCCTAATGCACGCTGTACTCTCATTATATCCAGACCTCCGGCAGCGGCATGTTGCAATGGCTACTCCTGGTCCAGTACCCAGTCCCATGACCCCAGGAGGAGCCACACCACTTCGCGGTGCCCCAGGAGGGCCTCCAGAGAAAGGGCTAGCTGGGGCTGTAGCTAGCCCAACAGGAGCGACCCAGGCAGAAACACCACAACAAATGATGAGAAGAAGCATGAGTCCTTATTCTCCAGGACCTGGATCAGGTTCAGTATACATATAGTGGATATACATTGTGGATAATTAAATGAAAAACAAATAGCTATGGCTATAATAATATATCATGTGACCGTAAATTTGTTGTATTTTGTATTTGATGGGTTTTTAATTATATAATGCATTTACCTGTTTATTGAATATTGATGTCTTTGATCATACAGTATAAATGGCCAAGTGTTAGAGTGACTTTTGGTTGTAATGCACTATTAAATATTATATAATAATGTTAAATGATAAATGGCCAAAACTAAAAATACAATTCTATTTTGTTTAAATAAATTAAAACATTATAGTATTACAATAATTGAAAAACATTATAATATTACAATATTCCAACATAGGAATTGTACAGTAAGAAAGACTTATAATTATTTCTACATATGTTTAGAAGATGCAGTTTAACAATATTATTGGTGTTAGTGTTTTTAAAGATTTAGTGATTCAAGTAAATTAAAATGGAAAACTAAGGGAAATGAGCATGCATATTTTTTTTTTCGTATTGACTGTTTTTTTTTAGTATGGTGCATGCCTAATTTTATGTCCATTATGAAAGTGTCCTTTTTAAAATGATAGTTTGCCTAAAATAATAATACTGTCATCATTTACTCACCCTCATGTCATTCCAAACATGTATGACATTCATTCTTCTGCACAGTATGAAAGATATTTTAAAGAATGTAACCATTGACTTCTATTGTATGGACAAAACAACACTGAGATGTTCTTCAAAATATCATCTTTTATGTTCCACGGAAGAAAGAAAGTTGTACAGGATTGGAATGATATGAGAGTGAATTAGAATTTTCATTTTTAGGTGAACTATCCCTTTAAGCGTGGATAAAGGCATTCACACAGTTTAAACCTGTATAAAAATTCCTTACTAGCATCTTACTCAAGGATTAAGGCATTCCTCACTAAATCAGTATTTTCTGGGGCTTAAACACAAACTGAATTAATAGGCTTCTTACTGCTTTGCCAAATTTGATTTTGCCATATACTGCTTGCTTTTCCTGTGCATTTATAAAGTGTTGATTATGCTTTTGATCATTTAGGTATGCGTCCTCCTGGTCCACCTCTCGCTCGACCCATCCTTCCACGAGAGCGCAGCACTGTGGACAGAGTCATTGAGTATTTGGTGGGAGATGGACCTCAGAACAGGTATTACACTGATATAACATACAACCAGCTTGACATACAGGTTAAGAGAAACACACTGAGCACTGCGCTGGCCAGAATTATGTCAGTACATGAGAGAATAATTTGTCGCTTGCACTCCTCCCATTTTTCTTATACTTTCAGATACGCGTTGATTTGCCAGCAGTGTTTTTCCCACAATGGTATGGCTTTGAAGGAGGAATTTGAATATGTAGGTAAGAACCTGTCAGGTGTTGCCAAGTCCACAGTTTTCTCACGGAAATGGGCTACTTTAATATTGTTGTCGTGGGTTGTTTTTTAATGGGTTGAAGCGAGCCATCACACCCCCTCAGAACGTGATTTTAACTCAGAAGGACCCTCAGGAATGCAATTATAGAGCCATTGTAATAGCCAGTTTCCCATGTTTAATTTTGGCCATGATTGGGCAATTATTGAGTAGCAATTGGGCTGGTTTTATTACATAGACCTGGCAACCCTGGTCAGAACACTGTATGGAACTGGGAATTTTTTTAATATGTTATGAGCATTTTTTAAAATATGTGATGTTTTATTACAGCGTTCCGTTGTGCTTATTGCTACTTCATGAACCCCGCAAGAAAGACACGCCCCCAGGCACCCAGACTCCCAGAATTCAGTTTTGAGCGCAGACTTCGCTCTGAATCTCCTGAAACACAGTCATCTGCCGCCACAGAGACACCAGAGGACAGTGACGCCCCTGAAGGTATTTCATGCTGCTGACAGCCTCATTATCAACACCTCATAAAATAATTTTGTCATCTTGTCATGCCATGTGTCATTCAGTCTGAAAACTGCAGCTGGAGAGCAAACAACTTTGAAAGTCAAGACTGCAGTTTTGAGGAAATCATTCACATTTATCATTTGTATGAATGAATGTTGTATTTTATTTGTGTGTTTTTTTTTAGACCGTATTGTCTCGGCTCGCTCAACTTGTGTTTCAAACTCTGGCACCCCCTGGAGTAAAGTTCATAGTTTCAAGAAATTTCCCTCAGGTCCCAGAACCTACACACAGACACACTTTATTTACACCATACAATACCATTCAAAAGTTTAGGGTCAGTATGATTTTTTTTATTTTTTTTTTTAAAGGGTCTTATGCTCACCAAGGCTGCATTTGTTTGATCAAAAGTATAATTTACAATTATAATTTACAATTTAAAATAACTATTTTCTATTTTAATATACTTCAAAATATTTACTACTTCAGTCTTCAGTCTCAGTTATAGGGTTTAGGTGCTTAAAGGGATAGTTCACCCAAAAATAAAAATTCTGTAATTCAGTTAATCACCCTCATGTCGTTACAAACTTATAAGACCTTCGTTCATCTTTGGAACACAAATTAAGATATTTTTGATGAAATCCAAGAGCTTTCTGACCCTCCATAGACAGCAACGGTATTACCACATTGAAGGCCCAAAAAGGTAGTAAGAACATCATTAAAATAGTGGTTCAGCGTGCACTTTTTGCGCGCAAAGGAAACTTAATTTGTGTTCCGAAGATGAACAAAGGTCTTATGGATTTGGAATGACTTGTGGGAGAATAATTAATGACAGAATTTTCATTTTTGAGTGAACTATACCTTTAAGAAACATTTCTTTTTATTATCAGTGTTGAAACTGTTGTGCTTCCTTAGAAAACTAAATGTAAAATGTATTTGAAATAATGTTTTAATAACTTTTGTTGCATTACTGTCTTTACTGTCACTTTTGATCAATTTAATGTGTCCTTGCTGAATAAAAGTATTAATTTGTTCCCAAAAAAATTGTACTGACCCCAGACTTTTGAATGGTAGTGTATGCACTGCATGATGCTTTGGTGCTGAAGTATTCTCTGCTTCTTTGTGGGTAACAATCATAATCTCAATCATCTCCTATTTAAGGACACTCTCATACACAAAACCATACAAAACAATAATGAGTGTCACCATTACAAAACAGGAAGGTGTGTGTTTGTATGTGTTTGTAAATGGCTTTAAATCATACCTGTACATATGAAAAATATCTTCTAATATGTGATTTGAAATGTTATGCCTGTTTTAAGAGAAATATCCTGCATTTCTGACATTCAGCTTATTTTTTGCTCTTTGTTGAAAAAGAAATTGCAACAAAAAGATTTTGAGCTTTTGCAATATGTGAAACAACTAATGTTAATATCGCAAAATATCTGCAAAATTAATATTAGTTTTAGCAAGATGGTCAGATACTTGGTAAAATACTTGAATGTCTAAAATGTTGAATACCTCTCTTTAAAAAAATATGAACTGATCTTATTTCCAATCCCTTAGGTGCATGGTTCATTGTCTTAAAATTCTCATAATTATTAATTTGCTTGTTTACAGTCTTGATAATGCATGTTGTGCTTCTTTTAAACATTTATTATCATACTGAATGAATAATACAACAAATTCTATTCTTATTTTTAATGCAATAACAGGCCCTAATATGCACATAATCTCACAAGCAAAACAGTGTTATGGCTTTTAGCAGTATACATCCCTAGTGGAAATTACTTTAATTATTTCGTTTTTACAGATGACATAGAAAGAACTACAACTTCGGAGCCTCAGGACCCTACTGCTGAAGATCCTCCTGCTGCACATGAATCCGAGGAAGAAGAGGCACAGTCTCAACAGAGCCCGCCCCCCTCAGAAGATGTCCAACAGGAAGAGGCTGAAGCTCAGGAGCAACAGCAGAAAGAGGATGAATCAAATTAAACTGTTTGAATGCAGTTTAAACATGTTTTTGATCAATGCCGCTCAGCTTTTGGTTTTTGGGATGTATGGTTTTGAATTTACTCTAAAGCATGTTCATCTTAGTAATTCTGGAGGCTGATAAGAGTTATTACTGCTAATTTATTTATGCATTCACTACAGTGTTTACATATAATGGGCTAAATATCATATCACATTACAGTTTGTAATACTGATGGTGCGGTGCGCTCCCATCATAGTGGTGATGTCACCCACTACAGTACCTGCATATGGTTTGTTTATGAGGGTGATTTCACAAAACTGCAATTGCTAAAGTCTTAATAGTGTAATTTTACAGTGTTAGCATTCAGTTGCATAGTAAATTAGGGCAAAAACATGTAGCATAATACGTTTTAAAGAGTTTAGCTGTCTTTGTGTTTACAGAACTATTTGAAACTGCAAGCTGAACAAAAATACACTGCCAAAAGCATAGTTCTTGTAGGGGAGTGATGCTTTTTTTTTTATTTTTTTTTTTCCCAAATGCACTATTTTGATTTTTAAATATTTATTTTTTAGTTTTGAATTATTTTAATTGTTTGTGTTTTTTCTGGCCAACAGTTTGTTTACTTATTTGTGTATAATTCAACTGTCGTGTGCCTTTCTGGTTAAGAATATGTCTGGGACTTACTGCACAGTTTACAAGATAGCAAACTTTGTCAAAAAAAAAAAAAATAGTATTCATACATAGGATGTTTTCTGCATTGATGTTTACGCTTTACAAGTCAACTGATGCCAGACATGACTCTGGCATTTATTTGTCAATTACAAAAATGATGAGAATGATAATTTTGTAGTCAATTGTTCTTCTGCATTCTGCATTTCATTTTCATGTTCATTATGAATTGAACACAAAATTCATGTACTTTGGAACTGGAATGATCCACTTGTTCTTGTTTGTCAGTATTTGCAAGTTGTGCACATTTGTTGTCTGTTGCATTTGCAGACTGGATTGTGTGCATGGTAAATCCAATAAAATTGGAAAAGTGGGTTTGTTTGGTAGGCTAACAACGTATTTTTTTAAGAATTAAGAGGCACAACATAGAAAGACTAACTGAATTCTTTCTGGGGCCTGTACCATGCAGGTAGTTGAACAAATTCAGAGTTACAGGATTAGTTTCGAGTCGACAAAACCAAACCACTCCAATCTGGTTTTGTTGGTACCTTGATGCTGATCATCAACTTTCTTTGTCAACTCAGGCTTTGAGTTGATACAGGCTTTGTATTTATTTATTTATTTATTTATTACTAGTGACCTTCCATTTGGAACAAACTGGGGGACGCGTCAATTTGCCCACATCTGATTGGTCCGATGTCAGTTTTATATCTCAAACCCAGAACATAACCTGCCCCAGAGCAGGTTAGCTGTGGAGTGTAAGTTACTGTGGCAATGAATGCCACTAAAAGCCAAGCCACTTTCATGGTACCTAAAACCCAGGATTGGTGCAAACTAAATTGAAATTTACCTGGCTAGCCAGCTAATCTGGCTTAATGGTACAGGCCCCGGATACACATACTAGATAAATAATTTTGTGGCTATAAATAAATAATACGTACTTCTGAATCGTTGTGAGAAGATTTAGTTAATTACTAGGGATGTGACGAGATCTCGAGATCTCTTGCGAGATCCGATGTGGTTACAATATCCTGGCAAAATATTTTGCAGTGTTTACATTAGAGCTGCACGATTAATCCTTAAAATATCGAGATCTCGATTCAAACACCCACGCGATCTCGAATGGCAGCGATTTAACTGCGTCTATTAGGACTGTTCACATCACGAGTGTCAGTGGAGCGTGAGAAGCCCGTTTTCTCGCTGGCCATGTTAATAAATCAGAGGGTCGGGGTAAATGTGAACGCAGAAAGAGCAACACAGTCTTTTCAACCATATTATAATCATTATTTCTGTGTTACAGACATTTAAATAATAAAAGTACTGGAATAAAAGTTTATAGGTTGGGTATAGACACTTATTGTCTACAGTAGCGATAAAAATGAAAGTATCTTAACACGTTTATGTATTGTAACGCTTACCCTCTTCCGCCAGGAGGTGGCGACAACTGCCCGTTTAAAAAAAGTATGTCATTGAATCATTCATTCAGGAGATTCCAATAGTGAAACATCTTAATGAAGTGAGACACCCGCTCCTTCATTGAATGTTTTTTTTTTTTGTTTGTTTGTTTAAATGAATATATGTTTTTAAAAGACTTAAGCAATGAACAGTTTGTCAGAACCACTAGTAAATTATGTTATTTTGTTTAGTTTTCTAATCTTTTTTCTCCAGAATCGTGAGAGAATCATGGTGTCCAATTGATTAAAAACAACTGGGATTCTCAATTTATCCAGAATCATGAAGCTCTTGTTTTAATGTTGTTTATTACTGCATATAATTCATTAAAATGGAAGTTTAATTTCATAAAGTTCAAAATGCACCTAAATTTTTTTTTGCATTTTGTCTTTTTCAGTTGAATAAAAGACTATTTTCCCTATATATTTCATCTTTGAGGATTTCTTAATAAAAGTTTAAAAATCTTGTCTCGTCCCGTTCTCGTGAACCCAGTCTCGTGTCTCGTCTCGTGGGATAAGTGTCTCCTCACACCCCTATTAATTACACAACTTCCTTTTTTGCCATATGTTGCCAAAGCAATTGAAGTAACTCAAAAATGTAATATTTAGGGGGTCTTTTTTTTTTATATGAAAATGTTCTATTGCTCTAACCCAGATCTTACAGTCATGTGTCATTTTATAAGTTGTAATGTGATTTCACAGAACCTGACTGATCTCAGATGTGTTAGAGACATGTTCAGTATGTCAGACCAGCAAATGTTATATGGCAATCCAAAAAAAAGTCATGAAATATATATATATATATATATATATATATATTTTTTTTTTTTTTACAAAAGTTGATACAGTATTGTATTTGACATATCTTATTTTATTACACACTTGCACTACCAGTCAAAAGTTTGATCCTTCAGAAATCATTCTAATATTCTGATTTGCTGCTCAAAAAAATGATGATGTTGAAAACAGCTGAGTAGAATTTTTTCATAGAAATTTCAGAAGAACAAAATTTATCTAAAATAGAAATCTATTGTAACATTATAAATGTCATCACTTTTTTATCATCATTTTTAAAATAAATTTCTATAATTTCTTTCTAAAAAACAAAACAAAACAAATAAACAAAAAAAACCTGATTCCACGCTTTTGAATGGTATAGTGTATAATGTTACAAAAGTAAAAAGTAAATTTATTTGATCTTTCTATTCATCAAAGAATCCTAAAAAAATGTACTCAACTGTTTTAAATATTGATAATAAAGGTTAAAAAATGTTTCTTGAACAGCAAATCAGCATATTAGAATATTTTCTGAAGGATCATGTGACACTGAAGACTGGAGTAATGACGCTAAAAATGTAGCTTTGATCACAGGAATAAATTACATTTTAAAATATATTCAGATAGAAAGCAGTTATTTTAAATAGTAAAACTCTTTTACATTATTACTGCTTTGCTGTATTTTGGATCAAATAAATGCAGGCTCGGTGAGCAGAAGCGACTTCTTTAAAAAAAAAAAAATTAAAAATCTTTTGATTGGTAGTGTACATATTGTTACTGTCTGTTAAATGTGTAAAATAGCAGTAAATATGACCGTTTTGTTTTCTTTGCCCTCAGCACCGTTTTAAATAAAGCACCATTGAATGACCTTCAAGTGCGTCATGCATCCATCCGGGAGCTTCATTAAATAGAGGGTCGGGCATGCGCAGTAGCTCCTCAGCGGTTCGACCTCTGCAGCCGGGTAAGTGAAGGAGAGCTAAATGGGAACCGGAGAAGTTATATTGTCACAATCTTATACCATCATTACGCTTTAGATATATTTAATCAAACCATTTGATCCGTTTCATATTCTACAGCTTATATAGCCCTTACGAAAGGAGCTATTTAGCACAAGGTAGCGTTTTGAAAGCGCTGATATTGCATTGACCTTAAACTGTCGGCTTTTTCCATAGTGACAGACGCGGGTTTATTCCTCACAACAGTCAGCGAGCTCAATCAAACATGTACGCCTGTGCAAAGTTCGTGTCCACACCCGCACTGGTGAGTATTTGTAGCGATTTTTGCATTTGGGATAGAACGGAAAAGCTAAAGAAAATTGTGCTTCCTTGAAATGCAAGAGGCCTGGTGCACTTGATTTTTTCCTATGTTGGTGCAGTGCTTTTCATATGGATTGTTTGAGTGGCATATTGAGGAAAAACATACTGCTGCAGAATTTGTGTGTATGTCATTGTGGTTAAGATGTCAATGGGCGGCTTGTTGCTAATGCTATCATCTGAACGGCGATTCCAGGGAAGTCAAGGTCATTATAGAAATCTGACAGCCAAACATAAGGTTTTATACTCAGCTGAAATGTGGAACGAAAATAGAACTCTTTTAAATGCATAACACTCGAGCTAAAGGGTCAAATTTAGTAGTCATGTTGGGTTCAAAGCTACGAGTGTTGTTGTACCTTTTTGTACTGGACTATCCACAGACCTTTTATTAATTGAATTATGAATGTAATGGCTTGTTCAGTTTACATTTGGAGTGTGATTGATAAATGTCCAGTGTAATTTCTAACATTAGAGAATATTAAATAGATTTTCTGGATGCAAGGTATCTCCAATGTAATTCAAGTGTTGAAGCAACAGTTGGGCCTCAAGTGTCACTCATACAGTCATACAGCACTTACAATGAATGTGATTTGTGTGTCTTCGGTTCTAATGTGATTTTTCATCGCTGTCTTAGGTCCGCTCTGGCTCAAGGGCGCTGTACAGACCACTCTCTGCCTCTGTCCTCTCCAGGCCAGATGTCAGCTCTGCAGAGGTGAGTGCTTTATGCATACATGCCATGATTAAGATTGGGGCACTTATGTGCTATTGTAAATGGATGTTTAAAATCCTTTTAGCAGAGATTTTCCCCGTGAAGCCTTTTTCCTATGCAAGGACCAGTTTAGAAGTCACCTTCAGATTGATTTCTATAATATGCACTTACATGATTTGACTTACATTATAAGCTTGTTACATCCACAAAGTGATTGCTTTTTGTTAAGTGATGGTGAAATTGCAGCTCATTCATTTTTGATCATGCTTTTGATCAAGTGCATTGCATTTTATTATTTTTTTATTTTTTCTCTCGTCTCTAAAGGCCAGCCCAGTCTTTCTGCCACAGACAGCCATTTCCCAGGTTGCAGTGCGGGGTTTTCAGACAAGCGCTGTAAGCCGTGACATCGACACAGCCGCCAAATTCATTGGTGCTGGTGCCGCCACTGTGGGAGTGGCAGGTTCAGGAGCTGGAATCGGAACAGTGTTCGGCAGCCTCATTATTGGATATGCCAGGTATAAACTAGACCAACATGCACCAATGATATGATTCCTGAATGTAGTCACCATCTTGTTGACATCAGTTGTTATACATGAAACTAAGATTTCCTGATCTTTCTGTATGGTAGTGCCACTATGGCTTTACTCAAATTCTGTGTTTTAAAATACATTTTATAATTCTAAAATATTCATATATTTTGAAGTTGTTTAATATACAGTAGTCAGCATTTGAAGTGGATCGGAAAAGTTCATCAAAGTTGTCCTTAGACAAGAACTGTTATTGTTTTGGTTTTAGGAAAACTTTGATTAAATGTTTTTATCCACTTCAAATGTTGACTACTATAGTTTATATAGTTCAGCCTCATGAACATGAATGCATCACACTGTTGTTAGCTGATGTCTCTTTTTCCATGACAAAGTAATGTTCCTTACAGAGATCTGGTGATGAGTGGCCCTTGACCTCTCTTTCTCTCCCACAGGAACCCATCTCTGAAGCAGCAGTTGTTCTCATATGCTATCTTGGGATTTGCCCTGTCTGAGGCTATGGGTCTCTTCTGTTTGATGGTGGCTTTCCTCATTCTGTTTGCCATGTAAATACTGCTCCGTCCACCTCTGCTCACAGCTGTGACGACACGTGTTTTACACTGGCTACCAAAAGAGTTCTGTGTTGGTGTCATTAAAATTGTACATTTTCCAAGTTTTTGTTGAAGGCTGATAAGGTAAAACATGTATTGTAAAAATGTATCCAAATACAGAATAAATACATGTATTTCACTATTTAAAATGTTTGAAATGGTATTTTTTGTGTTGGAAATTTGTGCCAATGAAGGTGGCTGTTCAAGCCATTTGCAGGGTTCCTACACGTCCTGGAAAACATTGAAAATTGATGACTAATTTTCCAGTCCTGGAAAACACACTGAAAATGTCAAATGTCCTGAAAAATCTTGTAGCTGTCTTGGAAAATTATTTAAAAAGTGTAATAGTGTTTTCTTTTAGCCAAGCCTGAAAGAAAAAATATTAGTAGTAGAAAATGTTCAAACTGCTATAAATCTGAACCAACCAACTTTTGCTCCAAAAGTGCTGTGCTTTTTATTTCAGCTGATCTCTGTTCCGGTCTGTATTGCAAGCATTTTTCAAAATGTCATTTTTGTGGAAATATTATATTCGGGCTGTTAACAAATGTCAGAGATGCTGCAGATTGATGCGAAGAGAAAATGCATACAGGGCAAGCTCACTGTTCACAATGTGCAAAATATATAAGAAAATCCTTAATATTGAATTGGGGGTTTATATGAATGTATCTCTGAGGGGAGCTGACTTCAAAAAAGTTAAGATGGTGTTTTCTTCTCATCTTGCCTCTTTTTCTTATAAGGGTGTGCGCAGCCATTTGTAAATTTTATGGGTCTGGCTTCTGGTCTCATTCACGTCCAACTATTTTGGCTGTTCAAAACAGCTTGTTTTACTGCTTGATATTGCAAATTGGTGTCTTAACATATTATTTTAATGTATTATCTTAATTATGAATGCACTGGGTTGTAGTACAAACTTACTGTTTACTGCACATTATCCTCGTTATTTCCCTGTAGTGGCTAATGAACCGAAAGTCTCATCCATAAGCTTACTTTCGTGTTGTAAAAGGTGGAAACATACTGAAGTAGTATTTCTAGGAGCAGCGCTGCTTTGTTTACCAGGGAAACGCTGTATCGCTGCTGTTCCATAAGCGCCACCTGCTGTCAGAGAGTGAATCTGTGCTCTCAATCAGCCCTTCTGCTGTTTTTGTTTCCTGCAGATATATATATATATTCCAACATAAAGTAACAGTAACATAATTTCACAAAGATATAATCAGACCTTTCTGCTTTTGGTTCAGGTTAAAAATTACTACTTATTAAATATAAACTGAATGAGAAACTGCTCATGGATTAAATTGCAGTGGTTGCCTCTAATTTTAAATGGCTACATAGAGTTCAGCCTGTAATAGAGCAAAAAACATCTTATTTATATACTCATAGTTTCATTCTGTCTTATCTCGGAATCAGCCAAGATCGGTGCATCACTACTGACTTTTGACAGTTTTAATGTGTTTCCCAGCCTTCTATTAGGGTGTTATCCTTGTTTCATTCCTGCCATAATTAAAATAAAAATATCTTGCAAATGTCCTTGAAGTTCGTGAGTGGGAACCCTGTATTTGTGGATTTTTTAAGGGGTAACTTTAGTTTATTTCTATATTTAATAAAAGTCAAACACTTGTATGTAAAAACAGTAAGTCTATTACAGAATGGCTCAGATTTTACACCTCACTTATTTCACCAGAAAGCTAAATTATAGTCTTTAAACGTTTTATTTTTGTTTTTAGTTGTATTTTTTTTTTTTTTTTAGTTATCTTTTAGTGCGAAAATCAGTGTTCAATAATTAGTTTCATAAATATAAAGAATTACACCAATCTAAAATATATTGAAGCTTGTTTCTGCCACGGAATTAAAAATAAAAAAATAAAAGGTGATTGCGACTTTTCGTCTTAGAATTCTGAGATTTTCTCGCAATTCTCAGTTTTCTATCTTATCTCAATTTCTAAATGTGTCGCTTTTCTAAGGGGGAAAAAGAACTGGGATATAAAAATTAGACTTTTCTCCTTAAAATTCTAAGTTAACATCTAACAAATCTGAGTTTACATCTAGCAATGTAGCAATAATAAATACGAGAGTTTTTAAAATATTTTAAGTTGATTCGACTGCAAGGGGGCGACACTAAAATGCATTTTTGATCACTAATTCCTTATCCCAAAAGGGGAAAGTACAACTAATATTCGGTGGACCTATTGTAGACTTTTTTCATAAAGGTCACAGTGACAACTAACAAGTTTAAATTAGCTAAAATGGTTACATTTGAGACGGTTGATAATTACTGCAACCGTAAAAACATAGCACTTTAAGTTTAAAGCCAGCACACACGTGCAGTAATGTTTGTCTCCCGCTGACTCTGACAGCTGCCAGCTCATGCCACAAGCAGGTTTAACAATACTGCAGCTCATACACACAGAGTTCAGCTACAGTAAGGACGCGGTGCTCCTTCAGTCGACTTCACGGACTTTCTTACAAGGAGATGAGGAACTTCATACTGATTTTACCAGTTTTGCCTTTTCTATTTGGTGAGTAACCATTTTCGTTTATATTAGAATTTTTACAAGGAGAAACTGCCCAAACTCTCTTTTTTTACCGGTTTACCATGAGTTCAAATACATTACTAAAGACTTAAGTTTAACTGATATTGTAAATCTAATCTATTATGGGGAAGAACAGTTACTTACACTTACAACACTTACATAGAAATAACTTCTACAAAAAAAAACAATCGTACTTTTCACCCGATCTTTTATTACAATCCGATACAAGTTAATTTCCATAGGGATACACTGCTGTTATGTATTTTAAAACACTTTAAAAAGATATTTATGCTACGTGTAT
Source organism: Labeo catla (assembly GCA_012976165.1). Lineage (NCBI taxonomy): Eukaryota > Metazoa > Chordata > Actinopteri > Cypriniformes > Cyprinidae > Labeo > Labeo catla. Next base: position 473,086 of record VONZ01000080.1, read on the forward strand.
GGTATGCATACTATGGGTCCTGTTTGATTGACAGGTACAGGTGCAAGTGCGCGGCCTGCCGGTCTCATTCAAGTGGTTTGTTGCTAATGTGAGATCAGTGTGTCAGCGGACAGCTTTGTGATATTTGCTGACAAATATTCGTCTCGTCTCTCTCTTTACATTTTCTGTTTCTTTTTTGCCTAACCTATTGGATGAGGCTGAAATAAAGGCTTCAGCAGTGAGAAGTGATACTGTGGACTATAAATCCGATACCGGTTGTGGCCTAAACTTAAACCGGAAATAGCCGGAATTTTTTGTTTTGATTTGTTTTATTTAAAATACTGTAAATGCACATGTGGGCTCAAAAGCTCACTCATTTTTCCTGTGCGAGTACACTCACCAGACATACTTAAACTGATGGAACAATAATCCTGATGTTGAAATCAACAACATTCCAATTAAAATGTTCACATTCAGTCATTAACGTATGGGAAAATATAATTTTTACTTCATTATTCTAAGAACAACATGGTTCAGAAATCCACAGAAATGAAATATCCTTATTTTGACTAACCACTAAAATCAAGTTACCTAAGTTGATTATTTACAAGCAGAATTTCTGCATTACGTCTGTTAGTTCTGGTTGTAAAAGAATAGTGACATTAGTCAGACATTGATTGCATGTCGTAGTGTTTCATCTGTGTGTGTGTGTGTGTGTGTGTGTGTGTGTCATATGCAGTTGCTTGACTCCATCAACATTAATCCTCTGTGCCGTTTAGGATGGACGTGTGTGTTTGTGTGTAAGAAGAGTGGGGTGATAACTTTTTCTCACAGAGCAAATAAATAGTGTGTGCGTTTGTGTGTTGCAGGACCAGCACTGTGCTCAGAAGATGAGACAAAGTTAGTAAAAACCCTGTTTACCGGATATAACAAGGTTGTTCGTCCTGTCAGCCATTTTAAGGATCCGGTAGTGGTTACTGTGGGTCTACAACTCATTCAGCTTATCAGTGTGGTAAATTATACCTCTGCTAATTTCTATTTCTTGAATTCAGTTTTTAAGTTTTATTTATATGTTAAAAAATGTTTACATTGCACAAATAAACTTTTTGTTTTCTCTTACCTTCCATTATTTTTCCTTTCTTTCTTGTAGGATGAAGTTAATCAGATTGTCACCAGTAATGTGCGGCTAAAGCAGGTGCGGGTTTCAACTGCTGTTTCAGTTCCTGTGTGCTGCTATCAAATTAGATATCAGTAGATATCAAAGTGTTTACTGTGGGAAAATTGATCTACACTACCAGTCAAAAGTTTTTATTTTGAATGATTTTTAAAGAAGTCTCTTCTGCCCACCAAGCCTGCATTTATTTGATCCAAAATAGAGCAAAAGCAGTAATATTGTGAAATATTTTTACTATTTAAAATAACTGCTTTCTAGTTGAATATATTTTAAAATGTAATTTATTCCTGTAATCACAGCTACATTTTCAGCATCAGTCTTCAGTGTCACATGATCCTTCAGAAATCATTGTAATATGCTGATTTGCTGTTTAAGAAACATTATTTATTATTATTATTATTATTATCAAAATATAAAATAGTTGAGTACTTTTTTCAGGATTTCTTTCGGTTTTTGGGGAAAAAAATGATAGAAATTAATACTTTTATTTAGCAAGGATGCTTTAAAGTGATCAAATGGTAAAGACATTTATAAAAATATTTTTTTTTTAGACAAATGCTGTTCTTCTGAACTTTCTGTTCATCAAAGAAACCTGAGTCGGAATATTAGAATGATTTCTGTAGGATCATGTGACGAGTAATGATGCTAAAAATTCAGCTTTGAAATCACAGGAATTAAATTACATTTTAAAATATTCAAATATAATAACATATTCTGTACTGTAACAAAAAATATTTTAATGTGCACTTTAAAAAATGTCATGAAACCTTTCAAGAAATGTCTAGGTCACATTTCAACCTCCACTTAAACACTTAAAATATATATATATATATATATATACATATATATATATATATATAGGAAAAAGCATTTCTTGTTAATGTTACGTGCCTTTTATTGTCTTTTTCATATTTTTAAATGTTTATCTGATGTTCAGCAATGGAAGGATGTGAATCTGAAGTGGAATCCTGATGACTACGGTGGCATCAGGAAAATCAGAATTCCCTCCACTGACATCTGGAAACCTGATTTAGTGCTTTATAACAAGTATGAGTCACTTCATCCAGAACTTTCACTTATTGCACCTGTAGTATGTTAGCGTGAATCAGGAAATATAAATGCATTGAAACATACAGACACCTGGTCTGATATATGTGTGTATTTGTGTATATGTGCAGTGCTGATGGAGACTTTGCCATCGTCCATGAGACAAAGGTCTTGTTGGAGCACACAGGAATGATAACATGGACTCCTCCAGCAATCTTTAAGAGCTACTGTGAGATTGTGGTCCTTCACTTTCCCTTCGACCTGCAAAACTGCAGCATGAAACTTGGAACGTGGACCTATGATGGCAACCTCGTTATTATCAACCCAGTAACTATAACACCACACATACACATGATCATCAGGATGCAGTATAAACATATGTACATAGCGTATTGTATGTATGTGTATGAACAAGTTTATTAATACTTTTTTGTGTGTGTAGGACAATGACAGACCGGACCTAAGTAATTTCATGGAGAGCGGGGAGTGGGTGATGAAGGATTACAGGAGCTGGAAACACTGGGTGTATTACGCTTGCTGTCCAGATACGCCCTACCTTGATATCACTTATCACTTCCTGTTGCTCCGCCTGCCACTTTATTTCATCGTGAACGTCATCATCCCCTGCATGTTGTTCTCCTTCCTCACTGGGCTTGTGTTCTACCTGCCCACAGACTCTGGTAACCACCTGTGCTTTTGTTTGTGTACGGCTGTGCGGTATGGCCAAAATCGTAATATTTTTGTTGGCAACATTCTTGTAGTATATTTAAATATATACAGAACGCATGGGGTAAAGCCTATTTTTTATATTCTATATTACAAATGAAAGGTACTTGATCACATTTGATTATTATATTTAATTTTGAGCTTGATGGATGTTTTGTACTTAACTTGTTTCTGTCTAGGTGAGAAGATGACCCTTAGCATCTCTGTCCTGCTGTCTCTGACTGTGTTCTTGCTGGTGATTGTTGAGTTGATCCCCTCCACATCCAGTGCTGTTCCACTAATTGGCAAATACATGCTTTTCACCATGATCTTTGTCATTGCTTCCATCATCATCACTGTGATTGTCATCAACACACACCACCGTTCACCCAGCACACACACTATGCCTGCTTGGGTCCGCAAGGTACGTATGCAAAAGAGCAGATTTTTTTTGTCTTCCATCGGAAAAAGTGCAGTGTGTGTCTTGATTGAAGTGTCCACATTTAGACATATGAGTGCTTTTACAAAAAAAGATTTCTTCTCATGTATACTTGCATTGGTGTACTTCTTTTAAACTATAAATAAGAGAGTATACTTCCAGTCTAGTTATTATGTACACTACCAGTCAAAAGTTTTTGGACGGTAAGATTTTCAATGTTTTTTAAAGAAGCCTCTTCTGCTCACCAAGCCTGCCAAGCCCTTGATCCAAAATACAGCAAAAGCAGTCATATTGTGAAATATTTTTACTATTTAAATATGCTTTCTATTTGAATATATTTTCAAATGTAATTTATTCCTGTAATCACAGCAAAATTTTCAGCATCATTTCACCATCAGTCTTCAGTGTCACATGATCCTTCAGAAATCAGTCTAATATGCGGATTTCCTGTTCAAAAACATTTATATTATTATTATTAATATTAACAATTGAGTACAAAAAAAACAGTTGAGTTACATTTTTTCAGGATTCTTTGATGAATATAACGATCCAAAGATCAGCATTATGTAATCATAATAATAAGGGGGGGTTTTATATATATATATATATATATATATATACACTGACCAAAATTATAAACACAACACTTTTGTTTCTGCAGCAGAACTAAGATCTAAGACTTTTTCTGTGTACACAAAAGGCCTATTTCTCTCAAATATTGTTCACAAATCTGTCTAAATCTGTGTTAGTGAGCACTTCTCCTTTGCCGAGATAATCCATCCACCTTACAAGTGTGACATATCAAGATGCTGATTAGACAGCATGATTATTGCACAGGTGTGCCTTAGGCTGGCCACAATAAAAGGCCACTCTACAATGTGCAGTTTTACTGTATTGGGGGGGTCCGAAAACCAGTCAGTATCTGGTGTGACCACCATTTGCCTCACGCAGTGCAACACGTCTCCTTCGCATAGAGCTGATCAGGTTGTTGATTTTGGCCTGTGGAATGTTGCTCCACTCCTCTTCAATGGCTGTGCAAAGTTGCTGGATATTGGCAGGAACTGGAACACGCTGTCGTATACGCCGATCCAGAGCATCCCAAACATGCTCAATGGGTGACATGTTTGGTGAGTATGCTGGCCATTCAAGAACTGGGATGTTTTCAGCTTCCAGGAATTGTGTACAGATCCTTGCAACATGGGGCCGTGCATTATCATGCTGCAACATGAGGTGATGGTCGTGGATGAATGGCACAACAATGGACCTCAGGATCTCGTCACGGTATCTCTGTGCATTCAAAATGCCATCAATAAAATGCACCTGTGTTCGTTGTCCATAACATACACCTGCCTATACCATAACCCCACTGCCACCATGGGCCACTCGATCCATGACGTTGACATCAGCAAACCGCTCACTCACACGACGCCATACACGTGGTCTGCCATCTGCCCTGTACAGTGAAAACCGGGATTCATCCGTGAAGAGAACACCTCTCCAAAGTGCCAGACGCCATCGAATGTGAGCATTTGCCCGCTGAAGTCGGTTACGATGACAAACTGCAGTCAGGTCGAGAACCCGATGAGGACAACATACATGCAGATGAGCTTCCCTGAGATGGTTTCTGACAGTTTGTGCAGAAATTCTTTGGTTATGCAAACCGGTTGTTGCAGCAGCTGTCTGGGTCGCTGGTCTCAGACGATCTTGGAGGTGAAGATGCTGGATCTGGAGGTCCTGGGCTGGTGTGGTTACACATGGTCTGTGGTTGTAAGACTTGTAGGATGTACTGCCAAATTCTCTAAAATGGCTTATGGTAGAGAAATGAACATTCAATTCGTGGGCAACAGCTCTGGTGGACATTCCTGCAGTCAGCATGCTAATTACACGCTTCCTCAAAACTTGTGACACCTGTGGCATTGTGCTGTGTGATAAAACTGCACATTTTAGAGTGGCCTTTTATTGTGGCCAGCCTAAGGCACACCTGTGCAATAATCATGCTGTCTAATCAGCATCTTGATATGCCACACCTGTGAGGTGGATGGATTATCTCGGCAAAGGAGAAGTGCTCACTAACACAGATTTAGACAGATTTGTGAACAATATTTGAGAGAAATAGGCCTTTTGTGTACACAGAAAAAGTCCTAGATCTTTGAGTTCAGCTCATGAAAAATGGGGGCAAAAACAAAAGTGTTTATAAGTGTTTATAATTTTGGTCAGTGTATATAGAAATTAATACTTTTATTTAGCAAGGATCCTTTAAATTGATCAAAAGATTTTATATCTCATCACAAAACATCAAGTCAAATAGCAAAGAAGCACGTCTCTTAAAGGTATGTGTACATAGGAATTAAGGTATGTGTAGGTATGTGTACATAAGAATTAAATGAAAGTCTACTTAAAGAATAGTTAGATTATTAAAAATAGCAGAAACCTAGCATATATAAAGCATATATAAACTAGTAAACTATATCAGCAGTATATCTATACGTTCACTTGTAGTATAGTTCACAGTGTATATGGAATACAAAAAAAAAAAACTTATGTTAACTAGTTGTGTCATAAAATACACTTAATAGTATAACTATGAACTAAAACATATACCAGTTTACTCCCAAGAAGTACTGAAATAGTACTACTACTAGTGTATTACTAGTACATTTTTATGTGTACTTGCTACATAAAGTATAGTTGGAAAATATACATGAACTTCATTTAAGTTTACCTAATAAAATTTACTTTTTTTTTTGTAAGGGTGGATGATTTCTTCCAACTCAATTAACAAAAATACTTTGTTTATGGAAGTTACATAGTTACATTCAAAAGCCAGATTTTCCAGTAATTGGGAATCATTATTTTTGCAGTCCTGTTTATTTATTTAGCTTAGACTTTAACTTGTTTTTAAATTGTACATATATTTGGTGTATTTTGGTTTATTTTGTGCTATTGATAACCCAGTTAAGATTCTGATCAGAGACATTATGTTGACTTTCTCCTCTGTCCCACAGATCTTCATAGACACCATTCCAAACCTGATGTTTTTCTCCACTATGAAACGACCATCCCAGGAACGACAGGAAAAACGTCTATTTCCTGCCGATTTTGACATCTCTGACATTTCAGGGAAACCTATGCCAGCCTCTGTCACTTACCACTCTCCCATAACCAAAAATCCTGATGTACGCAGTGCCATCGAAGGTGTTAAATACATCGCAGACACAATGAAAAGCGACGAGGAGTCCAACAATGTAAGAACATTTTCCTTCATCATTTTTTGTTATTCCTGACACTTTTTCTACCTTCAACTTACTATTTGTGTGTTTCTTTCTAGGCCGCAGAGGAATGGAAATTTGTCGCCATGGTCCTGGATCACATTCTTCTATGTGTGTTTATGGCGGTGTGTATTATTGGCACATTAGCAGTGTTTGCCGGACGCCTAATTGAGCTCAGCATGCTGTGAGAGCCCAAAGGCCCAACTGAAGCCAGGGACTGGAGTGCCTTGACTCTCTGCTGAGTTGTAGCAAAGAGGATACTTTTTACTGATCAGACCAGATGTTAATGGAACAGTGAACTTATTCAACACCTGGAAAATAAAACACCCACACTATTTGTTTCTCTTCATTTAAAGTATTTCTGTTAACACAGTTGCATGCCCCTAACCTCAGAATGCCTGTGTGAATATGCAGAACTTGATAGAAGTAAGCACAGAAGCAGAGAAATATGAGAATGTGTGACATTTATTCTACGTAGGAGTATATTTTATATGTTAGACTTTATTTTTCTTCGTCTGTGTTTTCCATGGTAACCAATGTACTTGAATTGCTTGATATTTAAAGAGAAAATAATGAATAACTAAATCTAAATAGCAAACAAATGGTTGATGTTGATGTTGATGTTGCTGCTGTTACATTTCCCTGACAGTTTATACCACTTTGTATTTGGTGAAATATATTATGCATATACCTATTTAATAGTTAATTTTAGTTTGTTTTTAGTTTAAACATGCTTTTTGATGAAGCATATATAGACCTTATTGAAAAATTGTACTTTTGTCTTATAATCCGTAATAAACTACTGGAAACATCACATTGTTTGGGTTCTCTTTATACCATTTTTTTCTTTCATAATTGCTTTTATGCTTAAAAGCAATTAAAGCAATTATGAATATTACGTTCCAGGCATTTTGCAGACTTTTTTTTCTCACCATGACCAGAAATGTGTGAATTATAAATGACTCTAAATCTCATTGACATGCCTGTCACATTTTCCATACATTCACACAGTGTCAGACACTGTGTGTAGAGTTTGACAGATGTTTGAGCTCAGCTCGAGGCAGTCGCACACATCTGGAAACGTTGCATCACAGACGAATGTCCCGGATAAAGGGAACGAAGAGTCTGTTGTGCTGGTGGAGGAAGAAAAACTGGGTAAAGAAACGCATTAGAAGATATCACGTCTTATTCAAAACAATGAGCCGTACTTCCCTCATTTAAAGAGATGTGATACTGCTGAGACGTAGTGAATTTTTGCATGCAGTGTTGGAGCGATACGATGTGAATGTTATTCCTGTGATTGTGATGGGTTGTAGGCAACACGCTGGGCGGAAACAGTGGGGAGAAGTTGTGTGTGTGTGTGTTTATGTGTGTTTATGTGTGTGTGTTTTCTGCCATGAAGGAGTGGCTCAAACTTGTGTTCCTCTGTGTTTGTGTAGATGCTTCATGATGATGATCGTTGCTGCATTCGGTTCGTAAGCGGAGTACGCGGAGAAAAAAACGCAAACCACCGGTAAGTGTTAACGCAGCCTGTTGCTTTCTGAAACGCCCGACTAAAGGATCTAATTTGTGACATGATTCCCCGTGATTTATTTATTGGCGCAAACTTGTAAATATTATGCAGGTTTGTTGTTGTTTGGATAAAGTGTAATGTTTAAAACCACTTTTTCATCCACAAAAGCGCAAACAGTGCCAACTTTCAGGGGAAGCAGAGGCTCCCCCACTTCCTGGGTTGCCAGTTTGAGCATGAATATGTGGCAGAGGGAATAAGTTAACATTTTTATGTAGTTTAGAGACGCAACAAGTGTTTAAAGTGTTTTTTTCCTGGCAACCAAATCAAAATAAGTATTACCACTGTCATGTCACAGTTATGTAAATCAGCTGTAGTTGCAAGCTAATTCTGATTAGTGAGTCGGATCTTTTCAGTGAATCGGTTAAAATCGGATCGAGCGATGTGTTCACGAACAGAGCGTTTGTCGAGTCAAATACACATTTGTTTGATTACAAAGTATTCTATTATCAAAATAAGATGATAATACGAGCATTATTTGGAGTGAACCGATTAGATGTGATATAGTTTCAGAACTGTGTAATGTAAATGCAAATTGTATTTAGGTAATGACTTTATGAGCTGAACCATTATTAATTAAACGTAATCGAAATTAACAATAAAACATAGACGTGAAAACAATAATTGAGGTTTCCTAGAAACCACCTGAGGGCACAATTAAGGTATTACATGAAAGAGCTGATGAGTCTATTTTTAACAGCTTTTTTTGAAGTGAACTGTTCAAAAGAACCGATTCGTGAAATGAATCAGACTAGGAAAAGAGCATGTGGTTCTAATTGACAGGCCATGAGGTTATTCAACAGTGATATACAAAGCAAGTCTTATGCTTTCCCTTCCTTTTTTCTTTCATTTTAAACTTTCTTCTTGTGAACTGAAGACTACATTATTTTCAGTTCTCAATGTCACATGTTATTTCAAACACAGTATGCTTTGTTCATTCCTCTTAAATGGGTTACCTTAGTGCACATTGTTTTTGTGTTTAGCTGGCTTGGAATTGTGTGGATTTTTCACATGAAAACGTTTTGTTCTTTGAAAAGCTACAAAATATTAACTTGAAGACGTTTATGAGACTGCTGATGTCAGCACCAAGTCCCCCTCTTGTATTTTTCATGTGGTTTTCACCAAGTGTGAAATGTGACACTATTAAGCCACTTTCTTTAAATCACAGTGAGCTGCTATTGAGACTGTGAATATAGGCCTGCAGTTTTTAGTAAGAAACTAAGAAGGAACAAGCAATTTTAAGCTGCATAAGTTATAACAAATAGAGTTCTCTCTCTGCATTAACTTCCTCTTAATGACAGAAGTAGTGTCATAACTTCTACTTCTCTCTTGTCTGGTTTAGTGTTCTATTTGACCAGCAATTCGTGTCTGAAATCATGTGACGGGATCTGAGATCATCCAATAGATACAAGCTTGCACGTAGCCAGAGGTGTCAACGTTATGTTGAGTTTCAGAAAGGAAGTGGACAATAAAGACTGCCTACAAAGTGATGGAAAGACAGAGTAAGAGACAGTGGGCACATTATTTGCTTGAACATGCTCACATTATGCAAGCTGAGCATTCGTAAGCCACTTTTTTGCTTGTGATGTGGTATTAGAAGCAAGCATTGCAAAGCACAATTGACAGAAATCTTGCTTTACAACTTAACAACATGACACTTTCAAATAAGCGTACATATGGTTCTCTGTGGGTGGCCTCTTCCTGCCTGATTTTGTACGTATGATGTAGCAGGTTGTGGTTAAGGGACTCAACCCTTATTTTGTTTTTGGAGTTAACATTATTTAGCCAGAGCTGGATATCTCAGATTTAACTTTTCATTGTTGACACTGGCCTTATATTTGGATTCCATAAATTCTGGGTCTTGGGCTGCATCTCAATAGAGTGCAACAGAGCAAAACGCTTTTTCAGTGCCATTGTTCCGGAAATATTTTTTCCATTAATAATTCCCATAGGGATTTTTTAAAAAAGTCTTTATTAAAGCATTATTAGCCATGACTCAAACCAACCAGCTACGAGGTGAATCACAACATTACAAACCTTTAAAAATCAGACTAAATGTCAAAGGTGTAAGACTGTGTACTTAACAGCTTTAATAAGGGAAAGAATGACATAATTCAATTTAAAATAACAGATAGATATAAAACTGTTGATTTAAAGATGTCGATGGTGTATATAGCAGTAACATATTTTTAATTTATTGCAAAATATGCATATGTACAAATATTTTAGTAGTTTGACAGAGTCAGAAGACTAATTTGCAATGTTTCATGGGAGTGTGCAGGCTCTAAAGCAGGGGTGCTCAATCCTGCTCCTGGAGATCTACCTTCCTGCAGAGTTTAGTTCCAACCCTGACCAAACACACCTGTCTGTAATTATCAAGTGCTCCTTCAGATCCTAATTAGTTGGTTCAGGTGTGTTCGATCAGGGTTGGAGCTGAACTCTGCAGCATTCTTTAGACTTGATTTTCTTATTTTGATTCACCGATTATTGGAGATTTCTTTCAAAATCAGTGGTAGTGTAGTTTCTCACCAGAAATTCTTCTGTTAGCACAATTATTTGTATTTAAAGGAGAAGTCCACTTCCAGAACAACAATTTACAAATAATTTACTCACCCCCTTGCCATCCAAGATGTTCATGTCTTTCTGTCTTCAGTTGTAAAGAAATTAGATTAAATATTAGATTTTTCTTCATATAATGGGCTTCATTGGTGCCCCGATTTTGAACTTCCAAAATGCAGTTTAAATGCAGCTTCAAAGGGCTCTAAATGATCCCAGCCGAGGAAGAAGGGTCTTATCTAGTGAAACGATCGGTCATTTTGATCGAAAAATAAACATTTGTATACTTTTTAAGCACAAAAGCTCATGTAGCACAGGCTCTGGGATGGGCGTCCACGATGCTACGAATTAGTAATGGGTCGTTCTTGAACGATTCTTTCATTTTGAACGAATCTTTAATGTGACTCGAGAAGAACGAGTCGTCTCGGGGAGTGATTCGTTCAGTCGTGCATGCGCAACATCCTATTAGGTTCCATACTGGAATTAGTTCACCTGTTTCCAGTCTTCAGGTTAAAATGATGAAATGATCCGAACGTCCCATCACTACTACGAATCACGTGTAAGTTCATCGTCTGTGTACTGAGTATGGCGAGAAACTCCATCTTATTTTCTCCTACAGCTTGAGAGGAGGACATTGTTGTACCTTTTTGTTTATTAACAGCGTTTACAAAATTACTTGCACTTTCTTAGTCTTTGTGCGTTCGGTTTATAAACACTGGGTCTGTAGATCCACCTACGTTCTGCTTGACCTTTCGACATGATTCAATAGTACGTGGCATCGTGAACGTGCATCCCAGAGCCTGTGCTACACGAGCTTTTGTGCTTAAAGTATAAAAAATTTTATTTTCCGAAAAAAATTACAGATCGTTTCACCAGATAAGTCCCTTCTTCCTCGCCTGAGATCGTTTAGAGCCCTTTGAAGCTGCGTTTAAACTACATTTTGGAAGTTCAAAATCAGGGCACCAATGAAGTCTGTTATATGGAGAAAAATCCTGAAGTGCTTTCCTCAAAAACCATAATTTCTTCACTACTGAAGAAAGAAAGACATGAACATCTTGGATGACAAGGGGGTGAGTAAATTATTTGTGAATTGTTGTTCTGGAAGTGGACTTCTACTTTAAGTAAAATATGTAAGTTGAAATACTGCAGACTGACAGCTTTAACAAAGCATTGATTATCAGCTGCGTTGCTCACAATGCTCAAATGTGCCAAATGAGTTATCCTGTGGAGACTGTGGGACTACATGGAAGGCTAATTTGGCATGGGTTGCTTTGGGAATTTTCCAATGGGTTTTAGAATAGCATTAGAATCGCATCTCAATTTTTTTAAAATTGAGATTTATACATCATCTGAAAGTTGATTAAATACGCTTTTCACTGATGTATGGTTTGTAAGGATAGGACAATATCTTGCCTAGACAAAACTATTTTAAAATCTGAGGGTGCAAAAAAATTAGAAAATCACCTTTAAGTTGTCTAAATGGAGTTTAGCAATGCATATTACTAATTTAGCAATTAGGTTAGGGCTGCCCAATTAATCGAATTTCTAAATATGATTACACTTACAGATGCTACAATTATGTAATCGTTCAAGGGCACAATCCACTTACATCATTCTGCTTTCTTAAGATGTGTGAATGTGTGTGTGTGTGTGTGTGAGAGAGAGAGAGAGAGTGTGTGTGCATGTTTCCTGCAAGTTATCTTAAGTTTTTTTTTTGTTTCCTCGTTGTTTTAATTTTTAAATTTGTACTTTTTTTTATACTTAAAGAAGAAACTATATATAGCATTCAGGCATTCAGTTGCTTCAAACAATGGTATAAATCTATTCAAAACATAATTCAATGTAAATTGTGATAATCATAATTAATAATTCAAATTTCAAGGGAATAATTAACAATTATGATTTTTGTCATAATCGTGCAGCCCTAAATTAGGTTTTGATATATTTACGATAAGAAACTTACTAAATCTCTTCATGGAACATAAACAGTAATTGGAACATGGAACAATGATTTTCAGCATAAAAGAAAAATCAATCATTGCGACCCATACAATGTATTGTTGGCTATTGCTACAAATATACCTGTGCGACTTAAAACTGGTTTTGTGGTCCAGGGTTACATTTGTTCAACAATATAAATTACACACATACATCAAATGGAAAAATGCAAGTTTCACTTACTATTTAGAACACATGCAAATCGGGATGCAGGGTTGACTGCCTTGACTGTTACAGAGGTGAAATGCATTATGTGCTCGAATAAGACACTGGCACACTAAAACACACACTTGGCATAGATTAATTCCAAAAAGAACATAATGTCCAGCCAAAGTCCCTGTTTTAGACATGAAGACATTTCGGACTGTTAGATGTAAATCACCAATCAGACAGGACAGCTAGAGTGTAGATCTAGCATCACATTCTCCATAGTCCATCTCCACTGTTCTCTCTCAAGACACTGGAATGTAAATATAGTCCATGTCCAGGAACTTTTACTGTGCACCTCTGTTCTGGTCTCTTATTCACTCTGTGCTCCTTTTCCTATCCTCTCACATTCTTTCTTCTCCACCTTTCTGTCATTTCCACTTTTTTGTGCTAATCTGCACCTCTTGGAAATCATAAAAGTGAGATAATTGTTGCACTACTAACATCACCAAACAGAGCTGCAACCTCAGACTTGACATAGCCCAGCCTGGTCGGCATCTGACTTCAAGTAGTGCGTGTCGGTTATAACTTGCTGCTTAACCACCGTAGTATTATGCATCATTTGAGTAATTAACTAGTTAGCCATGACTGTTTCCCAAAAGACATGTTGACATGTCAAACCTCTGCTGTTGGTTCAAGTTTAACAAAATAGGACTGTCAGCTGTTGGAGTAAATACTTCTGCTAATAAATAATTTAATATCACAGTTCATGTCAGAATATTATAATTCATTTAAACATACAACAGAAAGCATTTATCACAGAAACATGAAATTAAATATGGACTTGGTGTGCTGTATCAAACATGGCATCTGAGGCATCTCACTATTTTTGTTTCTAGTCATTGATATTTGCCTTTTGCGAATAGTCATTGAAACTATGGTTTTGGGAAACGTTGAATCGTTGAACTATGTTGTTATGCCAGAACTTGTGACCATTGTTGGCTAACAGTGCTTTTGAGAAATGCACCTCTGGTTGGATGCTCAAACAGAACAGAACAATGTTTTTAAGTGCTACTTCCAGTATTTACACTAGTTGCCTGGATGTTAAGCTGCAATAGCAGGAATAATTTTAACATTACTTCACCATTGAAGTACATTTAAAGTACTTAATTAGCATGTAACAACAGTCTGACCTCCATTGTTTCGATGCTGGAGCAGGGATGTAAGTTAGACAAGAATATCTCTGGGCGTTGTTGAGGTGTTGTGTTGCTGGATGTAATAATGAACTGGTGATAAAATGAAAATAAAATACCGTCTATGCTTTTCTGAAGACTGGAATTTTGGAATTTTTTTCCTGCAATATTTGTGCATCATGAGTAAGTGATCTTGCCCTGGTTGCTACAGTATTTTGTCCTCTTTGTCCTCTTTGTGTTCGTCTTCAGTGTCTCTGGCTTCTGCTATTTGCGGTTGGTTTATTTGCCATTTAAAGAATTAGTTGTGTGTTATTAATAGTTGTAAAAGTTTTCTTACCATTAGTCAGAAGTGCATGTGTGTGTATATATAAACTTCCTATTTATATATATATATATATATATATATATAATTTATTTCACACTGTGTGCATAATTCAAACTGGTTTACCATTTGAATCGGTATATCGCCCAGCACTAGAACCAATTTGCAAAGGCTCCAGCTTGTTTAACATGACCTTTTGTTTCTTTCCACATCACAGCTCAAATGAAGCTTTCAAAATGCAATGATGATTCCCCCAAAAAGCCATGGGGCAGAGAGAACTTTTTCTACAAGTGGTTTATGAAATTAATGATTGCAATAGCCATGCACTTCTGGGATTTCCAAGCAGTGTTTTGCTGATTTTTGGTTTTATCAGTAACAAAGATTTGTATCATTTAATATCAGCATGACGTAAATGAACGTGATTTTTTTTTTTTTTGCACAGCATCAGGAAGTTTGCAGAATGTTTGCCAAGCTGACCGGATGTCCGCTTACCTCTGAATTAAAATACCTGAGAGAGGGAGAGGGAGAGGGAGAGGGAGAGAGAGAGAGAGAGAGAGAGAGAGAGAGAGAGAGAGAGAGAGAGAAGTGAAAGAAAGAGCAAGAAATAAAGTAGTGTGATGTGGCTGTCTGTAAGACGCCCTTGAGAGATCTTGATGATGAAAGAGGAGACGTTTTAAAGAGCTTGTAAACTGTGAGTGTGTTTCCGCGTATGTGTGTGTCGACTTATTCTCTTTGAGTCTCATCTGTGTTCCCACTTCTGGTTTTAAACCTTTTGTTGTTTCTTTGTCACCTTTGTCTGGATAATATTAACACCTGTGGATGCGTGTTTATGAAAAAGAGAAGGAGAAGTGAGAGGTATATTGCTGTAGCTCTTCCTGTTTACGATCTCTTCCGGATGTCAGCAGTAAGAGGCCTTTATCACAGTTTGTAATTGTTGGCATTGCTGTATTAGTATTAGTTGAGTATGTGAAAGAATATATTATACTAGTCTATTATAGCATGCTTTCTACATCTCAGAAATGAATTTCTTTTTTGTTACGGCCTTTTTGTCTTGTCATTGCATGCTTTCAAGACTCGCTACTTACTGTCAAACCCATTCGAAATTTTGTGGCTATGTGAGACCACTTTAGGGTCATGTGGTGTGGTTAGATTAGTACCAGTGATTTAGAGAGTGTTTCAGGCCTGTTTTTTTTAAGAGCTGAAATGTGTGATGTTTCAGATGTTGTTTTCATGCTACATAAGGGTTTCCTGTTTGTGGTGTGTAAGCGCCACTGTTATTATTACAAGGTCAAAGATAATGAGGTCAATGACAAATAAATGTTATAATCCATGAAAAAAAGAAAAATCTTTTAAAATATAGTTTGAAACACCAGTGCTAAATGTCTTAGAAATGTACACTTTGTTTACACTTCGTTGGCTTCAAAAACTGTCATTTTAAAAGTTTCAATTTGAAAGTTTCAATTTAATTACTCTAAAATTGGCATGTGGTGTAGCCATCAAGTAATAAACATATTTCCTTACAGTTAAAGGAGAACTCCACTTCCAGAACAACAATTTACAAATAATTTACTCACCCCCTTGTCAGCCAAGATGTTCATGTCTTTCTGTCTTCAGTTGTAAAGAAATTTTGACCTTTTGAACTTGAAATTTTGAAAGTTTAAATGCAGCTTCAAAGGGCTCTAAATGATCCCAGCCGAGGAAGAAGGGTCTCATCTAGCGAAACGATCTGTCATTTTTTTTTTTCAAAAAATAAAAAAAATTGTACTTTCTAAGCACAAAAGCTCATGTAGCACAGGCTCTGGGATGTGAGTCTACGACGCTATGAATCACGCCTAAGTTCATCGTCTGTGTACTCCGGCTCAAAAAGGTAGAGTATGGTGAAAAACTTCATCTTATTTTCCCCTGCAACTTCAGAATCGTCCGACATCTTTGTACCTTTTTGTTTGTAAACAGCGTTTGACTTACTTGCACTTCCTTAGTCTTTGCGCGTCGCGTGACCTTTCGACGTGATTCAATAGTACGTAGTGTCGTGGACGCGCATCCCAGAGCCTGTGCTACACAAGCTTTTGTGCTTAGAAAGTATACAAATTTTTATTGTCCGAAAAAAATTACAGATAATACAGATAAGACCGTTCTTCCTCGGCTGGGATCGTTTGAAGCCCTTTGAAGCCGCATTTAAACTACATTTCGGGAGTTCAAAATCGGGGCACCATATCAGTCCATTATATGAAGGCAAATGCTGAAATGTTTTTCTCAAAAAGCATAATTTCTTCACAACTGAAGACAGAAAGACATGAACATCTTGGATGACAAGGGGATGAGTAAATTATTTATAAATTGGAAGTGGTTCTTCTTTAACATTTTGATACATGTATGTGCACACATTTAATTAACAGTATTTTTTTTTTTACAAATGTAAATATTTTTTTAAAAGTGATTTTTAAGGATCTTCATGAATCATGAATTAGTTTTTTTTAAAATATTATGTTTTCAAGAATTACATTTGTTTTAATAATGAATAACTACTTTTTTTAAAAAAAATGTGAATAACCTTTTTAATGCAAGTAACCATTCAGAAAAATCTAGCAACTGCAAAACAACACTCTGGAAAACATTCAACATTGCGGCAACGAGCAACAAAATTTCTTCTGAAAATAAAAAATATATATAAATTCTCTTTCTGTTTGTTAGGTCGCAGTGAGAGGAGGTGACAACAAGGAGAAAAAATGCCGGTACCTCCTCCACCTCCCCCTCCCCCGCCCCCAACCTTCTCTCAGGTACACACACAAATAAACACACACTATAAAATACACTACACAACTTTTAAATCTGAACAGATATTAAAACACAGGTATTATGGGGCAAAAGTCATTAAGTGCATTCTAGCTTTAAAGAGAGAGAAAAATGAAAACTACCTCATGATTTACTCACCCTCAAGCCATCCTAGGTGTAAATGACTTTCTTCTTTCAGACGAATATAATTGGAGTTATATTAAAAAATGTCCTGCCTGTTCCAAACTTTATAATGGCAGTGAATGGCAGCTGGTTCCAGGGGGTTGATAAAGGCCTTCTGAAGCAAATTGTCGTGTTTGTGTAAGAAGGATATCCATATTTAAAACTTATAAACCATAATCTCTAGCTTTCACTGTCATACGCACATTCACGAGAGAGTGGCGTTCCAGCGGATGACGTAGGATGTAGGTGAGCGTGGAAGTGACAAACGCGGAAGAGCACTGTAGAGAGCAAAACAAAACACCGATCACAAATTAGAAGTACCAAACAAGGATTTGTAAAGAACAGTATTGGAGGCTTTAGATATAAGCCAAGAGGAGACTGGTTTTCCTTTGGTGTAAACAATACTTGGTTCTTGGTTCTCAACGGAGCTCACGGTATGCCTTCATTCCACGTCATCCGCTGGAACGCCCCTCTTGTGAATGCGAGTGCGACAGTTAGCGAAAGCTAGAGATTACAGTTTATGAAGTTATAAATATGGATATTTTTCTTACACAAATGCATTGATTTGCTTAAGAAAGCCTTTATTAAACCCCTTCAGCTGGCTAAAGTACTTTTTATAATGTGTGGATGCACTTTATTGGACTTCAAAATTTCAACAGCCATTCACTGCCATTATAAAGCTTGAAAAAGCCAGGACATTATTCATCTAACTCCGATTGTATTCATCTGTAAAAAAGAAAAGTCATATACACCTAAGATGGCCTGAGGGTGAGTAAATCATGGGGTAATTTTCATTTTTGGGTGAACTGTCCCTTTAAGTGGTAAAGCCATGCAGCACCAAGTGCTTTAATGATTTCTACAGAAAATATCTGTGCTTTTATTTCTCACAGGCAAACACTGAGAAACCTGCCTTGAATAAATCGGAGCAGCAGGGCAGGAATGCGCTACTATCAGATATCACCAAAGGAACAAGGCTAAAGAAGGCGGTTACTAATGACCGTAGCGCCCCCATACTTGACAGTAAGAACCTTATGGAGTTAGGCTGGCTACGAACTTGTACCAAAAGCAGACACAGTTTAATTTTATATGACATATATTTGACAAATGTTCTTTCTAAACTCCTCTGTATGTTTATGATTGGTTAGTTATTAGTTATTAGTTGCAGGTTTGCTCTTCAGTCCAAAATGTTAAATACATGTTTGTTTTGACAGAACCCAAAGGTGGTGGTGGTGGTGGAGGAGGCGGTGGGCCTGGAGGGGGAGGTGGGGGTGGAGGAGGTGGAGGGTTTGGAGGTGGAGGTGGAGCTCCAGCTGGTCTGGGTGGGCTCTTCCAGGGTGGCATGCCAAAGCTGCGCTCCACTCGAGATGGTAAGAACACACACATGTAATGTGGAACATACTACTAAAGCTTACTAAATAGTATTACTGTATTTTCCTGACACATTTCAACTCATTAATTCAACATAATTCAACTAATTCATTCAACATTAATTCAACAGGAATTTAGGATCTAGAAATTATGGATCATTACCAGTCAAAAGTTTTTGGCCGGTAAGATTGTTCATTTGAATTTGAATATATTTTAAAATGTAATTTATTCCTGTGATTTCAAAGCTGAATTTTTAGCATCATTACTCCAGTCACATGATCCTTCAGAAATCCATCTAATATTCTGATTTGCTGCTGAAAAACCTTTATTATTATTATTCTATTGAAAACAGCTGAGCAGAATTTTTCAGGTTTCTTTGATGAATAGAAAATTCAGAAGAACAGCATTTATCTGAAATCTTTTGAAACATAAATCATCACTTTTGATCAATTTAAAGTATCCTTGCAAAATAAACAAGTATTAATTTCTATAATTTCTAAAAAAAAAAATTATACTGGCTCCATGCTTTTGAATGGTATGGTGTATAATGTTACAAAAGCTTTTTATTTCAGATAAATGCTGATCTTTGGATCTTTCTATTCATCAAAGAATCCTGAAAAAACAATGTACTCGACTGTTTTAAACATTGATGATGATAATAATAATAATAATAATAATAATAATAAATGGTTCTTAAACAGCAAATAATTTCTGAAGGATCATGTACACTGAAGAGTAATGAAGAGTAATGACGCTGAAAATTTAGTGTTGATCACAGGAATAAATTACATTTTAAATATATATATACAAATAGCAGTTATTTTAAATAGTAAAAATATTTCACAATATTATTGCTTTTGCTGTATTTTAATTCAAATTTGTTGAGCAGAAGAGACTTATTTAAAAAACATTAAAAATTTGTCCAAAAACTTTTGACTGGTAGTATATCTTCATAAAATAAAATATTAACTTTAGAAAACTGAGAAAATATTTACCTTGCATTTGTTGGATTATCTGCTCGCTCTTGCAGACTCAAGTGTCAGGCCTCCAGTTCTGCCACCTGGTGCTCGTAGCTCTGGTCCCCGGCCCTTCGGAGGAGGATCTGGCTCCGCCCCTCGTCCACCTCTGCAACGCAGTGAATCCGTTGACCCCCCTCGCCCACGAATGACCCCACCTCGTCCTGAAACACCTGGAGGACCTCCTCCCCCTCTTCCAAGTGCCCCACGGCCCTTCCAGAGTGGGCCACAGAGCAGGGGACCACCCTCACTTCCAGGAACACCTCGTCTGGGTTCCGCACCAACCCCTCCGCCTCCAAACCCTCCTGGACGTCAGCCTGCACCTCCACCAGTGCCAGGTTCATTTGGTCGGCCTCCTTCCATTCCTTCGCCCGCAGCTGGTCATGCTGGACGGCCTCCTCCTCCCCCTGCACCTGGTCGAGGTGATGACCGTCCTCCACCTGTTCCCCCTGCAAACCGTTCTTGTTTGCCACTCACTCGAGACAGCCCGCCCCCTCCACCTCCTCCATCAGCAAGTAGTAAGCCAACTCCTCCCCCAGCCCCTCTTCCAGCTCCCGCCTGTTTGCGGCCACCTGTAAGTGCAGCACCTCCTCTGCCGCCAGGACGCCCAAGCCCGTCTACTCCTGAGGAGCATACGCCACGCCTTCCTGAACGCAACCTGTCACTTGGCTCACATCCTCCTGCCCTTCCACCTGGGCGATCCGGACCCCTTCCTCCACCTCCTTCCGAGAGACCGCCTGCATTGGGACGGAATGCAGGTGGACGAACAGGTAGAGGAGGAGTTGCAGGATAATCTAAAATTCACCTGGTTGACCATTTATATAATGTTTTTATCCTTATGTCCACAGGTCCTCTTCCTCCTCCACCTCCTTCTGGCCGTCCAGGAGGAGGAAGTGTGAGGTGTTCACCAGCCCCTCCTCCACCGAACAGACCAGGAGTAGAGCCTCACCGTGGTGGCAGCAGACCACCGCTCCCACCAGACAGACCCTCCTCTGGACCTATGCCCCCTCCTCCCCCAACTATGGGCAATGGATACCACAATCAGGGGCATCATATAGGTATTGTGACATTCCTACATGCTTGTTCAATTGTTTTGAAAAGTTTACCAAGAACAATTGTCATTTATTCTGTTGTTTTGCATTGGTACAGTCACTGACATTTGCATGATGAACTTTTGGTCTCAAAACCATTATTAAAGAATTAGTTACTTCCAGAATAAAAAATTCTGGATAATTTATTCACCCCCATGTCATCCAAGATGTTCATGTCTTTCTTTCATCAGTCTAAAAGAAATTAATTTTTAATTTTTTGAGGAAAACATTCCAGGATTTTTTTCCTTATAGTAGACTTTGATGGGAGCCAATGGGTTGAAGGTCCAAACTGCAGAAAATGAAAATGAGAAAATGAAATTTTTTTTTAACCAAAGTACACAGAATACGTAAGGAGTGAAGATGCATATGTGCAAGCAGAGCTGGAGCAAGATGAGCATTTGTGGTTAAAAAGTCTATAAATTATTATTATTTTTTTTAAAAAGACAAATTGTTTTTTCTAGACAAGACCCTTATTTCTTCAGCTGCGATCGTGTTGAGCCCTTTAAAGCTGCACTGAAACAGCAATTTTAACCTTTGACCTTTGGACCATTGAAGTCCAATATACAGTACTGTGCAAAAGTTTTAGGCCACTAGTTTTTTCACCAGCTAAAAAATGGTTATTTGGTTAAAAAAAAGTTATTTCTATCTTTTGCTGTAGTGTGTCAGTAAAAAATATCGGTTTGCATTTCCAAACATACTGTTTGCCATTAATTGTAATAATCTAGTGAGATTTTTGTTTGCACAAGGAGTCTGACAACAGTCAGTGCTCTACACTGATCTAATCTCATTATCATCCATTCTGTCTCTGGAATGACATGAAGACACAGAACAAACTGAAACAGAGTAAATCCAGAAGAACTGTGGCAACATCTCCAAGATGCTTCAAGAGACCTACCTGCAAAGCTACCTGAAAATTTTGCACAAGTGCACCTAGGGCAAAAGCTGCTGTAAACGCAAAGAATGGTCGCACCAAATGCTGATTTCATTTAGTTAATAGAAGGCAATTGATAAAGAAAATCTATTTATGACAGCATCCTCATTTTACAGCATTTTTACACAAGTGCCTAAAACTTTTAACAGTGCTGCAGCTTTGCAGGTAGGTTTCTTGAAGCATCCTGGAGACTTTGTCACAGTTCTTCTGGATTTAGTCTGTCTGTTTGTTCTGTTTCTTCATGTCATTCCAGACAGACTGGATGATGATGAGATCAGATCTCTGTGCAGAGCACTCGCTGTTGTCAGACTCCTTGTGCAAACAAAAATCTCACTGGATTATTACGATTAATGGCAAAATGAATGTTTGGAAATGTAATCTGATATTTCCTACTGACACACTACAGCAAAAGATGAGTCAAATTATTTGGGGAGTAATTAATAGCATGTCACATATATTGTCAATAGAACATAGGCTATATTGACCCAGGTATTCCTTGTAATTTTATTTACTCCTTCTGAGCTGTAAATAAGAATCCAAAGTTCTGTCATGAAACTCTAGATGACGCAGTCTGACATTATGACATCATTATTCACATGGCGCAGCTGATTGGTTTCTTTTCGTATCAGCAGCCAATGAGATTGGTTGCTTAACATTTAAATACCAGGCTAGTGCTCGTTGTAGCAGTTGTAGTGCGCTTCAGAAACCCTCCACCTCCCCAACTCCACCTGTATAGATATGCCACTGGGTAATTTCATGTATGTTATGTATGAGGGTTCTTTCATATGTTATATGTGCAGCAGCATGTTTGTGGATGTATTGGCAGTAGCGATTCTCGGTATTTGATCAGCTGCAACAGCAGCGTAGCTGATCTGTTCCACCAAGGCCAAACACATTAACATTGTCATGTACATTACCATGCAAAACTCTCAGAGAGATGTCATGACAGAACTGTACAAAACAAAGATTCGTAGGTAGATAATGCTGCAGATTAATGATGTGTGCATGTGTTTGTTTCTTCAAGATGAGTGGGAATCACGCTTCACGTTCCGACCTATATCGGATCTTCCGCCCCCAGAGCCCTACATTCCCTGTCAGAAGACCTATCCTAGCAAAATCGTCAGGAACGAAAGCCGAGGTAACCAATCACAGCTGTTTTTTCTTATCTTATGCACTTAGTCAAAACTGACCCGCAGCTGTCGCTTCCACATGCCAATGAATACTTCGAATAACATTCAGTGCTTTCAGCACAATCATGGTCTTACCCATTTGTTTATGTGTGTGTGTGTGTTTGTATATTTCTTTCTGTTTTTAGGTTCAGGGAAGAAAGAGCGAGGTGCACCTCCCCTGCCTCCCATACCTAGGTGAAAGAAACTGGTCGTTTTCTCAGGGCCTGACAATCTTACAATTACCAGATTATCGTATATTCTCTGGTACCATCTTGTTTCTAAAATTTTCTGCTATTAAAATATTACAACATGTATAAAAGAGCTACAAAAATTACATACTGTGTTCAATTATAAACAACATATCTTTTATATTATTTTGTTTTTGGTTGCTTAAGTGATGAATACATAATGGCTATTATGACTATGTCAGGTGATGAGCTCTACAGTAATACTACAACTAAGTTTGACTTTATGTTTGAGTGTTTTCTGAGTAAGATGAATTGTTGCAGCAGTTTTTTGGCCTTCAGGAGAGTGTGAATGTTTCGGCTGTTTGGCTTCTACTTATTCATGTTATTGCAGGTGCACTTATGTCTGTGTCTAATACAAAATATATCAATGCTGAATCAGGGCAACCATTCCTTTAGATAAAGGTGCTTTCATTTATAGAGCCGCATAGAGCGTCAGTGTTTGTTAGACAGTCCTGCAACAGTTGCAATATGCAAAATCATTGGAGTATTTTAGTGAGTTTTGGCGCCCCCTACCTTTCTGTCTTCATACAACAGAGTAGTTATATAGCAATGGCATTTCAAGCCCTCAAAGGTAAAATATCAGGTAGCTACAACAGTATCAGACTGAATAAGTCACTTAAAATATGAAGTGAATGTGTGTTTGCTTTAGTACCATTATGTCTGTATGTGTATGTGGTGATAAGGGCCAAAATGATATACTGAAAGCTGAGTTGTCTCCACTAAGTTGCATATTGATTTGTTCACATATGCAGTGCCTGATGTGAAAATCGCAAGGACTGAGTTTATGGGGAAAATGGGAGTTTTTTAGATCATCCTTCATTTAAACAAGCCTGAGGGCTGACATTAGATTTTTAAATGAAAGATGGTTTGCCTTAAAATCCTGTGCAGGTGTGTTTCTGTGTATTGTGAGATTGTATCTGTGTTGATAGAAGCCAAAAAGCCAAAAATGTGTTTAAGAAGTGTTACATTGTATGATATATGTATGCACTTGCTTGTTTTGTTAATGCTAGCTCAGTATTATGTTACCTTCTCAGATGTGTGTTGTTATATTTTCCTAAAGCGCTTGACTAAAAGTATATTCAACAAGTGTATCATACCTTGAATTACATTTCATTTGTTTTCTTCATTTATATACTTTGAAAAAATCGAGAAGCCAAGCAGGGGCTTGGTTTATGCTGCCTTATGTTTGTTTACATAAAGAGAAGAGAAACAAAGGCCTTTTAATGCAACATTAAAACGGAAAATTGCAATATAGCATAACATCTAAACCATCTTGAATTTATTAGAGAGGAGAGAGATGATTGCACAGCCAAAAAGAAACAATGTTTGCAACCAACATTTTTAGTAATTATTAGTAAGGCCTCTAATTTGTTATGTTCTGTTTGCACACGTCACTGACAATGCTGTGTGACCAGATGATAAATATGGTACTTTAGATGTTCTCCTTGTGCCTATAGTTGCACATTTCAGTTTCATGCAACATATTATGTTGTTTGATTTGTATATTTACTTTATTACAAACAGTCTTTTGCTATTCTGGTGTGCCAAAATATGTTGTTTTCTAAATAAATATGCAAGTGAAGCTGGATTTTGCCTTTCATTAAAAAAATAATGCATTTCAGTATTCAGTTCTTATAAGCTCTTCTTAAATTTTTAGTAGACAATTTTGTTTAATGTATTTTGTAAGCATGTTCTGTGTCATTGCAGTGCACTTTTATATTAGTGTTTTTTTTTAATTAAATTAACAAATATATGAAAAAATAAAACACTATTTAAAAAAGAAATATGTGGTCAACAAGGCCCCGTGGAAGACTCCCAACAGATTCTTTCATTCTAATATTAGAGGCAACATGACGCCCATCCACTAGCGCGCATGACTGTGGCCAATCACATGAGAATGTTCCATGAAGATCAGCATATCGTCTACAGTTCCACCAATCAGCGACACGACAAGACGAAATAAGGCGAGGTTTGTCATGTCATAGGCGGGATCACGTGTCAGTCATTCAGTGATTTTGACATTGAAAATAACGGAGTGCAGAAGCGCTGGAGATGCTGCGAGCGGAGTGCAAGCATGGATGTGTCGGGCGTGTTTTTCTTTTACAACACGATATTTAATCTATGTATCGATCATCTAGACACGTGAACACATGGTACGTCGTCGACAACTGTTATATTTCTGTTATTTTTCGCAAGGTAAGACAAATTTGTAGTACAGATGACAAATGTAGCTGATTTGACTGCATTCAGTGGCCTTGTTTATCATTAGAAATAACATCTGTGTTCATTTATTTTAAGACTTAAGATATTATGCTATTTTATTATTAAATATACGAATATTATAATATTATAGTACAGTTCGTCTGTACACAGATGGTTTTTTGCACATAATTTAAAAAATAATTTGTTATTGCAATCATCGTTGTAGTAGGGGAAGTAATCTATTATTTTTGACAGTAATATTAATAATTTTAATAATATTTTTTGATTTACTATCAGCCATTTATTTAGAATTATGTTTTTATGCTTTTTTTATTGTAAAAACAAGTTACAGCAATACACTTTTGTTTATTACCTTATATATTAATATAATGTACACTACCAGTCAAATGTTTTTGAACAGTAAGATTTTTAATGTTTTTAAAGAAGTCTCTTCTGCTCACCAAATCTGCATTTGTTCCAAAGTACAGCAAAAAATTAAAAAATTAAAACTGTGAAATATTTTTACTGTTTAAAACAACTGTTTTCTGTTTGAATATATTTTAAAATTTAATTTATTCCTGTGATTTCAAAGCTGCATCTTAGCATCATTACTCCAGTCACATGACCCTTCAGAAAGCATTCTAATATTCTGATTTGCTGCTCAAAAGATGTATTATTATTATTATTATTAAAATGAATTGAAAGTAGACTTTTTTTTAGATTTCTTTGATGAATAGAAAGTTCAGAAGAACATTATTTATCTGAAATAGAAATCTTTTGTAACCTTACAAATGTCTTTATCATAACTTTTGATCAGTTTAAAGCATCCTTGCTAGGTAAAAGTGTTAATTTCTATAATTTCTTTCCCCAAAGAAAAAAAAATTATACTGACTCCAAGCTTTTGGATGGTATAGTGTATATTTACAAAAGCTTTTTATTTCAGATAAATGCTGATCTTTGGATCTTTCTATTCATCAAAAATCGTGAAAAAGTGTACTCAACGGTTTTAAAAAATAATAATAATAAATAAATAAATAAATAAATAATAAATAAATAAATGTTTTTTATTTCCTAGCTTTCTGATTTGCACCGTTAGATCATCTCTCAGTGGTCCCTGTCAGCCTCATCATCATGGAGGGCCAGTATGTCACCATTCATGGCCTCAACATCACTCACAGCCCTCTTGGAGCACCGGCCATGTCTATCGACAAACTTTTCCCGGCTCTGCTGGAGTGCTTTGGCATTATACTGTGCGGCTATGTGGCGGGTCGCAGTGACATCATCGGCGTCGGACAGGTCAAAGGCCTGGGAAACTTTGTGTCGTGCTTTGCGCTTCCTGCATTGCTCTTCAAGAACATGGTGCAGCTGCGGTTTGAGCATGTAGTCTGGTCTTTTCTATGGAGCGTTTTGATTGCAAAAGTGTGTGTTTTTGTACTAGTTTGTATGCTGACGCTGTTGATGGCAAACCCTGAGAGCAAATACAGTAAAGCTGGACTGTTTGCTATCTTTGCCACTCAGAGCAATGATTTTGCGTTGGGATATCCTATAGGTGAGGACCTCCTCATGCACAAATACATCTGAAGTACACAGTTGTGTACAAAAACATGATTTTGTGTCTCATTCCCCATACAGTGGATGCGCTGTACAGGAGTACACATCCAGAATATGTGCAGTATATATATCTGGTGGCTCCTGTATCTCTGATGCTGTTGAACCCTGTGGGCTTTGCTTTGTGTGAGATTCAAAGATGGAGACACACCAATGAACCGAACTACAGCAAACTGCGTGTGATCTTTACTGTCATACTGCAGGTGCATGTGTTTATCTTTATCCAGAACTTTTTGTTGATGTCGTCCTTTTTTTTTTTTTAAGTTGTTCTAACGTTTCCTCTTTTTTTAGGTTTTGAAGAACCCAATAGTCTTCATGGTCATTGTCGGAATTATCTCTCATTTCCTGTTTGGTGGACGTGTGCCTGTTTTACTAGGAGAGTTTGTTGATGGACTTGCAAACTCTTTTGGAGGGGCGGCACTCTTTTATCTGGGCCTGAACATGGTGGGACAGATGGGTAAACTCACACGTACCACTGGGGTTTCCCTCATCCTGCTTATTACTGCCAAACTGTGAGTGAAAAAGAGATGTTGAGGTTGAGGTCAAAAGTTTACATACACTTTGCAGAATCTGCTAAATGTTAATTATTTTACCAAAATAATATACAAAATCCGTCTTATTTTTTATTTATACTGACCTGAATAAGATATTTCACATAAAAGATATTTACATATAGTCCACAAGAGAAAATAATAGCTGAATTTATAAAAAATTACCCTTTTCAAAAGTTTACATCCCCTTAATTCTTAATACTGTGTTGTTGTTTTTTGTTTGTTAAGTGATAATTGTTCATGAGTCCCTTGTTTGTCCTAAACAGTTAAACTGTCTGCTGTTCTTCAGAAAAATGCTTCAGGTCCCACAAATTCTTTGGTTATTCAGCATTTTTGTGTATTTGAACCCTTTCCAACAATGACTGTATTTTTAATCTTTCCATTTTTTTACACTGGGGACCCATTTGCAACTATTACAGAAGGTTCAAACACTCACTGATGCTTCAGAAGAAAACAAAATACATTAAGAGCCGGGGGGGATTTGAAGATCAGGGAAAATGTAACTTATTATGTCTTCTGGGAAACATGTATGTATCTTCTGTAGCTTCTAAAGGGCAGCACTAAGTGGAATAAAATTTGATATTTAGGCAAAATAAGAAAAATATACACATCTTTATTCTGTTCAAAAGTTTACACCCCTGGCTCTTAATGCATCACTTTTCCTTCTAGAGCATCCGTGTGCATTTGAACCTTCTGTAATAGTTGCATATGAGTCCCTCAGTTGTCCTCAGTGTGAAAAGATGGATCTCAAAATCATACAGTCATTGTTGGAAAGAGTTCAAACACACAAAAATGCTGAAAAAACAAAGAATTTGTGGGACCTGAAGAATTTTTCTGAAGAACAACAGGCAGTTTAACTGTTCAGGACAAACAAAGGACTCATGAACAACTATCACTAAAAAAACAGCTGTGGATCATTCAGGTAAGAACACAGTATCAAGTGTATGTAAATTTTTGAACAGGGTCATTTTTATAAATTGAACTATTATTTTCTCTTGTGGACTATATGTAAACATATTTTATTTGAAATATCTTCTTCAGGCCAGTAATAAATAAAAAATAACATGCATTTTGTATGGCCCCTCTTATTTTGGTAAAATAATTAACATTTTGCAAATTCTGCAAGGTGTATGCAAACTTTTGACAGCAACTATTATAATGCATACATTTTGAATATGGGCTAATCCATGCAATTTAGACAGATATATGACTGTGTGTTTTTGTTTTTCAGACTAGTTATGCCATTGATGTGTAAGGACATGGTGGAATTGTTGGATACTGGTAATTCAAGCTCTGTAAATCACTCCAGTCTGTCTGATTATGCTTTCCTTTATGGAGTCTTCCCTACTGCTCCCAGTGTGGCCATATATGCTTCCCAGTATAACATGGAGCTGGAGGTGGTAAGCAATGAATGATTTCCTGCAAATGTCACAAAGACTCAGTAACTGCTATTAAGCATTTAGACAACACAGATCAGAAAAAAAAATCATTGTGTGTGGTAGGTGACCTCTGGTATGGTCATTAGCACATTCCTGTCAGCGCCCATCATGTATGTGTCGGCATGGTTACTGACCATTCCATGGATGGAAGCCACATCCCTGGTGAAGGAGCTCCAGGACGTGAGCTTTAATGTCAGCATTGTCAGCCTAATAGCCCTGGTGAGTCTGTGTGTGGGTTAATGTGTGTAAGAGTGCATGCCATTTGCTTACAGAATTGTTCAGTTAGATCTCTTCTCTTCTCTTCTCTTCTCTTCTCTTCTCTTCTCTTCTCTTCTCTTCTCTTCTCTCTTCATCTGCCTATTCTTGTTCACTTACATTTCTATTCTGTTTGGATCTGTTCTATTCACTTCTTTTAGCTAGTTTATTCTTTTCTATTCTGTTTATGTTCTCTTCCTACCTCTTGTCTGGTTTACTTCTAATTCTGTTCTGTTATTATATTGTGTATTCTGTCTATTCTATTTTGTTTTGTTTTCAGGATCTCTTTTTCTGTCCCTTATAGTTCATTTCTAATTCTGTTCTGTTCTGTTTACTTCTGTCTATTCTATTTTAGGGTTTCCTATCTTCTACCTGTTTCTTCTGGTTAATTTTTGATTCTATTCTATTTTATTCTGTTCTATTATATTCTGTTATATTCTAATCTATTATACATAATCTATTATGTTTTTCTCTTCGGTCTCTTCTGGTTTACCTCAGATTTTATTTTGTTCTTTTTTGTTCACTTTCATCTATTAAGTTTTGTTCACGTCTGTTCTATTATATTCTGTTCATTTAAATAATTTCTATTCTATTCTATTCTATTCTATTCAGTTGCTTCTCCCTTTTGTCTCTTCTGGCTTACTTCAGATTTTATTCTGTTGTTTTTTGTTCATTTCTGTCCATTCAGTTCTGTTCAGTTCTGTTCTATTCTGTTAATTTAATTATTTCTATTCTACTCTATTCACATGCTCTTCTCTTCTGTCTCTTCTTGTTTACTTCAGATTTCATTCTGTTCTATTTTGTTCACTTAATTATTTTCTATTCTATTCTATTCTATTCATGTGCTCTTCTCTTCTGTCTTTTTTAGTTTACATCAGATTTTATTCTGTTCTTTTTTTGTTCCCTTCCATCTAATCACTTCTGTTCTATTCTGTTCACTTCATTATTTTCTATTCTATTCTATTCTATTCTATTCTATTCTATTCTATTCTATTCTATTCAGGTGCTCATCTCGTCTGGTTTACTTCAGATTTTATTCTGTTTTGTTTTGTTCACATCCAACTGTTCAGTTCTGTTCACATCTGTTCTGTTCTATTCTGTTCTGTTCACTTTAATCTATTCTATTTTGTTCTACTCTATTCTATTCTATTCTGCTCACTGATTCTGTCTTTTCTATTCAGTTTCTTTTCTGTCTTGCCTGTTTCACTTCTTCTATTCCGTTCTCTTCTACCATCATTTCTATTCTATTCTATTCTATTCTATTCTATTCTATTCTATTCTATTCTATTCTATTCTATTCTATTCAGGTGCTCTTCTCTTCTTTTGTCTCTTCTGGTTTATTTCAGACTTTGTTCTATTCTTTTTTTGTTCACATGTTTTCTATTTTGTTCACTTCATTATTTTCTATTCTTTTCAGTTCTGTTTGGTTCACTTAATTATTTTTTATTTTATTCATTTGTTTTTCTCTTCTGTCTATTGGTTTACATTAGATTTTATTCTATTCTTTTTTGTTCACTTCCATCTATTAAGTTCTGTTCACTTCTGTTCTGTTCTGTTCACTTCATTTTTTTCTATTCTATTCTATTCTATTCTATTCTATTCTGTCCCTTCTGGTTTACTTCAGAATTTATTCTATTCAGTTTTGTTCATTTCGAACTATTTAGTTCTGTTCACTTCTGTTGTGTTCTATTCTGTTCTGTTCACTTCATGTTCTATTCTATTCTGTTCTGTTCTGTTCTGTTCTGTTCACTGATTCTGTCTTTTTTTATTCCGGTTCTTTTCTGTCTTGCATAGTTAATCCATGCTTCTATTCTGTTCTGTTCCCCTTTTCTGTCATTTTTATTTTGTTCTGTTCCAGTATTTTCTATTCTATAGGTTTACTTCTCCTGCAGCTTCTGGTTCACGTCTATTCTATTCAAGTCTAGTGTAGACTATTCTGTTCAGGTTCTCTTCTGTCTTGTCTGGTCTTGTTTCGGTTTCTATTCTGTTCACTTATTCTATTCTTTTCTGTTCTATTTTATTCAGGTTTTTAGGTTTATCTTTTGTGTTCTATATATTTGAGAGGGAGAGATCTGGCTTTGAAAGACCTGGATTAATACGCATATGTAACCATAGAGAACATGTATAAGAATATTAAGAGGATTAAAAATCAAAGGCTCTACATCAAACAGAGAAATATCTGAAAAATGTGATCCTAGAAACAATGAGCTACAAAAACTGGATTACCAGAATGTTTGTGTGTGTGTGTTGCAGGTTTGGACCCTTGCTGTCATGCTGCTGAGTAAGAAGTTTAGGAGGTTGCCGCATATGTTTTCCACAAATCTGTTCTTAGCACAGGTACATAATCTTACACAAAGACAGACATTCATTATTTAATAGACAAATACTGAATAAGGGACCTAAATCATATCTCTTGTGGAGGAATCTTTTGACTAGCAACTATTAAGTATCCTAAAAACACTCAGAAAACCTTAGCAGTCGTAAAGTAATGCCTTGTCAACCAGCAAGCCATTTTCCAAGTATGGTATTCCTAAGTATGCCATGTTTTGTTTCTTATGCAGCTCTTAGCGTGCGTATCAATGATCTTGTGGAAGTTTGTTCTGAAGCAGGGCAGCATGTTTGGCCAAATCCTCACCTTTACACTACTTTATGGGTCTCTTTACAGTACCTACATGTGGACAGGTAACAAATCATCACACACTTACAAACAGTACTTTTTGCATAAGGGTAATTTTCATTGTGTGATTTTAGGTTGCAATACATCTTCTTTGTGTTGTGCAGTTGTAGCGATGTTTAGCAGTTGTGTAGATATTGTGTTGTAGGTCTTTTGGCGTTCGCTCTTACTTTATTGGGCAGAAATGAAAACCTAAAAGTGAAACCTATTGTTTTCATCATCCTTGGTTGGGGGTGAGTATATATGTGTAGATATGTCTGTGCATGCTTTTGTATTCATTATTCTAAATCCATTCATTGGATTTATTCATTGGAGAAAAAACCTTTTGTATCTTAATTTTATTATCTTAGAATTCCTTTTCTGATTGTGGGTGGCCTGCTCATGATAGGACAAAGAATGAGTGACAACTCAGACTCTGCCTTCTTTTATGGCAAGGGGCAGGTAGGTTGGGATTTTTGACTGTGTTTATACAAAACATCACAATGCATGTCACAATTTCTTTGTGTCTGTCTATTAATTTATTTCCCCCACCCCTCCTCCATTCTCTCTCTTCAGATTGTGTGTACTGTGGTAGTTCTGGGCTGCAGTATCATCCTGGGTGGTCTGTCTTTAATGAGTTTGAGCCGAGGGGCCCAGGAAGAGCAAAACTATCAAGCCCTAGATCAAAATTCAATTACAGCCACAACAGAAGATGTGAGACAACCCCAGACAGAGAACCAGCAGTCACCTGAGCTAGAGCAAAACTATAGCAGCCTCAACACAGGTAACTGCTGTATGCTTGTGCAACTAACCTAAAGGTATAGCTCACCCAAAAATTAAAAAAAAAAACAACATTTTTTGTTTACCCTTATGTCGTCACAAACTGGTTTGACTTTCTTCTGCCGAATACAAAAGGTATTTTTAAAGAATGTTTCTACTGGTTTTGTCTGTGTTATAAAAGTCAGTGTGGTTTAAAACAACACTGGACCCCACTAACTTTTTAACAGAATTTTTTTTTTGATATGATTCTTGAAGTTGATATGATTCTTTAGGGTCTTAATGAAAAGTCTGTAATATACTTTGGTTAAAAATTCTCAATATTAGTGTAAAACAACACCCTTTTTACCTTGTCAGAATGAGCGCTGCAAATAATCAACCCATTCTGAGGGATTGTTCCTTTAAATGCAAATGAGCTCTGCTCGCTCCGCCCCTCTCTTCTCTCTGTGGAGTGACGATCCTGACCCTTATACTCACTTCTGCTGTAGATGGAGCTGGATCAGGAATGATTTGCGTGAACATAGACACATTTATGTAGATCGGGAGGCGCATTCCATTCACAAACAAACATAGTCCACTGCATCTTCAGCGGCTCAGATGTCAGGAGTAAATGATGACCACTATGTTCATTATTACATCCAGCAACACAACACCTCAATCGCTCAATCGGAAATATTCTTGTCTAACTTACATCCCTGCTCTGGCATCGAAACAATGGAGGTTGGACTGTTACAGCTGATTTAGGGTGGGTCTGAAGTAAGACGCTCAATCTGTGTCAATCTGCTATCGTGGGAGCAGCCTCTGTTGGTATGACGCCACACATATAGCCATCTGAGAATGGCTCGATTTGAAAATGGGAATATTATTTTTACAGATTAATTAAAAACCACTGAATGGATTTGTATCATTATAGTGTAGATGTGTACATACACTGCCAACACACATTAATGTTCAAACAACATGTAAAAGTGAACTTTGCATCCGATGAGCCTTTTAAACAGCATAAGGAGGAGTAAATAATGTTAAATTTTCCATTTTGAGTGAACTATCGCTTTAAAGGAATAGATTACCCAAAAAATGAAAATTTGCCAAAAATGTACACACTCTAAGGCCATCCAAGATGTAGAGTTTGTTTTATCGTCAGAATAGATTTGGAGAAATTTAGAATTACAGAGAATCACTTGCTCTGCAGTGTTCAAACAACTGATAAAAACATTACAATAATCCACACCACTCAATTAGCATCTTGTGAAGTGAAAAGTTGCATGTTTGTAAGAAACAAATCTATCATTAATTGATAATTGTGGATTATTGTGAAGTTCTTATCAGCTGTTTGAACTCATTCTGATGGTACCCATTTACTGCAGAGGATCCATTGGTGAACAAGTAATGCAAAATTTCTCCAAACCTGTTTAAGTAAAGAAACAAATTCATCTACGTCTTGGATAGCCTGAGGGTGATTTTAATTTCTGGGTGAGCTATTCCTTTAAAGGGATAGTTCACCCAAAAATGAAAATTTAATGTTTATCTGCTTACCTCCAGGGCATTCAAGATGTAGGTGACTTTGTTTTTTCAGTAGAACACAAACAAAGATTTTTAACTCAAACTGTTGCAGGCTGTCAGTCATATAATGGGATCAATGGGACCCACGGCTTTGAGAGTCAAAAAAACATACACAGACAAAACCAAATTAAACCCTATGGCTCGTGATGATACATTGAGGTCTTAAGACACGAAACAGTTGTTTGTGCAAGAAACTGAACAGTATTTATATCATTTTTTACTTCTGATCCACCACAATGTCCAACTGTTCTGAGCGCGTTCACAACAGCCGGCGTGTGACGCGTCAACATGCTCTGGCATAGCATGCATGGAAGCGATCGCACCCAAAATCTCTGCACTGTGTAAACAATGAGTGATGTAAATGCATGACAGATCGCTTTTGTGCATGTGTCTACTATACCAGAGCATGTTGACACGTAACTCGCCGGCTGTTGTGAACGTGCTCAAGACAGTTGGACATTAAGGTAAAAATGATATAAATACTGTTCAGTTTCTTGCACAGACTGATTGTTTTGTGTCTTCAGACCTCAATGTATCGTCACAAGCCACAGGGTTTGATTTGGTTTTGCCTGTGTATGTTTTTTTGACTCTCAAAGCTGTGGATCCCACTGACTGCCATTATATGACTGACAGACTGCAACGGTTTGAGTTAAAAATCTTCGTTTGTGTTCTACTGAAAAAACAAAGTCACCTACATCTTGGATGCCCCCGGGGTAAGCAGATAAACATCAAATTTTCATTTTTGGGTGAACTATCCCTTTAACAACATCCTCCATTTAGTAAGGTGACAGTAGTGCATTTCCAATACTGCATATATTTCTAGAATGTATGTGTAGTAGAACCTCTTTTTTGTTGTTGCCAGATGTTTGTTGCAGTGAACCCATGCCAGATATGATTGTTGGACATCTCAACGACTCCCCAGTGCCTTTAGCAGGTTGAATATCAGATAATCAAGTTATTGAATAAAGTTTCATTAGAGAAAATAAAAGCATGTTTCTGTTCCAGGGATTTTCCTGAGAGAGGCATCAAGCTCTTCACGTGTGCAGGAGGAGAGACAGATCGCTCGACATGTGCTCCTCTGCCTGCTCCTCATTGTCAGCATGCTAGCTGTATGTCCACTTTACGTACTGTATAAGAAAGACATATACTCCCAAACACATATATACACATGCATAATGAAGTAAGGACCATGAAGCATTTACTCAGACTATTATTTTTAATATTTTCTAAAATCTCTGATATTTGGGAATGTGTGTTTGTTTATTTCAGAACCTGTCCAGCTGTCTGTGGTGGTTGTTTAGTGTTGATCCAGGACGACTTTACCTCGAGCTGCAGTTTTTTTGTGCCGTAGCCAATTATGGACAGGTGATCACAGTCACACAATTCCACAGATACATATGAGAGCTGGTGTTAATATTAAAAATATCCTTTTTTGCCATCAGGGTTTTGTTTCCTTTGGAATTTTTGGGTTGGATGAGCACCTTATTATTCTTCCATTCAAAAAGAGGTGAAGCAGCCATGTTTGTGTTGTTACTCTAGATGCAAATGTGACCATTTTTGGATGTAGCCTCAGCAATGGCATTTTGTGTTTGTAGGCTGGCTGCTCTGTGTGGTTTTGGTCAGGATGAAAGTCCTGAGTCTGCTGCTGTTCCTGAGGAAATACGACTGACCTGTACACAGTTTGTGAGATACCACAAAGATCAGTGTGTTCAGGATATTGTTCGCAATAGAGGGTGAGTGTCAGTAGTAATTTAGTATCATTAATAAACTGTTGCTGTTTTTATTCATGTGTTGAATTTGTCTTTAGTTTTATATTCACCATTTTTATTTGTGGGTAAAGTTTTAGTCATTGTTTTTGTCATTTTTATTAGTTTTTTTCTGTCTTGTGTTTATACATTTTTTCTTTCAGGTTTACTTTGTCATTTTAGTATTTCAAGTTAAGCTAAAAGAAAATGAGAAATGATTTTTATGCAACTAGCTGAAATATAATTATTTTATATTAACTTTTTAAGTGTAACTTCTTAATTGTTAAGTTGTCATTTTTCTCTATCACATGTTTTAGTAATCATCATAAATTATATATCATTTGAAAGTTTAAGAACTCAAAATTTATCAGGTCCCCCATCCATTTTAAATCAGACTTTGCATTACCATAGAAATGGTACTTTAAAATCTTATAGCAGGCTCGTCACCCTTAGCGGGGTGTGTCAAGTCTCATATTACAAAATATATTACATTATTGTTTTATACTCTTGACAAAATACATATGGTTGGAAAGGTCTGAGTCTCTGGATTCCATATTTGGTGGTTATTTTGTGATAGAAAGTATATCAAGAAAGAAATTTATACATTTGTGACAGAAAAATGCATTAAAAATAAATCAATGGAGTTTTGATGGCACCCAGTGGCTATTTTTCATATAACGCCTACATGTTTTTTATATCAAATTCAAATTTGGAACATAAATTATTTAGACATATGGCTTTAATTTTATAGTAATTTTGGATTTAAAAATATTTTGAAAAAAATGTATTTTATATACAATAAAAAATTTAGTACAGTAGGTTTTTAGTTCATTTTAACTTCTATAACTTTTATACTTTTTATACTTGTTATATTTTTTGAAAAGATTTCACTTTTGCTATAATCTGCTGATTGTCGTGTGTTCATAAATCATAACAATTTAAGTTTGGATAGTGCACTTTTAATGTTTATGTTTAACAGTTAAGGTTACAGTTAAAGGAGTTAAATATGAAGTAATTTTACATTTTATTTTATTTCAGTTTCTTTTTTCAATGACAAACTTGTTTTATATGATTGTATGCTTTAATTAATGATAATAACACTGGTGAATATGTGTGTTTAATGTCCAAATATTTTATTGGTTAAACTGGAATTATTTTAATTTAGAATTTGATGCAGAATTGTTGCAGTGTACTGTAGTGTTGTCTGTTGCATTTACATTATTGCACTTTCTTTGCATTTTTCCACTTGCCACATTCTCCAGTTATGGATCACAAACAAATATATTTTTATTCATAGTACAGAGTGGACAATACATTTTGGGGAAAGAGATGGTAGCCCACCAAGACATTTATTAATAAATTTATATTTCTGGGAAAATAATACAGATCAGTCATATATTTTAGCAATTTGTATATTTATATTTACGAAAGGAAAAACAATGCTAACACCATTTGTTAAGTCAAGATGCTCTAACAAACTAAATAGTGCCATAGTCACAGGTTTACACTATTGGGAGAATCAACGTTAAAGGTGAATCTGCATTAAAAGGTGAAGTGTGTAAAAAAATTGCACACTTCACCATTAAATCTTGCATCTGACTTTTTCCTCTCCATTTTCTTTCTCTTACTTTCTTCCTAGTGGGTCTTCTGAATCTCTTTCTGGACCAGTTGGTGAATCCTTTCTTTGACTGACAGGTGTACTCACTGGTATATGAGTATGGTTTGGTATAACAGCTGTGAGTTCATTGGCTCCTGTGTGTGGGCGTGGCCAAAGATAGAAAGGTGTGGCCTTGCTTTCAGGACACAGCTGCAGAAGAACGGTGTCTAACTACATGTGACCCATCTATATGGCTTCCAACCTCCTGTGGTATTGCTTCAAATGTACCTCCACTTTGTAATGTGACACAAACCCAAGCAGGAACTAAATTATTAAGGACTGAATTATGACAAACAAAATGTTCTCTCATCAGTATTTTTTTTACTTTTTAAATTACTATGCATGGCATGCAAAGAGCACAACATTCTCCCTTTATATAATTTTAACCAACCTTTAATTCCACAAACGTTTGTTCTGTTCCAAAACCTAGTGAGCGGGAGGCTGCCTATGGAGGCAGCATTTTAAGGCATCACAGGCATGCTTCTAACATAAAGGCTGTTCTGCTAAAGCTGCCTTCTAGTATTTGTAATTTTACCTGAATTTGAATGCAGCAGAGCATCTATCCTTTGTGGAAATGCAATCTCAGACTACACTGCTACAATCTTCAGTGAAAAATAAGTCCAAGATGGTGGATAATGTGACTTTAAAAAGTCTTAATTTATCCTGTATTCATGTGTGCTGTGTATTTATGGGTATTTTTCTTATATATGCTGAAGTTAAACACTGTTTAAGTCTATTCAAAGTTGAGTCTCCTATGCAGTACCCTATTTGTATGGAGTTGCTGTGTTTCTAATTAGTCGCTTAAGGGTTTCAAAACAGCATGTGTGCTGCCTTAGAAGGTTTTGGAAGAGAGCATATGACACATTTGCAGAGCTCTGAATGTGAACTAATTATTAGAATTATGAAATATTCTGTCTACACAAGTGCTGTAAAAACACCTCTGACTGGGATTTTAATTGTATGCTTTGTGTTACTTGTGAGCCTTGTCTCAACAAGATTATACGGCCTTGTAGCAAAGCAATACAACACATGTTTACAAACCTGAGAATTATCCCATACAGTCACATTTTTAGAGCTAACTAAGCAGAAATTCAGGACAATCTCTGGAATTTACAGTGGGGTCGATCCATTTTCAATCTTCGGCACTATTTTTACCTTAATGTTGACTGAAATGTGAAAATTCCCTAATTTAGCATCTTTTATGTATGTAAATTTGTTTTGCTGGTGTTAATCTATAAAAGTGATGGCATTTATGTTTCTATGACTTAAGTATATCATAAAATTATATCTAGATATGTGAAATAACATTAGAAAGCAGGAGGCCAGTTACTGGTGAAAAGTTACTGTTACAGTTTTTAGAGGTCATAAATTGTTTATTTCTGTAATACTGTTCATACATTAAAGTCAAAAACAGTGTCAAAAGCTGTACTTACTAAATGGCACCTGCAGAGAAAGTTTTATACGTTTAAAGGGCAGTGTTTTAAGAATTTCGCCCACTAACTGACAATCTCTCAAACGAGTTCTGTAACAGACTCGATACTTTTACACTCAGGATGATCTTCAATGTACAGTCGAGGTCAAAAGTTTACATACACCTTGCAGAATCTGCAAAATGTTAATTATTTTACCAAAATACGAGGGATCATACAAAATGAATGTTATTTTTTTATTTAGTACTGATCTGAATAAGATATTTCACATAAAATGTATTTACATATAGTCCATGAAAGAAAATAATAGTTGAATTTATAAAAACGACGCCGTTCAAATGTTTACATTCGCTTGATTCTTGATACTGTGTTGTTACCTGAATGATCCACAGCTGTGATTTTTGTTACATTTTTGTTAAAAGGTAAATTTGCCCTGATCTTCAAATTCAAAAGTTTTCACCCCCTAGCTCTTAATGAATTAATGCATCAGTGAGCTTTTGAACCTTCTGTAATAGTTGCATATGAGTCCCTCAGTTGTCCTCAGTATGAAGAGATGGATCTCAAAATCATACAGTCATTGTTGGAAAGGGTTCAAATACACAAAAATGCTGAAAAATCCAAAGAATTTGTGTAAACTGAATGATTTTTCTGAAGAACAGCATCACTAAAAAACAACAACAACAAAAAAAAAAAACAAAGCTGTGGATCATTCAGGAAACAACATGTGTATGTAAACTTTTGAATGGTGTCATTTTTATAAATTCAACTATTATTTTCTCTTGTGGACTATATGTAAACGTCTTTTACGTGAAATATCTTATTCAGGTCAGTACTAAATAAAAAATAACATGCATTTTGTATGATCCCTCTATTTTTGGTTAAATTAACATTTTGCAGATTCTGCCAGGTGTATGTAAACTTTTAACCTCAACTGTATATAATACCTAAATAACTCTGTAGATATCTTTAGTGTATATTATGATTAGTCATAATTACTTTGTAGATATCTTAATGGCAAATAATGAATCAAAACTGTGGAACAGTTTTCTCGAATACAGCTAGTAGAGCCAGGTGTATTAAATGTTAAAATATATTAAATATATTACCTGGTGGGTTTATTATTCAAATTAACATTCAAAGTGATAAATATAAACTAGTAAAACTATAGATACTCTGTAGGACATGTGTCACTAGTTGGTTAAAAGTAATTGCAAGAATGCCTCAGAGAAGTGGATTTTGTTAAAAGAAAAACTTTATCATCATCTGTTTACATAATGCTTGGTCTAACAATTTGTCTAATGCAATGACGTATTGAAAATATGGCTGAACAATCATTTGTGTAACCGAACTTTTTGTCTCAAAATCTTATAGTTAGTGAGATACCTAACTAGTGAAACAACTAGTTTGAGTTTTGCTGTATAACTCAAAGTTATATTACAAACTCATTAAACGCTTTTTTATTATTATTCAAAGAACAAAAACATGCAATATTATCAGGAAGCAATATAACATTTAAAAGCCTTTTTTTTATTTAGTACTGTTAGATCAAGTCCCCACGCCAAGACAATAATTAGGATCCAGACCCGGATGCCTGATCGCATCAGGAAATATAAGTTTTTCCGGTAACAGAACAACTAGTCAGAGTTGTAGGTACCCAAACCCTGTTAACAGCAGTTCTTGTCTGGTATCCAAAAATATCCAAAACGAGTGTTAAACAGTCTTCTTTCAGTCAAGAAGTTGACCAATGGAAGCCAGGAAAGAGCAGAAGCAGGAGACTAAGTGAGGATGATAAAAAGTATAATATAACAGTTTGTTGAACAGTCTTAGTTAAGTATGTCTCAATGTTCAGACTTCGTCTGGGGAACACAGTTCAACAAACAATGAGATATCAAACTGATTCATGGCAACATCCCATAAAACCTTGGATTTCCATAAACATCCCCTCTTATCTATTTCTCGTTCATACAGAAATGAAACAAAATCTTTTGTACAAAAAATTACAACAAAATGCCATTAATTAGTATACAAAAAAAATCTGGTATGGAAGGCTCAACACTATGGAACCATATTAAATTCCAGACAAAATATATAACAAAATATTTCAAGAAACATAATCAAATAAAAAAATAAGAAACAAGAACGAAAAGAAAAAAATAATAAACAAAATATAGACAAAATGTAATTAAAACATTATATAATACAAACAAACAGTTGTACTGCCTTTTCATTTTACTAAGGGCATCTGAGAAGTATTTTAGATCATTTTTAAACACAATAAGCAAGGGAGGAGATTTAAAATATCGACATTTATGTATAAAGTATTTTTCTAATAATATAATATTATTAATCAAATCATTATTACATTTAAAAGCTTTCTCACATGCTCCGTAAGCGTTTACGTCATCTCGTACGCGTTTACCCTAACGTCATTACATCGTAACTCTTTTTGACCAATCACAATGTGAGGATTCAGAACTCTTCCGGTATGCACAGTCTTTTCGTTTCATCGGCCGAAGTGTGGAGCAGCGTGTGTTCATTTGAGCACAGCAAAATTACCCATCTGCTGACACACATAGTGTGATATCAAGGTGATATAAGCATATGTTTTATTCTACTTGTGTATGCATCGTTTAGACGTGTTATTTGTGTTTAAATTGTCTATTTTATTGCGTTTTGGCCCCTTCATATGACCGGCATGCTAACCAGCTATACACACTAATGAATTGGGGATGGCAGTATTGATGCTCGGGATGCACATGTGGGTCTCTGTTTGCTTCCTAGCAAGTAATGAAGCCTCTACTACCTCTACTAACCCGGCTGTCAGTTGGCAGTGGTGCAGGGATTTATAAGCAGTGAAATGATACACGTATGCCTTCTATTACTTGGCCAGGGAGGAGCATATATTTAGCCACTCTTACAGTGAATAAGGCCGGTCAGTTTACACTCAATGCGGGGGCTATTTTGGGAACCTGGTGCCATGGGTTTCACTGTCGTGAAATGGCAACTAGTTTCTGCAGTTAGCCAGGCGAAGAAGTTACACGTTGCCTGGCTTCTACCGTATTTTAATTATGCAAAGTATACTCTGCAAAATATACTCCATTGGTAATATTGCAAGGGAATACTGACAGCATTTAACCATGTCTCCTAAAAAGGTGTGGTAGCTGCATGACTGGTTGTTTTGCGTGGTTAAACGTGGAATGCATTGAACTGAAAGTAGGTATTAATTTTTTTTCTTCACAGATGCCTCCAAAGAAGGGAGGAGATGGACCAAAACAACCCCCCCTGATTGGACGTTTCGGGACTTCCTTGAAAATTGGGATTGTTGGGTTACCAAATGTAGGGTACGTGTCACTCCCAGCAGCATTCTTCCTGTATGCATGTGCGCAGGGTCTCTAATTTGACGTCGACAGTGAAATAATGTCAGAATGATGAAGTGTGAATGCCTGACCCAGTTGTTTTATTTGTGCTTAATGCAAACGTGTCCTGCTCTACTGTGTGAAATTATTAAAGGGATGATGACTCATGATCATGGTGCATTATAAGAATGACATCATCTTGCTACAAGATGGGCAGTAGTTTTTGAATGGCAACAAAGTTGGGCTGTGTCCGAATTTGTTGCCTTCTGTGCTATATAGTATGCAAGTTTGCCAAAAGAGTATCCATCTAATTCATAGTGTTTGCTAATGCAACTGATATTGGTAGGTCATGTGATAGTGACAACATTGTGGCTGTAATATGTCCCATTTTTAATTATCCTATATGGAACATACTTTGTTTTACAGAAGTGAAGTAAGGTTCATACCAAGTGGAATACCTACTAGATCACAGTTTGAGTCTCTGTATATAACACATGTCGGTGTCAGTGATCCATGTTCTCATTACTTGTCTCATTGGTTTGTGATTTCAGAAAGTCAACATTCTTCAATGTTCTGACAAAGAGTCAGGCAGCGGCTGAGAATTTTCCCTTTTGCACCATCGACCCAAACGAGAGCCGTGTGCCCATTCCAGATGAGCGCTTTGATTTTCTCTGCCAGTACCATAAACCAGCCAGGTGCTCATTGCATGTTTGCATTAAACAGTTATCACATGTTTCTAGACATTAGTGACGTGATCTCAATTATTTTTCCTTCCAGTAAGGTTCCAGCGTTTCTGAACGTGGTGGATATTGCTGGCTTGGTGAAAGGTGCTCACAAAGGCCAGGGTTTGGGTAACGCCTTTCTCTCCAACATCAGTGCCTGTGATGCCATCTTTCACATGATGCGTAAGTAGCCATTTCAATCCATTTCTGAAACTAATTTGTTTATTTTTAGATTTTAGGAAATTCTTTATCTGTTATGTGAAGAATTTATGTACTAGAGTAATGTAGTTGGAAAGACAACTATCTGACTAGTTGGACAATCATCTGACAGGCATATGGAAATTTTGTGGAAATTCATGCATGAGAAACCTGATGTTTTTGTTCCATATGTTTGCATTTTAATTAAAAAAAAAAACCCTGATAATATGTATATGCAACCATTTATGTGTAGGAGCTTTTGAGGATGAAGATATTATCCATGTTGAGGGCTGCGTTGACCCAGTGAGGGATATTGAGATCATTCATGAAGAGCTGAGGATGAAAGATGAAGAGATGATCGGGCCGATCCTTGATAAGCTTGAGAAAACCGCTGTCAGGGGAGGAGACAAGAAACTCAAACCTGAATATGTGAGTGAGCTATATATCCCAGTATGCATCTACAGAATTAAAACATTTTTTCTACTTTGTATATTAACAGAAAGCCTCTGTTGAAAGAATCATGCACTGACATTTATAATGTTTTCTCTCTGCTTGCAGGACATAATGTGTAAAATAAAGTCCTGGATTGTTGATGACAAGAAACATGTCCGTTTTTACCATGAATGGAATGACAAGGAGGTTGAAATCTTTTTTTAATATCATTTTTAATATAATTTCTTATCATTTTTAGTCCTGCAGGACCTATGTGTTTTTGCTCAGATTAAGGTTTGGATTATACACTACCAGTCTCTTCTGTTCATCAAGCCTGCATTTATTTGATCCGAAATACAGCAAAAGCAGTTATGTTGTGAAATGTTTTACTATATTTTAAAATTTACTATATTTTTCCTGTGATCATAGCTAAATTTTCAGCATCATTACTCCAGTCTGTAGTGTCACATGATCGTTCAGAAATCATTCTAATATGCTGATTTGCTGTTAAAGTTTTATGATTATCAATATTTAAAACAGGTGAGGAAATTTTTTCAGGATTCTTTGATGAATAGAGTAAATTATAGAAATTAATACTGATATATAGCAAGGATGCTTTATAATTGATCAAAAGTGATGATAAAGACATTTATAATGTTACAAAAGATTTCTATTTAATATAAATGCAGTTCTTCTGATCTGTCTATTCATCGAGAAACCTGAAAGAATTCTACTTAGCTGTTTTCAACATAATAATAATAAATGTTTTTTTTTTTTTAAGCAAATCATTATATTAGAATGATGTCTGAATGATCATGTGACAAGCTTTTTTGCTTGTACTTTGGATCAAATAAATGCAGGCTTTGTAAGCAGAAGAGACTACTTTGAAAAACATTAAAAATATTAGTGTCCAAAAACTTTTGACTGGTAGTGTACACTAACTGTTTTCCTTATT
Source organism: Labeo catla (assembly GCA_012976165.1). NCBI lineage: Eukaryota > Metazoa > Chordata > Actinopteri > Cypriniformes > Cyprinidae > Labeo > Labeo catla. Next base: position 517,806 of record VONZ01000080.1, read on the forward strand.
GTTCTCTAGATTGAGGTCTTGAATAAGTATCTGTTCCTGACATCCAAGCCAATGATCTACTTGGTAAACCTCTCTGAGAAAAATTACATCAAGAAAAAGAATAAATGGTGAGATGACATGTTAGTTGTTCATCTGCTGTTAGTCAGTCCTGTCTGTGCTGGTATTACACAACCTTTGGACCATATTAAACTGGTCTCAATCTGCTTGAGCCTTCCTCAAGTGTTTATACTTGGGTTCAGCCTGCAAATCTATTTATTGGACTTACCAAAAATGTTTGTATAAACGTAAATGCATAATTGCAGCCCAGGTATTGACAGCAAACAAACCTGTGCTTGCACAAAATCTTTCACTTTTTCACTATTGCCTATATAGTAAATAACACATTTTAGATTTATACAGTGCAGTGTAATTTGACAAAGCAAGATTTTTATTTTTTTATTTAAATGATGGTGCTGTTTGAACTCTGAATGGCCATTGTGTTGTTGCACTTATCAGTTGCATTTCTAGTTTTGACTCTCTTTTACTTGTCCAACTAAAATGAAACTGGTTTATAAATGTCATATGAGTTAATCAAATGCTATGTATAACTTTGAATAGCTGACTGTTATATCAAAGCCTGAAAAATGTGTGTGTGGCCTCTTAAAGGGATAGGTCACCCAAAAATGAAAAATCTGTCATCATTTTTTCACCCTTATGTCATGACAAATCTGTATGACTTTTATAATCTTATGGAGCACAAAAGAAGATATTTGGAAGAACTGACCATTTTTGCTAAATAAACACATCCCCATTGATTTCCATTGTATGGACAAAAATACAATCTTCTTCAAAATATCTTCGTATTCAGTGAAGAGTGAATAAATGATGATCTAATTTATATTTTTGGGTCAACTGTCCTTTCAACGGCACTGCTTCCTGATTGATTGTGAATTGTGATTTTCAAGAAGTCAAGTCCTGGGTGTCATTACTCCAGTACACATGCAGAGCAGAATACCAGGTATAACAGAGAGTTGAGTCACTCTAAATAACTGTATGTAGTCCAGATTGTTCTGTGGCTCTCAGACCTCAGGTAATCTGAGTTTAGAACCACTGATACAAAACTTTTTTTGTTTTTTTTTTGTTTTTGTTTTTTAGGTTGGTGAAGATCAAGGAGTGGGTTGACGCTCACGATCCAGGTGCGCTGGTCATCCCGTTCAGCGGGGGATTTGAGAACAAGTATCAGGACATGACTGATGAAGAGAAACAGAAATATTGTGAAGAGAACAAAACACAGAGGTCAGGATTTATTCTCTTTCATTTTCCTCTTAGCTGAATTCAAAGATTTCATCCAAAAAAAAAAAAAATCCAGCCAAGATGTAAATGAATTTGTTTCTTCATCTGAACAAATTTGGAGAAAGGTGAAATCACTTTCTCAGCAAATGGATTCTCTGCAGTGAATGGGTGTCATTAGGATGAGAGTCCGAACAGCTGATAAAAGAATCAATATAATCCACAAGTAATCAACATGACTCAAGTCCATTAATTAATGTCAGTTGTGACCCTGGACCACAAAACCAGTCATGAGGGTAAATTGAGATTTATATATAATCTGAAATCTGAATAAGCTTTCCATTGATGTATGGTTTGTTAGAATAGGACAATATTTGGCCAGGATACAACTGTTTGAAAATTCTGGAATCTGAGGGTACAAAAAAATCTAAATTTTGAGAAAATCGCCTTTGATGTTCTTAGCAATGCATATTACTAATCAAAAATAAGGTGATATAATTATATTATATTGCTATATTTACAGTAGAACATTTACAACATCTCTTCATGGAACATGATCTTTACTTAATATCCTACTGATTTTTGGCATAAAAGAAAAATCTATAATTTTGACCCATTTTTTGCTATTGCTACAAATATACCCGTGCTACTGACTGGTTTTGTGGTCCAGGTTCACAATTAATCAATGAAAAGCTTTTGTGGATTGCTGTTATCAGCTGTTTGAACTCTCACTTTGATGGCACCCATTCACTGCAGAGGGATCCACTGGTGAGCAAGTGATGAAATTATACATTTCTTTAAATCTGTTCTGATGAAGAATGAAGAAATAAACAAGGGTACATCTTGGATGGCCTGCAGTTAAGTAAACTTTCATTTTTGGGTGAACTGTTCCTTTAAGAAACAATACTTTTTCACATGCAAAAAGCTTTTTTTTTTAGCAACAGTGCTAAAACAATACTCTAAATGCTGTAGTCAGTCATGCTTATTCTATAGTGATATCATAGTTTTTCCGTTCTTGTTTTGCGCATTGTGAATTTTAAATTCTTTGTTTCAGTATTCTAACTAAGATCATCAAGAGTGGGTACGCAGCCCTGCAGCTGGAGTACTTCTTCACAGCAGGACCTGACGAAGTCCGTGCATGGACCATCAGGGTAAGTAAAGCATGTGTTCCGAAAACACATTTAACACTGATATATTTTGCTGCACTTCTAAAATGTTATGCATGTGTGAACACCTTACAGAAAGGCACCAAGGCCCCGCAAGCAGCTGGAAAGATCCACACAGACTTTGAGAAAGGCTTCATCATGGCTGAAGTCATGAAGTTTACAGACTTCAAGGAGGAAGGCAGTGAAAATGCAGCTAAAGTAAGATCTTAATTGGTGCTTGGTGAATAGTGTAGCTTGTTAATACAAAACTGTTAATGTTGTCAAATACTTGCAGGCTGCAGGAAAATACAGACAACAGGGGAGGAACTACATTGTGGAAGATGGTGACATCATCTTCTTCAAGTTCAACACACCTAATCAGCCCAAAAAGAAGTGAAGCCAGTTGGATGGACAGTACTGTCTATGGCATTTGTGCAGTCTCTTCATTTATGGCTTCAGAACATTTAAAACAGAATCACACCTTAGTGGTGTATAAGTTAATTTTTTATTTTATTATTTCGGCTGATGGCTGAAAAAAATGCAATGGCTGGTCTACTTACAAAAGCTGCATGTCACACAGCAGTTTATTCTAATAAAACACTTCCTCAGACCAAAGTGATTTTTGTTCACAGTTCTTTTCCAATCATCTCAAAAGCTGTTTCTGCCATAGGACCCCCCAAAAAAGCTGATTTTAAAAGAAAAATAAAATGAAAAAGGTAACTTTTAAATTTTTAAATTCTGAGTTTATATTTTATATTGCAAGATTAAATTTGGCAATCATGAGAAAAAAGTAAGAATTGTGAGATAAAAAGTTGCTATTACCTTTCTTACACACACACACACAAAAAAACTGAATCACAACATGTAAACTAAAATGTCTTAATTTGTGCAAAACAAAGTTTCAATTGTGAGAAAATGTCAGCTTTTTTAAGTAAAGGTTTCTGTGCTTTATTATGGAACCCTGTTTCCAACTCTGAATAAAAAAAAAGGTAATTAACTTTTTTTTATCTCACAATCCTGAGATTTTTCTCACAATTATAAGAAATAAAGTATTTGCGAGTTATAAAGTCATAACTGCGAGATATGAATTCTGCAATTCTGACTTTTTTCTTGCAATTGACTTGCAAGAAATTTATATCTCACAGAATTATGAGATATAAATTTGCAGTTGCCAGTTATAAAGTCCAGTTTTGAGTAAAAAAAAAATACTGGTATGTTTTCAGAATTGTGAGTTTGTGTCTCACAATTCTGACTTAATAACTTGCATTTGTGTGTTATAAAGTCAGAATTGTGAGATATAGGCCTAAAGTCGAAATTTTGAGAAAAAAGTCAGAATTGTGAGTTTATAACTCACAATATCATGTTTAAATCACACAGTTCTTTCTTTTTAACATTTATAAAAGTGTTGTTAATGTTTTTTAGTGGTTGATTTAAGGCCATTTTATTTTAAAAACTTAACTTATGTTATACAATCTAACTGAAAGCATCCGAGAAAAAGAAATAAATATTTTGTATATTTCTTTTCATAAAGTTATAGCGTTGATGTTCACTTAGTACCTCCCCCAAAACTCGTGAGAGGGCGTGGTCTTGTACTTTGACTGACAGGCGGATTTTAATGTGACCATTCAGAAGCATAGGTGGAAAATGTGCTTTTGTATGGTGTAAAAACCAGCAGGATTTGCATTGCTTCTCTCGTAACGCTGAGAAAGCTAAACACTGGCTGAGGTGTTGGGTCGACCGTCAACCACCGATACCACCGGGTTGTTTGTGTGCAGCGATCATTTTACAAAGGAGAGCTTCCAGAATTATGAACAGATGAAAATGAGATTTCTTAAGAAAACCAGCCTCCGTTTAAAAGAGGATGCGTTGCCGATACACTTGGTAAGTTTTAACACAAGTGCCCCTGCTGGGATTTTATGCCTTTAATGTTACATTCCAATAATATCCGGCTTGCTAAATCAAAGCAATTGCAAATGTATGCATCAGAATGGACAAATGCATTGTTCTGTGCGCAGAATTCAGATCATTTGTCTCGGTAACATAGTGCATATATAAATGAACCAACTTGTTTCCTTCAGTTTTTTTTTTAAATGCACAAATTTCGTTTAGCCTAGAGTACTCTACTCTATTTGGACGCAGGTTAATGACGTAGGTTGACAAGCGCCAAAACATAGAGCTTGAGTACAACAGTGAGGTCCTGCGGGTTTAGCATGTAGTATTTCCTATTGCTGGAATGAACATGAGACGGCTGATTCTGTAACTGTAGAAGAACAAACACAAAAGCAAGTGAAACGTTTTGCACAAGGTCAAAAACAATGTTAAAACCTTTATTTTTAGTATAAAGGACACGGTGCGTGGCTTGTTTCGTTTAAAATCAACAATAAGGAATATTAGGTTTAGTCCGAATTGTAAATGGTACGAAGGCATTTCACGTCATTAGAGTCTCAGGACATCTCCATATGAGAGCTGGCGGCCTTTTGAATATCAGTTGTAAATGTATCTATCCACAGTGAATACAAAGATACTGCACGGTTTCCCCCGTGAGAGTTAAGACTTTGTCTGATCTGTCTCCACGTATGAGAAATATCTGTAAATCTTATTCTAAAACAAAACGCGGTAGCAACTTTTCTCACAACAGCTCGTAGTTTTACCGAACCACCGGCTTCTGGTAAGTGTTTCTCGTTTTGGAGGTATGTTGTTGTCGGCTCAGTAACACGTTTTCAATAAAGTACCCTCCCATCTTTCCACGCCCATTGATTGAGGGTTTTTATGGCTTTTGAAGTACCAATGGTGAAATAGGGGAGGGCAGTTTCACGATCTTACTGTACTCCTTGTTTAATTCACTTGTTTTGGTGGGGTCAGTTTAACCCACATTCGGTTTCGGTTTGCGTAAAACACTAGTCAAAACACTAGTCAAACTAATTCCTGAAAGTATATTTAGAATTTTTGCTTAATTTAGGGCCATGTACAGTCAAACCTAAATTTATTCAGACACCTTCAACATTTCTCACATTATCACAGTTTATTCACTATAGTTTAAGAAACGGAAATGAAATATGACAAGAACTCATTAAGAGTTAAACTGTGTCAGAACAAATTCATCTTGATAATGTCAGATAACTTTGATAGAAAGGTATGTAATGGATTAGAATCAACCAAAAAGTCAGACAAATGTTAGTATGACAATATTTACAACTAACAATACTTTGTTGACCAATTACCAAGCAATGCTTAATTTTGTTCAGTCTGCGGTGTAAAAAAGGTTTAGCAATTAAGGAAAAAAACATGGTCAGATCAAAGTGTCGGAATAATTTTTGGTCCCAAATGTTTTTTTTTACTGGTAGTCCACTGTATGAAGATATTTTTGGGTATAATATGTGACGGTTTATTTTATTTATAATATTATATATATATATATATTATAATATTATTTATAATATATTATATTTATATTTATTTTATTGTTATTATAATAGCAAGTACATTTACCGTGTAACAAGGACACTGTTACACTAAAGTGTTACCAAACATTTTTGTTTGTTAGTTTATTGAAACTCAGTTAATGGTCTGTTGCAGGACTTAAAAGCTAATTTTAACCTGGTTTAAGAATCAGACATAACAAAACAGTTATGTACAAAGTGCAATAAATACTATTTACACAAAGAACAAAAGTTCTAGATACTATTTAAAGTATTTAAACCTTGGTGCAAAAAAACACGAAATGTTTTTATTTTGTGTCTATTCAGCTAATTCTGAACATAAAAATATGTGGGTCAGATTGACCCCGTTTTTATTATAAATTAATAATAAATATTTATATGCTATAATAAAGATTTCTGTTTTTACATAATAAAGTAATTATAATAGAGTTGATTTTTGGTGAATTGCATGGAAACCAATGGGGGCCCCTAACAATTTTATGAACACAGCAGGAATGCTATAAAAGTATTTTCCACACCACTTTTTAGTATTTATGCATTAAATTGCTCATTTAGAATGAGTTTTTTTATATACATGTATCAAGAGCTTGCACATTTATGAGGGATTTGGATACTATTTTAACTTGTGGTCTAATTGAAGTGAAAAAACTATGTTGGGCGAAAGCTATTTTGCCAATCAACTTTAAGATTAATGTAAAATGGCTTTTCCTTTTTTTTCCTTTAGGTAACGCTTTGATTGGAAAAAGGATTACTTGAGTAACAAAACGATAGAGATGCCTCCGAGGATAACGAGACGCTGTGCAGTGCCAAGCTGTGGACAAACACAGTCTTTGCATGGTCTTCCTTGTGATCCTAACATTAGGAAAGAATGGATGAACTTTATTTTTGATGAAGTTCCAGATCACGTCAGTAAGACACTGTTTGTTTGTTCACTTCATTTTTCTGCGGATTCGTTTTTAAACAAGACACAGTTCGATGCAGGCTTTTCAGAGAGACTGAAAATTAAAAATGATGCAGTGCCGACCATATTGAATCCAACAGCAATGTTGCAACGCACAACTGTGAGTAACTGTGTTTTTATTATTTGTCACTATTGCTTTGTCTGTTACAGATCATTTGATGTTTACTAAATGTTTATGTTTTTAACTAAAATGACTCATTCACGCAAAACTGTTACCCAATCATAGCAGTGGGTGTTTCAAGTCTTGAATGCGTCAGGCATATTACTTCTATGTTTTAATAAAAATAAGAGCTGTTTTATTTTGTATTGTTTGATGTATAGATTTGTTTTTCCAATTAGTCATCTTGTCTAGTTTGTTTCCCCTGATAAATCTATCAGTTATATTCTGATTAGTTGATTAAGCCTTTGGCTACCTTGCCAATAAATAACATGACATTTCTGTCAGTCATTTTTCTTGATGTATTTAAACATGTTCTCATAAAAATCCTTACATTACAAATAAAAAAATTCTAACATAAGTGGACCTCAGAGAACTTTTTATAAAATGTTATACCCTAATTAACTCATTATTTGTTTGTTTTATGCTTTTGATACATGTTAAAATGAATCTATCTTTGTACTGTCAGCCCAAGACATGTCGTGAAATGGGATGCCAGACGGAGGACCCCAACACCAGAGATGGAGAATGCCAAACCATCCAAGACTTGAAGCAGCGCAGCTGGAAAGTTGAACCAAAGATTGAAAGTGTGTTTTAATGTTTTCTACTTCATTATCTTTTTAGATAAACTGACACTGATGGTGGGATTTTAATCTTTAGAGGTAGGTAGGTAGATTAGAGATCTGGATGCAACTGGAATACAGAGACTTGTGGTAGCAGCCTATGGCTTTTTTTTAAACATCAATGCCCCAAACCAGTAGCTATTTTAAAGTGGTTAGTATTTACATTATGTATATTTTTTTTTATGGTTAACAATTGTAACTTTATGCAATTCTGTGTCGATCTGTTTGTTTCTGACTAGTAGGCCTAAATATAGTGGTATCTACTAGATCTATTTAATGGTATCTAATGCTTATTTAGTTACTAATTATAATTTTTCCTAAAAACAATTACTTTTTACCTTTCCATTTTCAAATTGGCTTATATGTAAAATATTAAATAGTTAGAGGATTTTAAAGTGAATTTATTAATAGAAATTTGATTTAGGTCATTCTTGCTGGATGGGCTGAAAGAGGTTGAAACAGACTTTTAACAAGTTGATAAAAGCTCAAGTAAAACATTTTTAAGAAAGAAATTCCTCAGACTTGGCGGTATTATCAAATTGTTACAAGCAGCCATATAAAATGTAGTTCTTTTGTTAATATACGCACAAGACAAGTTAGAGATGAGTTGTATGAGATGGTATATTATTTTGATACAGTTGGGCCCTGAGGACATCCGGAGTCACAGCTGTTTCCGCAAAGCGTTGTTTACCCAGGTGGTTAAACCGACACGTAAACTCGGGCAAGCGATAACTAACAGAGCTGTACTGTGGATCAAACGAAACTAGTTCATTTACACTTACAGCAAATGTCTTAATTTAATCTTTCACATTGTGTGAAAGATGAAATAAATATTTGGTAAAACGATTTAATTTGAACGTAAAACAGTGTTGTGACATTGTGCAGATAGTATTGTTTCACAACACGACTAGTGTAGCGCACTCAGTGTAATGGCCACCGGAGTTGCAACTAACTTCCTGCCATACGTGAACAATTCCAGCTAGATTTCCAAAGACTCTCCGCATCTGCGAAGCGAACAACAAACAGGAAACGCTCGTCCGATGAAATTGACAGACGTACGGCTTTGACCACTCCGTGGCCAGGGAGTCGAATCACACAGCCAATCAGATTGTAGAAGAAAGGCGGGTCTTCCGTTTACGTGACGCAAATATCACTGGTAATCTCCGAAGCCCCACCTTTTGTGTTTCCCGCACCGTCAATCAAAAATAAGAAAAAAATCGACCCGATTCTCCGATCACAGCCCGCCTTTGATTAAAACAATCATGTTGGGAGTTTAAATGAACAGATAAAGCTCCGATTTTGTACCTTTTCACGCTATGACTGGTACGTAACACTTAGCCCGATCGAAGCAGAGCACCGCCGGTGAGTTTGGAGAGCCATTAGCAAAGCGAGCTAGCTCAGTGTTTAATCTTTCTCAGCAGCGACGCTAACCGTTAGCCAGCTAGCCTGACTTTAACCAAGTAAACATATGAAAAGACTGTTGCTCGGGCAACGCGAAAGCAGAAAGAACCGCCTGATTCGTTTAAATTCCAGGCGGTTTGGCGGCTAATCTCCGCCTTTTCGAGGTGGGAGTTCGTTGAGCATGAATTTGTTGTGAGTTTTTTCTTTCGCTGTGTCTCCGTAGCCCCAGAACAGCCAGCGAAACAGCAGGAAATGGCTGCCTTGGACGTGGACAGCAGTCAGAACGACTTTCTGCAGCCGGCCAGCGGCGCCCAGGACCAGGTATGCAATCCCCCTGTTGGTTTCTCGCTTCCCCGGCGCTGTCTTGCGGGGTGTTGTGGTGTTTTGGTGAAGTTCACACGTTTTAAAAATAGGGGAAAAGTCGAACACTTCCTGTGAGCCTTCGCTTTGTACGGCCACCCACTTTCTTACCCTTTTAAACCCGCCCATTGTGGGTCGGACAGACTCGCCACCGTCGCCTTGCCCGCTTTACCTGCGGTGATCCCGGGTCACCCCCACGATAGGGGAGGACCCCTCCATCGGGAAAAGCCTCCACCCCTACCCAGGCTGTCACAGATCCTCCACAGCTCCACCATTCCCCCTGGAGCGCTTGCGTGCACAGACCTGGCAAACAGAAGCTCTTTGTCACCTTTTGTCATGTGCACTTGGCTTTTTTGAACTAATATACATGATTTATTTGCCTTTTCTGATAGACCCACAGTTGTTGAAAGACGTTATTGTTCGTTATTAAACAGACAACTGAACCACAGTACTGAATGACAACTCTTAAAGTCGATTAAAGGCAACATTAAGTAAAAATTCACCCAGCTGATTTTTAAAATTGTTGTTAGATCGTACTCTGTACAATTCAAATACATTTGTTTAATTTATAAATAAGTTTATTGCTTTTCTATACGCTTAATGTTTTGACTTTGTAATGTAACTAATCTTCCAGTGAAAGCAACAGGCTTATCTCTGCTGTTCTATACAGGACTTGACCATTCATTTAAGAAACTCTCCTTTATCTCGCTTCATTTTTTTTTTTTTTTAGTGCAACACCCATATTTTAAAATCCAATTAAAAGCATTGAATAGAACTAAGTCCCTACCAGTGTTGCCAAGTCCGTGTGAATTGGGCTACTTTAACACTGTTGCCACAGGTTGTTTTTCATGTCTGCGGGTTTAAGCGACCCCATGTGATGTTTATCTCCTGAAACTCAAATTTTACCAAGGGAATCCCGTCAAAAGTTGTAACCGTTAGAATGCGATTTTTAACGGGAGACCCCCTTCAAAACACAGTTGGGCTAGTTTTGAATACCAGTTGGGTGGGTTTTGTTGTGAAAACTTGGCAAACCTGGTCCCCACCCTTTCATTTTTTTTTTTTTTTTTCTTTTTTTGATTATACCACTCAGATGTGCCTCACAATACAGAAGAAAAGATCCGTCACTACTGCTGTCTCTTTCATGCTATATTTATTGTTTAAAAATTTTATCCTCACTGAGGTCCGACGCTTTGAATTTTTGGCATTATGTTATAAAGGCTTTATAATATTGTGATTGTATCACAATTATTCTTTAATGCATAATTTCTTTATTATATAGTGACTTGAATTTCAATATTTTTGTCTTTGTTCAGGCCTGTTGACAGCAAGGACGATAATTACTCTAAAAATGTAGTAATTTCTCTGTGAGAATACGGAAGTCCCCACCACAGCTATAATGTAAACAACAGAGAGGAACAAAATCATTGCAGTCACTTTCAGAATGAGTTTTTTCCAGCTGATGATTGATAAAACATTGACAGCCAATCAGAATCCACTCATCTAACTGCAGCATGTGCTGCTTATAAACAGAATGTTATTATCCATTGGTGTGAACACTAATATAGTTATCGTTTTTGGTGTGAACAGGCCTTTAGACTAATTGCTGTTTGTGTGTGTATGGTAAAATTTATGAAGTACTAATATAACACTAATATCTCCACCTCACAGCAGACCACAGACCTCACGGCCATCCAGTTGACGGGCTCCTCTGATCGCTGGGAGGTTCTAACGCCTGTGAGCTCCGTGAAAGACGAGCCAGCAGTAGTGCAGGTACCCAGCGGAGGACTTCTGGGCAGTAACGGGCAATATGTGGTGCCACTACAGACTATGGCAGGGCAGACCCAGCCTGTTTTCGTGACTGCAGGGGTAGATGGCACCGGGGCCAATGGGGTGCAATACCAGGTCATCCCTCAGCTGCAGGGAGCGGATGGGGCGTCACTAAGCTATGCAGCATCCACTGCAGATGGAAGCACGCTGGGTACTGACATTGCTATCCTTCCAGATGGGACGCAGGGCATTGCCACAGCCACCAATGCTAATGACCTCCACGGCCTGCTGAGTCAAAGTGGGCACGTGCAGCAGATTCCCACCGTCTCACTGGCCGGCTCAGGGTTTGGTGCACAAGGCCAGGTTGTCGCTAATGTACCGGTGGGGCTGCCGGGCAACATCACGTTAGTGCCGATAAATAGCTTGAGTAATGTAGATCTTGAGTCACTGGGGTTGGCTGGTGCTCAGACCATAGCGACAAGCGTTACCGCAGATGGCCAGCTCATCATGACCGGTCCCACCACCTCAACAAGCGATAACCAGGGTGAAAACAAATGCACAGAGCCACTTAACGCCAACGACGCTAACGCTAATGCCTTTGTGCCAACCACCACCTCTTCCACGACGACGTCACTCCCTGAAACGATAGATGGGACTGGCGTTCTCACCCAAGCCACTGCTGTGTCAGTCGGACAGCAGGATCCATCTTACATTCAGCAGAACCACACGGCTGGCGAACCGGTGGTGCAGCTCTTACCGGCGCAGACAGCGGATGGAGCAGCGCAGACACTACAAAGCGTGCAGCTGTTGAATGCTGGCACATTTCTGATCCAAGCCCAAACCGTCTCTCCTACTGGCCAGATCCAGTGGCAGACCTTCCAAGTTCAAGGGGTTCAGAACCTGCAGAATCTGCAGCTTCCAGCTGCTGGTGGGGTCTCATCACCTCAAATTACCCTTGCCCCTGTGCAGACCCTTTCTCTTGGGCAAACTGGTGCCACAGGCGCAGTGGGACAGATCCCAAACCTTCAGACAGTCACAGTCAATTCTGTTGGTCAGTACCAGCAAGAGGAGAACACGGAAAGCCACTCAGGTATGCAGAAACACACAGTTCATATTTACAAAGATTTCAGGAATTTTATATTTAAATGGTAATCTTCAAAATATGAATTTAATCTTTAAAAATGGCTTTTGTAAGTGCAACCGTGTTTATGAAATTTTTTAAATTTCTTTTATAATTAATGACTTAAAGTCATAAAAATTCATTGGTCAAAGGTGTGGGAAGCCTGTTTGAATTGAATAACTCAAGTGAAAAAAATTGGTCTTGATTATGTTTGTTTTATTTTTGGAACATTCTTGATTGTCTTGGAATCTGTTTTAACGATTCTCCCCTCTCTGTTATGGCAGATATTCAAATTAAAGAGGAGCCAGAGTCAGACGATTGGCCAAATTCCACCCTGAACACCAATGATTTGTCACATTTGCGTGTGCGGTTGGTTGAGGAGGATAAGGAGGGGACAGGTCTGGAGGGAAAGAGACTACGTAGAGTAGCCTGCACTTGCCCCAACTGCAAAGAGGCTGGAGGAAGGTAATGTCAGTGCAGAAGCACAAATCCTGTTTTAAAGCATTAGTTGACTTCCAGAAAAAAAAAAAAAGTAAAGATAATGTACTTACCCCGTTGTCATCCAAGATGTTCATGCCTTTCTTTCTTCAATCGGAAAGAAATTGTTTTTTGAAGGAAAACATTTCAGGAATTATCTCCATATAGTGGACTTCAAAGGTGCCTGTGAGTTTAAAAATCCAAAATGTAGTTTAAATGCAGCTTCAAAAGGCTCTAAACAATCCCAGCTGAGGAGTAAGGGTACAAAAAAATAAACGTTTATATACTTTTTAACCTCAAAAGCTCGTCTTGACTAGCTCTGCCATGCGCATGCGTTCTCTGTGTAATCCGGGTCAATACAGTTAGTGTATGTCGTCAAAACTCCCATCTCTTTTTCTCCTCTAACTTTAAAATCGTCCTACATCGCTGCAGAAATACCAACCCAGTGTTTACAAAGTGAACATGCAAAGAAAGTCAAACGCCCTTTACAAAAAAAAGGTAAAACAGCAATGTAGGATGATTTTGAAGTTGAAGAAGAAAATAAGATGGGAGTTTTTCGACATGCCCTAACTGCATTGACCCGGATTACACAAAGTCCGCATTTGCAATGCAGAGCTATACAAGATGAGCATTTGAGGTTAAAAAGTATATAAATTTGAGATTTTTTTTTTTTAAATTATTTTATTTTATTTATTTTTTTAATAAAGAAAATGACTGATTGTTTTGCTAGATAAGACCCTTATTTTCCCGGCTGGGATCGTTTGGAGCCCTTTAAAGCTGCATTGAAACTGCATTTTGGACGTTCAAACTCGCAGGCACCATTTGAAGTCCACTATATGAAGATATTTCCTACATAAACATAAATTCTTTATGACTGAAAATAGAAAGGCATGAACATCTTGGATGGCAATGGGGTCATTGAGTACATTTGTAAATTTTTGTTATGGAAGTGAACTACTCCTTTAACAGCTAAATAATGTTAAGATTCTTTTTATGACGCCGTTTTAAAATTGTGTCTTTTCAGAGGTTCAAGTATGGGAAAGAAGAAACAACACATATGTCATATCCCAGGGTGCGGTAAGGTGTACGGTAAGACGTCTCACCTCCGAGCTCACCTGCGCTGGCATTCAGGAGAGAGACCCTTCATTTGCTCGTGGAGTTACTGTGGCAAGAGATTCACTCGCAGCGACGAACTCCAGCGTCACCGCAGAACACACACGGGTATGGGCATACTGGAAGAGATCAGGATCTATAATTACAGCAGATAATTCATTTGGATCCTTCAAACATGAAAATATGTACATTTTGTATATGTGTATTTGTGTTTTTCAGGAGAGAAGAAGTTTGTGTGTCCAGAGTGCTCGAAACGTTTCATGCGCAGCGACCATTTGGCCAAACACATTAAAACTCACCAGAACAAAAAAGGGCTAAACTCCAACACTGGGGCAGGTCAAACAGAAGCTGCCGCCCCCTCGGACACCATCATCACCGGGGGTGGAGCCACGCTCATCCTCGCCAATCTGCAACAGGCTGGCACCCAGGACCTTCTTTCAAACTCCGACCTCCCGCTCCAGTTGGTCACTGTGTCTGCCAGCGAGGTCATGGAGTGACCAAAATCATGCCCACCTTCACAGCTCGTCTGCTTTTCACTATCAATTTTTATATATATGATAAAAATATATATATATATTATAAATATATATATTTTAAAAATGACTTATCCATTTATGTTCAATAGCAGTCTTTTGTACAAACAAGGCAAAAAATGACATTAAATGTGGTTCCAGTTTCCACCGACACACACATGCACACATTCGCAAGCACCTACATGCTCATGAACTTGCGCTCATACACAAAATACATACACAGAAATGCCTTATTTTGTATCATAATCTGTAGTATAAAATGCTGGAGTTGCATGTGTTTTTACTTTTGCTCATGTATATGTTCAGGGGACGATCATTTGAGAGAGTGTGATTGTGTAAAGGACGTTATGGTACACGGAAAGCCAGGATGTGTGTGCGTGCGTGCGTGTGCTTACAGTGAGGTTTGTTCTGTGAGAATGACAGCAGGAGAAGGACACAGTCTGCTGCGAGGGAGACTTACTCATGATCTGTCCATTTTTATCCTCCTCCCTCTCGGCTGGCCTTCGTCCAAATGTGTCTTCACTCTTTGCTTTTATTTTTATTTGATGTCATGTTAGTGGTCTTTTGCGCTCTCGGTCACGTGTCCTCTGGATCCGGTTCGAGGATCTTCTGATTTCGTTGTTCTGCTGCCCACATGCAACTCGAACAAGACATCAGGTGGCAGAGTAAAACAATCGTGTAATAAACTTTCTTTTTCTTGTATCGTTGCTCTTATTGCTCTCCAGGTTATCCCTGTAACATTCATAATGTATCTTCCATTTCTTTTTGTTTTCTTCAGCCCCAAGCTGTTTATAGCCACAATTTATGTAGTCTAATACTGATTCTGTTGTATCAGAGACTCCTCGTTTTGATTACTTTTTAAAGTGTAAAATTTGATGTTACTTTTGTACAACTTTTTTTTTTTTTTTCAAATGCAACACAATTAAAGTCGGAAACCTTCCAGTGACTCTTCATAACTAAAAGTTTGTTTCTAAATGCTTCAGATTTCTGGTGTTGGTATGTATGTACTGAATGAGAGAATTAAACCTATGCCCAAATACCTCATTATACTGGCTATTTGAAATAGCATACTGCCATACAACTATTCCCGCTGTTTATAGTATGTGTACTGTGCACAGTATGTGAATGACAGAATGCCTTACTTTGCAGAAACCTAAATGCACACTGCTGGGTATGTTGTACCCCACAATGCAATGTGTTCAACTTAATCTTACATTCAAATTCTGGTGAAGGTCTCAGAAGTAATTTTTTTTCTGGACTCGTTTTTTTATTAAATTCATGATTAAATGCAAAAGAATTGTTTTTATTTCTGAGATACCTGGACCCCATTTACTGAATTAAACTTTGATGAAGCATACGACTGTTTGAAAAATTTGTCATTGCGTGCAAACTGTTAGCTAACAGTTAGGCTGTAGGCTGTATACAGTATATACTGTGTGGTATTCTGTAATACCCTAGGCTGTTTGGAATGCTGAATACTGCCTACTAGTTTTAGTAAGTGAAACAGGAGGCATTATGGAACGATATGCTTTGTTCTTGCCATCTAACTTCATGTTGCATGTTTCATTCAGCAAATCCAGTTATCTTTCTGGAAATAAAATTATGTTTTTGTGTATAACAGTATCTTTTCATTTGAAAGTTCAATAAAATAAAAAAAAGCAGTTGTTAATAAAATTTGCCTGTTACTTCAGTTTCATTGATCACTCTGGAAATGGAAGATTAAGTCATTTACATTGCATTATGAGATGTGGTACATTACCTTTACCCACCTTTTTCTTCCCATAAGAGTGGGCTTTGCCATTTGTAAATTTTATGGGTCTGGCTTCCGGTCTCATCCATGTCCAGCTGTTCAAAACAGCTCATCTTGCTGTTTGATATTGCAAATTGGTGTGTCTTAACATATTGTTTTAATGTATTATCTTAATTACAAACACTGTTTTGTTGAACAAACATTTTTTACTGTTTACTGCATTTTGTTATTCTTCTCATTATTTCCTTATGGTAGATAATGAAACAGAAGCCCATAGGCTTACTTCCGCGTTGAAAAAAAAGGTGGATAGCGTGTTTTCTGTTGTATTGTGCAAATTAAATTTTGGAAAAGATTTTGTAAGAGAAAACCATCATCCTGTGCACTGTACATACTATACAGAGT
This sequence comes from Labeo catla, assembly GCA_012976165.1. Classification (NCBI taxonomy): domain Eukaryota; kingdom Metazoa; phylum Chordata; class Actinopteri; order Cypriniformes; family Cyprinidae; genus Labeo; species Labeo catla. The sequence goes on from VONZ01000080.1 coordinate 534,324, forward strand.
TCTGGCATGAAACTCTAGATGGCGGAATCCCGATAGGTCTATCTTAATCTGACCTACTGACATCATCATCACATGGCAAAGCTGATTGGTTTTCTCCTGTATCAGTAGCCAGTGAGCTCACTGCTCAACATTCAAATATATGACTAGTGCTAGCTGTAAGCAGTTTTGCAGCATGCTTCAGAAACCCTCCACCTTCCCCAGCTCCACCTGTATAGATCTGCTACAAGATGATTCATGTATGCTATGGGGGTTATTCATATATGATATATGAAGCAATATATCTTACATGCTCACAGCAGCATGTTGTGGATGTATTGGCAGTAGCAAGTCTCGGTATTTGCTCTGCAGCAGCAGCAGCGTAGCCGATCTGTTCCGCCAAGACCAAATACATTTACATTGTCATGTACATTACCATGCAAATCCTTACGAGAGTTGTCATGACAAAATAGCCAGAATTAGTAAGTATGCTGTTCCAAAATATCCCCCAGCCTTTAACCCTATTAAGGCTACTGTATCATATTTGATATACAAATTTCTGAAAGGCCTGAAAAACTTGTACACAATCTAATAAATGTCTTCTGTCGTCTGATTGATAGTTTATACTTTTTGCAAATGCAAAGGTGTTTTAGTATGATTCTAAATTAGTCCTCAGGTTGTGTTACTGGTACACGTGCCTTTTGCTGTGAAATCTTTACTAATTTTTGTGAATGTAAATAGATTTATATTTAATAATATTTCATGATGAATACTGTACTGGACTGAAGCAACCACCTTTTTCTTTCCGAGTGGGCGTGGCCATTTGTACATTTTATGGATCTGGCTTCCGGTCTCATCTGTATCCAGCTATTTTTAGCTGTAAAAAAAACAGATAGTTTTGCAGCTTAATATTAAAAATTGGTGCGTTTTACAATGTTATTTTAATGTACAATCTTAAGTATGAACACACTGGTTTGTAGTGCAAACAGTTTTACAGTTTACTGCACGTTGTTATTCTTCTCGTTCCGGCTAATGAACCGGAAGTCTCACCCATAGGCTAACTTCTGCTTTAAAGGAAAAGGTGGATTTAAAAAAAAATCATCACAAATGTGAGTATCAAATATACATCAGCCTTTTGAAAAATGTTTTGTACACATCTTAATCATCACTGTATTGCATTGTATAATGTGTTTTGCCCTAACAATGATAGAGATGATGATAAAACTTAGTATCAAAATATGGACCCTTTTCACAATCCCGTGATGACGCGTTTCAACGGTCATTATCATCATAAAACCTTTAAAGTTTTTTTATATTTTGAATTTTAAAAATATGTATGTACATTTATAACACTATACTTTGTATTATATCACCTTTTTATCAAGTTACAAAAAAAACTAGTTAACGCTATGCGAGGGTGTTTCTAATGCCGGGTCTATGGGACGGACGGTCAATTTGACATTGTTCTCTCTTCTGACTGCCGATATCAGTCTCTCTCAATTTTTTTCCTTTGATTGAAAGTCGTGAAAACACTATCGTGTAGTTTTTTTTGCTGTTTGAGCAAATGGGAATGCAAAAAATATATTGTGGTACTCTCCCATTCACTGCTCTTGGATTTTTACCCAACTATGACGACTTCCGCTATGAGAAACCTGGAAATATGAGAAAGGTCAATCGTCTTACTAAGATAAACAACTGGGAGATACAGAGTGATATTTAAATTTATATTTATATTTTATGGCAAAATCTGCTTTATCTAATATAATTATACAGAGGTCAGTTATGTGAAGTTATCAAAAGTTCATACTTTCTAGCCATATAAAAATTACGGCATCTGCATTTAATTGCATTTACCGTTGGCCTCTGAGTAAAATTTAGGTGTTCTGTTCCTCCTCAAGCGTGAGCTCCATATTCTTCTATATCATGCTGCGTTTTGCCCCAAAAGCCTGATGTTATCATATATAAGATTTTTTAAAACTATCTTCTGACCATTCATTTACATATCAAGTTTACAGTGTTGAAACTGACCTTCTGTTTTGTAATGTGTATGTAGGATTATACGATTTACTGCCACCTATCGTGCTGAACTAAAACTTCATTCTGCATTTAAAAAAAAAAAAAAAACTTTACGGACATATACTTTGGTATCAGTAGAGGGCAGTGTGCTTCTCTTTAAAGGTGTAAGTTTGAGGTCACAGTCTGGTGTAGTTTTAAGTTGCTTCTATTTTGAATTTCTCTTCTGAATGTGCTTCAGAACTATAAACAAAACGTGTGTTACATGAAAGACGATGCATCAGATCATCTTCAAATGTGTGGGTATCAGGTTATACAGCGTCTATGCAAACATGCGCCTGATACTCCTGCTGGTTTTTCCAGTGCACACTCAGGTTTCATTAGCACCAGGTGTGTGCTTCTCTCACACAACGTGGGTGCAGGTACACAAAAGCCATTGACCCTGTTGCCATAGGAACCTGACTCTACAGGAGTTCAGTTTCTCTCCCCCACTGAAGAAGAAGGTAAAGAACAACCCAGTGGATGAGATCACATAAAGCCATCACATCATTTTATAATGGAAATATACTGATGATAAAAAACACAACAGGATCAGACTCAGAAACTTGGTAGAAGGTGAGAGGTTTGATACCATGATAAGATTTAAGTGAACAATTTGCCTCTGGGCTGTATGGCTGGAGTAATTTTCCTCTTCCTTTCTGTGTCTTAGCATGGCTGAGGCCAGTGTGCGTGTTCCTTTGGAGCAGGTAAAGATGAGTGCCATCTCTGATGAGCGTGTGGACTTCCTAAGGGAACAGGCCTTCACCATTCTACGACTCAGAACTGACAAATGGAACCGTTTCATTGGATTGGAGGAGAATCAGAGAGCTTTGCTTGATTTCTTTGACCAGGGCTGGCGAGAGTATCTCTTATTGTTTGTGGGACCAGGAGGAACTCTTCATGCAGGAGATGAACAGGTGAGTATATCAAATACACTCATACAGGACACACTCACTTTCAGTGTTCTGACTAACAGAAAATTCAGTCTCACTTTGTTCTCAGTGTGGCATTAGGATGCCATGTATCATTTCTTCTGCAAGTGTCTCTCATATTCAGTGAACTGATTGGCTTTTGGTATTCGAAATAAGTCATCACTTGTTTCGAGTGCTTTCGCTTCTGAAAGCACTACGCCCATCTTTTCCTCCCCAAAGAGCTCATCTCCCTGGTGGACCAAGCTTCTGTGTGTCTTTAAAAAAAGGAAGGGCGTCATCTCCAAAACCATCTTTAGAAGCCAGCTCTGGCTCGGAGAGATTGCGGCACAACCTATGGACCACGCTCCTGTGCTCATCTCTCAGGTATACACAATTAAAACATTAGCTATTTCCACAGCTATGCGGGTTAGCCTATGTAATGTATAATAGAATAAATAAAGTAAACAAAATAAATTAGCACTTAAGAGTTAGACTTAGGGTTGGTTCAAATTTAAGTAGCATCCACCTTATTTTTCCCGTAAGTGTGGGCGCAGCCATTTGTTAGTGTTACGTGTGAGGCTTCTGGTGTCATTCGCTTCCGGCTATTTTTTGCTGTACAAAACAGCTCCTTTTGCTGCTTGATATTGCAAACTGGTGTGTCTTACCATATTATTTTAATGTATTATCTTAATTATGAACACACTGGTTTGTAGTGAAATTTTTTTTTACCGTTTTCATGCACTTTGTTATTCTTCTTGTTATTTCACCAGAGCGGCTAATAAATGGGAAGTCTCACACACTCACAGAAAACGGCTTACTTCCGCATTGAAAAAAAGGTGGATAGAACTGTCTGTTAAATGTTTGATTAGTACTTTCTGTAAGTTAGGGGCCCATTGGAAGTCTTTGGACAATATTATTTGGAGGCAGTGTTATTTTTGTATTAATTATATATACTATTATGGCATTTATTAATATTTAGAAGTAGCTTTAATTTATATTTTCATTTTTAAGTTTCAGTTTAAACAGAAATTTTTAATTTTTTAGAACTGTTTATGTTAAAAGCTTATTATAAGCTTTTTGTAATTGCAGTTAGTTGCCAAAGCAACATTTATAATGTAGATTTTTCAAATATATTTATACATATAATATAATATATGCTCCATGCTCAGTGTGACACACAACACAAAGGTTGAGTCAACCTTTCTCCATTTTATCTGGTTGCAAGTTTGATTACTATATTGCCCACACCTGTTACTTGCCACAGGTGTGTCTAAATACAAATTACAGGAGCATCACATGCTTGAAAAGCAATTATTTCTTACAATTTTGACAAGGTGCCAATAATTTTGTCCAGTCCATTTTTGAGTTGTGTGTGAAACTTTATTTATATTTGGTTTTTCTTCTCAGTTTTTTGTGTTGTTGTAGTGCAAAAAAAACAACAAAAAACAATAAAGCATGTGAATACCAAAACATTTGCAATTGGAACAATTTTCTGAGAGAAATGTTGCATTTTTCTGACAGAATTGCAAGGGTGCCAATATTTTGGCCATGACTGTATATGTAGGCCTATATATTTTTACATTAAAGTATTTCCTATCTAATAGTTGTATTTTATTTTAATTTATTATAGCCTTCTTTCAGTTAACAAAAAAAAGATTTTTATTAATTTTGCTTAAAAAAGAAGTTCACTTCTAGAATGAAAATTTCCTGCTAATTTACTCTCCTCCATACCATCCATGATGTTCATGTCTTCCTTTATTAAGTCGCAAAGAAATTAGGTTTTCTGAGGAAAATATTCCAAGAATTTTCTCCATATAATCAACTTCAGTGGGACCCAATGGGTTGAGGGTCCAAAATGCAGTTTCAGTGCAGCTTCAAAGAGTTCAGCCAGGGAGTAAGGATCTTATCTGGCAAAACAATTGGTCATTTTATTAACAAAAATAAAACTTTATATACGTTTTAACCACAAATGCTCATCTTGCACTAGTTCTGCGATAATCAAACACAGTTAGTTCTTCATCTGTGTACTTTGGTTAAAAAAACGTAGGGTGAAAAACTCCACTCTCATTTTCTACTCCAACTTCAAAATTATCCCACATTGTTGTTTTACCTTTTTTGTAAAGGTCATTTGACTTTCTTTGCACATTCACTTTGTAAAAACCGGGTCAGTATTTCTGTCTACGTTACGGATGACCTTCCCAACATGATTACTAAATGCATGAAGTCCAGCTAGTGCAAGATGAGCATTTGTGGTTAAAAAGTATACACATTTTTATTTTTTATTTTTTTAGAAAATGACTGATCGTTTAGCTAGATAAGATCCTTATTCCTCGGCAATGTTAGACAAAATAAAAAAATGTGTATGTTTATAGGTGTTGGTTGCAGTGCTTGGAAGTCCCCTGAATCAGTCCGCCTGGCCCCGGGTGGTCGGACAGGACATTTGCAGGCACCTTGAGCATCTGCTCAGTGAAGCAGTCACACTGAGAGGGCGAGCACAAGGTCGAACACTACTGCCCCTGCCACTGTGTGTAGAGAGAAAAGATGAGCAGCAGCTCAGGTATGAACTTGTACACTCTATGTCAATCACTCAATCAATCGATCAATCATTGGAACAAACATTTACCAAGCTTGTGATATCATGTATCATTTGTGTGTTTGTGTTTGTGTGTAGCTCGGACTCCTGTCTGATTGACAGGGCATTATTGTACTCCATTGAGACCATGGTGATTCAGTGGTGTCGCCTGATGGGCTCTGTGCTGCAGCGGGACTCCTCTAAGCTCCTGCACCAGGGGGACCACCCAGGCCCCACAGTGGAGCTCATTTTCTGGACTAAACAGAAAGAAAACTTATTAGGAATCCAGAAGCAGGTGGAAATTAAGTAGATTTCAGTGTGTTTTTTTGCATATACAGTTGAAGTCAAAAGTTTACATACACCTTGCAGAATTTGCAAAATGTTAATTATTTTACCAAAATAAGAGGGATCATGCAAAATGCATATCATTTTTTAAATAGTACTGACTTGAGTAAGATATTTCATATAAAAGACGTTTACATATAGTCCACAAGATAAAATAATAGTTGAATTTATAAAAATTACCCTGTTTAAAAGTTTATATACACTTAACCCTTAACTATGAATACTGTGTTGTTAACTGAATGATCCACACCTTTTTTTGTTTAGTGATAGTTGTTCATGAGTCCCTTGTTTGTCCCGAACAATTTAACTGTCCTCTGTTCCTCAGAAAAAAATCCTTCAGGTCCCACAAAAACTTTTCAAAAACTGAGGGACTCATATGCAACTATTACAGAAGGTTCAAATGCTCACTGATGCTTCAGAGAGAAACACAATGCATTAAAAGCCAGGGGTGAAAACTTTTTGAATTTGAAGATCAGGGTAAAGTACCTTTTGTAGCTTCTGAAGAGCAGTACTAAATAAAAAAAATATGATATTTAAGTTTTCTGTTCAAAAGTTTACACCCCCGGCTCTTAATGCATTGTTTTTCCTTCTGGAGCATCAGTGAGCATTTGAGCCTTCTGTAATAGTCACACATGAGTCCCTCAGTTGTCTTCAGTGTCAAAAGATGGATCTCAAAATCATTGAGTCATTGATGGAAAGGCTTCAAATACACAAAAATGCTGAAAAACCAAAGAATTTGTGGGACCTGAAGGATTTTTCTGAAGAACAGTGGGCAGTTTAATTGTTCAGAACAAACAAGGGACTCAAGAACAACTATCACTAAACAAAAAACACAGTTGTGGATCATTCAGGTAACAACACAGTATTAAGAATCAAGTTTATTTCAAGTTTTGAACATGGTCATTTTTATAAATTAAACTATTATTTTCTCGTGGACTATATGTAAATGTCTTTTATGTGAAATATCTGATTCAGGTCAGTACTAAATAAATAAAATGCATTTTGTATGATCCCTCTTATTTTGGTAAAACATTTTGCAGATTCTGCAACTAAGTTCAAACTAAATCCAGCTGTTTTATTTGTGCAGCTGCAGAACCCAAAAGTTGATCAGGTGCTGGAAATTTTGCAGAGGATCAAGAGCAGTTATTATCCTTCATTTTATGACATTATTCAAAAAGTAAACCACGGTAATCACATCTGAAATGTATAAACACACTCATTATAACATGCTTTTGATGTAAAGACATTATATTTTAATTTATAAATCTTGTAGGTTCAACTGTCACATGCAATAAATGTAATGTCAACGCATTGATTTTCTAGCTGTGATGGAGGCAGAAGACATTGACTTGCACTTGAGGACCTTACGGCGGCCCATAGCTGCATTCGAGGAACGGAGCTTCACTGATCTGGAGCCTCTGATCCCAGCTCTATTTCACACACTCGCTCTCATCTGGACACACTCACACTTCTACTGCCGCCCACCACGCATCGTCACACTTCTCACAGAGTTCTGCAACCTACTCATTGACAAAGTGTGCTTACTCATTTATTTAAATGATCTTCTAATCTAAATTATGTTGTTTGATGTGCTTTTTGTATAATGTGTGTATGTGCACATGTGGTTCTGCAGGCCTCAGTGTATCTAATTCCTGAGGAACTCTTCAAAATGGAGTTAGAGGAGGGTATGGATCGGGTTCGGAAGGCCGTCCAGGTGTTTTGGGCATTCAAGCGCAGTTTTCAGCAGCACCGGGACAAACTGACACCCACTGGACCTTACAGGCAACCAGGACTTATGGTCAAACCCTGGGACTTTCCCTCTGAGCTTGTGTTTCACCGCATTGATTGCATCATGGAGAGACTGCGCATGATTGAGGTGTGTGCACAAATCCAACTCCACTGAAAACAGCTGAGTGTATAATTATGTGTTTTCTGATCTTGGCTGTGAACAGCAAATCCAGATGTTTGACACAAGAAACATGTTGTAAAATTAAACATAAACTTCTATGTACTCCACAGAGTCTGAAATGTTGTTTTGTGATGATCTGTTCTTAAAATATATGGAGGTTAGGCCTTTTTTCTTTAAAATACATGGACATAATGTTTAGACGTGGCTTCAATCATTTCCATTTTCTTTTCTTTTTTATTTTTTTGGTGTCAAAATCAGTGTTTTTGTCCTTCACTTTTTTTAAAAATGTAAACCAGTTAAGTTTTCAAAGCGTTTGCTAATGATCTGCCCAATCTGTGTGTGCGTGCCTTTCAGGAGTTGTTTGCCTCAGCTCTGGACTTTCTAAAGCTGGAACGGATTGAGCTGGGCGGCTCTCGAGGGAAGATTCTCAGTGATATGGTGTACAGCATGAATGATGAGTTCCTGGACAGCTGGAGAACTCTGAGAGAGAGCAAATATGACCCACTCGACTACAACAAGAAGGTTTCACCATATCTGCACAAATAAACACTACAAAGATTTTTTTAGCCAATTTTTTTATTTTTGAAAGAAGTCCCTTATGCTTAGTTGCATTTATTTGATCAAAAACTCAGTTAAATAACTGTTTTCTATTTGTGACCCTGGACCACAAAACCGGTCATAAGGGCCAATTTTTTGAAATTGAGATTTATAAATCATCTAAAGCTGAATCAATAGCCTTTCCATTGATGTATTAGGATAGAACAATATTTGATTGAGATGCAACTATTTGAAAATCTGGAATCTGAGGGTGCAAAAAAAAAAAAATCTAAATATTGAAAAAAAAATCACCTATAAAGTTGTCCAAATGAAGTTCTTAGCAATGCATATTACTAATCAAAAAATTAAGTTTTGATATATTTACATGGGAAATTTACAAAATATCTTCACAGAACATGACCTTTATTTAATATCCTAGTGATTTTTGGCTTAAAAGAATATACCCATGCTACTTATTACTGATAAATAACAGACCAATTTCTTTTTGAAAAAACAAAAAAGAAAAGAAAGAAAATAGTTATTTTGGACCATAGTGTACGTGCTCACATTCATGAATCATTATAGAAAATCACACTCTTGTGTTTTCTAGGAGTTTGTGTGTGACTATAATCGATTCATGGAACAGAACAGAGACTTTGACCAGAGACTGGGAACAGTAATAAACTTGGCCTTCCAACACTCCCAGGGCCTGGAGTCTGCTTTTAAGGTATCACACACATCCACGCAAAAGCATGTGCACACATACACACACACAAACACACACACAGATGCTCAGTAATAAATGAACAGACATGCATACAGTGTGCAAAACACAAGGTTTATAGTCATTATTTAATTCAGTGTGTGCAAAAATCCTGTCTCTAAGCCTCTAACATTGAAAGCCTGTGTTTGTAGCTCCTGCAGATGTTTGGCACTTTGTTGGAGAGGCCAAGGGTTCACCAGCTTTTTGCTCCAAACTACTCTCAGCTGCTGGTCATGTTCCAGGAGGAAGTCAACCTCTGTCAGCGCATCCTGGACACACAGAGGGAGAAGGTTTGTGTGACTAATAATTACAGAGTGAAGCAGTGGTTTTCAAATTGGGGTTCATAAAGTGCTGATAGGGGGTTTGTGGAAAAAAATGTTGGAACCCCTGCCTTATGAAGCTTAGAAAGCTTTATGAAACTTGTTGTTTTGAATCAGGGGTTTGGAGTGTGTTCCGTTGGTTGGCAGCTTGGTGAGACCTTTAAGAAATAAATAATTTGACTGATCTTGGGTCAGTTTTATAATCTAGGTTTTAACTGATGAATTTTAATACGAATACATGTGTAATACAAAAATGAGAATGATAATTAATTGATTCTAATTGGCATAGTTTGCCAATCCCTGCCTAAGAACACACAAAACAAGCACTATACATTCATAAAAGAACATAAATTATATAGATATATTTCAATTTTTTTAATTTGCAATGGGTTTGTGAAAGGTGTCATACATATTTGGACTGTATCCTAAATGCAACTACAAGAGTTTTGACCAGCAGATGTCACCAGTGTGCCGTGTTTCGAGCACTTTGAAACAATACATCAGTTTAAGCAATTGGTTCAGTTGATTTGTAGTTTCAAGGCTTTATCGTTTCTCCCATCACTAGTTTTTAGGACTGTCAGAGCTTTGCATAAAGAAATTATTAGTTAAATATACTTATTATTGATTAGTATATGAATTATGTTAAATATCAGCTAGTTCCTGTGTTTGGCAGTGGTGATTGTTCTGTTACGCTTTCTGTAGAGTATATAGTTACGCCAGTAGGTGGCGATAAATGACTATAAATGTCTTGTCTTTATAAGTGAGTGAGTCACTGATTTATTCATTCAAATTATCTGATTCATTCATGAACAAAACACATTTACAGTATAATGCTCGAAGATGCAATGGTTAATTCTGCCTTGACTTTGTTTAAAAAGGTTTTCATTGGCGGAGCAAAAATATGTAAAGTCGTAATGTTGCATCTTAAATGTAAATTACTCAAAATTAACGTCTTGCTTATAAAACTGTAATATGTGACCCTGGACTACGAAACCAGTCATAAGGGCCATTTTTTTTAAACTGATATTTATACATCATCTGAAAGCTGAATAAATAAGTTTTCCATTGATTTATGGTTTGATAGAACAATATTTGGCCAAAAAACAAGTATTTGAAAATCTAGAATCTAAGGGTGCAAAAAAATCTAAATATTGAGAAAATTAAAGTTGTCTAAATGAAGTTTCTTAGGAATGCATATTACTAATCGAAAATTAAGTTTTGATATATTTATGGTAGGAAATTTACAAAACGTCTTCATGGAACATGATCTTTACTTAATATCCTAATGATTTTTGGCATAAAAGAAAAATCATTTTGACCCATACAACATATTGTTGGCTATTGCTACAAATATACCCGTGCTACTTATGGCTGGTTTTGTGGTCCAGGGTCACATATAAATATTTGATATGAATATGCCCTTTAGCAAGGCACTTTGGATAATAGCGTACTTACTGATTTTGTGATAATGTTTGTTTCGGTTCAGATGAGGAACGGCTATCCCATCCTTGGTAAAAACATGCCAGCTGTTGCTGGTAACCTGAAATGGTCTCAAGAACTCAGAGAACGGATCCTGTCAAACCGCAGTAAACTAAGCCAGCTTACGCATATGTAAACAAGCTCACGTTAAGACTCGAATACACAAAACTTTGCTTCTGGTGCACATATGACAATGTAACATGCCGTATTCTGTATGTGTTAGGCCGTTAGACGGTCCTGAGGCACAGCAGGTGTTGCAGGTGTGTGAGTGTGTATTGGAGGTTCTGGATCAGATGGATGAGGAAGTCTACGCAAATTGGAGTGTTGGATTGGATGAGCTGTGCCACAGACATCTGAATGAACCACTGCTGATACTGGATGAGGAGAGCAGCCTGTACAGCTTGAACTTTAACCCTGCTGTAAGACACATGCATAACAAACTCACACCTTTTAGTTGTATTGTTCTTAAAGGGGTCATCAGATGCAAAACTCACTTTTACATGTTGTTTGAACATAAATGTGTGTTGGCAGTGTGTGTACACAACCACACTATAATGATAAAAATCCACCCAGTGGTATTTTTGTAATCTTTATTAAAAATACCCCCTATTTCAAATCAAGCCATTCTCAGCTTCTTGTCGGTGTGACGTCACACTGACAAGAGTGCTCCTACGATAGTTGATCGACATGACCGTCTTACCTTAGACCTGCCCTGATTGAGCTGTGAACAGTTCGACTCCAACCAGCATTGTTTCGACTCCGGTGCATGGGAAGACAAAAATGTCTCCTATTGAGCAATTGAGATTCTCTGTTGTTGGATGTAATAATGATCATAACAGTCATCATTTACTCCCGACATCTGAGCTGCTAAAGATGCAGAGGATTAACATTTTAGAAAGGAATGCACCCGGCGATCGACATAAATGCGTCTATGTTCGTGCGAATCATTCGTGATGCAGCTTTACATACAGTAGAAGTGAGTATAAGGGTTTTTGTGCATCTTTGCAAATCACCTTTCTTAATAATGTGATAGCAAGTTTCGTAGCTAAATGCGGCTAAAGTAAACAGACCAGCTCGTCACCCCACAGAAGAAAGGGGCGGGGTGAGCAGAGCTCATTATCATTTAAAGGAACATGCAATAGAATGGCTCGGTTTGAACAGGGCTGATTTTGACAAGGTAAAAAGGCTGTTTTTTACACTAACACTGAGAAATTTTAACCAAAGTATGTTATAGACTTCTCATTAAGACCCTCAGCTTGTAGAAAATGGGTTTCTCCATGTTTACTGTTATATGATGTTACTGTTTTAGTTGACATCTGTTTTGCGGGAAGTGAAGTATCTTGGAATTCTGAAGAACCACAGCATTCCCAAGGCTGCTTTGAGTCTGTACTCTAAACGGGAAATGCTTCACATGGTGAGACTCTGTATGGCCATCTGTGCCTTTATGTTTGCACCGTGCCAAGAAATGAGCTTTGTTTATTCTATTCTTTCAACCTTTGTTTCTCTCTCTCTCTCTCTGTATGTGTTTAGTACACCAGTACTCTGTTCCAAATCACTCAGTGGTATAATAAACTACACAGCACAATTCTGGCTGTTGAGCTGCGTTTGGTAGAGTCTGAGCTGGAGGAAGTAAGGTGTACCTTAAGGCCTACATTAAAGGAACTGCGATGGAGTGATGAGCATCTCACTGACTACATTAAGAGGTAACAGATATATTCTCATATTGTTGTTAGCCAATCCAAAAATTCTAAATTTGTGATGTTATTGGTCTACTACACTCTTTGTGTGCTTGTAGCACACGTGATCTGGTACGTGGTGTGTCGGAGCGTGTGCAGAAGAGCAAGGCTAACTTGGAGAAACTGCAGGGGCTGATGGGAGTTTTCAGTCACTCTGCCTGCATTACGCGTAGGACTAGTCGTCGTGGCAATCTACTCATCCTCACCGATGTAGAGGAGAACTTCAAGAGACAATATGCTCTCATCGCTCGCACAGGAGAGAAGATACATGAGCTTGTGCAGGTGTTGGTTTCACTGTTTGATTCAACAAAATTAGAGGGACAAACTTTAAAATTCTGAAGAAGGGCTAAGGATTCATCGGTAGATAGAGGTGCAGCAGAGACCCTGTTGCATATTGAATAGCTCACTTAAAAGCGAAAATTCGCTGAAAGTATATAATTAATTTTTTGTGGGAGGGACAATAAAACTTTCAGTTGAACTTTAGTTTACGTTACTTAAAGGGATAGTTCACCCAAAAATGAAAATTACCTCATGATTTACTTACCTTCAAGCTATCCTAGGTGTATATGACTTTCTTCTTTCAGAAGAATACAATCAGAGTTAGATTAAAAATGTTTTTGCTTTTTCAAGCTTTATAATGGAAGTGAATGGGTGCTGAGATTTTGAAGGCCAATAAAGTGCATCCATGACATTCATTATAAAAAATACTCCGCACAATAAGCAAAAGCATTCTTAAGCGAATTAATGCATTTGTGTAAGAAAAATATTTATAAATCATAATCTCTAGCTTCTGCTAACTGTCGTACACACTTTCACATGTAGCATTCCAGCAAATGACATAGCACATAGGCGAATGCAGTGACAAACGATGAAGTGCTGTGGAGAGAGCAAAACACAACTCCGGTCACAAATTAAAAGTATAAAGTGAGGATTTTTAAAGAAAAATTTCGACACACACCAAATTAGTTTTTTTTTGCTCTTAACAAAACTTGGTTCTCGCGAGACTCTCTTTTATGATTGCACATACGATAGTCAGCGGAAGCTAGAAATTACGGTTTATAAAGATTTGAAGAAGGATATTTGTCTTACACAAATGCATCAATTTGCTGCAACCCTGGAGCCATGTTGAGCACTTTTTATGATGGATGGATGTACTTTATTGGACCTCAAAATCTCAACAGCCATTTACTGGGATTATAAAGTTTAGAAGAGCCAGAAAATATAATCTGAAAGAAGAAAGTCATATAGGCTTGAGGGTGAGTAAATCATGCGGTAATTTTCATTTTTGGGTGAACTATCCCTTTTATATTGTGTTTTCATTTAATGTATATATGTTTTGTTTTTCTTCGTAAAATTAGTTTGAGATAAATAATTGGCCCCTAGGGGTCACTTATTAATTGGAATTGTAAGTTGTCTATTCTAGTGGAATTTTATTTATAGTGGAGTCTTATTTGATTTCCTTCTTTTGCCTTTCAGGAGAATGCTGAGCTGCTTGGTGCTGATTTGGATTCCGAGGCTTGGCAGTCCTACACAGAACATGTGGACAGAAGCATTCTCACTGGGTTCTCCAGTGCTGTGCGATGTTCCCTGCAGTACTTAGTTGAGAACACGGACCCAGCGCTCCACATTTCTCCCCTCTTTGAAGTTCAGCTGACCCTGACCTCTGACATGATCTTTCACCCTTCGCTCAGCTTCTCCAAAAAGGGAAACTTCTATGATATCATTGACCAGATGGTGTCAGATATCTTTAGAATGGCTTCTTTCATAAAAAGAGTGGCCAAGAGCAAACAGTCTGAGACTTACAAGGTAAGATAATTTTAGTTTGCAATGTATTGTTGAAGTTCATCAGAGAATGATTTGAAATTTTGCCACTAAAGCCTGTCCTGTTGAAAAAAAAACAGCATATGCTAGTTAGGTATGTTTTAAAGCATGGTTGCTGGTTTGAGGTGGTTTAAGCTGGTTCTTAGCTGGTCATGAGCTGGTTTAAGCTGGTCATGTGCTGGTCCTAAGCAGGTCCTGAACAGGAGCTAGTTGCTTAGGACCAGCACATGACCAGCTAAGGACTAGCTTAAACCAGCTTAAACCAGCAGGCATGCTTTAAAACATACCTAACCAGCATATGCTGTTTTTTTCAACAGGGTGTTGTCTGATAAACCACCTGGTGTTTTCTGTAAAGACTTAAAACTTCTTAATGACATGAGTTATGACTGACCATGTTATTTTCTAGGCGGATGTAGATCAGATACCTGAGCTGGTGGAGTTGGCTCAGCTGGTGCGATACCGTGCACGTGTGGCCATTGCTAAGGTCAAAGAATTCCAACATTCCTTCGATTCCTATCGTTATCTCTGGACCGGAGACAGGGTGGAGTTTATGAGGCAGTTTCTGCTCTATGGACACGCCCTTTCTGCTGAGGAGGTGGAGCTTTATGCAGATTATGAGCTGCCCAAGAATCCGCCCAAACTGCAGAACTTCAGAGAGCAGGTATCTGCTACCAGTCAGGAATACAATATATAATATTTTGTGTGATTTAAATACATGATATAATTATAGAAGACGGTTTTTATCTCAGAGTAAAAAAAATAATTTGGCTAAGTGGCTAATTCCCACCTTACAATTACGATTTAGTAAATATGACTTTATGACTATGACTTTTCATTAATGCAGCTTTCTGAGAGTTTGACTTTATATAATTTATCTTTCAATTAGCGTTTTTTTTATTGCCACACAAAAATACGAACATTTTTAACAAATTACACAAGTATGCAAAGGCCACTGGATCTACTATAATTTTTCACCCTTTTTTTCTTTCTCTCACTGATTTCTCAATAGATCAGTGAGTTTGAGGATCTTTACAAGAAGGTATGCATGTTAGAGGAGAAGAGAGTATTCTGCGGCTGGTTTCAGGTGGACATAAAACCTTTTAAAATATCTCTGATGAACATCATTAAGAAATGGAGCTGGATGTTTAAGGAACACTTACTGAACCATGTTATTGCCAGGTAATATTTATTCAGACATTGCCCTAAAATTCCCCCAAAAAACCTCCCCAATAAATCATTGAAAATTCAAGCATTGAAAACTTGTATGTTTTAAGTACAACAATTGTAATTATGTAGAGTGACTATGACTAACCCCATCTTTCTCTGTCTTAGTGTGCAAGAGCTGGGTTCATTTGTTGAGAATACAGAGATTGGGTTGGCCAAGACTGTAACTGATGGGGATTATGGCAAACTAGTGGATATCATGGGCCACCTGATGGCCATCAGAGACCGCCAGCTCAGTACAGAGCAGCATTTCAAACCCCTCAAAGCCACCTCGAACCTGCTCAAAACCTACAACCAACAGCTACCTGAGCATGTTTACATATTGTTGGAGGTATTTTCACCTACATGTGTTACTTTCGGCTACTTTTCTATCCACACTACTGCCTCACATACCCATGTGCTTTCACAGGCCTTGCCAGAGAAATGGAAGAATCTCAAGAAGGTGGCTTTTACAGTAAAACATGAGGTTGCTCCTCTCCAGGCCAATGAAGTTGCTGTAATTCGCAGGAAGTGCGTTCAGTTTGAGGTAAGGCCTTGAAAAATCAGAAATTGTAAAAAAAACAAAAAAAAAAACAAACACTAAATCATCATGATAAGCTTGTTAAGCTTGTATGAAGGTCTACACCAGTTCTGAAGCTTAACTTAAAGGGGTCATCGGATGCAAAGTTCACTTTTTCATGTTGTTTAAACATTAATGTGTGTCAATGCAGTGGTTTTTAATTAATCTGTAAAAATAATATCTGATAATAATAATATCACACCGACAGAGGCCGCTCCCACGATAGTTGATTGACATGAGTGTCTTACCTCAGTTCAGCTGCCTCAGTCCGAAGTTAGACAAGAATATCTCTGATTGAGCGATTGAGGTGTTCTGTTGCTGGATGTAATAATGAACATAGTGGTCATCATTTACTCCTGACATCTGAGCCGCCGAAGATGCAGTGGATTACATTTGTTTGTGAAGGGAATGCGCCTCCTAATCTACATAAATACGTCTATGTTCGCGCAAATCATTCGTGATCCAGCTTCACCTACAGCAGAAGTGTTTTTTTTATTAACCTCTGCAATCACCTTTCCTAATAACGTGCTAGTTAGCAAGTTTCACAGCTAGACACGTTAAATGCAGCTAAAGTAAACAATCTCTCTGAGCAGCTCGTCACTCCACAGAGAGAAGAGAGGGGCGGGGTGAGCAGAGCTCATTTGCATTTAAAGGAACAAGCCCTCAGAATGGGATGATTTTTGCAGGGCTCATTTTGACCAGGTAAAAAGGGTGTTGTTTTACACAACCATTGAGAATTTTTAACCAAAGTATGTTATAGACTTTTCAGTAAAGAAAAGTCTATAACAAAAAGACCCTAAAGAATCATATCAACTTGTGGAAAATGGCCATCTGATGACCCCTTCAAGCAGTAATCTTTATCTAGCTGGCTAAAATGAAATATTCAGAATGACTTAGTCAAGAAAAAAGTGTGTATGAATTCATAGCTTATATATATATATATATATATTTTTTTTTTTTATATATATATATATAAATATATATATATTTATATATATAGTATTGTATTGTATTGTTAAAATATGAAAAAATGAGATGTAACATATCAGAATAATTATTATACTTACTTATTTATCTTTTTTATATATTTTTTATATTGTTAAATGTTATACATATAAAAAATGTTGCAAAAAGAAAGTTGCAACATTATTATTTTAAATTATTTTTGTGGTGGGACCAATTTTTGTCCAACCAGCAGGAAAAAAATAGTTTTTGTTAAGATTATGCTTGAGCATCTGTGGTTTGTTTTCTAGATTAAACAGCATGATTTCAGGGAACAGTTCCGCACTGAGTCCATATTTTTCATCAGCCTGCAGGAGCCATACAAACTCATTGACAAGGTGCTCTCATCAAACCATTCTTGTATGTCTGCGTGAGCATGTATGTTTTAAATAGGTTTTATTCTTCTGCTGAAATGTTTGTTCTAGCCCAGAAGGTTCTTTCTCATAAAAATCATATGAGTGTCTTACATTCTATATGTTTATAAATGTCTTTGTTTGTGTGTAGACTAATCGTGCAGTTGCTCATTTTGAGAATGAGATGTCCAAGCTTCAACAAACAGCCAATCTGTTCGAAGTCAGTTTTCCGGACTACAAACAACTTCGACAGTGTCGGTCAGACATCATCCTGGTTAAAGCAGTCTGGGATATGGTTATGTTTGTTAAGGTAATATTTGCTACACATAAGATTTAGAGTACAAAATCCTTCCTGTAAACAGCTTAAACACATACAGAAAAAGTAATTTAAAGTTTGTCTTAATCTTTCCAAAATTTCCCCCCAATATTCTCATCTACTTGGCGTTCTCCTGGGAATGATGGGTAATGTAGTCCAGCATCTCAGACTGGACTAAGACTCCATGGAAGGAAATCAATGTGGAACAGATGGATATGGAGCTCAGAAGGTTTGCTAAGGTACAATTTACATCTTAAAATTCTATCTCTCTTCAACATTTACCAGATGCATAAAACAAGAATGGAATCTAGTCATTGAATGAGGTTTATGACAAATACCAGTTGAATTAATGTATTTTTATTGTTGCTTTGTAATGAATTATGGAAAAGCAGTGCTTGTTTATTTGTGTGTATGTGTAGGAGCTGAAGACTCTGGACAAAGAGGTGCGTGCGTGGGATGTCTACAACGGTCTGGAATCCATTGTTAAGAATTTGTTGACATCACTGAGAGCTGTCAATGAACTTCAAAACTCTGCTGTCAGAGAAAGACATTGGCAACAGCTCATGCGCACAACAGGGGTAACAAACAAACCAGCACAGCGTAACAAAAACCTGACATCATCTGCTGTTTAGAAATAATGAAAACCCATTTACTAATAAATATCAGCGGAGTGATAAACAGAAAACTTAATAAACATCATGTGAGTAATAGAGGACGCAATCTCTTTCTGTCCTTGTAGGTGAGTTTTGTAATGGATGAGAACACCACACTTGGTGATCTCTTGGAGCTGCAGCTCCACCGTGTAGAAGAGGAAGTGAAGAATATTGTGGACAAAGCAGTCAAAGAGATGGGAATTGAGAAGGTACATGAAGGAGATTGAAAGCATTTCTGAGAAACACTCTGAGGCATTTTTAGGTCATCATAAAATGTTGTGTGTGCAGATTCTGGGTGAGATCAAGCAGACATGGTCCATGATGTCCCTGTCATATGAGACACACACAAGTACTGGAACACCTCTGCTCAAAGCTGATGAAAACCTCATTGAAACCCTGGAGGACAACCAGGTAACTGTATCAATCAGCTGTGTTTAGCAGAAACCAGCCAGTTTGGTTCTGTTCAGATCAATTTTGATTGGTTTTAATCAGTTTAAATCAGTTACAGTTGAGGTCAAAAGTGTACATACACTTTACAGCATCTGCTATGATAACAGCAATAATACCAAAATAAGAGGGATCGTACAAAATGTGTGTTATTTTTTTTATTTAGTACTGACCTGAATAAGACATTTCACATAAAAGATGTTTACATATAGTCCACAACTGACCCCAAATGACGCCATTTAAAAGTTTACATACACTTGATTCTTGGTACTGTGTTGTTACCTGAATGATCCACAGCTGTTTTTATTATTATTATTTTTTTTTTGTTTAGTGATAGTTGTTCATGAGTCCCTTGTTTGTTCTGAACAGTTAAACTGCCTGCTGTTCTTTTGAAAAATCCTTTAGGTCCCACAAATTCTTTGTTTTTTCAGCATTTTTGTGTATTTGAAACCTTTTGCAACAATGGCTGTATGATTTTGAGATTCTTCTTTTCACACTGAGGACAACTGAGGGACTCAGTTGTAACTATTACAGAAGGTTCAAACGCTCACTGATGCTCCAGTAGGAAACACAATGCATTAAGAGCCAGGGATGGAAACTTTTGAACAGAATGGAGATGTGTACATTTTTCTTATTTTGCCTAAATGTCATATTTTTTTATTTAATACTGCCCTTCAGAAGCTGCAAAAGATACTTTCATGTTTCCCAGAAGACAAAATAAATTAAATTTACCCTGATCTTCAAATTTAAAAAGTTAATGCATTAGTGAGCATTTGAACCTTCTGTAATAGCTGTGTATGAGTCCCTCAGTTGTCCTAAGTGTGAAAAGATGGATCTCAAAAACATTCAGTTGTTGTTGGAAAGGGTTCAAATACACAAAAATGCTGAAAAAGCAAAGAATTTGTGGAATTTTTCTGAATAACAGCGGGCAGTTTAACTGTTCAGGACAAACAAGGGACTCATGAGCAACTACCACTTAAAAAAAACAGCTGTTGATCATTCAGGTAACAACACAGTATTAATAAAATTGTGAAATATCTTATTCAGTTCAATGCTAAATAAAAAAATAACACACATTTTTTTATGATCCCTCTTATTTTGGTAAAGTATTTAAAATTTTGCAGATTCTGCAAGTTTAGATCAGTCTAGTTCATTTTGGCTCTGTCAGTCATTTCTGAACAGTTAATTTAAGTTTTATTCAGATCAGATCAGTTTGGTTTGATTCTAATCTGATTTGTTCAGCTCAGTTCAGTTCTGATCGGTTTGGTTCAGTCGAATTCAAATCAGATCTGTTTGGTTTTGTTCTGATTAGTTAAACTCAGATTAATGTTCAGTTCAAGTTAAATTTGTTTCCCAGGTTCAGTTGCAGAATATTCTCATGAGTAAGTATGTGGAGTATTTCATGGTGGAGGTGAGCGGCTGGCAAAGGAAGCTGGTGGTGGCTGATATGGTCATTGGCACGTGGTTGGCGGTTCAACGCACATGGGCTCACCTCCAGAGCATTTTCACCAACTCTGAGGACATCCGGAACCAGCTGGCCCATGATGCAGAACAGTTTCAGGGCATCCATCAGGACTTCCAGGTATTGTGACAGAGAACATGCATGCAGGGAGATAAGTAATTGCCAGGCAGATAAGAAATGTTTTAACTCAGAATGTTGTTTCAGAGTTTAATGACCACTGTCGTGGAAACTGATAATGTGATAAAAGTCACTAACCAACCAGGCTTCTTGGAGCAACTTGAGACTCTTCAGCAAAGGTAATGTGAATGTTAAACTCTCATTTCCATTTCAAGTCACTGTGAATACCCCTTAACATCCATCATAAAAGATTATTGTAAAGCATGGATAATTTTGCAGCATTTGTATGTGTCTGTGTATTGCAGATTGTCAGTGTGTGAAAAGGCTCTGGCTGAGTATTTAGAGACCAAGCGTTTGACGTTTCCACGCTTTTACTTCGTCTCGGCTAGTGACTTGCTGGAAATAGTTTCTAAGGGAACTCAGCCCAGAGAGGTTGTTGTTGTTATATGAATACACCGCATTGCTACAAAATTAAAGTCCTCTTTGTGTTTATCTTTAAATGAATTGCATTTGTGTGTATAATACACAGGTGACTCGACACTTGCTGAAGCTCTTTGACAATCTGGCTGATCTCAGCTTTAAAAAAGATGATGATGATGGAGGGTTGGATCCCAAAACACCTGTTGCCTTAGGAATGTACAGTAGAGAGGGAGAGTATGTGCCCTTCTCACAGCACTGTGTATGTGAGGGACAGGTAAGACAGAATGACACACACACAACATTTTGTCTTTAGATGCTCCGTTTGAGAAACATTCTGTCTGTTTGTTTGTCTGTCTGTCTGTCATGTAATAGGCTGAGTGTTGGCTAAATGCTCTGGAGAAGGCCATGCGTTCCACTGTTCGCCAGGAGATCTCTGAAGCTGTGGCAGCGTATGAAGACAAGCCAAGAGACCAGTGGCTGTTTGACTACCCGGCTCAGGTGTTTGATTCCATTTTCCATAGATCATTAAAATGAATCACGACCCAAATGTAAATTCTTTACGATTCCTGTTGCTAACAGTTTGTAACTTTATTTATATCATATGAAAACAGTCATATAAAGAAAATTGATTTGAGATCACTGATTAAAGATTGGATAAACAAAAAACATCATATTATATCAGAGCAGTAGTTAAAAAATTTAAGGTTAATTTTAAACGTTTGTCCATTTATATATGTTTGGTTCTCAGGTAGCACTGACGGGCAGTCAAATTTGGTGGGCGACAGATGTGGGCATAGCCTTTGAGAGGGTGGAGGAGGGTTTTGAGACTGCCTTGAAAGACTACAACCGAAAACAGGTAAATAAAAACACTATAATATAATTTAATAGCATATAATTCATACAATTTACTTTATGTTGATATCTTAGAGAAAGACTTTTTTTGTGACTAACTGTAGATCAGTCAGCTGAATTCTCTGATAAACATGCTGCTGGGTGACCTCACCCCTGGAGACCGACAGAAGATCATGACTATCTGCACTATTGATGTCCACGCTCGCGATGTTGTCGCTAAACTCATATCTCAGAAGGTAATCAAACCAACAACTCTGTATTGTGTTTCCTAAAGGAAGAGTTTGCAAAAAGGAAATATGATGTCGTCATAATGACCTGTATCTTAGGTGACCAGTGGACAGGCATTTGCATGGCTTTCACAGTTACGGCACCGATGGGATGAGCAGCAGAAGCACTGCTACATCAACATCTGTGATGCACAGTTTCAGTTCTCATACGAGTATCTAGGGAATACCAACAGACTGGTCATAACACCACTCACTGACCGGTCAGTGTCACACATAGTTATTAATAAGATTTGTGCTGGTTACTGATGGTAATTCACTATGCTGATTATTGTACCCGGCAGATGTTACATCACTCTGACTCAGTCTCTGCACCTCACCATGAGTGGCGCCACCTCTGGTCCTGCTGGAACTGGCAAGACAGAAACCACCAAAGACCTAGGCAGGTCGCTCGGCATTATGGTCTATGTGTTCAACTGTTCAGAGCAAATGGACTACAAGGTTTGCAGAACACAATACATCGGTCTGAGAAACAGTATTTGCACAACTTTCTTTACTTAAAGGGATAGTTCTCTAAAAAAAGAACATTTTGTCATTAATTACTCACCCTCATGTCATCTTCGGAACACAAATTAAGATATTTTAGATGAAATCCAAGAGCTTCCCGACCCTGCATAGACAGTAATGCAACAACCACGTTCAAGGCCCAGAAAGGTAGTAAGGACATCAGTAAAAAAGTCCATGTGACAATGGTTTAACTGTAATTTAGCTACGAGAGTATTTTTGGTTCTTTGTTTTTGAGTACTCTCATGAATGAACGTCAAAGACTGCCACGGAAGAGAAGAAATTGTTGAATAAAATGTTTTTTTTTTTTGTTTTCTTTGTGCACAAAAAGTATTCTCAACGCTTCATATAAATTAAGGTTGAACCACATATGCCATTTGGACTTTCTAAACAATGTCCTTACTACCTTTCTGGGCCTTGAATGTAGTAGCTGCATTGCTGTCTATACAGGCTCAGAAAGTTCTCGGATTTTATCAAAAATATCTTAATTTGTGTTACGAAGATGACATGAGGGTGAGTAATTAATGACAAAATGTTCTTTTTTTAGAGAACTATCCCTTTAAGTAAAGAATGACATCAGGGTGAGTAATTAATGACAGAATTTTTGTTTTTGCATGAAATATCCCTTTAATGCTTTGTTTCTTGCTCTCTCTTCCTTTCTATTTCAGTCCATAGGTAATATTTATAAAGGGTTGGCCCAGACAGGAGTGTGGGGTTGTTTTGATGAGTTTAACAGGATTTCAGTGGAGGTTCTGTCTGTGGTCGCTGTGCAGGTGAAAACCATTCAAGATGCAATCCGCAATAAGAAACAAAGGTCAGGTCCATTTCACATTTTCCTGTTTCCTAATATTTTCTCTCACATTCTATGGCATCCCATAACATTCTATTCTTTTACATTCCATTCTTTAAACTTTCTGTATCCCTTTTATACCATCCTATTCCATCCCATCTCCTCTGACTAGCTCCTGTATCTCATAGTTTTCCATCATATTCCATTCCATCTTATAACATCTCATTCCATCCCATTCTATCCCATCTCATACTCCTCCATTCCATTGCGTTCCATTTATCAGGTTCCACTTCCTGGGTGAGGAGATTGAGTTGAGGCCAACAGTTGGGATCTTCATTACTCTAAACCCTGGATATGCAGGAAGGACCGAACTACCAGAGAACCTTAAAGCACTTTTCAGGTACAGGCTCTAGTTACGTTTTAAACTGAATGAAAATAGACAATACTATTGGAATTTTGGATGTTTATATGTGGAAAATGAATCTTTGTGAACATGAGCTCTGTCTCTGTGTGTTAGGCCATGTGCAATGGTGATTCCTGATTATGAGTTAATCTGTGAGATCATGTTGGTGGCTGAAGGCTTTCTAGAGGCACGTCTGCTCGCACGCAAGTTCATCAGCCTCTATACACTCTGCAAAGAGCTGCTCTCCAAACAGGTACCCTTACCCACATTCATACACAAACAAACTTCATGCTTTTGTGTTTTTTAGACCACTGTATTTCTTGTAGGATCATTATGACTGGGGCTTGAGGGCCATAAAGTCAGTCTTGGTTGTTGCCGGGTCACTGAAAAGGGAGGACAGGAGCCGCCCTGAAGAACAGGTGCCAATGAGAATTGTAGTTTAGTTGTGATGTATTTCCTTTGTCGCTTTGTATTTAAAACATTTTCAGTTTTTTTCATTGTTGTTTGCTCTGTAATCTGTTATATGTGTGTTTTTCAGGTGTTAATGCGTGCTCTACGAGACTTCAATCTGCCGAAGGTTGTAACAAGTGACGTGCCGATATTCTTGGGCCTGATAAGCGATCTCTTTCCTCTTCTGGACATCCCACGCAAGAGAGACCAAGAGCTTGAACAGAATGTACGCCAATCGGTTGCTGAACTCCACTTGCAGCCAGAGGAGAACTTCATACTCAAGGTTTGTGTTGTACAGTATGTGAAAAATGTTAAAATGTGTTGACATTTGATGGTTTTGGATATATCTTGTCCTCCTTTCTTTCTTATCTCCTCCTCCTCTCTTAGGTGACCCAACTGGAGGAGCTGTTGGCAGTGAGACACTCTGTTTTTGTAGTAGGCGGACCTGGAACAGGAAAAAGTCAGGTCAGTCCAATGAAGAAATAAAGAGAAAGGCCCATAAATAAATGTTTTTTTTCTTCCTCGAGTCTTTTAACTTATTCTATGTATTTTCTGCTTGTTGTTTTTCTTACACAATGCATGATATTCAGAGAGACTGTGTTAGCCAGTTCAAAATGTGTTGAGTGGATCTTGTTTCTGTTGAGGGTAAACTAATTATTCATGATTTATATGGTTGTTTGTGGGTCAGATTCTAAAGACACTGCATAAGACCTACTCTAACATGAAACTGAAGCCCATCTGGACTGACATCAACCCTAAAGCTGTCACTACTGATGAGCTGTTTGGCTTCTTGCACCCAGCTACACGGGAGTGGAAAGATGGTATGTGTGTGTGTGTTTATGGGAGTGTGGTTTTGTTTGAGGTTCATCTCTGTCGACATCTGTCAGCTGTGGTGTGTTTGTGTTTATATGCAATTATTTCACTCTACTTTTGAGTGTGTTGCAGTTGTCTGTTGCTTTAAGAATCTTATGTCTCATACTGATCTCGGACCTTTGATTCATAAAGGGACAAAATATGATTTTAATTAAAATCTAAACATTTTATATAAATTATAAGTTTGGTAGTTATAGTTTGTATAAGTTACACTAATGTTTAAACACTACTTTTATTCAGCTTCATAGCATTATATTGTTCAAAAGTGAAAATAAACTAATTTATGATGTTACAAAGATTTCTTTTTATATAAACACAAGTTTTTGGACAGTAAGATTTTTTATGTTTTTTTAAGAAGACTCTTCTGCTCTCTCTTGCTGCTGATTTTGAAATATTTTTACTATTTAAAATAACTGTTTTCTATTTGAATACATTTTAAAATGTAATTTATTCCTGATTTCCTGATATGTCACAATATTATTGTTTTCACTGTATTTTACTGTATTTTTGATCAAATAACATTTGAACCGTAGTGTATAGTTACAGAAGCTTAATTTAAGAACAGTAGGAATCAGTGCTAAGATTTGGTATCTAATGCAGTGACATTCATACATAATGTACGTTAAGTGTTCAACTTTTATTTTTTTTTATGGATTAAAATGTGCAAAAATGTGTTTGTGTGACCACAGTTCCTTGGGTGTTTTAGGTCTGTTTTCTTCCACAATGAGAGAACTCTCTGCTATATCTCATGATGGGCCGAAGTGGATTGTTCTAGATGGAGACATCGACCCCATGTGGATTGAATCACTAAACACTGTCATGGATGATAATAAGGTTGATCATCATGATATAAAACAATAATACCATAAATGTGTGAACTGTGTAATTGTTTATATTAATTTATGTATGTATATATTAGGTGCTTACCTTGGCCAGTAATGAGCGGGTATCACTGACCCCCTCCATGCGTTTACTGTTTGAGATCAGCCACCTGAAGGCTGCAACCCCGGCTACAGTATCAAGAGCTGGAATTCTTTACGTGAACCCTCAGGATCTGGGCTGGAGTTCGTAAGTGTCAGCATTCACCTCACTGATATCATACTGAGTTTGTGTTTGAGACACTCAACTCCTTATTTTGATTGATAGGTATGTGACGAGCTGGATAGACACCCGTCAAGCCCAATCTGAGCGAGCAAATCTCACTATATTGTTTGACAAGTATGTTCCCTACTGTCTGGAACAGGTCAGATGCAACCTTAAGACAATCACACCTATACCTGAGCCAAGCATGGTACAGGTAAGAGACACACAATCCACAAACTGGGTACATATAAATATGTATAGCCAAACTTTTATGAAACTTTAATGTATGCTTGTTCTTTGGATGTATTAGACACTATGTTGTCTGCTGGACTGCTTGCTGACTGAAGAAAACACCCCTCCGGACTCTCCCCGTGAGCTCTATGAGCTCTACTTTGTGTTTGCATGTGTGTGGGCCTTTGGAGGGGCTCTATTCCAGGACCATGTTAGTAGTGAAAACTGTGCCCTGTTTACTATAAGCCACATATCTAATGTGATCTTCACTTTGTGAAACTCACTATTGTTTCATTTTTTTCTCTTGTCAGCTAATAGACTATCGTTCAGAGTTCAGTCGTTGGTGGTGTAAGGAGATGAGAGCCGTGAAGTTTCCCTCTCAGGGTTCAGTGTTTGATTACTACATCGACCCAAACACCAAACGCTTCACTCCGTGGAGTGAACGCACACCTCCCTTTGAGCTGGAACCTGACATCCCTTTGCAGGTCAATTTTTAACAAAGCACAAAATACAGTATCTATAAAGTATCATACTGAATGCATTAATTTGACTTCTTGAAAAGTCTTATAGTTTAATCAGAAATTCATAACTTACATTTTTGAGTGAGCGTTCACCCAAAAATGAAAATTACCCTTTGATTTACTCATCCTCAAGCCATCTAGGTCCTTTATTAGCCCTCCGGAGCCATGTGGAGTACATTTTATGATGGATGGATGCACTTTATTTAGCTTCAAAATCTTGACTATAATTCACTGTCATTACAAAGCTTGGAAGAGTCAAAACATTTTTAATATAACTCAGACTGTATTCATCTGAAAGAAGAAAGTCATATACACTTATGATGGCTTGAGGGTGAAATCATGGAGTAATTTTATTTTTCGAGTAAACTATCCCTGTAAGGCCTTTTCACTCCAAGAGTGATGATTACAGCGATAACTATAATGATATCTATATTGATAATTTTATGTTTACTCTAATGTTTCTTGACATGCTTTAAAGGAGAAGTCCACTTCCAGAACAACAATTTACAAATAATTTACTCACCCACTTGTTATCCACGATGTTCATATCTTTCTTTCAGTCGTAAAGAAATTATGTTTCTTGCGGAAAACATTTCAGCATTTTTTGTCATATAATGGACTGATTCGTCATATAATGGACCCCGATTTTGAACTTCCAAAATGCAGTTTAAATGCGGCTTCAATCCCAAATGCGGTTTTAAACAATCCCATTCAAGAAAGAAGGGTCTTATCTAGCATAACAATCTGTTATTTTAATAAAAATAATACAATTTATATACTTTTTAATGCCAAGTGCTCATCTTGTCTTACTCTGCTAGGACTGTTTTTGTTCCGGTTCATGACAGTTAGGGTATGTCGAAAAAAACCTCCCATCTCATGTTCTCCCTTAACTTTGAAATCGTCCTATATTTATTACCTTTTTTGTTAAGGGGGTTTGATCTTCTTTGCATGTTCACTTTGCAAAGACTGGGTCGGAACTTCTGCCGTGATGTAGGATGATTTTAAAATGATTTTTGAAGTTGAGGGAGAAAAAACGATCAGAGTTTTTCGACATACCCTAACTGTCTTGAGTCAGAATACACAGAGTTCAGGGAGAGCAAGACAAGACGAGCATTTGAGTTTCAAAATGAAATTTAATGAAAATAACCGATCATTTCACTAGATAAGACCCTTCTTCCTCGGCTGGGATTGTTTAAAACCGCATTTGGGATCGTTTGAAGCTGCATTTAAACTGCTTTTTGGAAGTTCAAAATCGGGGCACCATATCAGTCCATTATATGGAGAAAAATGCAGAAATGTTTTCCTCAAAAAACATAATTTCTTTATGACTGATGAAAGAAAGACATGAACATCTTGGATTACAAGGGGGTGAGTACATTATATGTGTATCTATGTTTTGGAAGTGGACTTCTCCTTTAAAAAAATGCAGTATGCAGGCTTTAGTAGGAAGGCTTTTGATTGCCTGTCAGTGTCTTATTATTGGATGTGATTCCAGTGAAATCATTCTTCCATCATTATTATTAGTTATGGTGTGGACTCCACTATTTAGAGTTAAAATGATTTTTAAAAGTGTGTTTATAGTTATTTTTCTTTGTGTGAACAGGCCTTTAAAGTCACAGCGTCCTCAGATATAGTGTTTTTCATCAATGTTTCTGCATCATGTCTTTGATGTTAATGACATAGGATATTCTTAAAGGGATAGTTCACCCAAAAATAAAAATTTTGTAATTAATTGCTCACTCTCATGTCATTCCAAAACGATAAGACCATCATTAATCTTCAGAACACAAAATATTTTCGATGAAATCCGAGAGCTCTCTGACCCTGTATAGACAGCAACACAACTGACACGTTCAAGGCCCAGAAACTTAGTAAGGACATCAGTTAAATAGTCCATGTGACATCAGTGGTTCAACTGTAATGTTATGAAGCTACAATTTCTTCTCTTTCGTGTCAGTCTTCGATGCGTGTTCATGGAGGAGAACAAATTGTTGAATTAAGTTGTTATCTTTGTTTTCTTTGTGCACAAAAAGAATTCTCGTAGCTCAATAACATTACGGTTGAACCATGTCATATGGACTATTTCACCGATATCCTTACTACCTTTCTGGGCTTTAAACTTGTCAGTTGCGTTGCTTTCAATGCAGGCTCCGAAAACTCTCAGATTTCATCAAAAATATCTTAATTTGTGTCCCGAAGAAGAACAAAGGTCTTCGGCAAGTTTGGAACGACATGAGGGTGAGTAATTAATGACAGAATTTTCATTTTTTGGATGAACTATCCCTATAGAAATAATCAAAGAGCTGTAAAGATTTGCTTGTTTCGCTTGAATGTTACATAGTAAACATTTTGTCCTTTTAAAATATTGTCCATGTGTACAGACAGTGTTGGTGCACTCTGCAGAGACGATCTGCCTGACGTACTTCATTGAGTTACTTATGCAGAAGGGGAAGCCAGTGATGCTAGTAGGAAATGCTGGTGTAGGGAAAACTGTACTGGTTTGGGATAAAATTTCCAAACTCAAAGAGGAATTCATGGTGGCAAAAGTACCTTTCAATTACTACACAACCTCAGCCATGTTACAACGTGAGTAAGATAATGAAAGCTGTATATGAGCACATTATATAAATATCTCATAAACCCCCAAAACATTTGCAACAATAAACAATGTAAAAAAATCACTGCACATGTATGTAAACAATCAGATGGACACATTTGCAAGGTAAACAAAAAAACATGCTTTTAGACATCCAGGAGGACATTATCATAGAAGTAACAAGCATAATTACCATTCTGGTTGTTTAACTTTAGGTGTGCTGGAGAAGCCTCTGGAGAAGAGGGCAGGCCGAAACTTTGCTCCTCCTGGCACTAAAAAACTCATCTACTTTGTGGATGACATGAACATGCCTGAGGTAGATGCTTATGGCACTGTTCAACCTCATACGCTTATCAGACAGCACCTGGACTACTCTCATTGGTATGAGAAAACATGTACATTAAAGCATGTATATGAAACAGTATTTGCAGTCTTATTAAATGTGCTTAAATGTTTTAGGTATGACCGTCAGAGACTAGTACTCAAGGAGATTCATAACTGTCAGTACATCACCTGCATGAACCCAACAGCAGGAAGCTTCTCAGTTAACCCTCGACTACAGGTAACCATAACAACCCTTACAAATCAAGCCCTCATTTGAAAGTAACCATAGCAATATTTCACCTTTGACTGTGTATAATTATAACAATAAATACATATGCAGTCTAGTATTAAGTGTAAACATGAATAGAGCCTGGACACACTCGAATAGGAAAGGTCTGATTTTATTATGTGAGCTGGTTATCACACAGTACTTCTTGTCTTTGGCTGACCTGAATGATACTGTGATGAGCTATCAGTGTAGCGGTGGTAATAAAATGCTGTGCCTGATGGTAGACCCCAGTATATTGAAAAAAATAATAGGGCCAAGCACCGAACCCTGAGGCACCCTGGTGGTTATTTGATAAAAGAATATTTTTGGGTTAACAGCAGGGTCAGAAATGGACTTTTCCATGAAGGGGCAATATTTGTCCCCTGGAATTTATTTCCTGGGGAATTTTTTTTACATTTGTGAAAGCAATGTTTATGTTATCTTTAATGTCACATACTATAGTAAACTACCCAGTTACTTTAATCAATATCTTAAACTGTTGTCAATAACAATAGACTGTTTAAAATTTTATCTAAATTATACATGTAAAAAACAGGAGCTAACAGGGCTGCAATATTATGACAAAAATCGTTGTAGATTATTGCTCTTTATCATGTAATAATGATTATTAATATCAATATAGAAAACAATATATAAACGTTTTTGTTTTGTGTCTTGGTTTTGGGCATGTCACATTTTGGCTTCACAGACAAACATGTCAGTCCCTGATGTTAGCCAAGTCTAGTGCAAATTATGCAAAAACTCCCATTATAATCACTGAAGCTGTGAAATTAATGCTTTATTTACATTGTATCAGCCCCCTGATTGGTGCGTTTTCAGCGCTAATCTAAGTGCCTCTGATTGGCCAATGCATTCCTAAGTTCAACAGAAATGTGTTTGATTGATTATAAGGCTCAGCGCTGCACAAATCAACGTGTTAATGCAATTTGATGTAGTGTGAGTGGATCTAAATATAATTCCACAAATTGACATTTTAATTGTGCATGGGGCATTTTTTTGTCCCTTTGTTTTGAATTTATGGGGCATTTTTGTTCATTTTGGTGGCATTTTTGCCACAAGCCCTCGTTCATTTTCGACCCTGGTTAACAGTGTTAAAGGTGTCAGTGTTAGCCTGTCTTACAACTTAATTGGTGTTTACCAAACAGAAACAGAACAGAAAAGTCCTTTCCAAATACACACATGGTTTTACATTCGACATGTCTTTCTTTATTCTTTCCACTGACAGAGGCATTTCTCAGTGTTTGCTGTACATTTTCCTGGAGCGGAGGCTCTGAGCACTATATACAGCAGCATTCTGAGTGGTCATTTCCAGCAGGGTGGCTACAGTTATGGTGTGAGTCGCATGTCCAACGCACTGGTCCAGGCTGCCATCTGTCTGCATCAGAAAATGAGCCAGAATTTCCTCCCCACAGCCATTCGGTTCCACTATATTTTCAACCTCAGAGACATTTCAAACATCTTCCAGGTGTGTGTCTATAGAGATAGATCAAAGTGTGTGCACCTGTGCAGTTATTGAGTACTGTGGGCGTATATATGTATATAGTGGCCTAGTTATGCCACTGCATATATGTACATTGCTTGTAGATTAGTGTTGACATGCTCTTTTATGTGTCTTATCTTTTGTGTGTGTGTGTTTAGGGAATTCTCTTTGCTTTGCCAGAGCAAGTGCGGTACCCTATAGACCTGGTACACCTATGGCTGCACGAGTCTTCTCGTGTATATTCAGACAAACTGATGGAGGAGAAAGACGTGGAGCTGTTCAACAAGATTCTGCTAGACACAGGCAAGAGATACTTTGAGGTGAGCAGAACTTCTCAAAAAAAATTCTCTGCTGAGGTCCCCAGTGAATTGGAAGACCAGCTTTTGCACTTTCTTTCTCTTTCTTTTTGTAGGGTATAGATGAGTCTATTTTTATCAACCAGCCATTGATCTACTCTCACTTCGCTCACGGTGTGGGTGAGCCGCGTTACGCACAGGTGACTGACCTGGAGAAGCTTCAGAAGACCCTGATGGACGCTCTTGAACACTACAATGAGCTGTACTCTGACATGAACCTGGTGCTGTTTGAAGAAGCCATGCAACACATGTGAGCTGACTAGAAAGGAACAAAATCACATAATTAAGGGTTTTAAAACTGTATCTAACAGAATTCCTGAAGTTCAATCAAAAGATTTCTAAAGTATCAAAGATATTCTGAAGGTTACAGGGATAGCTCACCAAAAAATGTAAATTCTAGGGCTGCCCTCGACTAAAGATTTTTCTGGTCGACTAGTAGTCGTTAATTTCAAGCATTAGTTGACTATTAGTCACACATTCATTAATAAACCATAGAAATCATAATAATGAGCCTTTAATTGCCTATATAGCCTAATAAAGCGTTCAAGCTCACACATAAAGCTTGCCACGGCACACTGGCAGATATAATAATTATGAATGTGTCAGGGAAAAACAGCAAGGAGACAGCATTAACGTTTTAATAATTTATTTATAAATTAGTGCTTTCTTTGTTTTCAGCTTAAGAGATGAAGTTGGCAACAGTAGTGATGCGCCTGTATGCATGTTTCAGATGGATTATATAATCTGAGAATATTTGTTTTCTATTTGAACTGGTATATTTAAAAGTAGACATTTCACTCTCTATAGATATGTTTTTCATCTCTGTAAGGCAAGTATACACAGTTTCACAGAGTTCACAGACACTGAGACAGCAGAAAGTGCATCCTGTGTGCTTTAATTATTTTACAAAAGTGCAACATTTCGTTATTATTCTGAGTGCACACAGATAAATGTAGAGTCTTTACAGATTCGAAAGATGTATTATTTTCATCTGTATGACCATAAAATGACGGAGTAGCACGCTCACTGTCATGCAGTAAGGGTGCAACTGTTCAGCTTCCACACTCCACACAGGCACTTGAATAGTGCACTTTTCTAGGTTAACATTACATTGAGCTGCCATGTGAAGTTGCTATTACATACATCTTTTAGATAAAAGGCATATTTGAGGTTGATGAATAATAGGTGAGCGTTTGGATGTCCTGCCCAGTGTACTATATTACCACATAGACCAGCCGTTAATGGAATGCGTGGCTCGCCACTTCCTGTGGATTTTTATATTTTTTTGTGTGACTAATAAAATTTTGGACAGCAAATCCTCTTCACGTCGACTAATGGTTAGTCGACTATTAGGGGGCAGCCCTAAAAAATTCTATCGATATATACTCACCCTCATGTAGTTTCAAAACCCCTAAGACCTTTGTTCATCTTTGGAACGCAAATTAAGATATTTTTGGTTATATTCAAGAGCTTTTTGACCCTGCATAGACAGCAACACAACACACACCACGTTCAAGGCCCAGAAAGGTAGGAAGGACATTGTTAAAATAGTCCATGTGACATCAGTGATTCAACAGTAATGTTATGATTGCACGAAAAAAACAAAATAATGACTTTATTTGTCAATTTCTTCTCTTCTGTGTCAGACCTAACCGCGTTCACGAGAGTACCACGTCGCATGTTTGTGGTGCTGCTGACGCAGGAGCCGCCATTCAAGGCTGGTTCAATATTTTAACAATTTCCTTACTTCCTTTCTGGGACTTGAACATGCCAGTTGCATTGCTGTCTATGCAGGGTCAGAAAGCTCTCAGATTTCATCAAAAATGTCTTAATTTGTGTTCCGAAGATGAAGGTCTTAAAGGTTTGGAAAAACACAAAGGTGAGTAATTAATGACAGAATTTCCATTTTTTGGTGAACTAACCCTTTAAGCACCTCCTTTGTTGAAAAATTTCATTTTTAAATTTACTTTGTACCTTGTTTGTGGAAATTGCTTCAACTGAAACCTTATTGGTGTGTATGTGTGTGTGTAGCTGTAGGATAAGTCGTATTCTCGAGTCTCCTGTGGGGAATGCTTTGCTGATTGGAGTAGGTGGTAGCGGGAAACAGAGTCTGTGTCGGTTGGCTGCTTTTCTCAGCGTCCTGGAAGTATTTCAGATCACACTGAGAAAGGGTTATGGCATCAGCGACCTGAGGGTAACACACCTACACACATACTCCATTTCAGTGATCTCTTTTTATTTAAAGCTTAATATGTTATATTGTGAAAAGTTTTCCCTTCTACTTCCAGTCTTTTCTACTTTCTTTGTAGAGTGATATCGCTGCACTGTACATAAAGGTGGGAGTGAAGAATATCGGTACAGTCTTCCTGCACACAGATGCCCAGATTCCTGATGAAAGGTTCCTGGTTCTGATCAACGACATGCTAGCATCAGGTACACAATGCAGAGTCTTCTCACATTTCCTTCTCCTTCCTCTCAATCCTGTCAGTAGCTCTCAGTTTGTTTGTGTTTGTGTATATATTTGTGTGTGTAGGGGATATACCTGACCTGTTCAGTGAGGAAGAGGTTGATATGATCGTCACATCTATTCGAGTGGAGTTGAGGGCTCTTGGTTTGCTAGACACGCGTGACAACTGCTGGAACTTCTTCATTGATCGTATACGCAGACAGCTCAAGGTTGGTTTGCTTATTTAGAAGACTGCATCCTATGTCTATTGAATAAAAATGCTGATGTCATGCCCCTCTTGCACTGTAGGTGGTGCTGTGTTTCTCTCCAGTTGGCTTCACTCTTCGTACACGTGCACGGAAGTTTCCGGCTCTCGTAAACTGCACCGCCATTGACTGGTTTCATCCTTGGCCCCAGCATGCACTGCAGTCCGTCAGCAGCAATTTTATAGAAAATATTTCTGGCCTGGAGGTAACATAGACTAGGGACACTGAGGGGGATATGTATTTTTTAATTAATACTTTTATTCAGCAAGGATGCATTAATTTTGCAAGGATGCATGCTGTTAATTTTACCTTTATTCATAA
The DNA here is from genome assembly GCA_012976165.1 of Labeo catla. Classification (NCBI taxonomy): domain Eukaryota; kingdom Metazoa; phylum Chordata; class Actinopteri; order Cypriniformes; family Cyprinidae; genus Labeo; species Labeo catla. Next base: position 569,367 of record VONZ01000080.1, read on the forward strand.
AAGAATCCTGAGAAAAAAAATGTATTACAGTTTCCACAAAAATATTAAGCAGCACAACTTTTTTTTTTTACATACATAATAATCAGAAATGTTTCTTGAGCAGCAAATCAGCATATTAGAATGATTTCTAAAGGATCATGTGACACTGACGACTAAAATAATTACAGACTTAAAATATATTACAATAGAAAATTTATTATAATTCTAGTAATATTTCATAATATTACTGTTTTTGCTGTGTTTTGAATTAATGAATGCAAACTTTTTGAGCAGAAGAGATTTCTTTCAAAAACATTAAATAAATGTATCCACCCCAAGCTTTTAAATGGCAGTGTAAATTCACTAACCCAGACATGTTTTCCTTTTTTTAGCCGGCGGTAAGAGTTTCCATCAGTGAGTTTATCTCGTTCGCTCACACTAGTGTAAATGAAGTCAGCGTAAAGTATCAACAGAATGAAAAACGCTTCAACTACACTACACCTAAGAGCTTCCTGGAGTTCATGAAACTTTACGGCAACCTTCTGGGGACAAAAAGAAGAGAACTGACCCAGAAGATGGAACGTCTGGAGAATGGCCTGCAGAAACTACTGACCACTGCATCACAGGTCAGCCTCATATTAAAAATGACATGGGTCAATATAACCATTGCCTTTCAACCCTCACAATACTCAAAAATTTTGGTCTTCAATTCCCATTCGCTTTATGTAATGTCATTAATAGTAGACACTACTATAGAAATATATTAACTGAGCTCCTATGCATTTTTTAGATAATCATGGGCCATTATTCGAAGCATAAACCAGAAGATATGTCCAACCTGTCATGGACATATATGTTACTGTTAAATACGTTTTCATTGCAATGTTAAGATGCAAATGATATTTTCTGAAATGTATAATGTCCCTTTCCTAAACAGGGTTATTTGTTTGCTTTCAAATGATAAATACATGAAAGATTTTATGTAAACCATGTGTTTTCAAAGAAACTCATATAAATTGCACATGTATTTTGGAGAAAACTGTTTGGATGCAGTTTTTGTTTGCATGTTATTACTCCCACACCTAGTTCTTGAACACACTGGACACATAAAGCCGAACACACAAAGCATGACAAAATATGACAATGAACCATTTGTTCAACTTTAAAAAAAAAAAAATAATAATAATAATAATAGTAAATAAAATAATTACATTCTCAATCACCTTGATATAAGTGCATGTGACGTAGCAAAATAACACACATCCTCCTACACAAAACTTAAAAAAATCTAGAAAATGTATCAAAAGAGCCTAATATAACACAACCTTTCATAGTAATTTTTATGTTTCGTAGTTATTTTCATGGCAAACAAGTTATGTACAGGCACCCTACAGTGATACTGACCCACACACAGTTTCATCAAAATACATAAGTGTATAAAAATATGACCTACCCTTTCTGTGAAATTATTCAATTGTTCTTTTGACGTAACAAAGGCTGCCTGAGCAGGGAGAATACATCATATTATCGAAGCTGTAGGAATTGCAAAAATGAAAATTAACCAAATGAATCAAATTATTACACCATATTCTCATTCTAAGTTTCTGGCACCTTAAATGTTAAATTTCAAGTTTTATTATATGAACCTCTTCTCAGGTGGAGGACCTAAAAGCTAAATTGGCCATACAGGAAGTGGAGTTGCAACTAAGAAACACAGATACTGAAGCTCTCATCGCTAAAATCGGCCAGCAGAGTGAGAAACTCAGTCAGGAGAGGAGCGTAGCAGATGCAGAGGAGCAAAGAGTGAGACACTCTTCCACCCTCATGCACAAAATTGCACAGTCCTATTGCCATTTGTCTTTTTTAGAATTTCTGTTTATGGGAATATATCTGTTAAGACATCATAATGATTTTAAAATGTGTAAAATAATGATTGCAATATCAGGTAGAAGCAATCCAAGCAGAAGTGACCAAGCAGCAGCAGGAGACTGAATCAGACTTGGCGAAAGCAGAACCAGCTTTACAGGCAGCTAATGCAGCACTCAACACACTCAACAGGGTGTGTATTTGTGTGTGAATACTGTTTATGTACTTGACTATAGTTTTGGGCTCTAAAGTTTGGGCTCTAAAGTCTCCTGTATTTAAACCATTCTCACACTCAGAAGCCAAATGTTTTGTTTGGTCCAGAGTAATTGTGTATTTATTTTTGTCTATAGCTGAATCTAACAGAGTTGCGGACGTTTCCGAATCCTCCTGCCATCGTATCAAATGTGTCTGCAGCTGTTTTGGTTCTGTTGTCTCCAAATGGGCGTATCCCAAAGGACCGCAGCTGGAAAGCATCTAAAGTTGTCATGAGTAAAGTGAGTGTGTGAAGAGCTGACATTTAAGATTTATTCTCAGGGTTTTCATGAGTCATATTTGCAAATGTTTCTATTTAAATACCGCTGACATTTAACTTTAGCCATGTTTTTGAAATCTGGCTTTTACCTCTGATTCCCCCTATAAGCAAAAGCCTGAAATTTGCTCAAATTGCCAACATTTGAAAATAAAACTTTTTTATTGTATCTTGAAGTTTTCAAATGGAATATTTATGGTGAAGATGCATGGATAGTTTGGCAGTAAAACTATACTGCAACTCAACAGGTGATGAAAAGAAGGTAAATTAAGATGGGTAAATGTATTCCTTTTCTTTGTGTTTTAGGTGGATGACTTCTTACAGGCACTGATTAATTTTGATAAAGAGCATATCCCTGAAGCCACAGTGCGTGTGGTCAAAGAAGAGTATTTGAGCGATCCTGAGTTTAATCCAGAGTTTGTGCGTCTGAAATCTTCTGCAGCAGCCGGTCTTTGTGCCTGGGTCATTAACATCATCCGCTTCCACGAGGTTCTGCTCCCTTACACCATCATAAAAATTCACAATCAGTGCAGTCCAATAGCATTAATACTTGTATATAATTATAAATAATATGTAGTTATGAGAAGCGATGAATTTAAGTACTTAATATTTACACAAATTGCAAGATACACAAAATGAAGTATTTTAAAATGAATACATCAATATAAACTTGTTTGCAAAATGTCTGTTTGCTGTGAACATGGAGATCTGTGATAGATAGAACTTAAAGGAGAAGTCCACTTCCAAAACAAAGATTCACATATAATGTCCTCACCCCTATGTCATCCAAGATGTTCTTGTCTTTCTTGCTTCAGTCGTAAAGAAATTGTTTTTTGAGGAAAACATTTCTGCATTTTTCTCCATATAATGAACTGGTATGGTGCCCTGATTTTGAACTTCCAAAATGCAGTTTAAATGCGGCTTCAAACGATCCCAAATGTGCTTGTAAACGATCCCAGCCGAAGAAGAAGGGTCTTATCTAGTGAAACAATCGGTTATTTTCACTAAAAAAATACAATTTAAATACTTTTAATTCTCAAACGCTCGTCTTGCCTTTCTCTCCCTGAACTCTATTCTGTATTCTGGCTCAAGACAGTTAGGGTATGTCAAAAAACTCGTATTTTCTCCCTCAACTTCAAAATCATTTCAGAATCATCCTACATCGCTGCAGAAGTGCCGATCCAGTCTTTGCAAAGTAAACAAGCAAAGAGGATCAAACACCCTTAAAAAAAAAAGGTAAAACAGCGATATAGGATGATTTTGAAGTTGAGGGAGAACATGAGATGGGAGTTTTTTTTTTTGACATACCCTAACTGTCAGGAACCAGAACAAAAACAGTCCAGACAGGGTAAGACAAGACGAGCGCTTGGCATTAAAAAGTATATAAATTGTATTATTTTTATTAAAATAACTGATTGTTTTGCTAGATAAGACCCTTCTTCCTCGACTGGGATCGGGGCACCATATTAGTCCATGATATGGAGAAAAATGCTGAAATGTTTTCCTCAAAAAACATAATTTCTTTACGACTGAAGAAAGACATGAACATCTTGGATGACAAGAGGGTGAGTAAATTATTTGTAAATTGTTGTTCTGGAAGTGGGCTTTTCCTTTACAGTTCACAAAATTAATATATTTGGCATTGTATTGTGTGTCTTTATTCTCATTGAGTTTGTTTTGTGATTGTATTGTTTACAGTGTATTTTTCTGCTTCTCTCCTCTATGCTGCTCTGTCCAGACGTATGTGAGTAAACACTTGCTAATCTGTTCAGATCAACAAAAAAAACTATAACATAGCACTGGAAACAGAAAATGTTCAGTGCTACCTAAAAAACCCTATAGAACTATTTAAACTGTATTGATTGCAATGTTTATATAACATGTTATTTCTAGTGTAATTTATACCTTACTGTTCAAAATTTTTGGCAAAAAGTTTTTTTAATTAATAGTTTAATTCTGAAAGGATGCATTAAATTTATTTAAAGTGATTTTGATTAAGTGACAGTAAAGACGCTTACAATGTTACAAAAGATTTCTATTTCAGATAAATGGTGTTACTTAAAACTTTACATTCGTTGAATAATAATGAAATAATGAAAAGTTACTGTTTCACAAAAAATTTTAGGCAGCACAACTGCCTTCAACATTGATAATAATAAGAAATGTTTTCAAGCATTAAATTAGCGTATTGTGATTTCTGAAGGATCGTGTTGCAACGAAGACTGGAAAGACAGGAAGACAGATTCGCCATATGAGAATAAATTGCATTTAAAATTTATTAAAACAGAAAAAAAAATCAATTTGGAATAATATTACAAAATATTACTGTTTTTACTGTAATTTTGGTCAAATAAATGGTGCCTTGGTGAGCATAAGAGACTTCTTTCAAAAACATCTTACAGATCCTAAACTTTTGAATCTATATCATTAATTTCCAGTACAATCCAGTACTTCATTAACCACTCTACTATCTGTAATTCCAGAGTTTGATGCTCTTGCATTGTGGTTGTGTGTTTAAATATGTACTTGTGTTTAATCAGGTGTTCTGTGAGGTGGAGGTGAAAAGGATGTGTCTGGCTCAGGCAAACGCTGATCTGGCTGAGGCTGCAGAAAAATTAGAGATTATCAGAAAGAAGTTGGCTGTAAGTCTCTTTCACTAGCTCTTACTCTCTCTGTTCACAGCAATATCCTATCAGTGTTTTACGAAGATGTAATGTATAATCTCAAATGTGTGTGTGTGAAATGTGGAGGAGTTGGATGGTAGTTTGGACACACTGAAAGCTGCGTTTGAAAAAGCAACCTCGGAAAAACTCCGTTGTCAGGATGAGGTGAACCGCACCAACACCACCATCCAACTGGCCAACCGCCTGGTCAAGGGTTTAGAGGTTAGATTACACCGGCTTTGTTTTTCGAACCATGTGTTGTCATTCGAATTATGTAAAATTCTACTCTATATGCAAACAGTCTTTCTTCTGTTTTTCATGAAAAATGCATGTGTATTTCAGTCAGAAAATGTTCGCTGGGTTCACTCAGTGGCTCAGTACCGTGAGCAGGAATCGACACTGTGTGGAGACGTTCTCCTCACTGCAGCCTTCATTTCTTACGCTGGCTCCTTCTCAAAGAGATACAGACATGAGTTACTCCATAACCTCTGGATGCCTTACCTGCGTGCCCAGAAGGTATGTCTCCAACTAAAACTGTTTGTCTTGAGTATTGATATTGTCAGTTCTTGTGCTAAAATTGTGTATCGTTTCATCTGCGACGTTCAGAAACCTTAAATGTATTCTTTGCATTTCAGTTATTAAAATGAATATTTTACCAGAAATTCCCAAAGAGAGGTTTGCAAACATTCGTGTGGAAACTGTGGGAGATTCATGAACTTCTGATGACATGCAATGCTGGATAAAAATAAATAAATAAATAAATAAATAAATAAATACACATACACACATACCCTGCCGATCAAAAGTTTGGGATCAGTAAATTTTTTTTTTTTTTTTTTTAAATAATAATAATTTTTAAATAATTCTCTTATGCTCATCAAGGCTGTATTTACTTGACCAAAAACACAGAAAAAACAGTACATTAATACTGTGAAATATTATTACAGTTTAAACTAAAATATATTAATTTAATATAATTTAAAGAAGTCCACTTCCAAAACAAACATTCACATATAATGTACTCACCCCCTTGTCATCCAAAATGTTCAGTCTTTCTTTCTTCAGTCCTAAAGAAATTGTTTTTTAAGGAAAACATTTTTTTCCATATAATGGACTGATATGGTGCCCCGATTTTGAACTTCCAAAATGCAGTTTAAATGCGGCTTCGAACGATCCCAAATGCAGTTGTGTGATCCCAGCTGAGGAAGAAGGGTCTTATCTAGCGAAACGATCGGTTATTTTCATTTAAAAAAATACAGTTTAAATACTTTTTAATTTCAAACGCTCGTCTTGTCTTTCTCTTCCTGAACTCTGTGTATTCTGGCTCAAGACAGTTAGGGTATGTCGAAAAACTCATATTTTCTCCCTCAACTTTAATTATTTCAAAATCATCCTACGTTGCTGCAAAAGTGCTGACCCAGTCTTTGCAAAGTGAACATGCAAAGAAGATAAACACCCTTAACAAAAAAGGTAAAACAGCGATATAGGATGATTTTGAAGTTGATGAAGAACATGAGATACTAACTGTCATGAACTGGAACAAAAACAGTCCAGACAGAGTAAGACAAGATGAGCGTTTGGCATTAAAAAGTATATAAATTGTATAATTTTTATTAAAATAACTGATCATTATAAGACCCTTCTTTCTCAGTTGGGATCAACCACATTTGGGATCATTTGAAGACGCATTTAAACTGCATTTTGGAAGTTCAAAATCGGGGCACCATTAAATAATAACAAAACATTAAGCAGCACAATGTGTTTTCAACATTAATAATAAATCAGCATATTAGAATGATTTCTGAAGGATCATGTGACACTGAAGACTGGAGTAATGATACTGATTCAGCTTAACATCACAGGAATAAATTACATTTTTAAATATATTCACATAGAAAACAGTTATTTTGCATTGAAATAATATTTCACAATATCACTGTTTTTTCTGTATTTTTGAGCAAATCAATGTGGTCTTGATGAACATATTATTCAAATTCACTTTACACTCCTGTGCTACACTCTAGCATTTTTTCCCTCTCATAATGTGTTTATGGTTTAAATTACCATTTTACACTCTTTGGTCCGGTGTAGAAGGCCCTTCCTAAACCTTTAAACAGTCTGCAAAGTCTGTTATAGTCATGCAGTTCTTTTACAAGGATAGAAATGTTAGTATACAAAATCAATCACTGTTTTTTTTTATTGTTATTATTTCTTAATGACTTTCAGGTGCCCATCCCTATGACTGAGGGCTTAGATCCCATCTCCATGTTAACAGATGATGCTACCATTGCTCAGTGGAATAATGAGGGTTTGCCAGGTGATAAAATATCTACTCAGAATGCTACTATACTGACCAACTGTGAGCGCTGGCCTCTGCTCATTGACCCCCAGCTGCAGGGCATCAAGTGGCTCAAGAGTCGCTATGGCAACAGTCTGAAGGTCATTAACCTCAGCCAGAAGGGGTGAGTGGTTAATGAACATACGGTAGAAATTACATCACAAGAGATTTCACACAATGTGAAAATAATGACCTTATAAATAGTCCAGAATTTTTTTTTGGAATATCTATAATTATTATTCTTATTTTCCCGTTTTTATTGTTCATATTTTTTCAGCAAACTGTCTTTAATTTTTATTCAGTTAAAACCTTATGGATGAAATTAAATCTTATCTATCTATATATCTGTCTATATCTATAAATGGGAGTAAATGCATTGGTAAAGACATTCCTTGTTATCTTAAACACCGTTCTTAGTGTCGTAATTTATTTAAGCAATATTTATTCTGTGTCATTGTTGCTTTAGGTATGTGGATGTGATTGAACAGGCCGTAGTCTCAGGAGAGCCTGTATTGATTGAGAATCTGGAAGAGACAATTGAACCAGTTATTGATCCACTGCTGGGCCGACAAACCATCAAGAAGGGCAGGTAAACCACCACATCACAGCAATAATACACAACAACACAGCATTCCTCACAATATACCACAGAGACAGTTACTAAAATCAGTATAGTAAAAATGTAATCTCCCCTCTGCAGATGTATTAAAGTGGGGGATAAGGAATGTTATTTCCATCCAGACTTCCGACTGATTCTGCACACTAAGCTGGCAAACCCCCATTATAAACCTGAGATCCAGGCTCAGACCACTCTCATCAACTTTACTGTCACACGGGACGGGCTTGAGGACCAGCTGCTCGCGGAGGTGGTCAACCTGGAGAGACCAGACCTCGAGCATTTGAAGGTGTGTGTGTGCTAGTTTAGTCAGATCTGAAGTTTGATTGTTGTTATTGATAGTTATTTATTTGTATCTGCAGTCAGAGCTGACTAAACAGCAGAACACATTTAAAATCGAGTTAAAGCAGCTTGAGGATGAGTTGCTGACACGCCTCTTTGCGGCTGAGAGTAACTTCTTGGGAGACAACGTTCTGGTGGAGAAGCTGGAGAGCACTAAACACACAGCCGCAGAGATTGAGATGAAGGTTTGACTGTTTTCATCCATTTTTTTTTGTTAGAAAATTAAATATGGCTGAATGCAGAACGTGCTTTTGTCATGTGACAAGAACCATTAAAGATGACATATCTTGAAAATCAGACGTGTTTAAGTGCTACAATTTGATCCCCAGTGCATCTGCCAACCCAAAAAACAACCCAATAACAGTTTTGGTAGGACTTTTTCTGCAAGCATGTGAAAAAACGAGCATGTCAGATTTCGCTCCCTTTGTGACATGGTAAGGGGATTATATTACAATAGTACCGCCCCTTAATCTGCATGTTTCCACCCACGGCACTGTCATTTTGTTCTCGCAAGCGACAACGGTGTATCAGTTCTAACGCCATGGCAAAAGTTTGAGCAAAGTATGCTAACTGTTCTGTTGTTGCTGCACAGACGAGCACAGAACACTATTTAAAGTCCCAGCCTCAGAGGAGACAAAAGAGCAGTGGATTTATTGATTTATTTACTGTGTATTACGCTGCTGCCACACAGATCTAATATAAACATGCATTTTATTTCCCAGCTGTTTACCTTCACAGACATAACCGATTGTTTTTGTTACTCCTGTGTGTTTTTAACATAAAATTATGTGTATTTGACAGTTTAACCAATAAGACATTAAAGAGAACTTAGTTTAGTACTCACAGGCCATGTGACAGCTGCTTTCTTCGGATGCTTCAGATGTGTGCACTCAGAAAACCCTATATCAGAATTTTAAACTAATATGGATTACATGGTAATCAAAACCAAACAGATGTTTTCTAGCAGAGTATCTGACGTACAAGCTGTAAAGGCACAGTGCTATTCTGGAAAAGGGGGCAACTCATTCGCATTTAAAGAGACATGCACGAAAATAGTGTGTTTCTGCTTCCACTCAAAATAGGCATTTTCGAAATGACATAATAAATGATCTGTGGGGTATTTTGAGCTGAAACTTAACAGACACATTCTGGGGACAATTATATTACATATTGTAAAAAGAGGCATAATAGGCCTCCTTTAAACACAAAGTGATGTGATGGAGAGAACCACTGATGACCACCATGGCTGTGGGTCACATCACTAAGTTTGCGCTTAAATTTTACCTAGATTTTTAAAACATTTCTTCAATATTTTGGACATCCATATTTGTCACTGACCCACATAAGCACTTTTCCAACCATAGCGAGCTTCCTCGCTATCTACTGTGGATAAATTGGATTATGCTTCTATTTTACCATTTTCTCGTTGGGGGGAAATCTATAAAACAGAAACAAAATTAACACTTATGGAAGAAATTAATACTTTTGTTCAGCAAGGATGCACTATATGTAGACCAAAAGTAGCAGTGAATAGATAGTGAAATTAGAATTCCAATTCTAAAGACAGTAATTCTAAAGACAGTGCTGAATTACTTCTGAAATTAGGAATTACTACTGAAGGATCATGTGACAGTAATGGCTCAGAATAATGACTGAAAATTCAGCTTTGCCATCACAGGAATAAATGATATTTTAAATATATTAAAATAGAAAACATTTATTTTAAATTGTAATGATGTTTTACAGTATTACTGTTTTTGCTGTATTTTGGATCAAATGAGTTTATAAGAAAAACATTAAAAGATCATACAGACTCAAAACTTTTGAACGATGGTGTAAAACATTGTACAATGTGTAAAGTAATACTCTTATGGGTAGAAGATGATAGAATGATCAAATCAGCCAAAGTAAACTAAATATAGCGATATATAATTGAATGAATTTAGTGACTTTCTGCTGAATTCTGTGGTCCAGGATCCATCACAGACCCAAACAAAATATCTTATAATGCAGCATCATTTTTAACAGTCTTCATGTTAGGAGTGTTGCTAGGCTTTCGGAGCTTTGGAACAAATCTGTTATACTTTCTTTTGAACCATGCTCCCTAGAAAATTAGACAAGCCAGGCTCTGCCAGAGATCTAGAGTTTTCTTTTCGCATTCTCACACTCTTTTTAGTTGCCGTTTGTTGTTCCTTCTCGGTCTAATTCAGCTTTTGTGTTGTGTAGGTGTTGGAAGCGAAGGTTAATGAGGTGAAGATTAACGAGGCTCGTGAACACTACCGGCCCGTGGCTGTCAGAGCGTCCCTCCTCTACTTCATCATCAATGACCTTAACAAGATCAACCCCATGTACCAGTTCTCTCTTAAGGTGCGGCCTTGTTTGTGTGTCTCTGCATGTATTCTGTAAGACATTTGTTCAGGTCTCCCTGAAAATATTTACAGCTGAACTAATTTGTCACCAAATGGAATGAATATACACAAAAATAATCAGTGTTTCAAACAGGCACCCCATCAGTTATGGTATGATAAACTGGTTCTGCCCCCAACTCGCTTCATTTTATGTCATTATTGTCATAGCCTTTTCTTACGTGAGTGTGTACACTTATCTTTCCCTGCAGGCGTTTAACGTTGTGTTCCATAAGGCTGTGCAGAATGCAGATGCCTCTTCAGATGTAAAGGCCCGTGTGAACACGCTGATAGATTGTATCACCTTCTCTACATTTAATTACATCAACAGAGGTTTGTTTGAGAGAGACAAGCTCACCTTCGCAGCACAGCTTACTTTTCAGGTAACCCGCTTACACATGAGCTCTTACTGTTATTACACACGCCAACTCTCCATATTATGTTGGATGCGTGTGTATTTTATTTTTGTGACTGCGTGTGTGTGTGTATATCAGTTGCTGTTAATGAGTAAAGAGTTGGATCCTCGAGAGCTGGACTTTCTGCTGCGCTTCAACATCGACCACAGTTATGTCAGCCCACTCGATTTTCTTTCCAACTCCGCCTGGAGCGCTGTTAAAGTAAGCACAAATCTTGAAACACACACACACTTGCTTAAACACCTGGAGCTGTGTTACAGAATCCTGTCCTGTCCGTTTAGTAACCATGGTAATTTCTCTCAACATTTTAAAATCTTAAGTCAAGAATTTAGATAGGAAGATTCTGTAATACAGCCTCTGAAGATTATCACCTGAGATGCTCCTGGTGTCTTCCTGCAGACAATGAGCTTCACTGATGAGTTTCGTGGTCTGGATCGAGACATTGAGGGTTCTCCCAAACGCTGGAAGAAAGTGGTGGAGTCAGAGTGTCCAGAGAAAGAGAAACTCCCTCAGGAGTGGAAAAACAAGAGTTCGCTCCAGAAACTCATCCTTATGAGGGCTCTCCGACCTGACCGGATGACATATGCTGTCCGGTAAGTCTGTGATATATAGTATGTGTTTATTAAAGATAACATGAAACATTGGACCAGATTAACTAAACAGCATTAGAGCGCAATTCTATAAAAGCGGGGGGATTCAGTGTGTGATTTACTGACAGTGCACACATTAAAGTATGTAAATTTTACGTCTGAAAGGGAAACTCCTACAAATGCATATTCAGTAAGGCCAGGCACAAAAATAACGATCTGCGCCTTTTCAGCACTAAATTCTTTGCATCTTTAGGAAATCCTGACAGTACTATTTTAACGCCAAAAGAGTTAGTAAATCTGGCTCATTGTAGAAACGACTCAAGACAGAAATACATGAACATCTTGGATGACAAGGGGGTGAGTAAATTATTTGTAAATTGTTGTTCTGGAAGTGGAGTTTTCCTTTAAATCTCCAAACAAAATGTTATGGTTACACTGCATTTGTCTTGGAAATTAAAACAATAATAATTTTAGTTCATTTTCAAAACTTTCAATCTCTATAAAAGGATGTTTATTACTGTTTTAGTTCTAGCAAGTACGCTTTCACTCAAAACTAACCAAAATTAAAGATAATTTGTTTATAATCTCTGCATAAGGAGAGGAAATGTAATGGTATCTGCATCGGTTATCAGCCAAAATTAGTTAAAAAAAATATCAGCAAAATCCAATATCATGCATTTAGAGCTGTGTAGATTCGTTAGAAATTAATCCATTAGAAATAGTAATCTGTTACCAATTACAAATTACATGACAAAAATTGTAGTAACGTAATTCATTACATTACACATTTTAGGTAATCAGACTACTTTATGATTACTTTCAGATTATTTTTGACCTATCTCATTTATTGCATTGATTTAAATAGGATAATCTTGTACCATATTGATATAAAAATACAAAGATTAAGAAAATATATTCCATTCATTATTAACAACATGAAGTGCATTAAACATTATAAGGTTCATGAGTGCAGAGGATTTATGAGTTTAGCTAATAATTAATTAAATCATAAATATGTTAAATTAAAATAAGTCATTATAAAATCAATAAAAATAAAACACAAAAAATTAAAAATTAAATATTTTATTTGTTTACCTGCATGTCATGTGACCAATGAACATGCAAATGTGATACTTAATTATCAAAATATTAATTTATTACTTATCTCAGGGGTACTTTAAGTAAAAATATCAGGTGAAAGACGATCAGATGACAAAAATGTTTGTGAATTTATGAACTCATAAATTTGCACATTTTAATGTGTTTGAAAGACAAAAGCCTTCTAAAGACTAAAAGTAAGAAATACATTGTTAAATAAGCTACAAAGTGATAATTCAAATAAAAATGAATGTGTTCATCAGTAGTTGATGCAATGAAATGATTTTTGTGAATCAGTGGTCAAATGTTGTGTACCCACATGACTAGTGACAGGTCTTTGTGTGAATGTCTATTGGAAGTCTTTTTTAATGTATATAAGCATTCCTTTTTAGAAAGGAAATTTAAATGATGAACAAGAGGAATTAGGGAGAATCCATAAAATATGAAAAAAAATGTTTACTATTATGTAAATATGTAATCCATAAAGTAACTGTAATCTGATACGAGTATTTTCAAATGAAAATTGAATCTGATTTCGTAATCCAGATTACATGTAATGCAGACATCCCTAATATAAATCTAAACATTGATCGGCATGCATAGAGCTCATTAAATATGGTAATCAGACTCAAAATTACTAGCAACAAGCAAGCATGTTTGAGTTTCCATTTACTGTATTTTATTAACTCTATTTCTGTTTACTTGTGAACAAACTGTCCAGAAGACTGAGAACAAACCACCCTAATTATTACATCTAGGATGTCTTGTCAGTCATGTGCTAAAGCTTGAAAATTGTGTGCTTTTTTTTAGTGGCGGGACACTGTTTTGAAGAGGTTTGGAACAAATCTCTTAATAAACACACTAAATAATGTTTTAATTGATACCCAAAAATGTATGGAAGTTAGGTTTAGGGGTGGAATTAGGATAAGCTTAGTATAAAAAAGGTCAGTTGAAAATCCACACAAAGAAAACAAACAAATGTATCTGTGTGTTTGTGTAGGAACTTTGTTGAAGAGAAACTTGGCGTGCAGTACACCGAGGGCAGGAAGATGGAGTTTGCACGCTCATTCAAAGAGTGTGGTCCTGCTTCTCCTGTATTCTTCATCCTGTCCCCTGGAGTGGACCCCCTAAAAGATGTTGAGTCTCTTGGTAAAAATTCATACTGATTCTTCCTTTATCTATTGCAAGAATTTTTGACATATTGTTTTGTCAGAGACAGTCTGTCATTATCCTGACTATGGTAGTGCTTCTTGTCCCAGTCAAACCCCGGCCCACCAGTTTAGAAAAACCACATATTTGAATGGGAAATGCTTAGAAATTGAGTTTAAACTGATTTTTGTGTGTATTACTATGTGCATGTGTTTAGGTAAGAAGCTTGGTTTCACTATAGACCTGGGGAAGCTTCATAATGTGTCTCTAGGACAGGGCCAGGAGTCTGTTGCTGAACTCGCCATGGAAAAAGCCTCTAAAGAGGGCCACTGGGTCATTTTACAGGTGTGTCTTTGTGTATGTTATCGGTATATTGTATATTTTATGCATATACCTTACGCAAATGCTTGCGTTTCTTCTAGAACATTCACCTGGTGGCAAAGTGGCTGGGAAGTCTCGAAAAGCTTCTTGAACGTTGCTGTGTGAACAGTCACCAAGACTACAGAGTATTCATGAGCGCAGAACCTTCTCCCACTCCACAGGAACACATCATTCCACAGGGAATTCTAGAGAACTCCATCAAAATAACTAACGAGCCACCCACAGGCATGCTGGCCAACCTACATGCTGCCCTGGACAACTTTGATCAGGTAAATGGAATGGGGAAAAAAAGTTGCATGTTGTGCTTGAGGCCACACCCACAGTAAAATCCTATTGGTTCAAAAATCATGCTTTATTAGCTGTATATTAAAATCAAATATGCTCTGATAGACTGTGATTAAAAGGAAAGCTATTTTATAAAGCTACAGATCAAAATGTAACACAAAAACCTTTCCTTATCTGTATGATTAAGTCAAATGAGAACACTGAATATTAAAAACACTTTTGCCTGTGTAGGACATTCTGGACCAGTGTTCCCGTGAGCAGGAGTTCAAGACCATCCTGTTCTCGCTGTGTTATTTCCATGCCTGTGTGGCTGAAAGGAGGAAGTTTGGCCCACAGGGCTGGAACAGGAAGTACCCTTTTAACACAGGAGATCTCACTATATCAGTGAATGTGCTGTACAACTACCTAGAAGCCAACTCACAGGTGTGTAATTAACTCTGCCACAACAAGTCATCTTTCTCTGGGTGTTTATGTAATACAGAGCCATGTAAACAAATGTGTGTTGCCCAGGTACCATGGGAAGACCTTCGTTACCTGTTTGGTGAGATCATGTATGGAGGTCACATCACTGATGACTGGGACAGGAGACTGTGCAGAACTTACCTGGAAGAGTACATGCAGCCTAACCAGGTGTATACTCGCGCTCAAAATGGTGCCTTGTGAGATTTTTTTTTAAATTTATTTAGACAAAAAATTATTTAGACAGAATTTTGTTATCTGCTATTGATTGGCCAGAACTTAAAAATGATGTTTACTGGATTTGATATTTGATTTTCACTATTGGTTGATTCCCATGTATTTTGGCTCCTAAACACTTTTCCCATTGTCCTTACAGTTTGACAGGAAGTTGTCACTGGCCCCAGGATTTATTGTGCCTTCGAACCTGGATTACCAAGGTTATCATGCGTACATAGATGAGATGCTGCCCCACGAAAGCCCAGTGCATTATGGCCTGCATCCAAACGCTGAGATTGAGTTTCTTACAGTGACATCAGACAACCTCTTCCACACTCTTTTGGAGCTGCAGTCCAGAGACTCCAACATGGGTGAAGGAGCCTCACAGACCACTGAAGAGAAGGTCTGTTTCTGAGCTTTTGAAATGGTGCACGTTTGCATATCTTATGTGACCCATTTGCTAGAATATATATTTGTAGCAATAGCCAGCAGTACATTGTATGGGTCAAAATTATCGATTTTTCTTTTATGCCAAAAATAATTAGGATATTAAGATCATGTTCCATGAAGATATTGTACTGTAAATATAGCACAACTGTAAATATAGCACAACTTATTTTTTATTAGTAATATGCATTGCTAAGAACTTCATTTGGACAACTTTAAAGGTGATTTTCTCAATATTTAGATTTTTTTGCACCCTCAGATTTCAGATTTTCAAATAGTCGTATCTCGGCCAAGTATTGTCCTATCCTAATAACTTTATTTATTCAGGTTTCAGATCATGTATAAATCTTTATTCCAAAAAATGTACCCCTATGACTGGTTTTGTGGTCCAGAATCACATATGTTGTTGTAATGCATTGATTGTATGAAGGTTTAAGCCACTGCTGTTTCAGGTGAAGACTATCTTGGATGACATTTTGGAAAAACTACCAGAGGAGTATAACATGTCTGACATCACGTCCAAAACAGCTGAACGCTCGCCCTACATTCTGGTGTGTTTCCAAGAGTGTGAGCGTATGAACATTCTCCTCAATGAAATAAGACGCTCACTCAAAGAGCTGGACTTGGGGCTAAAGGTGCGCAATTCAAATTCATTAATTGTGCTTGGTCGCTTTTCATATCACAACCTCTTCTTGTCTAAGACTTTAGGCTGATAGTCAAAGCTTGGCTTCACAAGTGTGTATGTATTTTTTTTTGGCAGGGAGAACTGGCTATTTCATCAGAGATGGAGCAGATCCAAACAGCTCTGTTTTTTGATAATGTTCCAGATACCTGGGCCAGACTGGCCTACCCCTCTATATACAGCCTCGGACAGTGGTATGGAGTGATAACTGATATACTATTGTAGTTCTTTTAAATGTCTTTGTCATTATTATGTAATAGGGATGGATGGATGGCCCTAAAATGAAAATTACCCAATAATTTACTCTCCCTCAAACCATCCTAGGTGTATATGACTTCTTTCAAATGAATACAATTGGAGGTATATACAAAAATGTCCTGGCTCTTCAAAAGCTTTATAGTGGCAGTGAATGGCTGTTTTGAAGTCCAATAAAATGCATCCACCCATCATAAAAAATTCTCCACATGGCTCTGGGGGTTAATAAAGGCCTTCTGATGTAAATTGACATGTTTGTGTAAGAAAAATATCCATATTTAAACTTTATAAACCGTAATCTCTAGCTTCCGCTAAGTGTCGTATGCGCGTTCAAAAGAAAGTGGCGTTCCAGCGGATGACGTACGATGTAGTGTAAGCTAGTCTCACGAGAACCAAGTTTGGAGAACCAAGTCTCCCCTTGGCTTATAGCGAAATCGGATGCGCATACGTCAGTTAGCGGAAGCTAGAGATTACGGTTGTGTAAGATATTTTTCTTACACAAAATCACTGATTCACTTCAGAAGGCCTTATTTAACCCCCCTGAGCCGTGTGGAGTACTTTTTATGATGAATGGATGCACTTCATTGGACTTGAAAATCTCACCACCCATTCACTGCCATTAAAAAGCTTGGAAAAGCCAGGACATTTTTGAATATAACTCCAATTGTATTCATCTGAAAGAAGAAAGTCATATACACCTAGGATGGTTTTAGGGTGAATAAATTATGGGGTAATTTTTATTTTTGCATGAACTATCCCTTTAAGAGATGTTATGAGAGAACTTGTTTTGGTTACATTTTCTGTGGATAAAATGATCCCAGAATGCACTGCGATGAGCTCCATTAAGATGTTATTGTTCGTTATTAAAGTTTTTGTGCTTATTGTATGTTGTCAAGTTTTGAAACTATATAAAAGCAGTACTGTTTTACAATAACAATTTGTGTATGTGATGTCTGTGTGTATCCAATCAGGTATAATGATGTGTTACTCCGCTGTAGAGAGTTAGATAGCTGGACTCACGATCTCTCTCTGCCTAGTGTGGTCTGGATCTCTGGTTTATTTAACCCTCAGTCTTTTCTAACAGGTACAGTAATACATACACATGCTTGTATATAAATAAAGAAAAAAAAAATACATATATGTACACTACCATTCAAACGTTTGAATGTTTTTCAAATCATTTTAATGTGCTGATTTGCTGCTCAAGTAACATTTCTGAAACCATTTTTGCTGCTTAATATTTTTAGGAAAGTTTTCAGGATTCATTGATTGTTATAAAATATTTCTATTTCAAATGTTATTTTAAACTGTCACATTATAAATGTGTTAAAATATTGTTTTTTGATCAATTTAATGCATCCTTGCTGAATGAAAGTGTTAATTTATTCCAAAAGGTAGTGAGATTTAAAGGTAGTGACATTTCCTTCTAAGGACGTTTTTGTTTATATGTGTGACCCTGGACCACAAAAACAGTCATAAGGGTCATGTTTTTAAACTGAAATTTATACATAATCTGAAACCAAAATAAATAAACTTTTCATTTATGTATTGTTAGGATATGACAATATTTGGCCGAGATACAACTATTTGAAAATCTGAAATCTGAGGCTGCAAAAAAAAAAAAAATCTTGAGAAAAATCTTAAGAAAATCACCTTTAAAGTTGTCCAAATTAAGTTCTTAGCAATGCATATTACTCATCAAAAAGTCTTGATATATTCGTGGTGGGAATTTTACAAAATATCTTCATGGAACATGATCTTTACTTAATTTCCTAATGATTTCTGGCATAAAAGAAAAATCAATCATTTTGACCCATACAATGTATTTTTGGCTATTGCTACAAATATACCCATGCTACTTAAGACTGGTTTTGTGGTCCCGGCTCGCATATGTGCATCACACCCACTTTTTGTCTTTGTAGCTGTAATGCAGAGTTTGGCACGTAAGAACGAATGGCCACTGGACAAGATGAATTTGACGGTGGATGTGACCAAGAAGTTCAAAGAGGAGTTCAACCAGCCAGCCAGAGAGGGAGCCTACATCTATGGGCTTTACATGGAGGGTCTGTATCATCTGTCTGCTCTCTTATTTTATCTGAGCCTTTTGGGTGCATTTGAATCTAAAGTAATTGCTTGAGTCTGCAGGTGCACGCTGGGATATTCAAGGTGGGACAATCGCAGAAGCACGCCTGAAGGAACTAACTCCCAGCATGCCTGTTATAGCTGTCCGAGCCATCCCGAACGACCGACAGGAGACACGCAATACCTACGAATGCCCCGTCTATAAAACCAAACTACGTGCTAACACATATATCTGGACCTTCAGCCTTAAGACCAGAGAGAGGCCTGCAAAATGGGTTCTGGCAGGAGTCGCTCTGCTGCTTAGTGTGTGACAACGAGAAACACACAAAGATGTGTTACAGAATTGTGGGTTAAGACATACTCTAAAATATGCACTGAAATAATAGTTTTTAGACTGAATATATGTGACCATGGACCACAAAACCAGTCATATGGGTCAATTTCTTAAAATTGAGTTTTATACATCATATGAAAGCAGAATAAGCGTTCTATCGATGTATGGTTTGTTATGATAGGACAATATTTGGCCGAGATACAACTATTTGAGAATCTAGAATCTGAGGGTGCAAAAAAATCAAAATATTGAGAAAATTGCCTTTAAAGTTGTCCAAATGAAATTCTTAGCAATGCATATTACTAATCAAAAATTAAGTTTTGATATATTTATGGTCAGAAATTTACAAAATATCTTCATGGAACATCCTAACGATTTTTGGCATAAAAGAAAAATTGATAATTTTGACCCATACAATGTATTGTTGGCTATTGCTACAAATATACCCATGCTACCTATGACTGGTTTTGTGGTACAGGGTCACATTTTGTCACATGCCTTTGGTATCCATATGGGATCCATATGTCAAGACATTGTAAATCTGGAAATAAAATTGTAGAATTTAGAGAAAAGTTAGAGATGTAAAATTAATAAATAGTTACTAAAATTCTGCACATTTTGGTCACTAATCAAATGAGGATTTTTAAAAATTATTCTTATTATTAAATAAAAAAAAAAAAAGCAGCATTTTATTAGTGGCCTTATACTTTTAGACACCGGTGTACCCCATCTAAATTTGCCAGTTAGTTTCTGGTTAGTTTCTGTTTTTTCCCCTTTTTCCACCTATTCAATAGGATAGACGGAAGTGCACAAAAAGTCTCAAGTTTTCCACAGTTTCTTAAAACTGTGGAAGGCCTTAAAGTCTTAAATTATGGCATAAAGTCATGGCATTAACTCTTGCATGCATTAAAAAAAAAAACATCAAAACATTAAATCAAGCTACATTTACTAATGTAAACTAAACAATATTATATGGGGTATGAAAACTTTTGAATTGATTAGATGTTTCTGAGCCCATTGACATATTAGTTCTTGTTTTAATTATTAAAGTTCATTTTGATCAATTTAACAGAAAAAAGCTTTCTTATTTAATGTAATTTTGCTTTTTATGTAAATGTATCATAGTTTAGGAATCATTCGATTTTTGCACTGGAAAACAAAAAAATACTGCAGAAAAACTAAATTTTTACAGTAAAAATTTTCATATTCTAGTAATTGTGAGGCTTAAGCTAATTTATTTATTTAATTAAAAGTAATAGAAGTTGGTAGGAAGTTGTATTTTTTTCTTTGCTTGGTCTTAAAGTCTCCAAAAGTCTTAAATTTAGCTTCATCAAACCTGCAAAACCCCTGTTTTTCCATAAATAATCTTGTGCAACGTTGTAAATTAAGCATTCTGTCCTTTATTAATTTACACAGTTGTGCGTAACTCTTGTAATATTCACAATATACAGCATAAATATAATACATACCAATATATCCAAGGAAGAAAACATTCTAACCTGCTGTTATGTGTTGCATTGTATAAAATACAGTGTCAAACATTTAAAAAAATGCATAAAAACAATTCTGCGAACAGCACTAGTTTTTAAAAAGTGACACTGTACAAGATGTTTCAAAGAGTTTGTGCAAAAGATCGCAATAGTATCGTATCTTTTTCTTGTTCTCTTCTCGCACTGGCACACGTCCTGGCCCACAAACACCCCTAAGGCAAACCCGCTCCAGCCAGCTTCCTGAAACACCAGACATGACTTGGACCATCTCACAGGAAACTGTTAGGTCAATGCATGCCGTGATCACAGCGGTCACACGAGCCAGTCAGGACAGCCAACGACATATCTGTGCGATGAGCATACACCGATATGTCAGGATGCTCCGCCTCCAGATTTCAGCCTACCAATCAGATTCATTCGAAGCTCTAAATCTGGTGGCCCTATGAGTAAATTACTAAATTAAGACATGCATACATTTTTCTGCTTTTTTTTTTTCTTTTTTTAGCTGACACTAGGAAGACTGTGTGTTTCAATGCATCTCATTAAATGTGATTAAGTGATTAATTGAACTAACTAACTTTGGTTAAACATGCAGTCCTCCTACACATGAACTCAATGCCATGTTATACTGCAAGACTAAAAGTGTGCATTTTATGGGTTCTGTTCGTGTAGATCTATCGTCTGGAAGGCCAGGGATGACTGCTGCTACAAAAGCTAACGCTTTCACCTCCAGATCACATTATCCAGATATATTTCTACAGATAAACACTGCTACAGCTTCAGAATGAAATGAATCTGTAAATTGCATAAAGAAATGAATACAAAAAGCAACATGTAACACATAAGGGCTTTTCAGGGTCAGTTTTAACCCTGGGTTAAGCAACTGCATGAAATCATGTGTTAGCCTTTTGCATTAAAGGTGTTAAAATCCAAAGGAGAGTTGTTTAGCAACAGACAACCAATCATAAGCTGTCTCAGTGCTTACCTCATTAAATATTCATAAGGCTTTCAAGCATCTCCCTCATAAATATGCAAATAACATCTACCCAAGGTTAAAAACTACCCTTTACGTGTTAAAAGCCCCCAAGTGTTTGTGGAGCGGTCGAACGTTCATCATTTGAATCACCCACCATGAGGGCCAAAAACGCTGACGCTCACTTAGACCATCAAAGTTTCGTCAAATTCAATACTGAGACTTGATATTGCAATACTGACAATCGTACAATGTTTAGTTGGCTCTGAAGGGACAGCGTGTCACTTCTGAATGTTGCTGTCCTGTGAAAATCTGATATGGGCAGAATAATGATATTTTGAGATGATGAGAGTTTGATGATGAGGCTTTGCTTTGCAGAGTTCAGTTCAAGTAAAAGATTCTTCCTGAATACCAGGAAATTCATAGTTCAGTAAATACATATATAAATCTCAAATAAGTGATATAAGGACAAAAAACCAAGCTCATTTCACTTGATTACAAATGCAAGTGTTTTTTGTTAAGAAACATGCAAAAAATAAACAAACACTGCATTTTTTTTTCTTCCCAGCATGCATCTTTTGTTAACATGGTCGCATGTCTGTGCTTCCTGACCACCATTTATATATTTACAAAATGAACAACCCCCAGACTGATTCATACTGCATTGATGCATCTGTTCCTTAGCTTGTGTTTGACTCCTAACTATATGGGACATGGAAGGTCGTTTTCAGTTCTTTGCATATGACTCTTCGGCTTTGTGTTCTCTACCCTGAGTCTAGCTGTAGCTGCTGTGATTTTGAAGGGAGGAGTTTGAGCTTACTGTTCATTTTGTTCTGTCTATGCATAGTTACATGAAAGCATACAGAAGTGTGACTCCTCTATGAGGCGTTCTGAATATGACAACTCGAGCCTCACGATTAAACACTGCTCTTACTGTACCTGCCCCTGGGAATTCTGTTGTTATTGGATTCTGTTTCACGACCATAAAACTATAACCTTTGACCTTATGTTGCTGCCCTGGAAGGCCAGGATCAGAGGAGGGCCTGTTGGGACCCGCCTCCTACTCTGGCTCTGTCACCAGTAGAGTCGTCGCGCTGACGTCAGAGGTCATCTCCGTGGTAACGGCAGGCGTTGGAGTCTTTGGCTTTGCAGGCGTTCTCTAGATCATCACTCTGCAAAGAAGAAAACAGCTATTTCTGCCATTTGAATGTAGGATGCTAGTATGTTATTTCAAAGTCAGCCAAATCAGATTTTTTAAGGGCCCATTACATGAGAAATGAAATTTGCCTTGATCTTTTGGCATATATGCGGTCTTTGTACTATTAAAGTTTCATAGCTTAAATTGTCCTCCTCATTACAAACAAAGCTTTTATTTAATCAAGCTCCAAAACCAGCTCGTTTGGATCTGTGGTGCAAGGTAACGTCACCAAGGCACAAACATTTGCATGAACACTGCCTCCAAAGCAAGGCATCAACGAGTAGCCATCTTCTTTCCACGGACGTTTAGTCTTTTAATGGCTGACATGCTAAAAAGCAAATAGAAATTATATATAGCTGCAAGCAGTAATTAAGGGGCTAAGCACAAAGAAGGCAAGATAAGTCATGCCAGCATCAGACCAACTGCAATAATAGGCAATTAAAGACGTATTTGTTTTTTTAAACAAAAAGGCTGAAAAATCTAATATAGTCACTATTAATATGATTGAAAGATTTATCACTTTTGACCAATAGGTGTTGCTGTTACGAAACTGATGTGGTGTGGTCAGTGTGAGGTGACAATGGCACAAATAAAGTTTGGTGTCAATATGTCAAAGCTTTGTAGAGATACAGCCTCAGGCGAAGTTTGGCATGATTCCATCAAATTCGTTAATGTGTTAAACGATAACCATTTTGTATATCAACACGACATCCATAACGTTTTGCCAGCATGGTCTGAAGATGATGTTGCTGACATGGAATAATTAGATATGTTTGACTCGTCATACTTCTCATACTTCACCGAATCTAAAGAGAGCAGTTTGATTTTTGGCCAAAGCATTCCGAAATTATTAGCAAAAAAAGCCATTTTTTTTTTTATATCTCCTGACTACTAGGTGGCTCTTCTCCGAAACTGTGCAGGTAGTCTCAACAGTCCGACCTCCATTGTTTCAATGCCGGAGCAGGGATGTAAGTTAGACAAGAATATCTCTGATTGAGCGATTGAGGTGTTGTGTTGCTGGATGTAATAATGAACATAGTGATCATCATTTACTCCCGACATCTGAAGATGCAGTGGATTACGTTTGTTTGTAAAGGGAATGCACCTCCAGATCTACATAAATGTGTCTATGTTCACGCAATCATTCGTGATCCAGCTTCACTTACAGCAGAAGTGAGTATAAGGGGTTTATTATGAATCTCTGCAATCACCTTTCCTAATAACATGCTAGTTAGCAAGTTTAGCAGGTAAATGCGGCTAAAGTAAACAGGCTTGTCACTCCACAGAGAGTAGAGAGGGGCGGGGCGAGCAGAGCTCATTTGCATTTAAAGGAACAATCCATCAGAATGAGATGATTTTTGCAGAGATCATTTTGACAAAAGGTAAAAGGGGTGTTGTTTCACACTATGACTGGGAATTTTTAACCAAAGTATATTATAGACCTTTCTTTAAGACCCTAAATAATCATATCAACTTGTGGAAAATGGGCATCCGATGACCCCTTTAATGGGATCCTGGATCGTGTCTGAAGATTGATTGGAGCATTTCATTTGGTAAACGAGGCATAATGTCATGGAGAGTTCACAAAGAAAAATTTGTTGAAAGATAAAGCGGTACTAGATCTGACTGCAGCTGCATCACAAACGGTAGGTAAATGATTTTATAATGTTTTGTCTGGAAATGACAAAACACTCCATGCAATAGCGAGGGGGGCGTTGAAATGATTTCCTATGCAATAGTTGCAACATTAGCCAATCATAACAGTAGCTGATTCCTGACAAGCATTAAAGGACCCGCCCCTTAAAACTTGTTTTAAACAGAGGGTCAGAATGAGGTTGAAAATAATTTTAATAAATAAATAAATAAATAATTTATTTATAAATAAATAAATAATTTCTTTATAAGTAAACATTATAAGTAAACCTCAAGGAACATATCAAAATAATTTAAAAATCAATGTCATGAACCCTTTAATCAAATCATATGTAGCAGCACAGTGGACAAATGCTCTTATTATGATGTGTTCTGTTGGTTTCTGTGGTATTGAGTGTGCATAACATATTCACACTAGCTTTCCATTCTGAACACAGCCTGTGTGTTACCTGTGTCTGCATGGCAGTGACGGGCTGCACAGGTTTGTGGTAGTCCGGACTGACAGCAACAGTACTGTACGCTGGAGGTCCCAGAGTGCTCTGCCTCTGGAGCAACTGTAAAATAGCCTGGATGTCTGATGTCATTTGCTCCTCCAGCCTACAAACATACACACGCATACACTGACGCAGATGTGCAATACAGTTTCTGACCAGCAGATGGCGGCAAGCACCATTTTATCAACAGCACAAAATGTTCTGTATGTTAAAGTTGATGTTTTAAGTCACATTCTCTTAATTTACTCTTTTATGTGGCCTACTTTATCCCGTGTTCTCTCTCACCTGTTTAGGTGTTCCTGCAGTAGATCCAGTCTTTGCTCCATTTCGCCGAATGTGATGTCACTTTCACAGTCATCTCCTCCTTCTCTGTCCTGAGATTTCGCTGAGTCATCTGCATTCCCACAAGGCCATTCTTCAACACACACATCTAGAGAAACACAAAGTCCCAGTGCAATTAATCATAGATGCACACAAACATACCAGATACATACAAACCCAATCAATCATAAACATGTGTAAGATGAATTAGGTTTGTATGTTGTCAATTGTACTGCACACACGCTATAAAAAACATATAGCACCATAAGAAGATAAATTAGATCTATCTTATACACACACAACACACGTCATTAATTCTCTCTACACTGCACCAGTTCCCTAATATAACAGCTGCAATACCCAGAAGCCAAAAAAATATGTTTGCGTATGTTTGCCTCAACAAGATATTACACCAAGCGCAATCTTATCATATGCTCTAGTGCTGTCTTGTAATATTTAGAGATACGGAGAAAGAATGAGAGAAGGAAAGAGAGAAAGAGAAGCACCCTGGCTGTGTAATTATATCAGCAGTCAGCAATTGTTCACACATTCAAAACCTCTTCTTTACAGTACAGATTCAAAAAAAAAAAAATTGCAGCACTTCTATGACTGGTAAAACAGCTCTCAGATTTCATCAAAGAATATCTTAATTTGTGTTCCGAAGATGAACAAAGGTCTTTGAAATGAGTTTGGAACAACATGGGGCTGAGTGAAGTTTTATTTAACTTAATTAAATTCCACTAAAATTACATACTCTCTGGTGATACATGTCAGACTTCTCAAATTATTTCATCCGCTTAAATTCCGACCGTCACAAATGGCTGCGAGCTCGCATCCAATCAGCAAATGATGGATAGAACCAAGTCTCTGCCTTACATTTTCTACTTTTCTGCTAATCTGTTTCGCTCAGATGTAGGGGTGTGTGATGATGGCAAAACATTAAATCTCAATGTTTTCTGGAAACTGTTGATAACCATAATTAGACAACATTTTGCTTAGCATGTTATTGTGCTGTATTTTGACAGGTTTAGGACTGCCGTTGACAGCTGACTCCCAAAGCTTTCTTCAGAAATTAACTTTCCAATATGTTTAAATAAATTTTACGGGCATTTTTACTTTTATAAGGCCAATTTTTCTGACCTAGTTAAATGCATGCATCATCTTTTGTGTCAAATTCTTACATTTAATCAATAAATTCAAATAGTAAGACACTATAGGGCTATTATAAATCAAATAAAATCAGTATCAACTACATTTGTGTTTGCAATGTGGAGGTGGCACAGAATCTGCATCTGAAATGGCATTTAGATGCAATTACACAGACTGGACATGATTACATTTAACCCGCAGTTACAAATGCACAATTAATGTTTTGATGTTACCAGTAGGTGGCAGCAAATCACTGCATGAGTGAGTCATTGAGTCATTCATTCAACCGATTCATTCAAAAGACTGATTGATTCAGTAACGAAACACCGTTGTTTGTGTTTCGTAACATAAAATAGATGCAAAACATTTCTGCTGTGGCTTTGCTTGGAACTATTTTCATTGTTGAAATACAGCAAAAACAAGAATTGTTGTGTCCAAAATGTAAGTCACTTAAAATGAACTTATTTAACCATTTATCAAATCAATATCACATTTGCAATAGTGCTGATATTTGGAGAAAACATCTCTCTTTCTGTAATATATAAACAAAATTAGATATAAATATAATTCAAACAGTGGCATTTTTGCCCCCTTATCTTGAATTTTGGTGAAATTCTAAATGTATTTTAAAAGACTAAATCACACAGTGAAAGCATGAACTCTAAATGTGCACACGCAGTAGTCTAAGCTACTCGGTTTTTGCAATATACTTAATAATGTCTTGTAAAGTGTAATGTAAATTTATAATGAAAAATGCATTACAATTTGTATTATAAAGCATTATGAACATCTTGATATGTTTCAAGTAAAGTTGCTGTAGGGCACCCTTGAGAATGAGTATGTTATACCTTTGTGAAACAGATTGTTTTCAACACAATCTTTAGAGTATGTGTCAGGGATGGTGTTCAGGTTTACAGGAATGGATTGATTCAAAGGCCTTGCTGTCCCTTCCTCACCCTCCTCTTCCTCCTCCTCTTCCTCCTCATCCTCCTCCTCTCCCGGTAATGTGTGAACCTCTTGATCTCTTCCCCTCTCCCTCTCTGTCCCACTCGGTCTGCTCGGAGAACCTGAGGGAACACAAAGTCCTCGCAGAATTACACACACGCTTCTCACCCTCCAGATTGCACCTTGAACAAAGAAAAAAAGATAGCGATGAATGAGCCAGCAAGAGAGTAAGAGATTTGGCTGGGATGAATAATCCAAACAGTAGGTTACACAGGGACGGGGGATAAAACGTCTCTTGACCGTTCAGGTGAAATCTGGCACGTTGCAACCACACAATAACAAACATCTGTCTGTGGCCAACAATCACCATGGCAACAGCTTGAAACCCAGCGGGAGAGAAAAGAGACGGGTGGAAAGAGGAGGGGAGGTGACGGGGGAAGGGAAACAAAGGAGGGACCGAAACGGAGGAGAGGAAAACGGATGCGAGGAGAACAGGAGAGGGTCCTGACCTGCGGAGCGGTCCCTCTTAAAGCAGGGCTTGGTTCTGACGTCAGGGTCTTCTGTGTCTTCTGAGTCGCTCACGGCTGTGTAAAGGTTCCTCTGAGAAGCTGTGGCTCCCTGCCACACACAAGACATCATCACATTAGGCATTAAACGGACACTAACTTTATTTACTGCAGCAACATGAGGGAGGGAAAAACAGATTGGCTTTCTTCTGTGGAACATAAAAGCTGACTTTCTGAGGAATATCCAGAACATAGCATGATAGCATCATCAAAGTAATGAATGGCAAGAGGAACAGAGCAAAAGTCAAGTCATTCGCTGACAATCTTGACATCCATTCTAATAAATCAATGGTCAACAGCCCACCAGAGAGCAGAGACAATCAGTATAACAACATACATTTCAGTCTCTTTGTCACAAAAAATATAGTCAAGCAAGCATTGTCATTCTGCTGTATGTGGAGATGTACAAAGGAACGAAATGTGCCTTACAGAAGCACAGTGCTAGATATATAAATGGACTGCATACATGGTTTTCGGCTACATAGCTTGCCACATCAGTGTTTTTTTTGCATCTAATTAACAACAAAACACTCCTGTAAACCTATGTACACCATAAAAAAGTGTGGATTATTATATGTCTGCTTAATATTTCTTTTAAGAGAGGTATTATTTTTCAGATTTTTACGCAAAATAGGATGGGTTTCATTTATAATGGATGCCAGAGGGCGCCCTCGTGCAGAAAATCCACATATGCATCAAAGAGTTAACACTGATGACGTTCCAGCCAGGAAATCTCTAATATGGATAAAGAAAGGCTTATTGCATTTCATTAGAAGGGAAGATGCTCTGCAAGTGTTGCTTTTTCAAATATAAACAGGGAGGCGTTTCCTCATCTCAGCACGTGAAATCACAGGCACACACAGAGCAAATTTCAAGAGAAATAAAACAAGGAAATTATATAAAAGCATAACCGAAAAACCGCAATTCACAAGAGCATATTGAACCGTGGATGTCATACCAAATGGTTTGATGTTATATTGAGTATTGTGACATATATATAATTTATACATATACTTCACAACAATATTCAAAGGCTCTATTTTTTCAGTAAGCACATATTAATTCCTTATTCTACATGACCATATTTTACATCCCTTCATCCTACCCCATACATACTACCTTACTTACTTACTTACATACTTAATACCTTACTATTAATAAGCAGAAAATTGTTTAGTGAGACAAAATTTGTAGTTAATAGTTAGTTAACAGTAAGAATTGGTCAAATTCAATTGGCCAAACTAAAGTGTAACCAAAATCTTTTGAAGTTATGTATGGCTTGACTTGTATGGCTTAATATCACACAAATGATGTGAAATATGTAAATAACTGAAATATGTATAATGAAAGATTTATGTTATTTAAAAAATCTACATCATTTCATACATATTTTGGACTATGAGGGGTGCCATTATGACGTAAAATGGTTGCACTCAGTGAGGTATTGGAATACACAACTGGGAAGTTAAAATACTGATACGAGGAGCTACTGAAAGAGTTTACAGGTGGTGTTGGATATAAGCATAGGTTTAAACCAAATGCCGTACCCAGGGTTTGTATAGATACTGTAAAATAAAATTCCAGAACTTTCAAGGACTTTTCAAGCACTACTTTTTTAATTTTCAAGGACTTCAGTCAGGGATCTCACTTATAGTTTGATGTTTTTTTACTTACTGTTTGAAAAAATCAGAAAAAAGATTTGCAAAACTGCTCCAAAGTCGCGATCTGAATCAAATGATTCGCGCTCCACGCTCCTAGGTTCCGATCTAAAGTAAAAGATTTGAAATTCGAAAAATGAATGGCTCTTTAAATTTGATTTGGTTTTTGCTAGTGAATTGCTTAAAATGTAATGAAGTCACAGGCAGTGTTGGGGGTGACGCATTACAAGTAACTGAGTTTCGTAATCAGATTACTTTTTTCAAGTGACTAGTAAAGTGACACATTACTTTTTAATTTACAAGAAAATATCTGAGTTACTTTCCGAAATAAGTAACGACAGTTACTTTTTTTTCCCATTTACTGATTGAAAGCTCTCCTGTCGCCATGTTGAGAGAAATCGGGAATAAGATATGAAATGTGAACATTAATTAATCTTACAAAAAAAAAAACGATTCAGTATTCCTCAAAATAAATAAAAACAGTGAAATGCAACTCAGAATATGATGCAAACCTGCAATAATTAAATGTTAAATAACACAAATATCCTTTTTGTATTTAATCCCATTTTATTAACTACTGTCTTTGCTGCTGACCGTCAATGATCCCATTCAACCATACAAATAAGCAAAAATTACTCAAGATAAACTAACATTTGTTTTTTTATTGCTAAAGAGTGTTGAACTTTCTTCTTCTGCGTTCTACTGTACAGACGTGAATTTACTTTTCCTCCAGCCTGAGGCTTTTGGTGTAAAAGGGCTTTTACATCTGACAAAAATAGATTTGTTTTATATTAAAAACAAACAAGCAAGCCCTGCCCAGATTTAAAAAGTAGCACAAAAGTAACATAACGTAATTAGTTACTTTTTTAGGGATAATGCAATATTGTAATGCATTACTTTTAGAAGTAACTTTGCCCAACACTGGTCACAGGTTTGAATCAGTCAGAGTGGTTCTGTCTCAAATGACTCATTTAACTGATTTGGTTCATCTGTTTCTCTTTTTGCGTCTTCAGCCATGTTTACACAATATTGTCAGTACTACTACTGGTTTAGCTTGATAGTTTTATGACATTAACTGAAATACACTATGATGTTTTTTAATTGCGTCAAAGGCATCAGGGCAAAAGTGGAGAGAACAAAGACGCAGGTCTTTAGGAAGTTTTATTTGTCAACAGACATCTTTACATTTTCTTCTCTTATTGCTAGGACATTATACATTATTTACATTATAATAAGCCATACAAGTCTTAATTCCTTAGTTTCCTTTTAAGACTTCTATTTGTAAACGTCTTCTACTATGAAGGATCTTCACATGTGAAAACTACTGCCATGATTTACAACATTCATTAGATGCCAATTGCTGTATATTACTTGAATATTGTTCAAATTAAATGTGGTTGCCAACATGCAACTATTATAAGCTGTTTCCTTCATTATCTATTTTTATCTACTGCAATGGTTGCACTGTAAATGTACATTTCATTACACAGACTGCTGCATAATTTATAAGCCATTCTATTTCTATAACGTTGCTCTACACTATCATCTCCTCATCTCCCATGTGTCCCACTTGTACCTCAGTGTCCACATTTCATCTTTTTATTCAAAAACACTACACACTTCTAGTTTGCTGCTTTACCTTGGCGTTCTCATCACGCAGGTTAAACGTGAGCTCCAGATTGGACAGGAAGTAGTCTGAGAATTCAGGATACATGTCCAGAACCTCCAGAAGATCCTCTCTGTGGATGGTGTGGAGGTCACAGTAGCTTAGTGCTCGAACATCTGCGTTGGCTTTCCCCGGTTTGGCGTACAGATGAATCATCTCTCCAAAAATATCATTCTTACCTGAGAGATGGGTATATAGAAATTAGAGGAGAAGAGAGGGAAGAGAAGGTACAGCAATGAAGGATTAGAAGGGAGAAAGTTCTCATATTAGTTTGTGACTATGTAAGCAAAAATTCACAGACAAAAAGGGGGCAATTGTAGTAGTGATGTATGAAGCACAGCACACACAGAAGTCACTTTCACCAAGCAGATTTTTCAACCCTTCGCAACGTGAAGTTCCTAATCGCTTGGATTCCTTCTGAAATTTCCGCATTACAGTAAATGTTATCATACCTTATGTGTGTCAGTGCTTACTACAGAATACTACAAAAGTTATATAAGATGGCTAAAAAATATAAAAAGGCAATTGTGACTTTTTATCTCACATTACAAATTAATAATATCTAACAACTGTTTTGTGAGAATTTTGTGAAAATAATTTTTTAAATGTAATACGTGATTTTGTGCCAAAATACCAAATGGGATGTACAAAACATTTTAATGCATGAAATGTACTTGATGATACAGGCAGACCCTTTCGGCCACAAGACTCAAAATGTAGATAAAACTCAGAACTGCTTGATGTAAACTCATCATTCTGATAAAAAAAGTCAGAATTGCAAGATATAAACTTATTATTCTGAGAAAAAAAGTCAGAACTGTAAGACGTACACTACCAGTCAAAAGTTTTTGAACAGTAAGAATTTTCATGTTTATTAAAGAAGTCTCTTCTGCTCACTAAGCCTGCATTTATTTGATCCGAAGTACATCAAAAACAGCAAAAGTTTTGAAATATTTTTACTATTTAAAATAACTGTTTTCTATTTGAATATAGCTTAAAATGTAATTTATTTCTGTGATTTCAAAGCTGAATTTTTAGCATCATTACTTCAGTCACGTGATCCTTCAGAAATCATTCTAATATTCTGATTTGCTGCTCAAAAACATTTTTTATTATTATTACGTTGAAAACAGCTGTGTATCATTTTTTCAGGTTTCTTTGATAAATAGAAAGTTCAGAAGAACAGCATTTACCTGAAATATAAATCTTTTTAAACATTATAAATGACTTTATCATCACTTCTGATCAATTTAAACCATCTTTGCTAAATAAAAGTATTAATTTCTATAATTTCTTTTAAAAAAAACTAATTATTAAAATTATATCCAAGCTTTTTAAAGGTACAGTGTATTATGTTACAAAATCATTTTATTTCAGATAAATGCTAATCTTTAGATCTTTCTATTCATTAAAAAATCTTGAATAAACTTTATTCAGCTGTTTTAAATATTGATAATAATATAATTTATATATATATAAATATATATATATATATATATATATAATTTAATATAATATGTTTCTTAAACAGCATATTAGAATGATATCTGAAGGATCATGTGACACTGAAGACTGGAGTAATGATGTTGAAAATTCAGCTTTGATCACAGGAATAAATTACATTTTAAAATATATAAAATATAAATAGATAGCAATTCATAAAATGTTTTAAATATTTTACAATATTACTGCTTTTGCTGTATTTTGGATCAAATAAATGCAGGCTTGGTGAGCAGAAGAGATTTCTTTAAAAAATCTCACTGTTCAAAAACTTTTGACTGGTCGTGTAAACTCACCAATCTAAAAAAAAAAAATCATTAGTGACACGTAAACTCAAAATTCTGAGAAAAAAAATCTGAATTGTGAGATGCCAAAACAGAATTTCAAGAATCTCTCTCTCCTTCGCCTTGCTCCCTTTATCAGGGGTCGCCACAGCGATTTGGCAGATTCACCACAGTGATCCGCACAGGCGATTTGGCACATGTTTTACGCCGGATGCCCTTCCTGCCACAACCCAGCCCTGAAACTTGTGCATCCCCAATGCTGGGACACAACAGAATTTCAAGAATAAACGTCAGAATTACAATATAAATTCTAAGAAAAAAAAAATCTAAATTCTAAAATATAAATAAAGTCGCAATGACTTTTTATTTTATTCCATTGATTGCAAGCTCACAATCTGGGTAAAGTGCATCTTGATAAACTCTGAGGATGTGATATTTCTGAAAGCCCTGCTAGCTTTCTGAGAACACGTGGCAAGAGAAAAGTCAAGGCCTGACAGCACATTTCTGTGGTGATACATATCAAAGGTCAGACCTGACAAAAAAACGACAGCCACCTGGGCAGCGGCCACCTGCCACCGTATCTAAATCCGGCTCAGGGTTGTGGCTAAACCCATTAGTGCTGTATATTATATATAAATTATCTGAGGCGAGGTATGATATTAGTGTAACAGAGTCCAGGGCAGTGCCAGAATTAGTGTACAGTGATGAAGTGTCCATCTGCAACACTTTCGTAAGACAATAGATTCTTGCTGAGGTAGTGATTCTTCAACTGAGACCTAAGAATACATATGAAGCAAGAGGTAGCTTCTCTCAGCAATTTCACACAGTGTACAGCAAGTTTCTGCTGAGTTGCATGAGTGTGTAAGTGTGTGTCTCTTTTTCTTCCCCTGGCCTTATTCTGTTAAAGCCAGCTTGCGTAGGAAGAGAGATGGACCATTTAAATTCGGCTTACCCTGCTCCACCTGCCCGCGCACGGATGCGGCTGGAGACTCTCGAGCACGTGTGTGCGTGAGTTTAATAAATGTGCCTGTAAATAATGAAACTAGCGCTATCACTCGGGGCTCTCCGTCACACTAAGTGACACTTTGCAAATCTAATGAACAAGGGAAACATGCACCATGTTGCCGTCACTCTCATTCCCGCATCTTCTTATTTAATTACAACCCTTCTCCTCCCTTGTTCTCTCACTTTCCTTCAGCTTTCCTCTATTTCAGTCTCTCTCCATCTATAAAAAACATGATGAGCTCATCACAGGAGAGATATCCTTGAATGAAGGACAGCACTTCTTTCATTAAGTCTCTTATTACCTTTGAGCCTCTGAGCTGTTTATATTAAATTTAGATGAGTGTGTGCAAGTTCCATATTGTAAGTCAACCCATTTTCCACAGCATTCCAGTAATCCGCTATTTGGACATTGATACTGCACTTCTTATAGGATACATATACATACAAACTACATACTACATTTGTCCTTCAGTCCTTTTGTCTCTTCCATCACTTCCAGACGTTTAGAGAGTAAAGCCATCAGCATCTGTAAACCACTCAACTTCCAAAAGGCAAAATGTTTAGCTAGAAATAATGTAGACAGGTCTTATTTTTATACTTTTTGGATTTGATTAGATGGTAAAATTTGGTAGATGATGATATACTACTTTTCCCTTCTTGTGTGGTCTTGGTTACATGAGCAAATTAAGTTATTTTGGAAAAGTTATTACATTTTGATGAAAGATAATGATTTTTTTTTTAAATAATATGCACTAAGGGCATTTATTGTGTGGTGGAAAATCATAGTGGTTACAAATTTGGCTCAGTAACCAAACTCTGTTTAAAATACATATTTTAATCACAGCTAAGTTTACATACACTCAAATAGTCAGTTTTTAATCAGACTGATGTCTCAATTGGGCCAAAAAGCCTTTATGAGGTGAATTAAACTTCGTTTGTCTGATTGAGAGGGATGATTTAGATCTGAAATAATCATAAACAGTGAAGAATTAAGCATGTAAACATGTTGACAATTCAGCTACTATCTTGTGCACATGCAGAGTGCAGTGATATGTATGTTAATATACATTATACAACATACAAATGTATGTGGAGATCAACATTAGTGAACAACCTACAACTTCTTACATTT
This sequence comes from Labeo catla, assembly GCA_012976165.1. NCBI lineage: Eukaryota > Metazoa > Chordata > Actinopteri > Cypriniformes > Cyprinidae > Labeo > Labeo catla. Next base: position 604,533 of record VONZ01000080.1, read on the forward strand.
CAAGATCACTGCCCTAGTAAAAAAGAAATAGATTTAAAATGCATTTATTTATACTAAGTATAGTTCAAGTCTATTAACAAATTTACTGACATATCGCTTGAGACTTACTGATAACTTTATTTGGAGAACTACTTGTGCACAATGCACAATTCTTAATATTAACCCTAAAATATGTTTTAACGTTACTATTGATGAAAATTGTATGATCTTTAAATAATAGTCTTTAAATGCAAAATATTTAAACTGTACCTAAAGTATACTTGCAATAGTTCCACTTTAGCACAATCAAATATACTCAAGTCTATCTTTAGTTGAACTTTAGCACTACTTCAGCACAATTAAAGTGCATTAAGTACAAAATTAGTTGTTCCAATTTAGCAGACTTAAAATATAACAGTTTAATAAACTAAAAGTACAGTTGCGGGGTATTTTTATTAAGTACATAATATGTAAATATATTTGTAGTATACTCAGCAGGAAATAAATGTATTTTAAATACATTTCAGTATATTTATTTTTCACTAGGGTGCATAGTCCTATTTGAAGTTATCCTAACAGGAGTGGAAGGGCAGTTTTTTAAAGCATATTTCATAAATTAATTGTATTCTGAAACACAGTATAAAAAAAGTTAAATGAGATATTTGAAAAAAAAAACTCTGATCAAAATTAGAGAACACTTACAGATACCTGCAAGTTGTTGTTGTTAATCTGGCACCTGGCACTAATTTCCTTAATTATTTGACAAACCCTATTTAACTGGCAGCATTCTTTCAATTTTCACTAAAAAGAGATTCCAGGATGGCAAGCGTGACTGAAACCCTGCGACAGGAGGTTGTCCAGATGATGACCCTTTCAGCCACTGCAAGAGAAACTGGTCATTTCAAATCTGTGATTTCTTGAATTGTTCAGGTTTACACTGGATAAGAAGACAGGATAAGAAATTAGAGACTCTCAATAGGGAATTGGTTCAACACTGCAGCTGGAATTGCTTAACAGTTCAATGCTGAACAGGGTAACGATCCGTATCGAGGCATTTTAAGAGTAGCCAGACTGAAAGCGCACTCTGCAGTGATCAAGCCACTCATCAGCAGAAAGAATCAAAAGGCAAAGTTCACTTTTGTTGAGGAATATGTTGTGTGAAGAGAGGAGAACTGATCCAAGGTTCACTTTAGTGACATCTTGTTTGGTGTCAAATTGGGAAAAGATTGAAGCCTAAGTGTGTAAAGAAGTCTGTGAAACTTGGAGGAGGAAGTGTCATGATTTGGGGGATGTTTTCTACAGCAGGAGTTGGGCCTTTTATACATTCACATTGCAGGTCACAATCTCTTTTAGCAACATGCAGTTCCTTCCCCGCAAGCATCTCCCAATCAGCCTGCAATTTGTATGAAAGACAATGCCCCCGTCACGATGCAAAACAGGTAAAGCAGTTCCTTGAAGCTAAAAACACTCAGTGTTTGCCAGGCCAGACTCCTGATCTGAACCCAGTTCTCTAGTAAAATACTTGGCGACAAAGTTATGGCTAAGAAACCCACTACAGTTACCAAACTACAGAAGAGAGTGGAAGAAGAGTGGACCAAGATCACACCAGCGCAGTGTGAGAAACTAGCGATGTCCTGTGGCCGCAGATGTGCCATTCATTCAAAACAAGGGCCTCTACACTTCCTACTAATTTCTGACAGCTGTAAGCCTCCAGAATTTTAGTTGTAATCTTTTGTGTTACAATGGTACCTGTTCTCTAATTTTGATCCCTGTGTTTTCCACAAAATAAAGATTTTTGTTGAAATGTTAGTAGAACAGTGGTACCTACAGCTAAAATTATTATTATAGACTTACAGTGAAAGTTTGTTTATTTGTTCATTGCTCACCCAGGATGGCCACCACTATGTCGTCTCTGAGAATCTCGATGGAACCCCTTGCCACAAAGTAGAGAGCCGTGAGAACGTCCCCGCAATGCACCAACGTGTCACCCGGTGGGGCATGAGTGGTCTTAAAGCGCATTGCCAGTGCCCGTAGGCATCCTTTGGTTGCACCGCGGAAAGCTTTGCAGCTCTGGAGCAAAGTTGTATTCAGATGAAGACAGATATCAGCCTGCAGGCACTCTGGAAAGCCCTTCAGTACCTGCAGAGAGGGAAAAGAAAGAGAAAAAGACAGAAAGAGTGTTCCCCATGGAGAAAAGCAGAAGGAGGGCAGAATGATTGCAGGTTTTAAGAGCTTTGCGTTAGAGCTCAGATTATACAATGCTAATATAGCCCTGTCTCCCTCAACTACAAATACATAAAAGATGGAGCACAGTATGAATGCATCTGGGATCCTTTGTTTCTGCTGCATTGCACTGTGTTTGCCTTTGATTTGCTTTTGCTTCATATAATGATATACAGCACATCAAGCAGAGGAAAATGCAACTGCCACTTATGTTTTCCCCAAATTTTTCTGATTCATCTAAACAAAAAAAAGACTAAAAAAAAACACTGTTTCAGACTGCATTTGGGATGTCTGCCAAGGAACAAAGGCTGCCATGAAAACATATTAATCTGCAGTAACTATCTATCTGACTGACTAACTAAACAATCTCATGCCTAATAAAACGGGAAATGTCAATATGACCTAGGTCCATCAAAGTGAAGCTGATTTAACTGAAGGAAAATAACTGAAATGGAACCGGGCAAATGTCTGTGTGCAGAATGAGTCACAGTAGACATGCCATTAGCTTTGTAAACAGAGCTTTTGATTTAACATCAGTCTTCAAATGGACCAAACTTTAATTACTTCAATTGGTTATAACATTTAAACTATGCTTACCTTATAAATATGCTCACGGTTAGACATGCACAGTTTAAAATCAACGGCATGCTTCAATACAAATATACAGACATTAGGAAAACATTTAAGATAAAATGACCGCAGCTATTTTTGGGTCAAAAGCAAACATTAATCTATACCTCCTGCTCACCAGAGTGTTGAAGTCAGTCCGTTTGAGTGCGTATAAGAAAGAGACAATGCATATCAGATCACTGCGTAGACACATGAACACATTTGACATTAATACTCTGTGACTGAGACACATACTAGAGAGCTAACACACTGACACATACTGTACACACTGTCTGATAAATGCATTTATTTATCCAATGACAGAAATTCACATTAAGGGGGAAAAACCTGACTCTTACCATGTTCATGTCAATGCCATTGGTGTATGTCCATGCGTGTTGGAAGTACTCCTCCAGTCTTTGTCTCAGCGGGTTAGGGATCTGGTGGAAGCGAATAAATTCTTTGACCCGAAGCATCTGCAGATGGTACCGAGCTGTTCCTGAGTACAGTCGCTGAATTATAGCAGACACATTCCCAAAGATACTAGCATACATCAGCGCTAAAACACAAAGAGAGATGGCAATGGTCATTTATAAAGTCAAGTTTTAAGTTTGAATGCACACACACACACGGTCAGCTATCCTTGTAGGGACTCTCTATAGGCGTTAGTTGTTTTTGTACTGTACAAACCATATTTTCTATCGTCCTACACCAACCCTCTACCTAAACCTGCCTGTCACATGAAACGTTCTGCATTTTTACTATCTCAAAAAAAAAAAAACTCATTCTTTATGATTTATAAGCTTTTGTACCCATGGGGACCTCAATTTAGGTCCCCAACGTTATATATATTTATATACGTATGTATATACACACACACACACATATATGTGACCCTGGACCACAAAACCAGTCTTAAGTCGCTGGGGTGTATTTGCAGCAGTAGCCATAAATACGTTGGGTATGGGTCAAAATTATTGATTTTTCTTTTATGCCAAAAATCATTAGGAAATTAAGTGAAGATCGTGTTCCATGAAGATATTTTATAAGATTTCTACTGTAAATATATCAAAACTTATTTTTTTGATTAGTAATATACATTATTAAGAACTTCATTTGGACAACTTTAAATGTGATTTTCTCAATATATGCACACTCATGGAACACTAGTGAAAATGATTTACACAAAACAATCAATTATAAAGTATATTAAAATAAATTATATTCAATTATAAATTATATATAAATTTATTATATTATACTACATTATATTATATTATATTATTAGTGCTGTCAATCGGTTAAATAAATTAACTAATTAATCACACATTTTTTCTTAAATTAATCACGATTAATTGTAATTAATCCCACCGAATATTAAGGTTTTTAAATATACTTTTATATTGCAGGTATTTCACATTCAATCTTCACATTTATGCTCAAAAAACATAAAGACAATATATTTAGACAGTATAAGATTTGTTAAATATTTTTTGACTGAATGTATCACAGATACCAATATTACTGATGTCTCTAGGAAACTGTTCTTTTCTTCCTAATATTTAACTATTGACTATAGCCATTCAACATTACAGTAATTAAGAAATATTAGAAATTATTTCTAATTTAAGTGAACTTAAAACAATTGTCACATAAACCCACTATTTACCTGTGCCCTTCAGCAAGAAGAAAATATACAGAAATTGAACAAAGTTATCAAACACTAAATGCTAAATTAAATATAGATGAATGATTTCTTCTTTTTTCCTTTGTTCATTGATTAATAGACATCACAGCAGCTGGGTTATTAGGTTATTTGGCTGCTTTTACTGCTATTACTTTGAGCTGCCACTGCTGAACATTTAACTATGTTAAATATTTTTAACACTGTACAACTGGAAAAATTAATCGCCTGCTTTAACGCTAATTTTGACGGCACTATATATTATATTATATATATCCTGTTTAGGTACTGCTAACATTAACCTGATTTAAAAAGCATTCATGTTTGCTATACTGGTCATTTTGATGGCATAAGTTTAATTTTAATTTCTTGATACCCACAGCCAATGAGCATGACACAGATGGAGAAGATCTTCTCTGAGTTGGTATTTGGCGACACGTTTCCAAAGCCCACGCTGGTCAGACTGCTGAATGTGAAATACAGTGCTGTCACATACTTGTCTTTGATTGAGGGGCCTGAGGAGAGGTCGGTGCCATTGTACTGCTTGCCGATAGATATGGCTAGATTGTCCAACCAGCCGATCGTGTGATCCAGATAGTGCTTCTCCACATTGCCGATCGCATACCATATGCAAGCCAACCAATGAGCGATCAGTGCAAAGATACACATGAGGAGCATTAGGACAGCTGCCCCATACTCTGAGTAACGATCCAGCTTCCGTGCTACACGGACCAATCGGAGCAGTCTGGCAGTCTTTAGCAGGCCAATCAGAGTCGTGGTCTAATCAAGAAATTTAAGAGCAAACATTCATGAGAAGTTTTGTTTCGTATTTGTTCAAATCATTCACTCAAAGTATGAGCAACAGTACGAACTGGATGAAAAATCATTCATAGTAAACTATAGAACACTTAAAATAAATCAAACCACACATATACACATGCACTGCTCACCTCTTCTGATCCTCCCTCAAATATGAGCAGGTCAAACGGTATGGCTGCCACCATGTCTATGAAGAACCATCCCTTGAAGTAATGCACTGCTATCTTAGCCGGATGACTAACTACCTCTTCGTTGGCGTTAACATACGTAGTCCTGAAATTTATAAGAATGTCTACGATAAACATGATGTCCACTATGAGATCCACCACGTTGAGCGGGCTGCAGGAATAGCCACACTCTCGTCTCTTCTGCTCCTCCACGTCATTGAGGAGGAAGGCCGCGCTGTAGGGTGTGAAAACAGCGGTGTAGATGACTAGCAGCAGAATCAGCCAATCCCAGACTGCCTTAAAGGGGCTGTAGTGTAGGATGGTGAACTTGTCGATGCGTGGCGTCTGAAGCTTATACTCTGGAAGAACGTCGGCGCCTAGCGACAACACCTGAAGCATAGAGATGCGGTTACTATGACAACAATGGTACTTTTATATTTTGTACCTATTAACAGATATCAGAAGCTGCAAAATCAGAGACTGGAAGTAACACAGTGACTCATGTATGAAACGTACACATTATTAACTTCATGCAGTAGAATGTCATTCAGATATTCATGATGTTTATCTCATACATTTTGAAATTAGAAATTATGTTATCAGCATAGCAGTTTAGTCATGTTTTTGTATTTTAGAATGTTTTTAAAATTTGGGTCACACTTTAGTCTGGGAACCAATTCTACTACCTGTCTACCTCACTAAACTTGTGGTTTTGGTGCTTATTAATAGTAAGCTAGCTGTTAAGTTTAGGTATATAAAAATATGGTAATATAGAATAAGGCACATATGTGCTTTATAAATACTAATAAACAGCCAATATGCTAGGAATACGTATGCTACCGAAGCTAAACTATATGAATTTATGCAAATACTGATGAGCACATTATTATTAAGGATTATTTGAAAACGATCCAAAGAGCATCATGTTCTTCATTCTAAACCAAGGAGCTACAGAGGGTTTGTGAGATAATAATAACTGAAATCACCTTAATAAAAATGAAACTTGAATGAATCAGATTAATGAATGATTGAATGACTCACTCATTAAGACTGGAATTATGGACACCGATGGTTTTAGTTTCATATTTAGAGCATCATTTCATTTTTTTTTTTAAATCATGTAATATATAAGTATTAATATATATATAGTATAGTAATATATATTATATATTAATATAGTAATATATATTAATATATATATATTATAGTATATAATAAGTATTTCAATATTATTTTTTTTAAACAAACAAACAAACATTAATACCCGTTTATTATTATCAATATTTATCTAAATATTTATTCTAAAGCTACGTTTTATAATGTCTATTCAATGGTTTTCTCATTCAGCAGAATAATGACTTTATATGATCTTTTTTTTTGGGGGGGTCTTTTTTTTTTATTGATTTGTGATTAATTTGCAAATTAAATCACTGCTTTCAATATTAATGTTACAAATTTGTATATTTGACTAGTGATATTGTTAATTTCCAGCCTTACACCATGTCCTAACTACACACAAAGCACCACCACGACGCGATAAAATGTATCTTTTCCATGTTAATTTGAGTTTTTGTCCTATTTCTGCAAAGTCGTGGCTGGAACAACAACATACATGACAACTATGACAATCATAATCTCAGGTACTGATTATGTGCTTTTTTCAGTGTTTTCAGTGTAAAAGTGTCTAATGAGAGTGTGAAAATCATATTGTGTGACATTTATATCCATACTGAACGCAACAACAGATAGTTTACCTCACATCTTGAAAATAAATTTAAGCAAACATGTACATTAAAAATGTGAATTCAGTGCAAACCAATACGTGGTTTCCATGACAAAGATGATATCGGTCACTCAATATTTAGTTTTAACAATGCTAAAAAGGTTTAATATTCATAAATTAGATTACAAACTTGTACATTTCATTAAGAGTGCAGTGCACTTTTGCACTCCTGAATGGCTGTGATATTTTTAGTGATTCTGTCACGTCACTGTCGTGTTGCGTCTGGTGTGGACAGCCAAATTGTTTGTTTCTGGAATCTTGTCGCGTCGCATGTAGTGAAGACAGTGTTATTTTCAATTGATACATGACCATTTTTAACCCTCTCTGACCCTTAGAACTGAACACACTGCTTTTGCTACTGTACCGTTAAGACTTAAAGTAAATTAGTAAGCATAGTTCCCCTTCAGTCGTTTCACTACGACGTTACATATGGGAACTCGCTTGAGAGTCCAATCATCTCCAAGCCTTATTCAAAAGGCCAATGAACATTCATGAACATTGGCGAGTGGTATTTGCATGCCGAGCCACTCCCCCGTACATACGGGTATATAAGATGGCGGCGTGCAACCACTCATTCAGACTTTTGCTTTTGGAGCCTCGTCTTCTGAGCCATTTAAAAAAAAAAAAAAGAAAAGAGTTCCTGAGTTCACACTCTCTCTGCTGGCGTGCTGCCGAGCTACTAAAAGAGCTTCATCTAAAAGAGCGTTCGGCAGCCGCCAGCCTAATCCTGCGGGCTGCCGTTTTCACGGCATTCAAGCCTCCCGCACTCCAGCGAGCCCCGCCCGTTTGAGAGCACAGTTGTGCCGCGGTTTCTCCCTGGGCGGACCGGGATTTCAAAAGAGTGAATTTCTCGCGGCTGTCGAGGACATCTTCCCGGTATGTATCTCCGGCCGTGCGCTTCCGGGTGCGGTAGTTTCCTCGCCTCTTGGGACGGACATGATCGCTGTCTCACGTGCCTGGGCCGAGAGCACGCTGAGGCAGCGTTCACGGATGGTACGTGCGTTCATTGCGAACGTATGTCCATGGCTGCGTTAAAGTCCCGCCGCTCATTCATGAGTAGGCACCCCTTGTTGTCTTCCCGCGGTAAAAAAACAAAAAAAACAAAATAAATAAATAAATAAATAAAAGCCGCGATTAGGCACTTGGGGGACATTCAGGTGACTGTGCAGAATGTTCCGTCGGCCCCCAAAGCCCAGCGGACTTCTGCGTCACCGCGCAGTCCCGTTGAGCTGCCAGAGCAGTATACCTCCCCGTACAGCGGGCTGGGTATCTCCTTTGGCGCTCCCCAGGAGATCGAGATGTCTGCTGCAGCATCAGAGGGAGAGTCTGATGATGAGGCTGACGCCTCGGCGGGTCGGTACCCCTCTGCGGTTGCCGCCCCGTCTGAGACGGATGCTGAACTGTCAGCTATGCTCCTCCGAGCCGCCAAGGAGATCGGTCTGGAGGTGCCCAAAACACCTCCGGCCGATCCCTCTAGGCTGGATGATTGGTTTCTGGGGAGGGCTCCCGCGGCACCGCCGCGCTCTCCCCCAGTGCCTTTCTTCCCGGAGGTGCATGAGGAGCTGGTGAGGACTTGGCGAGCCCCGCACTCTTCTCGTCCACGTCCCAGCTCCTCTCCCCTCGCCTCTCTCGACGGCGGTGCAACCCGGGGTTATGAGGCGGTCCCTCAGGTCGAGCGCGCTGTCGCGGTGCATCTATGCCCGCCCGGCGCTGCCACCTGGCGGGATCGGCCCCATCTCCCCTCCAGGGCGTGTGAGTTCTCGTCCGCTCTCGCGGGCCGGACTTACCGCGCCGCTGGACAGGCTGCCACCGCCTTGCACGCCATGGCCACCTTACAGGTGTACCAGGCCAAGGTGTTGAAACACCTGCACGAGAGGGGTTCTGACCAGGGTGCAATTGAGGAACTCCGCGCCGCCACCGACTTCGCCCTCCGGGCTACGAAGGTGACGGCGCGTTCCCTTGGTCAGGTGATGTCCACCATAGTGGTCCAGGAGCGACATCTATGGCTGACCCTGGCCCAGATGGCAGATGTCGACAAATCACGGTTTCTCGACGCTCCTATCTCCCAGGGCGGCCTATTCGGCGACACCGTCGAGGACTTTGCCCAGCAGTTCTCGGCGGTTCAAAAGCAGACGGAGGCGATTAAACACATCCTGCCCCGCCGCGACATTCCAACCACGTCCGCAGGGCCCCAACCTCCGCCTGCTCGTCGCCGAGGGCGCCCTCCCGCGGCTTCCAAACAACCAGCTCCGTCCCCTGCTAAGGTACATAACACCAGATTGGCAGCCCGACGTCGAGCTGGCCGTGGGAGAGCGGCGCCGCCCGCGGGCAACCCGGAGGTGGAGGGAATCGCTCTTTGGGGGATGACAATATCAACGTCCCCACTCCCGGTGGAGGGCCGGGAGCTGTCACAGAAAGAGTCAATTCTCTCACCTCCGGGGTTCAGGCCCCGAGTTCCATCTTTGAGCAGCGCCCAAGAAGTGTCTCCTCGGATTCGGACTCGGAGCCTGATGTCGCCAGCGCGGGAACCAGGGAAGAAGGTAAGCGCTGCCCAGTGCAGTCTGACTTTTCTCCAGGACGTTCTTCCTTCTGGGATCAGTCCCCTTCCCCTTCCCCCCCCCAGGCTGCCCCACTGCGGTCACGTCGGTCAACGTCCCTTTGATACCCCTGGCGACCAGGCTGGGAGCCTGGCTTCAGCTTCCCAGCCCCTCGCGGTGGTTGATTCGGACGGTACGTCTCGGCTATGCGATTCAGTTCGCCAGGCGTCCGCCCAGGTACAGAGGCGTCCTTTCCACTTCTGTCCATTCGGACACACATGCCGCTGTGCTTCGTGCGGGGGTTGCAGTCCTACTGGCGAAGGACGCAATCGAGCCTGTCCCTCCAGCCGAGATGAAGTCAGGGTTTTACAGTCCTTACTTCATCGTGCCCAAAAAGAGCGGTGGGTTAAGACCCATCCTGGATCTTCTAGCTCTGAATCGGTCCCTTCTCAGGCTGCCGTTCAAGATGCTCACGACGAAGCGCATCCTAACATGCATTCGTCCCCAGGATTGGGTTGCAGCCATCGACCTGAAGGACGCGTACTTTCACGTCTCGGTCCTGCCTCGACACAGACCCTTCCTACGGTTTGCTTTCGAGGGTCGAGCGTATCAGTACAAAGTGCTTCCATTTGGCCTCTCCCTCTCTCCCCGCGTCTTTACGAAAGTCGCGGAGGCTGCCCTGTCCCCTCTTTGGCAGACGGGCATTCGCATCCTCAACTATCTCGATGACTGGCTTCTCATAGCTCACTCGCGAGATCTGTTGTGCGAACAGAGGGACTTGGTGCTCCGGCACCTCAGCCATCTGGGCCTTCAGGTCAACCGAGAGAAGAGCAAACTCTCCTCAGTGCAGAGGATCTCTTTTCTCGGTGTGGAGCTGGACTCGGTCAGTACGACAGCCCGCCTCACCAACGAGCGCGCAGTCAGTGCTGAAGTGTTTGGAGTTATTCAGACACAAAACAGCGGTCCCTCTCAAAACATTTCAGAGGCTCCTGGGGCATATGGCAGCCGCAGCCGCAGTGACGCCGCTCGGCCTGCTTCATATGAGACCGCTTCAGCGCTGGTTACATGATCGAGTCCCGAGATGGGCATGGCACCGTGGCACACTCTGGATTGGCGTTTCCCCGCAGTGTCGCCACCTGTTCAGCCCGTGGTCAGACCCGGCCTTCCTTCAGGCCGGAGTCCCCCTGGGACAAGTCTCCAGGCATCTTGTGGTATACACGGATGCCTCTTCCACGGGTTGGGGTGCTGTATGCAACGGGCAAGCAGCATCGGGCTCCTGGACAGGACCTCGACTGCAATGGCATATCAATTGCCTAGAGTTGTTGGCTGTGCTTCTGGCCCTTCGTCGCTTCCGACCGACGTTGCGTCACAAGCACGTGCTTGTTCGCACCGACAGCACAGCGACTGTAGCCTACATCAACCGTCAGGGTGGTCTACGCTCCCGTCGCATGTCACAACTCGCCCGCCATCTGCTCCTATGGAGTCAAACGTGGCTGAAATCGCTACGTGCCGTTCACATTCCAGGAGAACTCAACCGTGCAGCCGACCAGCTCTCACGGCAGTCCACCCATCCTGGAGAATGGCGACTCCACCCCGAGACAGTCCAGCTGATTTGGAGCCATTTCGGGGAGGCCCAGATAGATCTGTTTGCTTTCCCCCGAATCCTCCCACTGCCAGCGGTTCTACTCCCTCAACGAGGCTCCCAACAGCCTCGGCAGGGACGCACTGGCACACAGCTGGCCTCCGGGGCCCAAGTACGCCTTTCCCCCAGTGAGCCTCCTTGCACAGACACTGTGCAAGATCAGGGAGGACGAGGAGCAGGTTCTGCTGGTTGCGCCATACTGGCCCACCCGGACCTGGTTTCCAGAACTCATTTCCCTCGCGGCAGCCCCTCCCTGGAAAATCCCCTTGAGGAGAGACCTTCTTTCTCAGGGGATGGGCACAATTTGGCACCCGCGCCCCGACCTGTGGAACCTGCACGTCTGGTTCCTGGACGGGACGCGTCAGACCTCTCCGGCCTTCCACAGGCCGTGATAGAAACTATCACTCAGTCCAGAGCCCCCTCCACAAGGCAGGCTTATGCGCTGAGATGGGGTCTGTTCGTCGACTGGTGTTCCTCTCGCGGGGAGGACCCACAGAGATGTACGATTGCAGTAGTGCTTTCCTTCCTGCAGGAAAAGTTGGAGCGCAGGCTGTCCCCTTCAACTCTCAAAGTGTACGTTGCTGCCATTGCAGCGTACCACGATGCAGTGGATGGAACATCCCTAGGTAAGCACCAACTCATCGTGAGGTTCCTGAGGGGTGCGAGAAGGGTTAATCCCCCCAGGCCGCACCCCATACCCTCTTGGGACCTCTCCGTCGCCCTCCAGGGCCTGCGGGAGGCCCCATTTGAGCCACTTGCGTCGGTTGAGCTAAAACATCTGTCACTTAAGACAGCGCTCCTGACCGCACTGGCCTCCATCAAGAGGGTAGGGGACCTACAAGCTTTCTCTGTCGACGAAGCGTGCCTAGAATTCGGGCCCGGCGATTCTCACGTCATCCTGAGACCCCGGCCTGGTTATGTGCCCAAGGTTCCCACCACGCCTTTCCGCGATCAGGTGGTGAACCTGCAAGCTCTGCCCCTGGAGGAGGCAGACCCAGCCTCTGCGCTGCTGTGTCCAGTTCGCGCTCTGCGTATATACGTGGACCGCACTCGGCACTTCAGACGCACCGAGCAGCTCTTCGTCTGCTTTGGAGGTCAGCAGAAAGGGAATGCTGTCTCCAAACAGAGGTTGGCCCATTGGGTGGTAGATGCCATCTCCCTGTCGTACCAAAACCAGGGAGAGCCATGCCCCTTAGGTGTTCGTGCCCACTCCACACGGAGTGTTGCCTCATCCTATGCGTTGGCTCATGGCGCCTCACTAGCAGATATCTGTAGAGCTGCGGGTTGGGCGACACCTAATACCTTCGCCAGGTTCTACAACCTTCGCGTAGAGGCCGTATCCTCCCGTGTCTTAACATAGACATCACAGGCGAGCGGGAGTCCGGCTGGTGTCGGCTTGCTGCGCCATTCCTAATGGATCCGTGCGCTATTTCCCTCAGTTGTTCCCTCCGGCGAACCTGGGTCCTCCATGCCCCGCAGTCAGGCCTAGTGCGGAGTAGTGCTTGTCTGTGCTCCGGTTGGGTCTCCTTCGCCCAGCAGGTTGTGGCAACATGTTTCAGTATTTTTCCACGGTCAGCCAGAAGGCCGATGTTTCCCTCATATATCCCTAAAATCTATGGATATATTGAATTTCTTGTGTTCCACATGTAGAGATTTCATGTGCTCCGCCCCCCCAACTCCTGCTTCAGTACAACTGGCATCCCTGTGGGGCCCCCTATTGGCCCCCAGGGCGTTGGGAAGGTTACGCTCATATCCGTCTGCTGACACGTCCGCCTGTCGGCACGCGGTGTGTTGCGTAACGCGACGTCTGGTTCGTGGCCTGTTCCATGGGTCTGTTCCCATATGTAACGTCGTAGTGAAACGACTGAAGGGGAACGTCTAGGTTACGTACGTAACCCTCGTTCCCTGAAGGAGGGAACGGAGACGTTACATCCCCTGCCACGACCTGACGTCGCGCTGACGCCGGGCTGCAGCTCGGCTCCTCAGCAAAAGCCTGAATGAGTGGTTGCACGCCGCCATCTTATATACCCGTATGTACGGGGGAGTGGCTCGGCATGCAAATACCACTCGCCAATGTTCATGAATGTTCATTGGCCTTTTGAATAAGGCTTGGAGATGATTGGACTCTCAAGCGAGTTCCCATATGTAACGTCTCCGTTCCCTCCTTCAGGGAACGAGGGTTACGTACGTAACCTAGACGTTCATAATGTTGTGAACGTAATCATTGTTCAGGATGCTTTGCAATTATAGAGCATGTCTATTTAGTACTCAGTAGTCACTGAGCTCCTTCATTTTAATAGAGCATTATACTGTATGTCTACCTTATAGATATTTTAGGAAACTAAAGAGAGGGAGCAGTGCATCATACTTGTGATGCAAATTTCATGATCTAGCTCTCAGATGGTAATGTGAAAGCAGAGAGAAGGCCACATGGTGACGGGTCATGGCCGAGGCAGCCATGAGTTAATCACGGACCACAGCACACCATCCAGCCAGAGAAAAAATTACATACAGAAAGACTGTTATGTCCTTCCCATCAGGAAACCAGTCTGAATGGACAGGACCAGTCTGGGTGTTGTTCAGTGAGCAAATGAACGGACAAGCATTGTATATACCACATTATTACAGCATACAGAAATACCCTGGAAGCTTATTATTACAAATGAGTCAAGACCTGCCTTGATCATTACAGCGATCTATGACAGCATTCGTGTGGGACACAGTAGGACAGTCTCAATGTCACAGAGGCAATTCTCATATAGCCATCCTCTCCATTCCTCCACTGATACAGAGAGGATGAGAGACAATTTCCTCTTGCTTTCAGTGACAGTAATTGCCAAGCCTTCAGCTAGCCTGTGTGTGTATTTGTGTGTCATGGAGGGTGTTTCTCATTCTCACACACAAACATACACATACACAACTGCACAAACTGGATGAATAACGTAGGTATCTGCTGGGAGGCCCATGGGCTGCAGCCAGTAAGAGGTCGTATGTTATACTTTTAATAGTGAATGTCATTTGATGAAAACCATGAGAGGGACCACAAATGCTTCATATAAGCAAACTACCCTTCAAAAGTTTATGGATGGTAAGATTTGTTAAATGTTTTTGAGAAGTAACTCTTATGCTCTGTATGCTGGATTTATTTATTTGACAATTTAACATAACTGTTAACTAATTTAATATATTTTAAAGTGTAATTTATTCCAATGCTGGCAAGGCTGAATTTTCAGTATCATTACTCGAGTCTTCAGTGTCACATGATCCTTCAGAATATGTTGATTTGCTGCTAAAGAAACATTTCTTATTATTATCAAAGTAGAACTGTTGTGCAGTTGAATACATTTTTTTTCATGATTGAAAGTTCAAAAGAAAAGCATTTACTTAAAATAGAATATTTTTAAATATTTATTTTTGGTATTTTTGCCATTAGAGACAGGATATGAGATCTGACGGGAAGCAAAGTGGAAGAGAGAGGTTGTTTTTGTAACAATTTTAATGTCTTTTAAAGTCTGTCTTTTGATCAACTAAATGGACCCTTGCTGAACAAAAGTACAGTATTCATATCTTTCAAAAAAAAAAACATAAAAAAAACATAATGACACCAAAAATAAACATAATCTGTTATTATGTTACCTATCTGTTACCTAATCTGTTATTGTCCAAATTAATGTATGTTTAAATAAAAAAAAACTCTAATTTTGTGTGAAATGTCTTTAGAATACATTTTCTCAAAAAATGTATCACATACACTGATATTATTATTTCTCAACAACAGTTTCGAGTAGAAACATTTTTATATTGTATCATTAGAAAGTGACTTTTCATCCAGTGCATAAAACTCAGCAGGTCACAAATGCTATGTATTGACTGATGCCATCATAATTAGTAGAATAATTGGAGCTGGCTGTAAAGCATGTGTTCTCCTAATTACTGTATTTGTACTTGTGAGCTTGTCTGTGTATCACTTGACAAGTTGTGTCCTGCCAAATTACGTCATCCATGCAGTGGATAAATAAATGATTGGGGTTTAATTATTAATCAATAATGCAGTGCGGTAATCAAACTCTTGCTTTTAGTGACCTTTGTCGGCTTACTTCAGATTCAGCTTTACAGTGTGTCCACAAGTTATGTTTATCTCTAAACTATTATTGTGGATAGCTTGGTTATTTTTAATCTAATATGGATGTGTTAAAAAAAAACACATGGAACATTGCATGTGAATATACTGCAAGTGACTTCTCTGAGCTGATGAACTTTTCTGAGTTTAATAACTTGAGGATTTCATTACTAAGAAGAGTATAAAGAGATGTATTTAAAAAGAGGCATATTAAAAAAGGGGTCAATCAGAAAGAGTAAAATCACGTTCGGCATAAAGGTTGCGGGTGCGTGGGAGGCTGCGTTTCAGGATTAGATGCCAAGACCCAGTTTAATTAGAGTCCAACTCTTCAACCAGCACGACACAAAGAATGAAAAAGACGAAACGAGCCATCTGTGTGTGTAACTGGCCATCTGGTTAGTTACAGGCAACAAGTCTATAATGTGGCAAACAAACAAAAACAGCACCACTGACAGAAATAGACAGAAGAGGAGGGAAAGAGATACAAACTGAGCCAATATTTCACATATATGTGTTTAGTCATTATTGGTGCATGTTTGCATGGTACACTGTGCATGTTTCATGATTAGTTCCTACTACTTATTCCAGACATGTGATAAAAATGCATGTAGGTAGAATATGGGGTCCCCACTTTTTGTTGGTTTATCGGTCGTGCTCAAAGCACAGCAAATATTAAATATGAGGCAGAAGGATTTAAGCATTTATGTGTAATCAACAGATATTTTATATCTATTTTGTTCCGTTAATGGTGTTGTGAATAGTTGTTTCGTTTGAAGTCACCATCATTGGTGCTCTCTTTGGTCAACATGAAACAGGATTCGCAACCCAATTTATTTCAGTAATAGGACACATTTCTGAATGAAACATGATGTTAAAAAAACATTTTTTTCTAAGAACATCCGGAACTGACCAAATAATGAAAAGATCCAGATATCCAGACATTAAAATCTCTTATGCTCACCAAGGCTGCATTTAATTGATTAAAAATACAGTAAAAATAGTAATGTTATTACAACATAAAATAACTGGTTATTATTTTAATTAGGGCTGCAAAATGATTAGTCGCAATTAATTGATTTAAAATAAAAGTTTATGTTTATATACATATTTACATGTGTGTGTTTACTTTGTATATTTATTATGTATATATAAATAAACACATACACATATATATTAAGGAAAAATATGTTTGATTTATATGTAAAATATTTATATTTAAATATAACATACATTATGTACAAGTGTTAACAATATATACAAATATTTTTTTAAATATATACATATATGTATGTGTATTTATATATACATAATAAATATACACAGTACACACACATATAGCATGCAAACATAAACTATTTATTAATTTTAAATCGATTAAACGTGAATAATCATTTGAAGCCCTAATTTAAATATATTTTAGAAGCCATTCTAAAATGCTGATTTGGTACTCAAAACCATTTTTTCCAAGTTCTGCTGTTTTTTGTGGAAACTGATTTATTTATTTCAGGATTTTTGATCAGCATTTATTTGAATTTATATATATGAATATATGTATTTGTACATCTATTTTAATGGCATTTTTGTTCAATTCAGAGTATATTTGCTGAATAATAAAGTATTATTTAAAAAAATATTACTGAGCACAAACTTTTAAATGGTAGTGTACATACAAATGAGGAAACCCTTAAAGCTATTCACCTTATGCAGGAAATAACACAAATGTTATACATATAAAGTGTCAAACACTGAGTGATCTAACAAATGTTGACAAAATAGAGAAATTTCTTAAGAGTCAGCAAGATGCAATTAAGAGCTCATGCAAGAGTTGATTCTTGAATATCGAATTTGGAAGACCATTCCTTCAGAGAGCGACTGTGAATGTAAATGTTTGGAAAGATGATTTTGTGCCTCTCTGTAATAAAACAACACTCACGCACTGACCTCAGACTTCTGGAGTTGATGTGAACTTGTTAAAAGGGAGTGGAGGTAACGTGGCTGTTCTCTACTCAAGCATCAATGTTTGAACTTGAGCACTGATCATTAGCCAATGAAGAGAGATGAAGGTGTATGTGGGCTGACTACTAATTAGTGGCTTATGTACACTAATTAATTGTTTAAATGTTTTGCAATGATTTGTGAAAGGCTGCACTACCTACAACAAAACCCTAAAACAATTACTGAATAGTTATTTGCTAGTTGGCATAAGTTATTACTTTTTGTTTAAAAATTAGAGAATATATTAGCACTTATTATTATAAACAACTAAGGTTTAAGAAAGAATTACTTTGAGGCAAATTTATTTAAATTTTTTGAGTATACTCAGCTGGTTCACAAATGAGTTGAAGTAGTGTGTGTGTTAGTCCTGTCTAACTTTCACTCCTAGCTGAAGGTGTCTTCTCTCTGTTATTAAAATAACCCTTGATATGTCTTACTTTTCCATAAGAGAGACTAATGTAATATTATTAGCAATCAATAGCGTAATCAATAGCATTTTGTGAAACCGCTCTGTTGGATTTATAGTAGTAAATGAAAGTTTCATTTCTCACCTGCGTGACCTTCTCTGTGACGTTGTGTGTTCGATCTTTGACCTTTGGTGCGATGATGGTTTTCTCTGAGGAATGCGGAGATGATGCCCGCTTGTCATTGTTGGTCTCTGAGAAGTTGAGAGTGATGAGAGGGATCTTGTTGATGGTGCTGTACTTAGTGAGGTTTGAATCAGACGTGGAACCCAAAATGCTGGACTTGATCTGATTAAATGGACCTAAAACAAGTACACACACAAATTATGAGCAGGGTACAACTCGCTCTCTCGCTATTAAAAAATATGCAAATCTAGCAGGAGTCACTTTAATAGCGACATCAACACTGATTATTTTAAGAATCTGCATTTTCAGACCAACATTATTAAAATCTGCACCACCAACAACAACAAGTCAACTGCAAACACAAGATACAAAGACAGTAGACGCACAGACGACAGACATGACAACGGTTAAAATCAAAGAAGTGAAGCTCTAGCCATACCCCCAGCCATCCAAGAGCGCGACACTAGCCAATGAGAAGAAAGCGAAAGAGAGGGGGAAGGGGAGCAAAGAATGATTTCACTTTTGAAAAGTTGAGAGGTCAAAGGTCACGAGTATCTGATATCATCTCAAGAACTCTTCTGTCTTCTAGATTTATGACAAGAATGCTATAAGAATCTAAACAATCCATTCTCCTATGGAATATGTTAACTTTAAACTGAGGGGTTTAAAACCCATGTAGGCTTAGAAAAAGAGATTTAGAGGAAGAAAAGAAAGACAGAAGAAGCTGCAAAAGCTCAAACTTAGTTCTTAAATATCGGCTCAAACAATACAGCAAGTGATTTCTGTCCCATGCACTTTCACGTCACGTAAGGCATTACACATGCAAATCTCTCCTCTGTGCCTCTGGCACATTCACAGTTATTTTTCAGTATTTTTGTTAATTTGGTGTTTCGGAAGCATTCAGTGTAAGCCTCAGCATGCTTTACACAGGCAGGCAGGCAAGCATGTGCTGAGTAACAGCTCTGTTACCTTTAATACTACGCCCATTATCTGAGAAAGCAATAGATCACGGATGAACAGGGTGAAAGGAGAGAAAGAAGTGAAAGGCAGTCAAAAGCATCAGTGATGGGTGAGATCTATTAGGTTTTTAAACTGTGTGTAAGGGTATGTGAGAGTAGAAATAAAAATCCCAACAAGAATAACAGAACCTAAAACTCATCTTGTGGTGCCAAAAAGAAAAGAAGGCTCGTAAACAGAATAAATAATTTAGGTGTGAAGGAAGTATAGGCATAAATAATGGTCTTTAGCAGTTATGACTAAATTTAAACTTAAAATTATCTAAATTTAAACTTTTTTCTTATAATACCAGTTACATTGTCATTAGGTAATATCTTTCAAAAAACACTTTCTTAAAGGTACAATTTCATATTTTATATAAGGTAGAGACCATAGTTTTAAGTTGTGCTAATACTGTTAATTGTGAGATGGTTTGTTAGATATCTTCTTCCAAGCATATTAAATCATTTGGTCAATAAACAACCTTGAGTTGTTGAACACATTCAATCAAAATGTTATGACAGTTTCCATGGACTCTATATTCCTTCAGATAAGATATGCAAATGTGTGCTTATTTAATAAGATGGCACTTTCCCTATTAAACATCTCAATAAACAATACTTTATATAGCAAGCTTCATTCAGGTTAAAAGAAAGGGAAATCACTATTATAAAGTACTTAGTACTTGTACTGTACTTCATTACTAAACGTATTATTTTGTATTTTGTGCTTATATAAATATGTACACTACCAGTCAAAGGTTTTTGAACAGCAAGATTTTTTTTTTTTTAAAGAAGTCTTACTTCTCACCAAGCCTGCATTTATTTGATCCAAAGTACAGCAAAAACAGTAAAATTGAAATATTTTTCTATTTAAAATAACTGTTTTCTATTTGAATATATTTTAAAATATAATTTATTTTTGTGTTTTAAAGCTGAATTTTTATCATAATTTTTCCAGTCACATAATCCTTCAGAAATCATTCTAATATTCAGATTTTCTTACTATTATTATGTTGAAAACAGCTGAGTAGATTTTTTTCAAGTTTCTTTGAATAGAAAGTTCAGAATAACAGCATTTATCTGAAATAGAAATCTTTTGTAGCATTACAAATGTCTTTATCATCACTTTTGATCAATTTAATGCATCCTTGCTAAATAAAAGTATTATTTCTATCATTTCTTTCAAAAAAACAGCATATTAGAATGACTTCTGAAGGATCATGTGGCACTGAAGACTGGAGTAATGATTTGAGTAATGAAAAATTAGTTTTGATTACAGGAATAAATTACAGTTTAAAATATATTCAATTAGAAAGCAGTTATTTTAATAGTAAAAATACTTCACAAAATTACTGCTTTTGCTTTATTTTGGATCAAATAAATGCAGGCTTGGTGAGCAGAAGAGAATTCTTTAAAAAAACATGAAAAATCTTACTGTTCAAAAACTTTTGACTGGTAGTATAATAGTACTACTTGTAATACAGTACTACTAAAACTTTCATTTTATTTCATTACATTTCTATGAAATAACTAAAAAATATTTTTTCTTACCTTACAATTTACTTCATGTACAGGTTATAAAGTATACTGTTTTTCCACTGCTTATCATGATGGGACTCTATAATGTTTACTAAAAATATAGATCTTTGCCTATTTTACTGAACTAACAAGTCACATCACGTTCTGTGTATATTAAAGCATTTTTATTTAACACATCCAATAAAAATCAAAATTTAATGTGGCATTTAATGTGACATGTAATTGGCCAAAGCTATAGTCACTTGTCCTTGGAAAGACATCTCTCTATATTCACAACAACATTTTTTAATTATGTTACAGCTATCGCTGAAGAAGAATGTGACTGGAGTGCAAACATGGTCAGTCCATTAACAACTACATCTAAGTGCCAAACAACTATAAAACCAGCTGCAGCTGAAATTAATGCTCAGCAATTTCAGGTAACACATTTCAAGATATAGGTCACGGTTTAACATCTGCTGTGTCCTGGAGCCTTACAAAGTCAAGGCATTGAGAAAATTACTCATTTTAATGAGAAAATCTGCCCTGTCTCTTGATTTCATCAGTCAGTTTCAAGGGCTAAGATTACTTTTGACTTTTAAATATTTAAACACAATTAAATGTGGAAACCTTACATCCTCTCATATATATTTTTTGCTAGATACTTTGACATAACTGAGTAAAAGTCTGAAAACTGCACCCATACTTAAAGCATAATTTTGACACTCTGGGAAACAGCCTACCCTATTCATATGTAGTGCCTTCAATATTTTTAAAGTTTCTAAATTAATAGTAAATATTTACCATCTTACAATAAGATTGACATATGTGAACTGGAAGTCCCCACAGAGATGAGTAAGCAATGTTTTTAATTTCTGCTCCTTGCAGTTCATTTTACTAAATTAAGTCACTTTGAAGGAATAGTTCACACATAAATTAAAATGAGCTAAAATGTATTTCAACCTCAGGCCAACCAATATGTAGATTGTTTCTTCTTCTGAACAGATTAAAGAAATTTAGCATTACATCGCTTGCTTAAAAAATATGTCTTCTGCAGTTATTGGGTGCCGTCAGAATGAGAGGTCAAACTGCTGATAAAAACCTTACAATAATCCACACGACTCCGGTGCATCAGTTAACTTTCTGTGACACGAAAAGCTGTGAGTTTGTAATAAAAATCTATAATTAAGATGCTTTTTATTTCAAAAAGTCCTCTATCCATAATAGTGATTTCTTCAGTAAAAATGTTGTCTACTCTGAATCAGGAGAGAAATATGCATAGATCAAGCAACATTTAAAAGTGAAAAAACTGTCCAAAACAGTTCTAAACATATATGTGGGTGGATTTTAATGTGAGAGGACAACAGGGATTTAACTTTTTCTACTGGAGAAAACATTCTGGACTCATATTTTGGCCAAATGATGGGTTTTTTTTAATTACAAACACATAGCTTTTCACTACAGAAGACATTAGTTAATGGACTTGAGTTGTGTGGATTACTTGTGGATTATTGTGAAGGTTTTAACAGCTGTTTGGACTTTTATTCTGATGGCACCCATTCACTGCAGAAGATCCACTGGTGAGCAAGTGATGTAATGCAAAATTTCTCCAAATCTGCTCCAACGAAGGAATAAATCTGTATTTTGGATGGCCTGAGGGTGAGTACGTTTTCAGCTAATTTTCTTTTTTTGGGTGAACTATACCTTTGACACAACCAAGAGCAGTCATATAATTCTTCTTAAAAGCTTATGTGTATTTAGATATGTTTGTATACCTTCACTAGCATGGCGATCGCGGTATGTCCTTTGTGCATGCGCGCTGAGTCCTTCTAAATCTTGTGTAGATGATACTCTCCTAAACGTGCACATACTGGCCCGTGATGCTCTCCTGGATGCAGTCGGCACAGGCTCCTGGGGGTCCACCCGTTCCCAAGGGCCCCGTGGAGACGAGTGATCCTGTGGCCCTGAGATCGGTGAGCATGAGCCCAGATAATTCTGGCCAATCAAAGCCCAAGTGTCGTTTCCGTAAGAGGGGCTGCAGCTCTCGCCGGTGGGTGGGTGGAGTTCACGTGGAGAGAGGGAAAGAGAGACAGATGACGAGCAGGAAGAGCGTTTCTCATTCTGATCGGCCGAATGGATGGTCACCTCATCCGGGTCTTCCTGGGGGAGGGATTGCTTACTCACTCCCAGCATGCTCAGCGGTGCAGGCAGACGAAAACGAAAGAAACGTCCTTTTTCTACAAAAAAAAGGGATAGAGTAGGGTTCAAAAGAGTTAACAAGAAAAAGGCATGATTTTATTATTGTATACTGTATACTGTATAAAATGGTTAACAGTCATACATGTCCTCCTACAGGGTCTGAAATTAAGAATGCCACCAAAATCAACAAAAATTTCCTCCAAATTCAAGATAATGGGAAATAATTAAACTAAATGTATTATGACTGTAATAATGATTGTCAATTGCAGCATTAGATTCAGATCTGCTCATGCTGCATCAAAAAATTCGTGCTGCATCAAAAAACTGACCAAAATTATAAACTGACCAAAAAACACTTTTGTTTTTGCTTCCATTTTTCATGAGCTGAACTCAAAGATCTAAGACTTTTTCAATGTACACAAAAGGCCTGTTTCTCTCAAATATCGTTCACAAATCTGTGTTAGTGAGCACTTCTCCTTTGCCGAGATAATCCATCAAGATGCTCAAGATGCTGATTAGACAGCATGATTATTGCACAGGTATGCCTTAGGCTGCCCACAATAAAAAGCCACTCTAAAATGTGCAGAACAGATTATCTCGGCAAAGGAGAAGTGCCCACTAACACAGATTTAGACAGATTTGTGAACAATATTTGAGAGAAATAGGCCTTTTGTGTACATAGAAAAAGTCTTAGATCTTTGAGTTCAGCTCATGAAAAATAGGGGCAAAAACAGAAGTGTTGCGTTTAGAATTTTGGTCAGTGTATATGTGACCCTGGACCACAAAACCAGTCATAAGGGTCAATTTTCAATTTTAATTTTAAATTGAGATTTATACATAATGAATAAGATTTCTATTGATGTATAGTTTGTTAGGATAGGACAATATTTGGCCGAGATACAACTATTTGAAAATCTGAAATCTGAGGGTGCAAAGAAATTAACATATTGAGAAAATCGCCTTTAAAGTTGTCCAAATGAAGTTCTTAGCAATGCATATTACTAATAAAAATTAAGTTTTGATTTAGTTTGAATTTACAAAAAATCATCATGGAACATGATCTTTACTTAATATCCTAATGATTTTTGGCATAAAAGAAAAATTGATCATTT
This sequence comes from Labeo catla, assembly GCA_012976165.1. Taxonomy (NCBI): domain Eukaryota; kingdom Metazoa; phylum Chordata; class Actinopteri; order Cypriniformes; family Cyprinidae; genus Labeo; species Labeo catla. The sequence goes on from VONZ01000080.1 coordinate 628,508, forward strand.
TGACCCAAACAACGTATTGTTTGCTATTGCTACAAATATACCTGTGCTACTTATGACTGGTTTTGTGGTCCAGGGTCACATATTTGCAGCATTGCGCATTCAACTTTTCTGTTGAGCGTATGAATGTGACGTTTCTGTTGAATGTATGAATGCAATAGCCAATCAGAGCCTTTATATTAGTCATCAGTGATAAAAATTTTTTTGTAAATTCTAAATTCTGAGAATTCTAAACTCTTGAGAATTTATTTGTAAACAACAAAAAGCCTATACAATGTAAGTAAGAAATTCATTTTGCAGTATAGACAGCTTCAGTGATTATAATGGGAGTTTTTGCAAGAGCACGGTCAGTAAGCTGGAGTCATGACCTGCTTCCATGATGGGAAACATTCTTTGCTCGCTTTCTGTATATAATTTAATGCCAATTCGACTTTTGGTGATGTTGATAAAATTGTGTTTGTAACAGTATTCGGATTCATTGAATGGTTTAGGTATTTGACCAAAGACAACACCGATAAATTTAAGAAGGTTATTGTAAAAATTGCCCTTACAAGCATAAAAAAATGCCCCAGGAAATCACCTCCAGGGAGCAAACATTGCCCCTTAATAGAAAAGGTCATTTCTGGCCATGTCCTCCTCCACCTTCTTAATTGGATGTGCTTGTTTTTGTGTGAGCAGCTTCTCCTGCTGACTGGTTCAGATCAGCATCTGCCTTATCCAAAAAGCACCATAAATAGTGAAAACAGTCCCTGAGGGTACTCCAGGGGCTCCAGGAAGAAAGATTTATATTTTCATGATATATCTAACTTCCAAGTCTTTTCTACTTTCTAGCTAATTACCTGTTCTACTATCTTTGTATTATGCAATAATGTTACACAATGTTCTTTATGGAAGGCGTGATGAAGTGTTACTATAAAAAATCAACCTTTTTCAAAAAATCAATTTGCCATATTTGTCCAAATGAAGTTCTTAGCAATGCATATTACTAATCAAAAATTAAGTTTTGATACATTTACAGTAGGAAATGTATACATCTAGAATGGCTTTAGGGTGAGTAAATTATAGGGCAATTTTTATTTTTGGGTGAACGATTACTTTAAGTATCTGTTAACCCAAGGGTCACTGCATGTGTTTGCATAGTCACAAAGAGTAAGGATAAAGTAGAGAAGACATGATTATTTCTAACACCAGAATAACTAAGGACACTTTGAAAAAGAGTTCATGTACGGTGCAATTTGCAGCATTACAGCAGCCGTCAAACAAGGTTATACTGATGGGGTCTCTGCAGTAAAACCTCTGCAGCCATGCGGTCCTACCCACACTGTGAATCTTTAACAAGAACTTCCTGAATGTTAAACAAGCAGAAATGTCTCTGATGGGGGGAAAAACTGGGACATCAGCATCAATGAAATTCAGTGAGAAGATGAGAGGAGACATGGATCAAATGAGTTTTCTCCCTGTATCTTTCTCCTCTGGAGGGCAAGAGAGCCCCAGGACCCAACATGGATTTCATTACCTGAGCTTCATATCAACCACAGAGAAAATACAGCTAAATTATTTATGGACCAGTGAGACCAACTTAATCAAATATTATATTACTGGGCAATACCACAATGCTGGGTGAAGGAGAGCTTCATGAACACTTGATGCCCTACAAAAACATTATTGGTGTGCTAGGACAACTCATGACATTTGTTTCTATGGTATTTGTGTTGTTGACATAACACTCCAAGCAGCCTCAGCAGCGGTCTTATGACATGCTACATTTCATTTAAAACGATTTTAAAAAGTTTTCTAATTTAATCCATGTAGGTCTGTGTACCTTCTGGTCATTTAATTTTCTACTTAAAAAGTAATAAGGCGAAATGAGAAATGTCTCGGTCACATCTGTAACCCTCGTTCCCTAAAGGAGGGAACGGAGACGTTACGTCATAACTGACGTATTTAGGGTCTTACTTGGAAGCCCAAATACCTCAGTTATGACGTAACGCCATAGAGTACGAGTGAAGACGAATGTCTCGGTTACATCCCTAACCCTCGTTCCCCGAAGGAGGGAACGGAGACGTTGCATCATAACTGACAAAGGGGAACTGTTTTTTTTTTTAGAATCGGAAAAACAAAAAAAATATTCAAATATTTTGAATTATTTCGAAAGTGTGGGTGGCCCTGAAACGCCTCTTTCTTTCACTATCTTCTGTACTACACCATATACATGGCAAACACAGACTCAGTTCATTTTCAATAGTAGAGATGCAGCCGGCGAGTCAAGCTTATTCACAAGAATTCTGTGTCTTTGTTGTGTAGGCTAGTGGCTCTTACAAGATAAAAAAAAAATCCAAATTTTCATGGCTGCTACATGTTACTGACACAATAGAAATGACTTTATTCATAACCAGTGAAACAGCATTTGACTTTTACTGTGTGTGATCTAAAACTACATGGAATACAACATGATACTCCTGATTACTGATTTTAGCCTACTCATTTTATTTTTGGCCTATTTAAGAAAAACCTCACAGGTAACATGTTTTCATTTATTTCATTTGTTTCAGTGCCACCATTGCATTCGAAACAAATATTAAAGCATAATCTATTTTTTTACCCATGAACAAAAATGTAGCTTAATTTTTGTTTTCCCGTTTCTTAAACAAAACAAAAAAAACAAAACAAAAATCAAACTGTTCTAATTTCTTTTTATTTCTTTTTTAAGTAGAAAATTAAATGACCAGAAGATACACTGACCCGTTTCGATTGTTTTGTGTATCGTTCGTTCACTCATTTTTCATTTAATATTGAAAATAGAAAATTGAGAAAACAGTTCCTTTTCTCAATTCAGCAAGAATTCAGCTTAATTTTTCGTTTTTTGTTCAGGGGTAGAAAAACCCTATCTAGGCTCTGGCCTGGTACGGGTTGTCAAGTCATTCATTTGTCTGGTTGTTTGATAAGAAACAGATGAAACTGTAATAAACACGTTAAGAATTTGTACAACTGCAGTAGAGGAGGACTAGTATTCTGCCACCTGAAACAGAGGAGGAACTGGTGAAGGCACAGTTTGATCGTCGGCTGACCAATCAGCAGAAAGTGGCGTTTAATTCCACGTGTACAAATCGAATGTAACTAACGAATAGCCAAAGCAATGAAAGTTATTAAATTTGTTGTAAATTAAATCTTACTAAATACTAATACAAATGAATGAATGATACATTGATTCTAACAATGTTGGAAACCAAACATTTTTGCTCAGAACATCCTCTTTTATGCTCCACAGAAGAAACTTAGTTATACAGTCTGAATAAATGATGACTTTTGATTTTTGGGCGAACTATTCTTTTAACACTTTAAAAATGTATTTGTACCAGGATTGAGTTAATTGCAAAAAGAGAAATGTTAATTAAATTGGTGAAAAACCTAAAGCATTTATTAATATTATTATTCTACCAAAAACTAAATGGCTTTTCATGATGATTTTACACCCCATTTTTAACCCCCTAGAATTAAACAGGCCATTTTTGCTGCCACACCCTTAGTCCCCATGAAATCAAAACTGACGTTTTTTGGCTTTTAGTATGAATATATTAGCCTTAAGGTTATCTATAAGCTAGATTGCTCAAAAACAATGACAAAATTCACTTTTAGTAGATATAAGCATTCAAAACTTACAGTCTCTAACTTCCGCCAATATGGATCAGTGATTTTGATGACATCACCACGCACTTCAGCTTCTCATCAAACATTCTGTCCAATCAAATGCCCTCTGAAATCCGAAGCTTCCCGCCCCTACACTATAAATAGATGCTTAAGCTGCAACTGAAATCGGTCACTTGTTCAAAGAGTATACATTTTCTGCATGGGGAATGGCACTATATAGGGGATAGGGAACAATTCAGGCAGTGTATGTGCATTCCGTTGGGGCGAATGAAGTCTGGTTTCACGCTGTGTCACATGAATCGTTACAGCACACTCACAGCCTGCTCTAGTCCAAAGACACAATAGCACGGAGCTCATATGCATGAGTCGGCACAGACCACAAAATGTATCTGACACATTTGAATTCTACACAAAATGCTATTTTATAGTGATATGGATGAGATTGTGGCTGCCATACGCTGTCAGATGCGGCTTTACTGAGCTCAACGGCTCTGGCTCATGCAGTAAAATAAACCAAACCAGTGTTTCCCCTGCCATTATATTGGGGGGGTCAGCTTGTCATTTCTGTCCCTACATGGACGTGCATCTACAATTTCTCCTCCGTGAAAATGCAGATAGGATCGCAGAGTCCATTCATAAAAACTAAATTTACTCTATAGCGCGGAATGCCATGAAATTCGTCAATTATTGGATGAATAAATCGAAATTGGGTCTTGTTATATGTTATATGTGTTTTTATACAATATAATGTACGTCTTTATATATTTCTATTTTTGGCCAATTTAAATAAAACAAATAAATGATAAAAATAAATATTACAACCAGATTAACCACTTAATTATAGAAAAAAATTCTATAGTTATTAAAACTTTTTTTTAACAGAATATTCACACAAATTTTCTTCCATGTATTAATTTTAACAGTAAACCTGTTTGTTTGCCAAAAAATAAAAGGGTTTAATTTTCATTTGATTAAAAATAACTAAATAAATATTTAAATTTATCAGAAAAATTAAAACACAACAACTTCTGAAAAAAAAGAAAGAAAAAGATTGTAAGGCCCTATTGTTCAAAATGTTGAAATTGAGAGTTTTGGGCTCTTTTTTTAAAAGTTTTTGTTATTATACAGTAGGGCTGGGTATCGAGTTTGATACTTTTTAGGCACCGACCGAAATGCTTCGATATCACTGAGTATCGAAAAACCTCTTGGCGTTCGGTAAAACAATCCTCATCCATACTGGCATTTCAGAAAATATATCTGTCCATACTACACGACCGAAAGTGTGCGTTACGTGACCATTCCAGAACACTGTAGCATGATGCTACATAAGACAATAAATAAGATTTATATTCCGCTTTTCAAAACTCATTTTAAACCACCAGTGAGTGTTTGTAATAACTTACATTTGCCGTCGAATGTGTGTTTTGGCCATGTAATGTTGCTGAAATATGTTATGTCCTCTGAGTCAGAACAGCGATTGCAGAGGAGAGAAGGCATATAACATTATACGTACTGGCAAACAGCACTGGAAGGTGCTAGTGCTTGTCAGTAAATTAGTGGAAAATGAATAGAAATTATGATTCTGTCTGAGATATGCATTTTAAAACGAACATGCAATACTGAATGTAGCCTACAGATGTGTAAACTGAAAGCTTTTTGAGCTTTATTAAAATTATTTTCACTGATTTATTGTGTTGGATATATTTTGCTATAATGCACTCATTTGCAAGCTGCGGATTTGCTTTTGGCAGCAATATAGTTTTTCCTGCTCTCTACTTCAATAACAGCCTCTTTGCATCACATTTTTGTTAACCTGACACACTTCGCACATTCATGTGCAACACAAATTGTTGCAATCAACCTGAAATGTGTAAAGGACCTTGATAAAAGCATTTCTAACACCTTTTTGATTTGGGTCTTCCAGGATGTGCAGAGTTGCAGGTGCTACACAAAGCTACATTTTACCCGCACATTACTCTTATCATTTGCTCTTATGCTGTATAATAATAGCATGTATTTTACTCTCTTATTACCTCACTGTAAAAGTTCTTATTACAGGATACCATGAATATGTGCTGTTTAAATGTATTCATCCGGCTGACATCAGACAGAATCTTAACTGATTATTATTACATATTTCATTTCATTCAAAAGCCATATGAAGTTATAAACCCCTAAATCTTGTACACCAGTTAAATGTTTTGATTTTACATCTAGAATCTGTTTTTTAATCTCTGCAGTGTGATTTCTCTCTTTCTCTCTGTCTGTCTCTTCCCTGGGGTTTCAGTACCACGCCAGCATTAATTAAAAGTCTCTCCAAACTGGGCTATTTATATCACTCCTTCATCAAAACAACCTAATGCACCCCACAAAAGAGGCTGTTTGGAGGGGGATGTCCTTCAATTTTTGATCAGAGCAAAGCCTAATAAATCACTGAAAGAATCAGGGTGGAAAAGCTTATAAATTTTAATAGCTAGTTTGTCTCTGCTTTACTGGTTCAATGCACTTCCTGCCTACTAAGCCCTCAGCGCTGCTCTCAAAGGAAGCAAGATCTAGGAAATCTACGTTCATCCCAGCTGGAAGTTTTTGCCACCGTTTTTTTTTTTTAAAGCATCATGTTGTATGTCCCAGCACAACACTGACTGCATTGCCATAGCAAATCATTGGTTTATAGCAGCCCTGACTAAACAGTGCCTCTAACTCGCTCACATACTGTACAGTGCGAACACACGCAGATGTCCTTTTCAAAACATTCCCTGTTGCTATGATACCACAGAGACGGTATTAGCATTGGATATTAATTGGATTTCATAGTTCAGATGTGACTTTCCAATACAGAGTTAGAGGAGGACATCAGGCAGGGTGTGTGTATGTGTGCATATGTGTGTAAACTGATGCAGTAGCATATTTTGCAGAAATGCAATGCAGCAGTTTTATTGCTTACAGGTCTCTATGAACATTTGTCATAATTATAGCATGTGCACCCACACACGCACACACTCTCTCTCTCTCTGTTTGTATCTGATGGTTTAGTGAGCGCCGTTTTCCTGAACGGGATCCTATAAATGCAGCGCCGTTCAGCACCTGGCCTCAGGGATCCAAATAATTGTAACACTGTGTCACATAAATTATTTTCCCCCACTTCATTTCATTTCTGGCTGACTGGGTTTGGTCTTGACAGTGTGTGCTGGTGAGCCAGAGCAACTGGAGCAAATAAAACCTTTCTTTCTCATCTTCTGCCTTCTCCATATTTTCTTCTACACACCTCTCCATTTATTCCTTCTCAGCCACCATGCCCAATTTGTTTGAAATTTTCTCATCCTCTTTTTCATCTGGCAGACAGGTAGTAAGCAATTAAAGCAGATGCTGGCAATGGATCGCATTGATGGAAATGAGAAAAAACAGAGGGAATGATTGAATGAAGAAATAAAGTAGGAGCCTCACTTGGTTCTTGTCTGGCTGGAGAGGTGTGGTTGAGTCGGTCTAATGAATCCATGCTGCCCTCTTTCAGCACGTAATCGAAGCTCAAGATGAACATCATGACAACACCCTCTTCGTTCTTCACCGGAATGATGTGTGTCGCACACAGGAAGTCTGATCCTGCGAAAGTAAAGTGACAAAAACTATTTATTCATTATCTTTTGATTTAGAAAGCAAATCAAATCCAACCATTAAGTTCAGTGAACATATTTGCTCTTTAAATGACTGTTAACCCCTCTGATTAATTACAATTCTTCATATTAATTAGCTTAATTAGCATAAGTGTATTGATAAATAACCAGAGGCTGAAGGTGGTTATGGAGAGCAGGTTACATTTGCTACCTCACCACATAAACAAACATGCAGTTTTGGGTGTGGATGTTGACGCTCATTCAGTTTGACAGGTTCAGGATTCATTCCTGACAGGCAAAGATGAGGGTCGTCATGGCAACTATAGGGCAAGACGACCCGTGAGAAAAAGCACAATAGAGACCTGGCTCTGATTTGTCTTCACATTTGATGGAAGCCTGTGGATTTGTGTTGATCATTACTGGGGCGCAAGAGTTATCAGGCATGCTAATTAACCATAGGCCGCCATCTCCGAAAACACAATTATCCTCATCATTGTCATAACTATGATAATTTTCATAATTATCATTCTGTTTTTTCAGTGCATTCATATGAGCAACAGACTTTACAGTAATAAGTCAGTGGCGCTGGAGTTTGAGAATTGCTCAGTCACTGCTTCAGAAAAACTGCAGATTCTTAATAGTGGCACCTGACACATCTCCTTTCACTGACCAATTTTGAGTTGAAAAAGAGTTTTAAAGGGATAGCTCACCTAAAAATTAAAATTCTGTTATTAATTACTTACCCTCATGTCATTCCAAACTCATAAGACCTTCGTTTATCTTCAGAACACAAATTAAGATATGTGACCCTGGACCACAAAACCAGTCATAAGGGTCAATTTAGTAATCAAATAAATAAGCTTTCCACTGATGTATGATTTGTTAGGACAGGACAATTTGGTTGAGATACAACTGTTTAAAAAATTTGGAATCTGAGGGTGCAAAAAAATCCAAATATTGAGAAAATCGCCTTTAAAGTTGTCCAAATGAAGTTCTTGCCAATGCATATTACTAATCAGAAATTATGTTTTGATATATTTACAATGGGAAATTTACAAAATATCTTCATGGAACATGATCGTTACTTAAAGGAGAAGTCCACTTCCAGAACAACAATTTACAAATAATTTACTCACCCCCTTGTCATCCAAGATGTTCATGTCTTTCTGTCTTCAGTCGTAAAGAAATTATGGTTTTTGAGGAAAACATTTCAAGATTTTTCGTCATATAATGGACTTGATTGGTGCCCCCGATTTTGAACTTCCAAAATGTAGCTTAAATGCAGCTTCAAAGGGCTTTAAATGATCCCAGCTGAGGAAGAAGGGTCTTATCTAGCGAAACAATCTGTCATTTTTTTTCAAAGAATAAAAATTTTTATACTTTTTAAGCACAAAAGCTTGTGTAACACAGGCTCTGGGATGCGCGTTCACGATGATACGAATTAGTGATGGGTCGTTCTTGAACGATTCGTTCATTTTGAATGAATCTTTAATGTGACTTGCGAAGAACAAGTCGTCGGCGAGTGATTCATTCAGTCGCGCATGCGCAACATCCTATTAGGTTTTGTGCATGTTCACCTGTTTCGAGTCTTCGGGTTTTTTGAGTCATTTGTTCATCTTATGGGGCTGTCACATGATGAACGAACGACTCGAACCCAAAGACTCGAGAGATGAACTAATCAATTCTTTTACTGGCTCACACTGCATTGGTTGAGCTTATGGGGCTGTCGTGTGATGAACAAACGACTCAAACCCGAAAACTTTTCAGATAAGAGGCGAGGTGAGCTAACCATTTACTTAGCCTTTGTGCGTTCCGCCTATGTTCTGCGTGACCTTTTGATGTGATTCAATAGTACGTAGCATCGTGAACGCACATCCTAGAGCATGTGCTACATGAGATTTTGTGCTTAAAACCTATACAAATTTTCATTTTCCGAAAAAAAAAGACCTTTATTCCTCGGCTGGGATCGTTTCGAGCCCTTTGAAGCTGCATTTAAACTACATTTTGGAAGTTCAAAATCAGGGCACCAATCAAGTCCATTATATGAAGAAAAATCCTGAAATGCTTTCCTCAAAAAATACCTATGCTACTTAAGACTGGTTTTGTGGTCCAGTGTCACATATTTTTGATGAAATCTGAGAGCTTTCTGCTCCTGCATAGACAGCAATGTAACTGACACATTCAAAGCCCAGAAAGGTAGTAAAGACATTGTTAAAATATTCCATGTGGCATCAGTGGTTCAACCATAATGTTATAAAGCTACAGGAATACTTTTTGTGTGCAAAGAAAAAATAACGACTTTGTTCAACAATTACTTCTCTTCCGGGTCAGAAAGCTCTCGGATTTAATCAAAAATAACTTAATTTGTGTTTCAAAGATGAACAAAGGTCTTACCAGTTTGAAACGACATGAGGGTGGGCAATTAATGACTTTTCTTCATTTTTGGGTGAACTATCCCTTTAAGTCCGGCTTTATACCCTATACATTATACATAAAAAGTTGATCTATGTTCAGCTGTGTCACTTCACCAACAGTCACTGTCACTCATGCAGATGGAAACTGCGACTTCAGGTCTCTGCAAATCGCTGTCAGTGCGATCGCCTTTTCAGGACGATGAGTTCATCTGCTTTGACGGCTACTCATGTCAGTTTATTTTGCATTATCTCAACAACAATCAGAGTGACAAGAATTCCCTGTTCGATTATTCCGGCCTGCAGGAGCAGCCGTTGTGTGCGAGCCTATATAGAATCAGCTCAATTTAGAACAAACTTGTTTGAATGATCACATATCAATTAGAAAGACACACAGAAGAAAAAAGTGTTTGTTTGTCTGCTTTATTTGGCCATGGGATCTATAAATAAATCTGGGCTTTCGTCGAGCGTGCCCAGTGTTTCTCTGTCAATCTGTGATATTTTAAGCAGCTATGCATGCACATACACACTCACCACAGAACTTCTGCAATCACCACCTGCAGAACATCTATAATGCACAAACACTCAAACACACACCTGGAACTAACAACAGCAATCAGTGCTTAAAGAGCTCAGATAAACAATATCATCATTACGGCAGCTACAATGACACAGTTCGGAGAACATCAGCTTCATGCTTAGAAATCATTTTGAAGGGTTTCTTGAACTTCTGTGAAAAAGCAAATCACAGTAACTACACAGTAGGTTTAAGTTTCTGTTACAGTAATTTAAAGGTGCTTTAAATTGGAAATAGTAAATAGTTTCCAGGTAATACTGTATTTTACACTTTTATAACTATTTTTTTACTTTTCACAGCATAAATGGGTGTTTATATATGAAAAATACTGCTGCCATTATATTTTAGGGGATCCCACAAATATGAAAGCCTATATCCACCACTGAATAAAAAACAAAAGAAGGTAATTGCGAGTTTTTATCTCACAATTCTGACTTTTTTCTCGCAATTGCAAGTTTACATCTAACATGTCTAACTTTTTTTCTCCGATTCATGTAATACAAAATTGCAATTCTGACTTTTCTCAGAATTGTGAGATATAAACTCGCAATTTTGATAAATGATGTCAGATTTACGAGATATAAACTTTCAATTTGGACTTTTTTCTCAGAATTGCAGTATATAAACTCGCTGTTGCGAGTAATAAAGTCAGCATAGCAGGATATAAACTCTATATAAAGTTACGTGAAGTCAGAATTGCAAGATTTCTGCAAGAAGGAACAGGAAAACCATATGAGGGCACATGAGGGAAAAACCAATACAAATAGTCCAGGGGTGTGACAGTTAGAATTGCAAGGTATAAACTTGCATTTCTGAGAAAAAAAAATCTGACTTTCTTTCTCAGAATTGCAAAATACTGACTTTATAACTTGCAATTGCACGTTTATATCTATAGTTATTTTAGGTGTGATACCTGAGGGCATGAGGGAAAGGTGATTGAATTCTCTACTTCAAACATTATTTTCTGCAGCCCTAAAATGTATCACATCTAAATGGCTCAAATCAGACCCACCCACATATGAACAGTGGATCCAAAAAATTAAATATTTCCTTGACTCCAGATGAATATCTTTGAGACAAGATGGAGCACAATCTTAAGAATAATACATAAAAATAGTTAACTGACTATACATAGTGGGGTAGATTATGTATGCAACTATATACATGTTTACAAAGCATATGGATTTTACTTGTATATATGCTCTTATTTGAAAAATCTTGAAACTGTGAAAAGCACCTTTTTTTTTCCCCCCTCTATTTTTGTAAATCTTTTCAAATGTCTACACCCCTATTGTCTATCTCTGATGTATAACTTTTACAGAATGTCATAATAAAAAAAGTAAAAAAATATTGCAATTGTGAGAAAAAAGTCTGAACTGTGATATAAAACAATTGCAATTGCCTATTTTTGTTTTTTAATTTTTATCCAGTGGCCATACACAACAGAATCAACATGTTTGATTAAAATGAAAATTAAAAATTTCTATTAAAAAAAAAATTAAAACACCCCTGCTGTAAAGATTAAGAGAAAAATAGTGTGTGAGAACTGATAGAAAATTAATAGAAATTGAATCCAAGAGTTAGAATATAATGTGTTTATCCTCTTTCAGACGGCACAGCTTTGAAAAAAAAAAAAAACCTCAAAGCCGTGTCGATAAAATTGACATTTTTCATTATTAGTCATGGTAGACATCATATTTCATTAAAATGGAATATAAATGGGGCTGTGAGGGATTGTGGGTTTTACTATTGTTTGCTTTGGTGCCCAACTGTTCAGCATGGTCAGCTAATTAAAAAAGACATAACTCTATCCCAAATCATACTCCAATTCTATCTACAAATTCATGAATTGTTATCTTTCTGTTAGATAAAGTCTATAACAGAGTGTGTTCTCTATGGGTACTGTGGAGTACTGTAGCATCTAGGTGAACAGGTATTTCATAACAGTATATTGAGCATTTTCACACAGCTGTATAGTCTAATTAGTAGCCAGGACTGTAAAGTTTTAAAATGAATGATAGTGATTAAGTGTATTAACGAATTTAATGTAATCTATCCCTCTCTTTCTGCAGTTGACAAATGGAATACGTGATTCAGGTATGCCCAGAGTAAGCAGGCTATGACCCTCCACTACATCACTGTCAGTGTTACCACATAATGCAATACATCCTGAGACAGGGAGAGAAATGCAGCACGATCACTCTAGGCCATGAGGAAAAAACTTCTAAAAAAGCATTTTGAGCTCCAGCAGTTCGTTTTTATATTTTACCATGTCAGAAACTGACGGATGGGCAGATGTTTCACACTCTCTAACAGACTTTCTACCTCCACATCTCGAATCCACTTCCTCTTCAGAAAACTCAAAACTGTCTTGTTCACACATCTTTATAAAATAAAATCTAAATGTCACAAAAAAAGTACTATAAAATAACAGACTAAAATCGCAAAGCTGCTACAAGCTCATGTAGGTTACATTATCCAAAGAGTTGTAATTTTCACCATAAAAGTGCTATCTAAAAATATCTACAAAAGCATACTGTCCACAGTGAAGTAAAAGTTAAATAAACTAGCTTGAAGTGTTATTTTCCAGAGCTTATGATGTCATTTGAATTCTTTGGATATTGGCTTAGCTCTGTGTGGAATAGAATTTATTGCATGACTGAGCATAAATATCCGTTTTACAGCAAAAAATGTTTGGGGAGTGCAACAACCTGTCAGTTTTAATCTCAAACAGTCCTGGTTGGTTATGTTTGGCATTAACCTAGGTGAGAGGCAAACTGAGGAAACCAATGGGGGAATTCTTGTTTGCGTGTGTGTGTAGACTGAAAGGACAAGAGAAGCTTAAGAGATTAGCTTTATGGAACTAAATAAGTGCTTTAAACGCTTGAATTTCATGGTGCTGTGGTGCTGCTTTAAATGAATTAAATAGTCTAGAGAGGCAGATGAAAAACCTCCAGCAAGTTTATATATTTTTTATGTTTTCTTAAAAAAAAATGTAGCATATAGTATATTATATTTCCAATGGAAAATGGGGATGTCCAAAAAAGTTCTATTTAATTACTTAATAAAAGTCTTTGCATGATGTAGGACATCAATAGGTCACACAGGACAATTATTTCAAGCACAACTGTAATGTCAGCCGAGGAGTTTGATGGTATGTGTGTATGTTATGTGTATACAGTTGTGAATATAAACACACATAAACACAAACAAACATGCACATGTTTGTGCAATGTGGACTTACAGAGGTATTTTAAAATCGCTCAATTACGGTGACCTCCATAAATAAAGAATGAATCTGTTGACCCAATGACGTCTTAAAAGAAATGCGATCTGATGCTTGTCTTGAGTGTGTAAAGCAGGAGAAACCACAGTCAAACTAGCAAGATACACTGAGAGAGGTTAACAGGGCACATTGAGCTCTCTGCATTAATGAGATTAAACTATTTAAGAGTTAAGCCTTTTTTCAGGTAGCCTAAAAATGTGTTTACATCAACAAAAGTCATTTTATGGGTTAAATCAAGTAAAAAACAGATTTAAAAAAAAGACAAAAAAGTCAAAATGGAAATGAAACTGTAAGGAGCTATTTCTGCTTGATCCTGACCTTCTGACTAATGTGTTAAAAGTCTTGCAACAACAAATAGTCACCCAATATTGTCAGATTGATTCAGTTATATTAGATAAGAAATTTGACTTGAATACCATTATATCCAAATGTCACTACATAGTGCAATTATAAACACTTACATCTGTAAATGTTTGCTAGACAGTTTTATCATGCAATGTAGAAACACTAGGTCTCAAACACTATCCGTGTGCATGCACAAATGTGTGTGATATTTGCATACAAATCTTTTAATAAAAAATATCATGATTCAGCCATAACACTTAAACTAAAATTAATTTTTAAATGTACTAAAAAAACAGCAACAAATGGCCTTCTAAACAGCTTTGCTGACTTACGAATGGCTGAGCGGAAGCCCCTTATATGGAAATGTTCTGAATGTGTATTTTGCAAATTTGTGCATATAAACACGTGTTGTGTATTAAGTAGAATTTTTTCACTCCAGAATTAAAATTTCAACATTTACTCACCCCTTTACCCATCCTTGTCATCCTTTTCAAGATATTCAGGATTTTTCTCCATAGAGTGGACTTCAATGGGTCCCAATAGGTTGAAGGTCCAAATCGCAGTTTCAATGCAGCTTCAAAGGAGCTCTACATGATCCCAGCTGAGGAATAGGGGTCTTATCTAGCGAAACGATCAGTTATTTTCTAAAAAATATTAAAACATATATATCTTGCACTAGTTTTGTGTCCACAACTTTACACATTACATCACGGAAGTACTGGCCAGAGTTTACAAAGCAAACATGCAAAGAAATTCAAACACCCTTTACAAAAAAGATAAAACAATGATGTTGGACGATTTTAAAGTTGGAGGAGAAAATGAAATGTTTTAGCCCTACCCTACCTTACTGAACTGGACTACACAGACAAAGAACTAACCATACGTGACCTTTCCAATGTGATTACTTAATGTGTGAAGTCGCATATTCGCACTGCAGAGCTAGTTGAAGACAAGCATTTGGGATTGTGTAGAGCTGTAGAGTTTGAAGCTGCACTGAAACTTCAGCTGATCCCCACTGAAGTCCACTATATGGAGAAAAATCCTGGAATGTTTTCCTCATGAACCTTAATTTCTTTTCGACTGAAGAAAGAAAGACATGAACATCTTGGATGACATGGGGGTGAGTAAATTATCAGGGAATTTTAATCCAGGTGTGAACCAAGAGAAGTGTGTACATCTCTACTGTTGTTGCCCTGTTGGTGTGACGTCATATACATCAAACTTAAGTAATTTTTTCCAAAGTTTTGTAAGAAAGTTGAATATTTTAACTTTCCAAGCTGAACAATCTGCTGTTGACAGTGATCAGAGCCACACTGTTGTTTAGCCAGAGAATAAATGTTGTACTGTAGCATTTCTCAAAGGAAATTCTTTTGTCTTTGATGAATTAGCACTGCTGTGTGGAACCAGCACTCTTATTGTAGTACAATTTTAGCAACATTTTTATGGCTTTGATCATGCTGTTTTCTTTCAAACTCTGACAAGTTTCTCTGTGCAGCAGCTGCATTGATCAGGCGACCATCACACCATGACAGTAAAAAAAAAATCAGCTCAGGTACTGCAATTTTCATTCCCCACACATAAATGGCACAAGTGTCCTGAGGTGAACTATGTAATGTGTAACAATTTTGCAGCTCTTCCACATTGGTTGTCCCCTTCACTTACAAGAGACACAGGCAGTTTCACTGTCTGTTTGTTAATTTCCGCTGTTACTTGAGATGCTAAGCATCCGCCCCATTAAAGGTTGAGCTTTCCCAAGAGAGATCTTTGACCAAAATAATGCATTTACTGTTGCACTACTTAATGTTTTGGGTGGAAAAGCATCCAAACTCTAAGCAGGAACTCTAATAAATAACGGCTGGCAGATCATGCAAATTACATTTATTTCCAAGACAATCTTCCCATGTCCTATCTTAAGGTCACATGCTTTCTAATCTGAAGCGGATGATCATTCAGTTTTATACAGCATGCAGGTCACTGAAATTATCTGATAGGATAAGAGTATATTTTCATTTTCTTCTGTTTATGAACATACAGAATATTTTAAGCTCAGTTCTTGTTTCAAGACGATGGAAATTTCATTAGATTCAATTTCCACTATCAATAATTAAACCTACAGAGCCTGTGGAGACTTTAAACAGAGTAATCCATACGCACCTACACACCAGCACACACACACACACACACACACATACAAGCATTCACATTCACCCATCATGCCTTTTCGAAACAATTTAGAAAAGATCATTCATTCACTACATCCTGGCTAACTTTCTTGTTTTTCTTTATAGAACCGGTGACATTTTTCTTGAATGATGTTTTCCTGAGTGATTCATTCTGTGATGTTTGCCATTACCGTGCACGTACATGCCGATGTGCTTGTTTGCGTTTATGTGAAAAGGTATACATTACGTTTATGAATACATCCTGAATGTATAAGGTGAATAAACTGTCTGGCTGAATTATTCATTGTCTGCAATCTCAATTTCCCAGCGCAGCCATCCAATGCAAAGACACACATATACTGGTTCAAGCACTGTGACTGATTGGTCTTTGAGGAGCGTGTGAAAGGTTGGTTATTACTGCACTACAGGAGAGACAGAAAACACTGTAACACACTCGCACAACGGGTGGTCAACATGTCAGACAGCCCATTATGAGCTGCCTCTGCCTACTTTTTCCAAAAATGATCAGGCTTCAAATCTTGTCAACTCCTTGTGAGTTGTTGTTTTTGTGTTACTTGTCTGTCTGTGTGAGAGTGAATTTCCAGGACTAACCAACTAATCACAACCCCAAAAATGTTCTGTCATTTACTGAAGTCAGGACCTATAGTCACCGCATGTATGTGTCTGCCTAAGAGGCTTGAGTGGCTGAGTCTCGGAATGCGTCTCGAAGGTGTTTACACTTCATCTTTTCATGATTTGGCAGAAGCATGAAGTGACTTTGTGTAACTAAATGCAGACTAAATTATTTGAGAAGTTCATCATACATTGCCAGAGAGAAGTCTTCATTTAATCAGAAGACCAAGTTATGACACGGATTCATTGCAGCAATCTGCCAATTTATAAACAGGCAGTTTATAATTTTTTGGAACTAAATTTAAAAAATGAACTTTAAAATGTGCCTTAACCTTAAAAGTATATTTAATTTCATACAGTGAAGACTATGCAGTGTTATTTTATATTTGATTATTCATTTTCTGTACCTGAACCCTACTCTTAGACCTACCTAAAAAACTTAAAGCACTGTTTATTTTCTTTTTAACTTTGTTCTATTGCATTTATTTGTGCTATTACTCATAATTTATGTTATAAGGGGGCCAAGCACCAAAGGTGCGTAGGCACCTATTGTATCCGTTGGCGTTCCTATTCTTCTTCTCCTTTTTCTTCCGTTCGAGTCTATGCCAGCGCACAGAACGGCGTGCGGGAAAGTTGCAAAATTTGGCACACTGATAGAGGACAGCCTCACCATTAACCACAGCAAATTTTAAGTCTCTAACTCAAAAGAGTTGAATGAATACCAAAATGTAAAAATCGTAAGGTTTAGTTTTTCTGCTTTAATAGTTCAAAAAAAATACTTTTTCAAATTCGTCCTAGACGGTTTGTCTGATTTTCACCAAAATTGGCTCACATCATCTTCAGATCATGCTGGCAAAAAGTTAGAATTCATAAAATTCAAGTTGATTAGTCAAACCGTTCTTGAATAATGCGCAAATGAATTTTACAAAAAGCATGCAAAAATGGATGTGAGGCTATATCTCCGCAACGGTTTGGCATATTGAGACCAAACTTGGTGTGTGTTATAACAAGCATGACCAGAGGCTACTTCCGATGTTTCGGCACAGTGCCACCTAGTGGTCAAGAGATATGAAAAATGGCTATTTTTGCTTATAACTTCTCAATAGTTCGGCTAAAAATGACAAAACTGGTCTCTTTAGATTCGGTGGACCATGCAGAGTGAAACCATATCCAACTTTCCCATGTCAGCCATTTTGGGCGTTAGCCATTTTGAATTTTGTCGTAAAATGCTATATTTTTACGAACACACTGGCATATCATTACGAAACTGGCGTATCATTACGAAACTCTTTCCTTACATTACTCTAAATTACGGTGTCTTCGGCACCATGCCCTGACACGACTCAAAAAGTTTGTGGCTAAAAATTATAAAGAATTTTATTTAAATGCTAATAACATTTGATTACATGGGCCTATTATAATGAAACTGATCTCAATAGATTCCTTGGGTCATGCTGAGAACATCAATACCAATTATGCCAAAATTGTCCGAACGTCCTGTCCGCCATTTTGATTAATGTTCAAAACCTACTTTTTCGAACTCCTCCTAGACCGCTGGTCCGATTTTCACCAAATTTGATCATCTTCAGATCATGCTGACAAAAAGTTATGGATTTCGTGTTGATATACAAAACATTTTTCATTTAACACATCAACAAATTTGCTGGAAAGATGCCAAACTGCATCTGAGGCTGTATCTCTGAAAAGCTTTGACATATTGACACCAAATTTGGTATGTGCCATTGGCACCTCACACTGACCACACCACATCATTTTGGTAGTAGTGCCACCTATTGGTCAAAAGTTTATTAAATTTTAATAATAAAATTTCCAAAAATGCTAATAACTTTTGTTTGCATTAGCCTTTTGTAATGAAACAGAATACAAGAGTTAGATCAGGTAGAAACAGTGACATATTTCTACAATGTAACATACAACATGCACATGACCTCATAATTTAGTCAGCTCCATGATGGTCAGTGGGCATGTTGTCAGACACATTCAGAGAATGTGGCCTGTTGTCTTAGAACTAAACATGAGGCCAGTCATGTTAACACAATCCCCATCTGACTGTTGAGCTCATAGGTTCAGAATGACTATCTGTATCTCTTTACAGAGCTCTAACACTCATCTGCTCAGTGCTTCTCTAATTCTACTCATAGTGATGAGACAAGGTTTGTAGTCTGCCAGGACATGTATATGTGTGTTTACAGTCTGCTAGCAATGAAACATGTCAGTATCTCCTCAAACAAACCTGTAATACTCTTGTTCCTTTTGCAGTGTTAAAAGCATTCACACTCTGACAAAGCATTTTACATTCTTGCTAATAATAATAATAATGACTAGTGCTGATAGGGTTAGTTTCTGCTATATTGCTGTGGGTTAACAGTACAGCAGTGCAGTCTGTGTCTCTGTTCCCCTGAGCAGAGACTCCAAACATCATACCTACCAAAAGCACAAGAGCTATAAATACCTTTCTGTGTGTGTGTGTCCTCCTCTCTCTTCTGTCTCTGCCAAAGTAAAACTGTAACATTTAATCTGCTCATAATAGAAAGAGGATCTGTATCGACAGATTTCATTTTCACAGACTTAAGATACAAGATACAGAGGCACAAGTGTGAATAATTCCAATTTCATTAGAAAGTAAATCCTGAAGATTATGTGTGCTAGGCCAACTGAGTTTGGAAAGAAGGGCCAGAAAGAAAGAATTGAGCCAGATGTTAAAGTGAGTGAATTTTGAATGTATGAACACACCGTCATTATTGCCATTCATCACCTGATTTCTTTACTAACAGCATTTATACAGCCTTTGACACGGTTGTGTTCAGTCTTTGAAATGACTGGTACACTGAGCTGTGTGCTGATTGGTGTTTCCACATTGGTGGAAACACAGCTCATTAATCATACAGAGAGGCCTGCAGGCAACATGACAGCATATGTTCATTAGCAAAGCAAAGCGCAAAGAATAAAAGACAGAGAGAGTCATGGGTCACTCTTTCCAAACACTTCCTCATCTGACTGACAATATACACAATCATGAGCTAGCACTTTTATTTACCCACAAATGTCATCTAAAATTCATATTTGGTCACAGTTCATAACTTCAGTACTGCTGTAACAAGAAAAAATAAGCTAATGCTGATGGCTCATGTACATTAACTAATGTTTTGTTAACAACTTATCTTAATTATATTTTCTATTGTTATCTGTAGGAATACGTTCTCAATTTGACTTATAAAGGACTTGAGATTTAAGATTTGAGGAACTGTGACCCTGGATCACAAAACCAGTCAGAGGGGTCAATTTTTTGAAATTGAGATTTAAAAAAGCTAAATAAATAAGCTTTCCACGAATGTATGGTTTGTTAGGATATGACAATATTTGGCTAACTATTTGAAAATCTGGAATCTGAGGGTGCAAAAAAATAAAAATATTGAGAAAATCACCTTTAAAGTTGTCCAAATGAAGTTCTTAGTAATGCATATTACTAATCAAAAATTAGGTTTTGAGGATTTGGGATCGAAGCCGCATTTAAACTGCATTTTGGAAGTTCAAAATTGGGGCGCCATAGCAGTCCATTATGTGGAGAAAAATGCAGAAATGTTTTCCTCAAAAAACATAATTTCTTTACGACTGAAGAAAGAAAGACATGAACATCTTGGATGACAAGAGGGTGAGTACATTATATGTGAATCTTTGTTTTGGAAGTGGACTTCTCCTTTAAGACTAGGAGAATGTTTTTTGGTCCAGGGTCACAATTTACAAAATGTTCCAAATATAACAAAGAGAGCACTTAGAAGAGGGAAGGATTGTGGTTAGTGCATTGCAGCATGAAAACATACAAAAGCTGAATGCAAAAATACTGTACAAAATAGCTTTAGCTGAATTGTATTATTTATTTTATTCCTATTGAATGAATGAAATCCTTTGCACCTGGGAAACTGCCACGCCAGCAGTGTAGGATAACAGTGTCCTCTCAGACAGGAAGTCTCAGAAGAATTATGCAGGGCTATCACATTCTACTGCAATATAAATGCTAAATAAGGCATGACCCATACTCATGAGGACCTAGCTTTGTATGGTACAATTCAGTGTGTGTGTCACAAATGTAATTGAATGAGTTCTAATATGACCACACACTCTTAAAGGTTATTCAGTGGTTCTTTGCAGCAATTTTTTTTTTGATTAGACAAACTATATGGAAGCATAAAGTAGGCTAAATTGATATTGATTATTAAATTAATTTGAAATATAATATGCACAATGGAATTTGCGTATTTAAATTGACGTGCTATATGCAAAATGAAAATGCAAACTCAAATTCAATAATGTAATTTGCATTTGCCATTTCTTATTACCATTTAATTTAAATATTAAATTGTATAAGTGATTATTATTAAAACTGAAATGTACTAGCTGCTATTTGTAATGTGTTTATGTAATAACAGTAGCAAAATCATCTCTAAATGTCATTTACACTCACAATTTGACATTTAAACCGGATTTTCATTAGTACTGTGTGATGAATATAGCAATTTCAGTAGGCTTCATGCTTCCATGGATAAGCAAAGGTGTCATTTTTAAATGGAAATTAAGTGACTGTGAGTATTTTTTTTTTTAATGATTGTGTTTAGTTTAAAAGTGAATACCTAAATGTTAAATGACATCCATTTTATAAAAAGAACACATTTATGGTTTGGTTTTGATGGAGTAGTTGATCCTTGACAATGAGTCTATGGAGATAAAAGAGTTTGAGAAAAAACCTTAAAAAGGTTCTACCATGATGTAAGAATAAAAAACTCCTTTGTTCTAAATTTATTTGTTATTTTTATGAGTGTGGACAGAAGGATGAAAACTGAAGATGGTATGGAAACAGAGAGAGAAAGACACACAGGCTTTCTAAAAATGCTACACGCACCTGCTCATCATTCACAGTTTAATGCACTCACAGTAGAAGCCACTAAAATCTCTACAGAGAGCAGGACCAGAATGTGCTGTGCTACAGCTCACTGAGAGGCCCCATTTACACCTCAGAGAGAGAAGTGAATTTGTATGCAGTCTCTGGGGTGGAAACCAAACTAATGACATGTCCATTATTTTATATGTTCATATGATGTCTAAGAGGCATGCAGAACAGAGTCAAGAGATTTCACCTGACAATAAAGTAAGGTCTAGAAACAGTAGCTCAAAGTTCCCCCGGGACATAACTATGAAGAGAAGTCAGGAGTTTAATGCAGAAGACATGTCAGATAAATTACGGCTGCTTTTTTATACTCGTAGCAGTGTGACTGACAGAATTATATGAATGGTCATTCCAGGAAGGAACTCTATTTAAAAGACTCTTAAACTGCTACTGAATTTTTAAAGGCATCAATGATCAGTGATGGCTCTAATGGATTATTTCCATTTGGATAATTATGAGTTTACTCTTTCAATTAAGAGGGCGTGTAATAGTTATGGTTATGACTTCTTTGCTGAAGGAATAAGGTTTTTGCCCAGACAGATTTGAGCAGATAGAGTCTCCCATTACAGTTCTCCAGAGAATCATCATGAGAGATGAAATACGAGATGGGGAGAATACAAGAAGTGCCTCTGCATGCACTACAGTAACCAGATGAGAAACGTAAGAGAAGAATATTGATATTATTGAATAAAGAGTTCTCAGCGGGAGGACAGGGGCCTGGTGTGTGCTGTTGTAAGGAAGCTTGACTAATGTATTAAATGTATTCATTCATGTAACGGGACTCATCATATAATGTTTGCCCTTTATAGATGATATTTGTGTTTTCTCTCAGAGCACATATGCTTCATTTTTCCTGATGAATACTCTCTCTTGTTTTTTTTTAACCTGACATCACAGTTTTAAAAAAGAGCAACCAGTTGTATATTATTTTGCAATTACAATTGTTTGACTGATTTGCCATTTTCTTGTAAACTTACAAAAAATGAAAGCAAATTACAGAGTGCATTAGTTGCTGCCTGCTTTTTCAGCAGCATTAGTTCTGCTGTATTTCCCATTCATTTTTCCCATAAGGGTTTTAAAAAAGTCATTGTTAAAGCATAACAAGCCATCCCACATGGAAAGAACCTATATGAGGATATATGCGCATATATGAAACCTATATGCAGTATATATGCACATATATGATAACATATATGCTGCATATATGCGTATATATGCCACATATAGGCAAAATTGAGGTGCATATATGTGCATATACAGGCCATATAGGTCTCCTGTATTGCTTCTTTATATCCACAAAAAAGCCCTATATGTACATACAAGATATGTCTCCTATATAGCTCATGGCAGGATCTGGTCATTTTAGCTCATATCTCACTTTGGCAACTGTCATACATGATGCCTAGCTCATATTTTCTATTATCAAGGCAATAACTAAGAACTAACTAAAAAAATGCAAAAAACTTATATGCGAACACGTGAAATTGGTATGCACATATATGTACATATAATATAGGAAAACGGCCAATTTTATATATGTCACATATATTAAAAACCTATATCAAAACCTATATTAAAACATATATGTTTATATAGGTTATTTCCGTGTGGGATGAACCAAGCCAAACAGTCTAAACGGAAAATAATTACATTGCCAGGAAGCACTGTAAATGGCATAACTGAATTTGAGAAATATAAAAGTTGTTGATTATATCTATTGAAAAAATATTTTCAATATATATTATAATAGAAATAAGCCAATAATGCATGAACAGGTCCTTTTTTTAAAATACCGGTATGTTTATAAGTAAAGGAAGTTGTAATATTATCATCAAAATACACTTATGATGCTACATGTTCACAAAGCATAAGTCTATGCTTGGCATGAGCACACAGAAGGTCAGCATGCAGCGATGTATGAAGTCATAAAATCATTCTATGATAACTATGCAATGTTTACAGCTAGCTCTGCTTTGAAAAAAAAAACAACAAAACTAGCCCAATTGCTTCTTAAAACTAGCCCAAAACTAGCCCAATTGCATTCCAGGGGGTCCTCCATTAAAAATCGTGTTCCAGGGTGTAAAATATGCGTTTTCCATTCGGGTTCCCCTAATAAACTTACATTCCAGGGGCTAAATATGATGTTATTGAGGTCGTTTAAACCCACGGACATGAAAATTGGATGTCTCTGTTAAATTGGATAGTGAAACTAAAACGCTTTATCTCACCCAGACAGATCAAGACAACAGCACAGCGTTTAAAGGTCATTTACGATGATTGGCATCACAAAGTTTACTGGAATTTTGAAGCTTATGTTTGTAATAACAGTAAAAAGCACCAGAACACAGCACATTTTTGCATTTAAGGGAAAAGTCAATTTGGTAACTTTACAGTAATTTACTGAGTTTAATGTGTGTAAGGGGATTATTATGATTCTTGCACAGAAATAAGAAAAATCTATGTCCTCTGTTGGGGACATGTAGTCTCTCACTACAAGAGACACTATAGCAGAAGAGGAAAAAACGATCTCAGCTCTCAGCAGTTTCCTTGTGATCTGAAGCAAAATTGTCGAAGACAATAGGAGCTGTCATTCCAGTGCTGACTTTAACTTCCTCCGCAATAATTCAAACACACGCTCTTTCTTTTACCCTCTCTCATAGTTTATGTTCCATATCTCAAGTATCATTTTATTCCTAGAAAGACCATACAAAAGGAAATAAAGGTGCTACTGAATAATTAAAAAGTGACAAAAGGAAATATACACTGGAAAGTGTTTTTCTCTGGTGTAAAGGACAGAAATTTGACTCACAAATCAAAGTACATCATTAATGTGGAATTTAAGCTGAAGAGTGTCATTTCTGTGCCACTACCATCACCAAATGGAACTGCAAAAATAGTAAATGCTTTCATTTACTATAAATGAATTTTGCCTGTCTGCCATTGGTAAGTCAACACATGGCTCCGCCCCAGTCTCAGTCTATTGGCTAAGAAGCTGTTTCTATGTCAGGCTGGCCGGGATATTTAATAGTGTCACAGAGAAAAAGTGTTGAATCAAATTAACAGCTTACATATAAGGTTTTTTCCTTTCACTGAGGTTTCATCAGAAATTATACAAAGAAAAATTTTTAACATACACCATAACATTTAGTAAACTCAACCCACAGACATTCTAAGGTTAAAGGAACTACTATAAAAACGTAAAGCTCATACACTTACCGTCCTTGCGGTGGTAGGTGATCTCCACTTTGCGTTCCTCCGAGCCCAGGATAGCCTGTGCTACCTGCGCAATAGCGTGCCGCTTGGTCAGCTGCCCATGCAGGAAGTCGCAGGTGCACGGCTTCTGCATGATGTCCGGCCGGGAAAACCCTGTCATCTCACAGAAGGCGTCATTGCAGTAGATGATGGCACAGTTCTGGACGCGTGCATTGGCTATGACAAATCTCTTGTCTGTAGAAACAGGCAGAAAAGAGTTATTGGAATAAAGAAAGTGTGTACAGGCAGCTGAGGTGAAAAGATATTGTAAATCATTTTCAAAGCTTTTACAAATGTGTTTCCTGCCACATGAGCACTTGTGCTTTTGGCAGAGTGCACCTGTAGATTAGCAAATGTAGGGTTGTAAATTTGAGTCATTAGGCCTGAATGCCTTGCCAAATTTTATGATGTTACACTGACTATGTTTACACTTTTTGTTTCAATAGGAACTAAGTCATTCTGATTAATGAATCTGAACATAGTGTTTACATGAACGCTAAATAAAGTGATTGGGTTGATGTGTGCATTTATATGTCACAAGCTTCAATATTGGATTTGATCTTCTGACATGCAGACAATGAATGAATATACAGAGTTTCCCAACTGCACATACTATTCTCCTACCATTGCTTCTTTTCTTCGTTTTAAAGAGCAGACTTAAAATTGATCTATTTCGGGACCTAATTAGGAGAGAACGAGCATATGAAGCTTTGTGCAGTGCTGCTTTAATCAAGAAGTAAAATTGCCCATTCCCGTGGCCAAAACATCTGTGGATGAGAGTATGAAATGAGGACTGATGGGACGTTGCTCACAGACGATGAGTGGAACTTCAGAATAACATGACAGTCATTCATTCTACAAAAACAACAGCTCGTTCCACACGTCAAATGTCATTACACAATTTCTATGTCATTGCACATGCACAGTATTTTCTAATTTTGGTTTTCTCAATCAAACTCAATCAAATGTTTACATGTTGTTTCGGTCAGATTAGAAAAGGTCTACACCACCCTTCCCAATCCGATCGAAATTTATTCAGATTGAGTTTCCGATTGGGTTTTTCAGTCTAATTGAGCCATTAATCTGATTACTAACGGGTTATTTGGTTGCATGTAAACCTGTGATTGCTGACAAAGTCTCTGCTATTCACACCAATAAGCATGTAAGCAAAAAAAAAAAAAAAGTACATATGAAAGTATGGAACAATTTAAAGGAATATTTAGGGTTTAATACAAGTAAAGCGCAATCAAGCATTTGTGCAATAAAGTTGATTACCACTTGTCTCTCCTTTTCTAAAAAAACCCATAAATCTAGGTTATTATGAGGCGCTTACAATGACAGTGAATTGGGCTAATTTGTACACTTGAGTGTTGCAAAAGTACAAAAATCATGTAAAATCATGATTTTACTTTAAAAACTCATTTAGTAACTTTTTTCCTATAGTTATTTTAACAGTCAAATTTTAACAGAATTAATATATATATATATATATATATATAAGCTTCCCAAATTCTATTTTTAGAATTCTTCTTCCACCTTTTTAAAGAAAAAAAGGGGACAAGCCAAAATAATTTCTTGTGGTAATCAACACTGACTGAGATGGACTGAACACGGAATACTCCTTTTTGAAAAACATTTACACAAATGGTCTTGTCAACAAGAACCTGTCCTTTTCTATTAACAGGTCTACTTGATATAAAACAGCTGAGACAGTAAGGCATGGAAGAGTGATATTTTGGCAGTGGACACTGGGCCCCTCAGCTGAGTGCCTGTGGTAGTGTGAGTAAACGCATTAACACTCAAACACAACACAAACGGTGACACTTTCAGATGCTGACACGATGTTAGCTGAACACTGGATAACATAAATGGACAGTTCCTCCCTAACGACTAATGGAGAAAGAGTCCAAACAATATCCAAAATCTATTGCCCTGTCAACCACTTAACTAATCAATGTTTACAAACGGCAACAGCACAACGCTAATAAATCAAAGTATCCATTTCTAAATTTGGACATTGAAGTAAGGCTTAAATAAGTTGTACAGACCGTGTATGGATGTAAATTCTCCCTATTTAGAGGTCACACTAAACAACAAACTGCAAGTGAATCGTATCACATGCAGATTTTTTGTTGAAATTCAATAAACAAAACACTCCTCCAACATCTGGAAGGCGACACTCACTTTGACCCTCGAATTTGCGGATGATAATCCCGAGAAACGTGTTCTGTGGCGCGACGTGACCTCGTCGCACCGGCATGATTGACGGCTGGTTGTGAGCGAGAGCCGCTCGATCGCGCTCCCCTTTGAATCCGTTGAATAGGCTTCACGAGCGCAGCGCGGGGAAACGCGTTTCTTTGTGATGAGGGGTCATTCCGGCGACGTCTTCTCCTTCTTTCCACCGTTAGATTGTCGCGTTCCGTGATTCATTCCCGTTTTTGTCTTCACCGGTAGTCGTGGTTTGAAACGAAAGACGAGAAAACGAGGCGCTCTGCGAGGAGGCTGCGGGTCTGAGCTGCATCTCAGTCGAACTGAAACCCACCGATGTGACGAACGGCCACAAACTGACAGCAGTGACGTCTGTCTCTCCGCGAGGGGCCCGTGAGCGCGCGACGTTGTGCAAGGAGATGCGCGAGGAAACGGTATCTGTGTTGCGCGAGAGAAGCCCGGGAGGAGGGCACAGTTCACACGGATCGCTCTCCGCAAACCACGTCAAACCACACAACACGTGGGGTTTTCTTTTTCCACCTTTAGGATATTCATGACAGTGAACTTAAGAGCGGCTGCGACTAAATTAGACAGGTCAATGACTGTTATCTGGACTTGTGAATTAAAGAGTGTTTATGCAAAAATGCGACGGCAAAGGTAAACTTTAACGCGCCTAAACATGAAAAGTAATTAGGTTCGACCTTTGCAAATGTGTGGTAAATTTGGGACTGTCCATGGTGCTGGAAATACTCCTACTGGAATAACAGCGTTTCTCCAATAAAAAGGATGAAATGGATGAAAAGAGAGCAGGATTCCTCATTAATAATTTAGTTAACAGAAAAGCGTTTTATGAAAGAACAGCCGTCACAATAAAAGCTTTCACTAAATCAGCTTTCAATAAAACACATTCAATTCATGGCGGATGAAGTGTAACAAATAAGGGAAGTGTTCAAACGTAGTTTCTGTGGTTAATAAAAGCCCAAATTCGGAAAACGGATATATAACATGTACTTTCTAATACTAGAACAAAGACGTTTATTAGTTAAATATAATAAACAAACAAAAAAACAGAATTATGCTAATTAAATCATAATGTAAGGCCTTCAACGTCATTGGAAAACATGCGCGTACGTGTGTGCGTCCTCCTACAACTGCAAGACAATGAAATCACGTCGTCAGCACTTTCCACCACTTAAACGCTGACTGGTTTGCTGCAATTAAATATTTGTTAAGAGATCATTATTGCCTCTTCCTGACCTCTGATGTCACGGAAATATGAGGAAAACCCCGCTGAGGGAGAGATAGATTAGAAAAAACAGTGCTGGCATCTAGTGGTGACAACAAGAGAATGCATTATGAAGGTATTCACCGACCTGTTTACAATACTACAATACTTTGGGAATGGCAACATTTTTCAAAGGTTTTTGAAATTCTCTGCATTTACTTGAACGAAAATGAAAAGTAATATTGTGAATTATGACAATTTTAAATAAATGTAATAAAAATATTCATGTGATGGCAAAGCTGAATTTTCAGCATCATTTCTTCTGTCTTCAGTGTCACATAATCCTTCAGAAATCATTCTATGTGACCCTGGATCACAAAACCTGTCATAAGAGTTATAAGATTTATACATCATCTGAAAGCTTTCCATTGATGTACGGTTTGTTATGATAGAACAATATTTGGCTGGGATATTTGGCCAACTATTTGAAAATCTGGAATCTGAGGTTGCAAAAAATCTAAAAGTTGTCCAAATGAAGTTCGTAAAAATGCATAATACTAATCAAAAATATTATAAATATTATTAATTGACATAGTTACGGTAGGAAATTTACAAAATATATTCATGGAGCATGATCTTTACTTAATATCCTAATGAATTTTGGCATAAAAGAAAAATTGATAATTTTGACCAATACAATTGGGTATTGCTACAAATATACCTGTGCTACTTACAGCTGGTTTTGTGGTCCAGTGTCACATATGTTGATTTGCTGCTCAAGAAACATTTATTATTATTATCAGTTTTAAACACAGTTGTTCTGCTTAATATTTTTTAGAAACTGTTTTTCTTTTTTAAAAAATGTTTTGATAAATAGAAAGTTACAATAGAAAATAACAGCATTTATTCAAATTAAAAATCTTGTGTAACGTAAATGTATCTACGCTCTCTCAAAAACAATAAAAATACAAATCATGCTGACCTCAGAAATTTGATTAGTGTACAGTGTGTGTGAGGGAAAGAGAAAGTGCCCGGCATTCTTTGGAAATAATGTAAATCAATAAAATAAAGCGAAGCACTTACATTCCACAAGCTCTTTCCTTCATTAATTATCAGTGCGACTCATCAATATTGAACTGTATGCAATATTCACAAGAATGAAACTTAGAAAGTGACACAGACCCCTTTGGTAATGTCTGCTCCGCTGTAATGGAGAGGTTTACTGGCACATAAGAAGACACGCGTGTATGTGTGTGCGTGCCAGTCTGCATGTGTGTTTGTCAGTGTATATGAGCCGCTGTGGGAAACTAAGTTAAATGCTACTTCAGAATGTCAAATGCTGCTTTCTGCAATCCAATTTGATCTCCGTCAATTATTAAAATGACTAGAAAGGGAAGGAGAGAGGAGAGCGATTTTAAGACAATGTGTGTAATAGCCATTGTTTTTCATGGGTTGTGCTGGGCTGGAGAATGGTTTAGTTCAGTGCGCCATTAATTCATTAAATATTAAATAAGCAATTCAACTTCATATCAATCTCTAGAAAAAAAAATGTTAGTTTTCTAATAACAAAAAACCTGGCAGCTGTGGTTACTAAGAAATGACCATAAAATATGATTACAATGTGGCATTATGGAATTGCATTTTACTGCCTATATAATTTACAGTTCATGAAAGTATAGCCTACTGTACATCAACTTACACAAATGTTAATAATGCAACATAAACACATCACACATTGGAATGTCCTTTCATTGCTTTTTTACTACACTGACAAAAATTATAAACGCAACACTTTTGTTTTTGCCCCCATTTTTCATGAGCTGAACTCAAAGATCTAAGACTTTTTATACACAAAAGGCCTATTTCTCTCAAATATTGTTCACAAATCTGTCTAAATCTGTGTTAGTGAGCACTTTTCTTTTGCCAAGTTAATCTATCCACCTCACAGGTGTGGCATATCAAGATGCTAATTAGACAGCATGATTATTGCACACGTGTGCCTTAGGCTGGCCACAATAAAAGGCCACTCTAAAATGTGCAGTTTTACTGTACTGGGGGGGTCCAGGGGGTCCAGGGGGTCCGAAAACCAGTCAGTATCTGGTATGACCACCATTTGCCTCACGCAGTGCAACACATCTCCTTCGCATAGAGTTGATCAGGTTGTTGATTGTGGTCTGTGGAATGTTGGTTCACTCCTCTTCAATAGCTGGTCGAGGTTGCTGGCCATGCTCGTGGGTGACATGTCCGGCGAGTATGCTGGCCATGCAAGAACTGGGATGTTTTCAGCTTCCATCGAATGTGAGCATTTGCCCACTCAAGTCGTTTACGACGACGAACTGCAGTCAGGTTGAGACCCCGATGAGGATGATGAGTATGCAGATGAGCTTCCCTGAGACGTTTCTGATAGTTTGTACAGAAATTCTTTGGTTATGCAAACTGCTGTTGCAGCAGCTGTCCGGGTGGCTGGTCTCAGACGATCTTGGAGGAGAAGATGCTGGATGTGGATGTCCTGGGCTGGTGTGGTTACACATGGTCTGCGGTTGTGAGGCCGGTTGGATGTACTGCCAAATTCTCTGAAACACCTTTGGAGATGGCTTTTGGTAGAGAAATGAACATTTAATTCACGGGCAACAGCTCTGGTGGACATTCCTGCAGTCAGCATGCCAACTGCACGCTCCCTCAAAACTTACGACATCTGTGGCATTGTGCTGTGTGATAAAACTGCACATTGTAGAGTGGCCTTTTATTGTGGCCAGCCTAAGGCACACCTGTGCAATAATCATGCTGTCTAATCAGCATCTTGATATGCCACACCTGTGAGGTGGATGGATTATCTCGGCAAAGAAGAAGTGCTCACTAACACAGATTTAGACAGATTTGTGAACAATATTTGAGAGAAATAGGCCTTTTGTGTACATAGAAAAAGTCTTAGATATTTGAGTTCAGCTCATGAAAAATGGGGGCAAAAACAAAAGTGTTGCATTTATAATTTTGGTCATTGTAGATTACAAACAATAATTTAAATCTATTTTACTATAATGTTAAAATATATTGTTAAAAATATATATTTTCAGTCAGCATCAATAGCCACGTGGTTACCGTGCTGACATATAGCACCATTGCGCTGCGGGCGTCCCAAGTTCGAATCCCGGCTCGTGGACCTTTCCCAATCCCACCCCCTTCTCTCTCTCCCACTTTGCTTCTTGTCTTATCTATATTGTCCTATCTAAATAAAAGCATAAAATGCCCAAAAAATAAATCTTTAAAAAATATATACATATGGTTCTCATACACAAGAAAACGTCTACAATTACAGGCAGGATAGTTGACTAATTAATTTTGGACTAACATTTTTACAGTGCACCTTATTTACTAAGTTACTGAGTTACTTTTCTCTGTCGAATAAATCAACAATATTTTAGTGTAATGGTAGTGTCTTTTTAAAAATATATATTTTCACTAATTAACTATTCAAAAATTAAAAAGTAATAGTAATAAAAATGTATAATATATATGTATATATGAGTGCATATATATAATATATATGAGTGTGCCTTAAAGTTATTTTTCTCTGTCTGAATAAACACAGATTTGATTTGTAATGTATTAAATTTCCTTTCCATTTAATATTTAACCAAGGTGGTCGGCGTTGCTACTTGATTCAGTTTGTAACTCTTTGCACAATATTTCTTTCTTTTGCAAGTAAATCTTTATCTTCAGATAGACAAATGTTCTTACATTTACAGCACGTTTAAATTTATATAAAGCCACATGAATAAGTGAGGAATACAATAAAACAATTCATCCACAAGAAGGACATGAGTGCCAAACTGATAAAAATACAATGTTCCAAAGATACAAATTCTTAATCATTTTTGAATGGTGATTTGTAAATTCACTTAGTGCTTTGGGATTGCCAGACTTTACCCTACTGGGTTTAGTTTCTCACTTTCAAATATTTACAGAGTGGATATTTAAAGAGATCTAAAGAAACCTTACACAGCCTCTAAGATTTCGTCCGCCAAACCATTATCAATTAAACACAGGCTCAGTCCCACACTTTGCAAATTAAGCACTGTTTTGATAGTACGTCTGTATCACTGAAACATGGTCTGACATCTGACCTCTGCCCTCGTCATGATGGCAATCAGCTGTCTGACAGTAACAGTGTTAAATGCAGATAGCTGTACAGTTAAAAGGATATTCCATCCCAAAATTATAATCTATCTCTGTGAGTCCATATAATGTATACAGTAGGACCCTCAAAGATGATGCTTCAAAAGCCAAAAAGTGAACAAAAAGTGTGCGAAAAATTAACAGGAATATGATGGTAATCCATATGACCCCAAATGATGAATCAATGTTTTCTGAAGCTTCCAGCCAACTGTCAAGCATGCATTCACGAGTCCATAATTTACATGAATGTCAAAAAAGAAGCTGACATTGATGCTTTACAGCACTCACTTTGTATACATACAAAGTTAACTATGGGCAAAAGTTAATTACAAATAAATTAAATAAAATATAAAGATATAAAGAACACAGTGTCAAAATAATGACATCAGATTATAACTAGCAGATTTTCATTTAAGGGTAAACACGACTATTTACATTGAAATAGGGTTCTAATGTTGTACAGAATCTCATCCAACAGCAGATGGCAGCACATTTACATTTATTATTCCTATTAAACATTTTTAACTCATGCTTCACTTAAAACAGACCCTGCTAGTTGTAAATAGGCAGGGGTGTAAGTGTGTTGTAATTGAACCACTGCATGTATCAGGTCTCAAAATAGTTTAAATTAAAATACATACTGCATAATTTAAATACTGCATAATATTTACAGTAAATGTACATCTTTGTACAGAGATATTCTCCTCTTCGTGAAGCAACATTTTCATTTCCAAGAAAGTATAATTTCTTATCTAATGAATTAGATAAATGAAGACTATTTAAGTAATTAAGATGATGGCATCATCTGTTTGGGTTAGACTGTAGAGCCACAGGAAGAAATCGAAGAGATCTAAATTATTCAGGATTTAGGGGTTTGCTTATGCTCCCTTCATTCACATCATTTCAAACAAACAGGCACAAACACCCACGCATAAGACCTGCGCTTCAATTTGCAACTCATTGTTAAACGAAAAATTTTAATTATAATATAATGGATTTAATCTCGTTCCCCCGTCTAGCTAAAAACAAAGATAAAAGAATAATTATATAAATAAATCCCCCCATTTACAAAGTCTGTTTAAAGCGAACTTTTGATTGAAAACAGTTTGATTGAATTTTTTCCTTTTGAGAGAGAGCGTAATTAAGAGCCCTCTTCAACAGTTAAAGACATGACAGTCCAACCTTAATTTTCTGTCATTAACGTCAGTAAAATCAACATTTGTCCCTGAATTGCAGTTTGTCTCTCTTGGCAACTCAACGATTTCCAAATGATCATGTCTTATTCTTATTCTTTTGATTATGCTGCCCACGCTAGATCTCCACTTTGGGATATTAATGTGAACTCCAGAAGTGTTAAGATGCACATGGGTAGCTCACACAAAGTAGGTTGGGAGGTTAACATCTAAACAACATCTTGCTAATTCTTTTATTATTGTTACAAATGTAAATTTTATGACCATATCAAGTGACAGACTACATGAACAATGTCTGCTTTTAAAAATTCATTTAAAAGTGATCTAAAAAAAAAAAATCTAAAATGGTAAATGAGAGAAATGGTTGCTGGTCACAACACCTAAAATACCCATATTAATTTCCCATATATTGCTATAATATTTTATATTCATATATTTATATTTACATCTAAAAATTAATTATTTAAAACAACTACTATTAACAATTATTCTAATGATTAATCGAGTAACAACAGCCTTTAAAAAGGCTTAAAATACATATAATAGCAATGAGGCAAAAACAACTGGTTCAAATTAAGTATCAAAAGCAAGTACACATATGGTTTTACTGAGAAAAACTGTCAAAATACATAATGTATTATAAACAACAGAACTAATGTACATTACATATTATATCAAATGCCTGCACATGCTTTACACATTACTGTGGGATCTAATCCCTGTTTAATATTGACTAAAACACACTTAATTTAAATGTCCACTTAATCTTTGGCCATTTCTTTATGGCATAAATTCTACAGTCACTGTAATTTCTGAATATGTGGACATCAAAACATGTAAACTCAGAGATCGGGTTTGAGCTTTTATTTTCAAATCGTGATGAACGGTTAGCATATTGAGAAAGATATTGATGTATTCTTCTGTGTTTGCATAGGTTTATAAATGATTTACCTTACAAATCTGATGAAATAGCAAACGTTGCGTTGCCAAATGAACGTTATAATAAACCCAAACTCATAACAACATGCAGAGATGGAGTTTGAGATGCTCTACACATGTAAATGATAACTGTTTGTGTGGAGCAGCATTTATTGTGAATGGAGCCATTCTGAGATGAACATACATAACCTTCACACATGTAAATAATTGAAGCGCATATATTAAACCTACAACGCGTATTTATTTAATCAAATCGTGGAGTTTGTGAATTCACAATATTAACAATATTATCACTATCATGATTTCGGAATAGCAAAACTTTCTTGTTATTATCACATTGTCACATGATGATACGAAATGATAGGTCTTCCAGGCAAAAAGTGTAGTTTTTAAAATATATTTAAAATTGAAGCTGGAGTTTTCCTTCAAAATAAAAGCTCTACTGCTGTAAATCAAAAAATAAAAAATCTGTCAAAATAAAAGCTTGAAAGTGCAGTATGAATTGCTGACAGCTAGTGGTTTAAATGGGTAATGTTACTGCAGTCCAAATTCAAAATATCTCTTTCAAGTGTAGAAATTAGGAAAGAAGTGTTGTAATTTCCCTACTATAGTGTAAAGCAAAAATGTTATACCTATGAAATATTCATTTTTTCATTTATTTTGCAGTGCAATTGTTTTACAATATATGGCTATTACTGTCATTATTGTTATTATTATATTGTTATTATTATATTATTATAACCAGTGTTGGGGAAAGTTACTTTTAAAAGTAATGCATTACAATTTTGCGCTACTCCCTGAAAAAGTAACTAATTACGTTACTTTTGTGTTACTTTCTAAATCTGGGCAGGGCTTGCTTCTTTGTTTTTAATATAAAAGTGGATACCTGAGAGTGGATATCAGCCACCAACTCAAGTTCCCACAACAGATTGCAATAACATCTCTTCGACCAGACATTGTAATCTGGTCTACCACCACAAAGATTGTCATAATGGCTGAACTAACTGTACCATGGAAAGACAGGATGGAGGCATCATTCGAGAGAAAAAAGGAGAAGTATGCAGACCTTGCAGCCGCATGCACACAAGCTGGGTGGAGGGCATATACCTTTCCAGTGGAGGTGGGCTGCAGAGGCTTCACTGGAACTTCCACACAGCGATTCCTTAAGACTCTCGGAGTCAGAGGCCCCAAGCTGCAGAAGGCCCTGAAAGACCTGGCAGAGGAGGCAGAGCAGGGGAGCTTTTGGCTTTGGCTACACAGGAAAGACAAGGCTTGGGGCAGAGACGGATCCTAGGGTGGCTGCAGGGGGCGGCAGGGAGACGTCCCTGCTGCTGCTCCACCACCCAGAGATGTTCCGGGATTAAAGGAGCGAAACATCAAGGAAGGGTGGCTCCTGGCTGAAGACCCTGCAGCTGCCCAAATGGCACTGGCGGACGTGCGTCTGGCAGAAATGCCTAGCAGGTAGTCTTACCTGTGCTTAAATTTAAAACAATTCTAATATAAAAGCCCTTTTACACCAAAAGTGAAATGAATTCACCTCAGGCTGAAAGAAAAGTACATTTATGCAGGAGATCACTCTTCAGATATATAAAAAAAATGAAGCACAAATGTTAGTTTATCTGAAGTAATTTTTGCTTATTAGTATAGTTGAACTGCATCATCAAAGGTCAGCAGCAAAAAAAAAAGGTTAATAAAATGGGATTAAATACATAAAGGATACTTGTTTTATTTACCATATTTAATTATTGCAGGGTTGCATCATATTCTGAGTTTGCATTTCACAGTTTTATTCATTTTGAGGAATACTGAATCTGTTTTTTGTGAGTGAGATGAATTAATGCATGTTCACATTTAGTTTAGAATACAGTAACATCAATTTACCGACAGGAGACTTGTCAGTCAATAAAAAGAAAAAAAGTAACTGCCGTTACTTATTTGAAAAAGTAACTCAGATATTTTCTTAGAAATTCAAAAGTAATGCGTTACTTTACTAGTTACTTCAAAAAAGTAATATTATTACGTAACTCACGTTACTTGTAATGCGTTACCCCCAACACTGATAATAAGGCGTTTCATAGATTCCTGTCAGTCGACTGCACCATTTCTGGTGCTTTGCAAACTGCAGTCAAGGCTTTTTTAAAATCAAGTCAAATCAAGGAATCGTGACATCTCTAAACCAAACAGTTGCTTGTCCAATACGAAAAGACGTTTGAAATGTGTTCAGAATCGAATATGGTTAAAGAAACAGTTGGACTGAGATGAAGCAAGTACAAGGAGAATAAAAAAGAGAAAAAAAAGGAGAGAAAGTGAATGAATGCTATATAAAGATACTGAATCAATCAGATTTGCTCTCACAGTAAGATTGATGTGAAGACATGTTTTCTTTTTTTATCTTTGTCTCATCTGTTCTTGCCGTTTGTAGAACATCAGTCAAAGTGACTGAGACATAAAGACATATGTCAATCATCTTCTCATTTATGACCTCTCGATGGAGCGATTCAACTTCTACTTGAACTCAGATCGGTTCTCAAACATGACGAGTCAATCAGCTCCACTCCAGAGGTGGGCTGAGGGAAGGGTTGAAGCGTTGTTTAGTCACAACGGTGGGCTCGCTTGTGACACGCACATTTACGGCCATGGTTATTAACTACTTTGTCCGACACTAAAACTTTGAGGCTTGGCGTTTTAAAGGTTGTCCATCCTTAATACGTTTCCTGTTCCACCCGCATGATCAGCCAATCGGAACAGAGCTTAATGAATCCCCTGCAAGGTTAATTTGCTCAGTAATGGCATTAAACGGATATATGGAAACAGTTTCTCCTCTAAATACCAATTCATTACATCTACGCTTATTAAGAGCGAGGACTATGAAATTATGGCCAGCATCGCCACATTAAGAGTCATTAGCTCCACACTCTCGTATTTGCCTCAGCGAGGCTTGTCAGCGAAAGCGAAAGGGGGCTGGAGCTCCTTCCACCGAACACCCGTAATTACTTCTCGCGGTAACCTTCTATCCAAACCTCATATTTTCATAATTTTGCCCCACATTTGCATCTTTCCATCCCTCCATTGCATACTTAGTCAAGGTCTGCGAGTGGGCCGACCCATTTGAGCGGGAAAATGAAGTGATTAACGGAAAGAGCTCTTCCTGACTGAGGGGTTCGAAGAAATGGATTCGCGGCATAAAAAAGGGATTTAATACAGAAAAAAACTCATTATTCCAACCCACTCGTTTTTTGTTAGCGTTCTTTATGCGAGGTTGTAACATTTCTCTCTCTCTCTGAGAATTTGCCACTTCAAATTGTATCTCAAGGTTATGTGTGTCTAATGTTAAGCTTTAATTTTAATTTTCAGCCCTCATCCTCAATTAGATTTCTCTACCTGAGAAGGTGCGTGTGTGTATGTGTGTGTGTGCGCGCTGGGCCTCCGTACAGGCTTGATTAGAATGGTGCTGTTGTGGTTTGAAGGGCGGTAATTACATAGTTTCTCTCCTCTTTCTCTCAACCCTCTTTGGTCACCCACAACCGCTGATTATAATGGATCATAGATTTTTCTTTATTGGCTTTTGTTTTATAGAGCCGATTAAACAATAATAACAATAAAAGATGCAATTAATTGCAAAGGTAATTAATGGTAGTTGTGATGGCCATCAGTGTGTATGCCTGTGTGTGTTTTCAGCTATGCAATTTCATAATTACCCACCACACACACGCACGCATGTTCGCAGAGCTAGAAAGCTTTGATAGATGTGTAATGCTGGAGCGCTAAAACGGAGGCGAATTAAACTCATAATGTAATTAAACAAAACTGCTATGCATAATTATTAGCGAAAAGCTGATTGCAAAAGCTGGGGGTGTAATGATGTCAAACTTAGTGCTGGCTGAGGACATTAAGCATGTGAAGATATTAACAGTCTTTTGGAAAAGCATTAAATTGACATCCTTATCGACACAAGTTATTAAAGTGGTTTGGATTAGCTGCCTCTCAAAGATTCAAAGATACATCTGTGTATGTGTGTGTGTGTGTGTGTGTGTGTGGCATTTCTGTCCTAGACTGAAACGCGCAGAGAAGGATTTGTGATTATTCACTAGGGTTAGTCTGAGATTGGCTTTCCAAAGCGTAGGAAACAGAATCGTCCATTCTGAACACAGAAGCAGAGAGACTGTTCAGCCGTCAACCCCACTTGACTTTCTTGGAGAGAGCCCTTCCTCTGTCTCCCTCCCTCTTTCTCACACGCACACACGCCGCTGACATGCATATTGACCCCAAAGTTGCGTGTGCTCGCTGAATTCAGATGGTATGCTAATTTACAGAGCACGGAGAGCGCGCGTGTGCCGTCTCGCCTCGTGACTGTTCGCTGGTCACTGCGTAAGCGTCCACACAATGCAATTATGAAAGAGAAACAAAGCCTTTCCTTTGTCTGCACAACTCAAGTATGGAGATACTTAGGATGCCAATGTGGCCGAGACACGCTGTGTTTAATATACTGAGACTGAAATGAGACTCGAGACTGTGTGGTTAATTATACCTTCATGCGCACTGCACAGACGAGGACGTACAGATCTTCAGTATGTCTGCATCAGTGTCTGAGGCTATAAGTAATCACAGTAGACACAGTAATTTCAGAGAAGGACACTTACGCATTAGCTAAAGCTCCGGTGGAGCGCTTGATGGGTAGGAATGTGTGAGATCCGTTTTGAGGGCGTGGAAAGAGTCAGTCTGAAATCAATTGGGAATACTGTGTGTCTTTGGGACGGTCCTGCTTGCAGTGCACTATTCCATGTACGAAAGAATGGTGAGTGCATCTGAAAAGAACATAAAAATAATTTAAAAAACTAAAAATTACTTTTTACTAAGAAGACTTTCCTTGTGTGTATAAACCATAATATAGGCCTCAATGAATTGGTTAAAGAAAGAAAGAAAGACTCTTTTGACATTTCATAGGCCATACTTCAAATACACATTCAATAAATCTATAAAATAATACAAATAACGGTAACTATTATTTTTCTTAATGTGATAATTATTGGATATAAAATATTAAACAAAATCAGAATTACACTGTAATAATTCATAGTTTTCACATTACGTCACACCCACCTGGAGGGCAAAACAAGGCTTTTTTCCACTGCTCACCAGTTATTTTTACCACTTTTGTACTAAGTATGTACTAAGACAAAGACTCAATTTATAGTATATTGATGATGTATGCTATATCTACCTTATTTTTAATGTAAAAGTGGGTGTGGCCATTTCTAACTTGAATGCACAAGGCTTCCAGGGTCATTCCCTTTATTTTACCTGTATAAAAACTGTCTGTTATCCTGCTTGATATTGCAAATTGGTATTTGTTGTCATTTTAAAGGGATCATGAACTGAAAAATCTAAATTTCCTTGATCTTTTCACAAATAAGTGGTCATTGTGCTAGAAAAACATCCTGTAAGTTTCAGAACTCAAAACTTTCTTGTTGGTCTAAAAGCAGCTTAAAGGGGTCATCGGATGCCCATTTTTTACAAGTTGATATGATTATTTAGGGTGTTTTGCGCTCGAGTTCACAGAGACCGAGACAGCAAAAAGCACATCCTGTTTCCTTTAGTTATATAGTTATAGCGCAATGTTTTATTGTTATTGTGAGTGCACACAAATAAATGTAGAGTCTTTACAGATTCGAAAGATGTATTACTTTCAGAAATGACTGAGTATTTTAAGAGTAAGTGACCGCACTACTGTAGTGAGTGTGCTACTGTTCAGTTTTCACACTCTGCAGACACTTCAATAGCACATTTTTCTAGGTTAACATTAATTTCTAAAGTTGCTGCACTGTGAAAAAAAAAAAAAACTTAAAAAAGTTGTTTAAACTTAAAAAAGTAAGTTTGTGCTGCCTTAATTTTTTAAGTTGAGTCACCATGAAATGTTAAGTTGTACTACATGAAAATGTGAATATTTGAGTTAAGTAAACTTAAAATTTTAGGGCAGCACGAAAACTTTTTTAAGTTGAAACAACTTTTTTTTAAGTTATGTTTTTTTTACAGTGTGCTACATACATCTTCCAGATAAAAAGCCCTATTTGAGGTCGATAAATGATGGTTAAGCGTTTGGATGTCCTGCCCGATGTACTATATTACAGACCAGCCGTTAACAATTTTTTTCTCTGCGACTAAGAGACTAATACGATTTTGGTCGATCAAGCCTCTTCTCGTCGACTATAACGGTTAATCGACTATTATATACTCACTTCTGTAGGTGAAGCTGGATCACAAATGATTTGCATGAACAGACGCATTTATGTAAATCATGGGCCGCATTCCCTTCAAAAACAAAAGTAATCCACTGCGTCTTCAGCAGCTCAGCTGTCGGGAATAAATGACAACTACTAGGTCTACACAGAAACCAAACGATAAAGATATCTTAGAATACAAGAAGATGCTGTACAGTCTTTGCATTGCCTTCTTTCTGATCTCAACATTAGGAAAGAGTGGATGAACTTTATTTTTAATGAAATTTCCAGACTGCAAATTGTCTACTGTTCATTTCACTGGATTGTTTACTATACTTCTTCTAGTTATTTACCAATACCAGCTAATAAATCTGAAATTTCGCACTTTCTAAAAAACATTGCTTACTTCTGCATTGCAAAATAAGGTGGATAGAGGCAAGCATATAAACCCAGATTATGAACGCAGCACACCAAATTTCATGTTATGCATGGTATGCAACATCAATATATTCACCTAAAAGGTTTTCTTATTTTGAGACGTGATCTACAACAGATGGAAAATTCACAAGCTAGAGTTCAATGAATGTTTTGCCCTCCAGTTCTCCACACCACTCATGTGACTGAGAATTATGAATACTACTGCTGTAAAATAAAAAAAAAATAATAATTAAGTATTTAATAAAGAATGTAGTACAACTGTAAAATTAGAATTCTCCCATTTGCATCCTAATGAAAGCTTTTATTTTAGTGGTATGCTGGCAAATAAATATATATGTGCTGTAAGTCTGTTAGTTAATTTACCTGTGATAATACAGTGTTTCATTGTCTCAGAGAGGCTTTACTGTGAACAGAGATGCAGAAAAACTGTATCACAAGTTGCAGACCTTATGGAAAATTTTGTCCATCAGTAATTGACTGGCTCATGAAAAGCGGCATACAAGAGTGAAGTCAAAGTTATTTTTTGCAGTGTTACTTTTTGCTTTTGTAGATGTATTGGGCAGACTTCCAACTAAAATCCCTATGACAGACAGAATGCACACAAATAGATAGGTATATGATTGACTGGTGTTTATGAGTCATAGTGAACAGACAGATACATGGATCTGTTTTACAGGCCCATATAAAAGCAATCTGTTTCATACTGTAAGTACCTGTTGAGTTATGGGTGCTGACTCAAGGTCAGCCTGTCAGAATGTTCTCTTCTCAGATGGCATTTACAGAGAGGGAGAAAAAGAGAGAGAGGAAGAGATAAAAAGGTGGAGGTAGCAGGGTTCGGCCATGAAGGGTGGCTTTGGAAATGTGTAGCGACAGCGAGACTTTACAGAGAGAGGGGCATCCGAAACGATTTATTTTCAAACCTATGATATTTGCATGTTTCTACAAAAAAACACAGAGATGTAAAATTGGTGATCAAAAAAAAAAAAAAAAAGAGAGAGAGTGAAGTGTGTGTGTGTGTGTGTGTGTGTGTGTTTTGAAATGATCTCACTATGTTGGATTAAAGCAGTAATGAAGCACGCTCAGACCATTAGCCGTGTAATGTGTCTCCAGAGAGACGATGCATCACACCCATAGACGCACGGCTGGCATTATAGAATGAGAGGACGGTACATTAAAGCTATTTGTATTTCAGTGGGTTAAAATTCACTCTTTACCTCATTCTCAGCCAATAAGATGCAATGCCAAGGAGGAAAAGGCTAAAGTGCAGGAAGTAACAGACACGGTGGGGCCTAAACTTATAAACCTAAGGCATTCATTTCTTGTTGGACACCCATTACGCTCTTTGCGACCAGTAGCTGTGTAGCTCAGACTGAATGTGGACAAGTAAGGCAGGTCATGCAGAGAAGTGCAGAGAAGACTGAACATTTATAAATATTATGAAAATGAATAAATGAATATTAATTAGCTAATTAGTGTTGCTAAATAGTTTTTATCCTGTCTTATCACGTTACTTAATCAATAGTCACAGCCATAGAAGTTACAATATCCCTGAAGCCAAGTTTGATCTTTGTACTTTGTTATTTATGTTAGATTAATTATTTAAACTGCAGACTGAAAACGGTCGTCAACAATTTAACATCAAAATACGACTGGAAATATGTTTAAATCGTCCAAAAATGTGTACAAATCATTCAAACCATTGATTCAAATCACGAAAAAAAAAAAAAAATTCTACATTAGCATATGTTTTTCTCAGTTAACAAAGAAACAATGGCAGCTAGCTTTGTTTACTTTCTGTAATTATTTACTCACCAAACATGTCGTTCTAAATGCGTATGACATCAGTTCTTCTGTGCAGGGTTGCCAGGTTTTCAAAACAAAATCCGCCCAATTACTTCTCAAAACTAGCCTACTCGCGTTTCAAAATGGGATACCACGTTACAAATCGCGTTCCAGGGGATAAAATACACGTTTTTTGGCGGGTATCCCCTCGTAAATTGGCATTTCAGTGCCTAAAACATGACGGTATTGGGGTCGTTTCAAACCGTTGACTTGGCAACACTGCTTCTGCGAAACACAAAACGAGAAAGCTTAAAGTCTGTTTCATGCGCGTTCACGAGAGAAGTAGCAACGGACGATTTGTGAACGAATCCTTCTTTTGAGTCGAAAACTGCAATGAATCGGCTGTTCCACTTCACAAAACTATTCTGAATGAGTCATTCACAAAATTAATCTTTTGATAGACCTTGAGGGACGCGTTTTCGCACCATAACATCGTAAATTTTAATCTTCATTCTTTTAAATTGAATGTACATTTATAACATTATTCTTTGTGTTAAAAAAGATTTAACACTGCTTGGAGTGGGTTTCTAATACAGCTGCTGAGGTAATGACAGTAAATCTTTTTATCTTTCTGACTGCTGAAATCAATCTTTCTGTATTCTTCCCTTTTAGAAAGCCACGAAAAGGCAACAGTGGATTTTTTCTAGAGTGTACATATGTTTTCCAAATCCATAAAGGTGAAAATGGCTCAATGGACTGATATGGTTCTTGAGGTCAACTGATCCATTCACATTAGCTAACAGATAAGTTTGAGTAAATGCTAACAAAATGTTTATATTTGGCTAATATATTTTCTTTAATAGCTTTCATCCAGCTTCAATATATGTATAAGTTTAATGAAGATGCCAGTGTTTCTCTCTGTAGATCTGGATGGATGATCAGGTTAGACATTTGCCATTTCCTCGTAATGCAGGGTCATAAAGACACTTTTACCTGTTTTCAAATATCAAGGTCTAATAATAAAGTGAATTATAGGCTATACCTGAAATGCGCTTTCACTACGAACCAACAAAGGAAGGACGATTTTCAATATTAGACAATGGGAATGTGGGGCCTTTCTGTTCTGGCAGGCCTACCTTGAAAGACAAACTTGTGTTTCATGGGTAAAATTCACACTTGTCATTGTATTAGATCAATGGTGTAAACAATGTGCCATCAACAGTAGCGACTGTGAAAGCAGAGACAGAGAAACATAGCTCAAAACTGAAGACGGGATAAAGTACACCTATCTGTCTGAAAGACATCTCTATGAAATAAATAAAAAGCTTAAATTAAAATCTAAATGGTATATTTTTAACGGTTCAGTGTTGAACTCTCAGTTGTGAACAAGGGGTCTCAGCGCCTGCCAAGGCAGCACTATGATTATTCAAATGAGTACTCTACCTTACATTTTAATGACTTGTGTTGGGGGTAATTAAGGTGTCTATTAAAATAGAGAATCGTGACGATGAATACATCTTCATTCTGGCTTAACCACAATAACATGTAGATAATTGTCTGAGATTAGAAGACATCATCACTGTTATCAGCCCTCATCTGGAACAAAATGTTCCCGCAACTCAGGCACATTAAAAAGAGGATC
This sequence comes from Labeo catla, assembly GCA_012976165.1. Lineage (NCBI taxonomy): Eukaryota > Metazoa > Chordata > Actinopteri > Cypriniformes > Cyprinidae > Labeo > Labeo catla. Next base: position 673,214 of record VONZ01000080.1, read on the forward strand.
AAATGCCAGGGCAGCTGATTGGACCACATGATGAGCCGTAGGTCTTTTGTTGCTCTGAGCTCTTCATGTAAATCCAAGATGGACAGGTCTTTTTTTTCTTTTAGAGGCATTTAGAGAACTGAGAAAAATAAACTAGATTTTTCTAAAGAAAATGCAAGCGATGAAGAACTCTTAGGGTGATTGCTAAGGTGATTCCGAGTGGTTTAATGCATCGCTATGTAGTCGATAGAGTGTTTTTTTGTCTTGAAACCCAAAACAGTGTTTGAGAATTATACTCTAACATGCACCAACTGAATAAGTGACTTAAAATATTGTCCATCATGAAGTTTTGTCCATTTATAGTAATAGTGAGCTATTACAAACACCATTTAAAAAAAGAAGCACAGAGGGCAAGCTCATAAGTATGTTTAATCTAATTATGGGAATTTTTCATAAAAATATAGTTGGATAATGGGTGGATGATTGTTCTGTGTTATAGTGCATTTGTTGGGGTCATCCAGTGTGAAGACTGAAGAAATAAAACCTGATTTGTTCACCATGAAGTAAGCGTTAGGTAGCTTTGGTGTGCACACACACACGTACGTTTAATTAGTCATCTAAATCGGGACATTGCACCTCTATAGTTTGTATATCCGCTAGTTATAATTACTGTAACCTAACCCTAACAGAAAACTTTATGCAAATTTGTAAAATTGTTTTTACAAATGAGGACATCCCTAAACCAGGTTTTGAGAGATTTTGTAAGGTTTAGCTCACTTCTGGGTACAAATTTGTTCTCAAAATATGGTTAATTTATACACACACACTAAACAACTCTGACTACATTCATTCAAATTAATATATATGAAAGAAAGAAAGAAAGAAAAAATATTAAATTAAAGAGAAAGGTTAAACATGTTGTCTAGCTGTTAAAGTAAGAGAAAATACAAACAGACACACATAAATGGACACGTAATTTGAACTTCATTCCAATACTATGCATAATTACCCCGCAAATGTACCGTCATCCAGAAAGCCTCAACGCACACACTGACATGCACACTGGCATTTAGTGCCGTTTGTGTTCATTCACCCCATGTCAAATCCATCACACACACACACATACACACACACACTGAAGCACTGTCATTTCATAACATCATGGCAAAATAAAAAATGAAACACTGCGCTTATTACTGGAAATTTAGGCTTTCAAATGGTCAAGTCCTTTTGTTATTTGCATAATTTATTCATGTTTTTCTTTCTCTCTTCTGCCTTTGCACAATTTCCCCTCATTTGCATAGACTGTCCATTTAAGGGTCCTTAAACGGAATTATGCCCTGCATACTTTAATTGTTGAAAATTACATTTAACTTGAAATAAAAAAAAACAAAGCCATTAAAACGTAAGTCACTGTGTAACAGGAAAAAAGCGCAGAAAAACCTTGAGAAGAAAAAGCTCACTGCAAGATATCTTCCTACGCACACTGGTTTAACACCAACAAACACCTGAAAATACAAAAGAACAAAATTATCTAATTTACCTGAATAACACTTACAGCCCACATAAATGTATTGATGGTGTACATACTATTACAATTAGTTATCCATCCATTTTTCTAACCACTTGTACAGTATGTGATGCTGGAACCTATTCCTAGGCTGTATGCAGAGAAACTGAATGGATGGCTGGTTCAACACACATGGACATACACACATTCACACCCACAACCGTCGGATAAATTAGTGTCTACAATTTTATCACAATTATATGCATCTATACAAAGCAATATTGCATATCATAATTGATGAACACATCAATTGATGAACACATCACAGAAAGAGAAATGAAAAAAGAATGTAAATTGTTAAGCTCTGTATTTAATAGTGAGTTAAATAACCCAAACATCCTTCACTGCACACACACAGAAGTTTAGCTACATTAGTGAGGAAATGTAATAGACTACGTGCTCACATCTGATATAAAGCTAATTAGTACAGATTAGCCATACCCCAAACACTTCTTCTAAAAGAAATCTATTATTGCATCCTAAAAAGCTGTTTTGTCAGATTTAGTAGATTTCTGGGTTTATCCAAAAAATAAAACTCAAATATAGTGTTTCACGTCCATTGAACACAGCAAACAAGGCCTTAAGATAAACATATTTAATTAGCAAATTGTTTACAATACTCCAAAAGTCATGAAAACAAACACAATAGAGTTGATTGAGAATATGGCAACACACACTCTCTCTTTTTGACTGCAATAACTCACAACTCAGTTCTAAATGCAACTGTATTTTATATATTGAGAACATACGCTGTAAAATGTCATATTTTGAAATGCAGAAAGGAGCCACCAATCACAAATTTGGTGTTTACACAGTGAAACATCATGTGCGGTTGTAATGCACCTTTAACACCAATTCCAGCACTCAGAAATACCAAACACAGCTGTCCAAAGTCTTGGTGTACAACAAAACAACTTTAGAGACTTAGTGCACCATTACTGCAAACACTACAGGATTTCAGAGGTTCCTGGCCAGGGTTTTTTTTGTTTATGGCTGTGAAAGTGGTAATAAACTTGACATGATATGCTTATGATGTACTATTTTCAATATCTCTCATTCCATGGCACCTATTCTCACCTCTGATGTCTGCAAGGAGTATCTGAGAACAAATTACTTCAGTTTGGTTACATCACTTTGTACAGAACATTCTTTTAGACACACTCTTTCTCTATTGTTGAGACAAAAAAATATAGAGAATAAGAGGGGTTTAGGTTAGTGGTTTTCAATCCTGGTCCTAGGGACTCACTGTTCTGTACATTTTGTATGTCTCCCTTATCTGACAGACTCAGTTCAGTACATGTATCTCTTTCCTAATGAGCTGATGATCTGAATCAGGTGTGTTAAATAAGGGAGACACACAAAAAGTGAAGAACATTGGGTCCCCAGGACCAGGATTGAAAACCACTAGTTTAAGTACATCTTAGAAGGATCCTTACAACAGTTTGCTAAATATAGTTGAATCTTTTGTTGGAAAGTAGCCGAAGGAGGTCAGTTTCTCCATTCCAAAACCTAGTGAACAACCTGGCTGCCTACATAGGCAACATCCTAATAGTTACGGAACCTCAAATTACTTATTTAAAACACTCTTCAGTGAAAAATCACATATGCCATACAAATATGCCATACAAACTAACACAGTTGGTTCCAACTGATGTTAACAAGTTGCCAAGTAAAAAGCATACACTGATAAGCTCAAAAAATACATAGCACAAAATATTAAGTGAAGCAGTCCATTTTAAAATGTAATTTTAATGCACAATGTTGCTGTTACGATTTGGATCAGAGTGTGCTCACTAGGTTTAGGAACAGAGTTTTGCATAGAATGCTACAGACTATTGAATTTAGAGCTATCTAGTGAAACTATGTGAACAAAAAAGGCAATCAAGCCTCTTAGCGCCTTACTTCTAAAGTTTTAATACCAAACAACTCTTTTAATAAGACGACAGATTGTTAGATCAGGAGCTGATGTGATATTGATCATTTAACAACTCCTAATTTTCAAAATGATCAAGACAAAAACAGAAAATCTGCAGACAGAATGAAACAGGAAAGCATACAAATCCTTCAAGTGACAGCAGTATAAAAACATGATGTGGAAGAAAACATTTCTCTTTAAAAATAAAGAAATATAAATGGCACTTTTGGCAAACAGCTGAAAAAAAAAGTTAAAAAAATGTCTGTGCTTTCATCTAGACAATGATAAATGTGTATAGCTGTGTAAGGAAAACTGTACTGTTGTATGGTCCAATTATTCGAAAATTATACAATAACTTAAATAACTCACATTTTAGTTTTAAAGTTTGCGAGCTGAGCATGTGATAACACAGTAATACCACAGAAACAATGCAGTGATGTACCCTATTGCAGAGTGAGATTCGTCAACTTTATTGAGGTCTGTTTCATTAAGTTCAGCCGATTTGGTTCAAATCACAATTCAGTTTTGACCTGATGGATCTTTAAGCAGCTTTTTCAAGGAATTTCTTTCATTTGTCTCTTGGAATGAAGCCAATTCACCCTCTTGAATCAAAATAAAACTGACAAAAATTTATTCACACAGAGGGAGTGCTTTTGGCTGAACATTTCCTTGTGATTTGGCTCGCACACTGCTGCTTTGGTGATTGACTTTCATAAATAAGCATAATATCTTAATTCCCTTTGGCAGGGTTCACAAAGAAGGGAAAGGAAGTAAACAGAAAGATTTGTAGTGAGATCAGCCAAACCTATTTCCAGTGCTTGGGATAAAGTAAACTCAACACTATTTTTAAAAATACGTAAAACGGTCAGTGAAGACAAACATGCAAAGTCATGTGCTCTCCTTCTCGCTCAGCATTTTCACACTTGGTCCTTAAGGCAATGTTTTAATTTTGGTGGCCAAGCAGGCCACCAAAAATGTCTGTCTGTCTCAGGAAGTAGCCGGAATAGTCTGAATTCCATTTGTTTTTATGTCTGCAGTAATGTTTCACTCAATATGCTTATAGTTCAAGAAAGTCTACGTCATTTTTTGAGACAACAGCAGAAATTGGTGGAATAGACAGAACAGCACTATGACTGATAATTACTGTTATTTACTAAACATAAATCGAACAGCATATTTTAAAGCTGCGGTTAGTAATTTTGTTTTTGGTTTAATTCAAACATTCCCTGCCACTTGACACTGGTCGAACAAAAAAGGAACTCCTGCTGCCAGATTTAAATCAATTGTTAAACCAGTGTTGGTAGGTTGGGCCGCTCAAACAAAGCACAGTGTTTACACATTTTTGGGAAGTCAACATGCAAATGCCTGACAGTTTTCTCTGCATATTAACCTATGAAATAAGAATGTAATTTCTCATAGAAAAAATTACACACAGCAGCTTTAAGAGCCTAAAGAACTGCAAAACATTTTTGCATAATGTTTCATAGAATGATCTTGTAACTTAGCTCTACGAAGATGTCTAGCAACCCTGGGAACCCTGGTTATTAAGACTTATTAAGATATTAAGATAGCATAAATGATGTTTCTTACTGAAATATGTTGTAGAAAACCCATGAAATATTTACATTATTAAAAAAATATTATTACATTACATATTTTGGACTATAGGGGCGCCATTATTTCGTTCATAGATGTATTGATGCCCCATTCAACCGCTCCAAGCATATAGGCATGTCCACCATCTTGTAACGGTCAAACTGACATCATTCACCATACTATGGGTTCGCAGACCATCGGCTGTGCAGGATTGTGGCATCTTCAAATATTCGTTGATTACTATGGTGAATGACGCCAATTTGACCATTACAATATGGCCGACGACTTACGTATAGCGGCCCATAGAAACAGTCGCTAATGAGGCATCTACGTATATTTACTATGATTTCGCTGATGTGAAATAATTGTACTCAGTGAGCTACTGGCTCTACCTATTGCTATTTTTACCACTACATAACTCAGAAAATAAAATACTGATATGATGACCACAGCTTCAGAAAGAGTGTACAGTTGGCGATTGATACAAACATAGGCTTAATCAAATGCCGTACCATCGATTTTCCCCACAAGGAGTCTAAAAGGCCATTAGGTCACTTATTGAGTGAAATGTGCACTGGCTGGAGTGTCATGATAAGCTTTGGCATGTTTACATCCTGCCAGGATGGCATCTAGCGTTTCTTGTCTGTGCCATTTGTAAGCTCTTTCCGTAGCTGTGGTCTACTAAAAACCTCAAAGGCATCAGGGCTGAAATAGAGAGAACAAAGGCGCAGGTCTTAAGGACGTTTTATTCATTCACAGGCATCTTCCCATTCTTTTATCCTCTTCTTATCAGTAGGAAAACAGTGAAGACTTACATCGCTTCTCTTGTTGCCCTTCGACTGAAAATTACAGCCAAAAACTGCACAATGTGGCATCGTATCAGTATTTTATTTTTCGAGTTCTGGTAAAAATAGCAATTGCTAAAGTCTTAACCATTTCACAACAAAACAATGGCACCCCCAACGATAGTCCAAAATATGTATTAAACAATGTGTATTTTTTAAATAACGTAAATCTTTCATGGGTTTTTCTACTACATATTTCAGCATGACACATGATTTATGTTATATTAGGCCATACAAATCTTAATACCCAGTGTTCTCTTTAAAATGCAGCGAAAGTGCATACAAACTTATCATCAGACAAACATTTTGCTCCAGACCACCTGGTTCAACTCAGTTGAATTGGGTTTTTCCTAAGGACGGTACGTGAAAACGCCCTCTTCTTCTTTGTTACACACACAGGCATATTTAACTGACAGACACTTTCCTGAGGTTTTATCTATCTCTCTCTCACACTCACACTCTCACACATGGAAACAACCAGGAATTGTCAATTCCCCTGTGGAAAAAGGAGAAACAGGATTTACAATTAAAGCTCACCACATAAATAACCATTACAAGGCCACAAACACACACACACCGAATGTACAACATGGCAATATGGTCAACCACCACATCTGTGACTCCTTGTCTCCATGGCAGCCACAACACATCCGTTAGACATATAAATTCCCTTGATGTACTCTCCTATCTCTCGGAATGGAGGAGCGAACTCCTTCCATCCCTCTAGATATATGTGTCCATCATGGAGGATGTCTGTCCGTTCCATAAGAGTGAGGAGGTCAGTGTCTCGCAATGACCTGTTAGGCTCGGCTAGGAGGGGCATAAACATCATTGTCCTCTTTCCAGAATGGAGAAACTAATCTCCTCCTGTCCTGTAGAGCGAACAGCACACCAAGAGACCTCCTGGGCAGAATTGCACTTGAGGCCCTTGCATTGAACCCCAACTCTATGGCTTTGAGCAAGTCCCTCCTTTCTACCTCCGATCCACTAGGGGGAGCACTCACACGTCATCAACTCAAGCACTTCTGAGCCCAATCGCTCAGGGTGTGTTCGCGTCAAGGCAGAGATGTTGGTGGGAACTGACAACAGAAGTTGAGGTAGATGGGAAGTGTTGTCCGGATGTACCATTGCTTCGTCCACTCATGGCTACTGTGAGAGTCTCCAAGCTTCTTAAAGAGTCTCCGTGATTTGCTGGCTTGAAAGACGAAGACGTTACATCTGCCGATTGGCTGAAGCCATTTGGCTTGTCCACTGTTTCGTCTCCTGATGGTCTGTATAGGGGGCTGCCTTCAGACCTAGAGTCTGTATTAGAGTTGCCGCCAAAATCAAACTCCTCAAACATCTCGCTTTGAGTTGATGGGTAATATGACTTTGAAAGGCTGGTAGCACTTGGGGCATCACTTTCAGAGACGCTACCTCCCAGGCTGGTGGCTGGGTATGAGTATCCCACGGCTGGAAGAGGGTTGGGAGGAGTTAGGTACGCCGAGGGAGGAGGTGGAGGACTGTAACCAGCAGGAAGAACGGCCTGTGAGGGGTAACGGGTGTTAGGGTAACTGTATGCAGCTAGGTTCGGAGACGTGTTAGCATTGTAGGTTGACACCAGACTGGCATGGGATGGGGTAGGGTGGAAAAGAGAGCCACCGTACGTGCCAACAGGCTGCAGGAAAGTAGTGCTATAGGGAGTGCTGCTGTATTCCTGATTTCCGGATTGACTGTTGCAACTGCTGCTTGAGAAACAAGGTTCCGGAAGACTCCCGCTGCCTATAACTGGTGAGTTACATGCACTGACAGACACATCCGTCACACTGAGCGGTGCTTTGGGAAGAATTTCGGGCACGCAACCTAACGGAGGGTAGACACTCTCCAGCCAAGACTCCTCCACCTTCCGTCCGTTAAGAAGTGGTGGCCCGTTATTCACCACACCAGGTCCCCTAACGCTAACGGAGATGGCTGCGTCTGGATATCCCATAAGTCCACTCTCACAGGGTAGGTCCAGAATGGCAGAATATCTCTCTGCATACCTTTTGAGCAGGTTAGAAGCGGTCAAAGCTGAAATGTCATCATTTGCCCAGGAATGTTGATACGCTGCAGCTGAGGTCGAACCTGTTAGCCTTGGATCCCTAAGTGCTTCGATCTTATGCCCTGGTGAACGAGTGGTGGAGGTGATGTCATAGTGTTGCTCCGCCCACTGTGACTGCTCAGGGCTCCACTGCATGGTCACGCCTGCCAGTGAGAGATAAAAAAAAAAGTTATGTCAATTCAAACTCGTGGAACTTCATACAAATCAGAAACATAAATAAACATCATAAAAAATGTAAAACAAAAAGCCTCTAAATGTGCTGCTCACATCAATTTGTTAATCAAATGCAAACAAGGTACAGTTGAGGTCAAAAGTTTACACACACCTTGCAGAACATGCAAAATGTTAATTATTTTACCAAAATTAGAGGGATCATACAAAATGCATGTTCATTTTTATATAGTACTGACCTGAGTAAGATATTTCACATAAAAGACATTTACATATAGTCCACAAGAGAAAATAATAGTTCAATTTATAAAATGACGCCATTTAAAAGTTTACATACGCTTGGTTCTTAATACTGTGTTGTTACTTGAATGATCCACAGCTGTTTTTTTTTTTTGTTTTTTTTTAGTGATGGTTGTTCATGAGTCCCTTGTTTGTCATGAACAGTTAAACTGCCCACTGTTCTTTAGAAAAATCCTTCAGGTCCCACAAATTCTTTGGTTTTTCAGCATTTTTGTGTATTTGAACACTTTCCAACAATGACTGTATGATTTTGAGATCCATCTTTTCACACTGAGGACAACTGAGGGACTCTATTACTCTATTACCAATACAGAAGGTTCAAACACTCACTGATGCTTCAGCAGTAAAAACAATGCATTAAGAGCCGAGGGTGAAAACTTTCTGAAATTGAATATCAGGGTAAATTTAACTTTGTCTTCTGGGAAACATGTAAGTATCTTCTGTAGCTTTTGAAGACCAGTACTAAATGAAAAAACATATATGCAAAATAAGAAAAATGTACACATTTTCATTCTGTTCAAAAGTTTACCCCCCTGGCTCTTAATGCATTGTTTTTCCTTCTGGAGGATTCTGAGTGTGTGAACCTTCTTTAATAGTTGCATATGAGTCCCTCAGTTTCCTTAGGACAGGACAAACAAGGGACTCATGAACAACTATCATTAAAAAACAAAAAACAAAAACAGCTGTGGATCATTCAGGTAACAACAGTATTAAGAGTCAAGCGTATGTAAACTTTTGAACGGTAATTTTTTATGAATTCAACTTTTTTTTCTCTTGTGGACTATATGTAAACATCTTTTATGTAAAATATCTTATTCAGGTCAGTACTAAATAAAAAATAACATGCATTTTGTAAGATCTCTCTTATTTTGGTAAAATAATTAACATTTTGCAGATTCTGCAAGGTACAGACTTATCAACTGTATATGATATTTCTGTAAAAAAAAAAACTAATTATACTTATTATTCTACCTTTTTTCCATCGCAATATAAATTAAGTGTGCTACATAAAACACCACTGAGAGAAAATGTGAGCAATTTAGGTTAATTAACGTTATTAGAAAATTACCGCAGTTCCAGATAATGACCAATTCTGCATAATCATCTTGTAAAAAAAACATAAGTGCAAAAATCTTTTAACAAAAATGAAAGACATCAGAAAATGGCTTAGGAAGACATACACTAGCAGCAATCCGAGCATTTTTACGGTCTTCAGATTGACAGTGAAATAAATTCAGCTGTGTACTTGAATCACCCCCACACACACATCAAGAATAGCGCTGATGATATCATTAAGGTCTAATGCTGAGCAGAAGGCTTCTTCTCAAGTGAATAAAATAAAAGCTCTTTAATGTAATCAAGGAACCTCATATTACACTCTCTCTGTGTCTTTCTCAGTTTCATTGACTCACGCACACCACGCGGGAACATAATATTTCAGCATACTGTAATAACGACTGATCAATAATGTAGCTCTCGGCATTAGCAACTGAACCCGACAACAGATGTTACCCCTAAAAATACTGTATCTCTGTCATTTCGGCTTCACGCATACAGTACTGCACTAAAATTTTAGTTTCAGTGAAACAAAGAGCTTTTCTTCTGCATCGAACTTTGGCATATGGCTGTACAGAGGGAGCGAGATGGGGGGAGAGAAAGGAAAAAAAGAAGAAAGAACAGAGAGATAATGTCCTTAAGCCATAAAATATAACACATAAAATACTTCCAAGATCAAGAAACATTGGATTTTCTCTGACCTTGCAAGTACAGTGGATTTGCAAAGCTTTGCGCATCAGAAACAATCCAATGTTTGTCGAAACAAAATGAAATGAAAGACATATACTCCATATTACAGCAGATGGATATTGATTTTGGGCTGATGGAGCAAAATTTACATGTTCTATCCATCTCAATTAAAAACTGCCCAATTACATTCAATTCTATCAAGCAGAAAATCCTCCTGATCGATACATGCAACTTGAGGTCATTCAGTGTTCCCTCATGGGAATACGCTGGACTTACTACAAACACACACACACACACAAGAGGTGGACTGGCGCCATTTCCCTGGAAAGACTTTAACTGACATAAATTAGGACTTTGAAAGTCGCACATCACACTCATTACATGAGCAATAGCTTTAACTGTTAAAACTAAAGTTGTATAGTTTAACACACACTTAACCAAAGCGGCTTACAATACTGGGTGCAAATCACACTAATGGCAATTAGCAGGACAGGTGGCTGAAAAATGGTAGGATAAAAGAAGAAAAGCACAATAAAATTACAAATGATTAAAAGCAATATCAATAACACATCCGAAAGAGCTAAAGATGCCTTTTAACAACTTCCTAATTGCTTTTTTCTCTTTTAACGGTTGAGGCTATCAAGACATAATAATAGCCATTAATTCAGCATTAATTCTTAAACACTCGCCTATAAAAAAGATACACACAAAAATGTAAATAAAAAAAAAGAAAATGTATGTGAAAAACAGAGCAGAAAATGTTTTGTTCTACAGATATTTTGCAGTGTAAGTCTATGGGATTTGCATTTGGCAGACGGTTTTATCCAAAGTGACTTACATTATATTACAAACCAGTTTATTAGTTTATGCATTCCCTACACTCTAAAAAATGCTTTTTTTTTAAGCCAAATGCTGGGTTCAGCTTGTTGGGTCTTTGTTGGATCATTTTATTTGGTTATTTTTAATATTTTTTACCCAGTTGCTGGGTAGTTATTCTGTAACTAAGCTGTTGAGCAATTTTTAATGGCTTATTAAATATTGGGTTATTTTTTCTACTCAACTGCTGGATTGAGCCTGTCTCTGACGAAACAACCCAGCTGCTGAGTATACAGGAGCTCCTATACAGGAGCGTTCTCAGCGATTTGGTGCACTTCATCAGCTAAATAAAGATTTGTATATATTATATTTCATTTATAAAGTCTTTACTGTGCTGTAAATTATATTATTTTATGCAACATACAAGGATGAGATGTCAGTCAGCTGCAGCAGCAGCGGTCGTTTTGCATGATGGAAACACCATTTGCATTGCATAACAAATTGATTTTATTTGTTATAATACTAAATGTAATTGAATTAGATGTTAAAATATGTTCTCTAATCTCAGTACTGTTTGTTTATGGTCAGGTTATGGAGTCAGTCATGGCAATTTCAGCAACGAGTGAAAGCATCTGAAGGTCTGAAGTTCATAGTTTCCCTGGCAAACAGCTGCCCATCACTGGCTTAGATTTTGATAATTAGCACTATTCCGCTGAAAAGTAATTACAGAGAACGGTTCAGAGTAATTACAGAGAATTTTTAAATGTTACGTTTTTTTTTTTTTTCAAAAATGTTTGGTAAACAAATTTAAATGTATGTAATAATGTAAACTATGCTGTATTCACCCAAATAAATTAAATTTGTCTTATAGTTTTATCCATGGCTTAATAATAATTGTTATTATTGCTGTTGGCTCTATAATTCTGTGTGTGCTTTTTAATTTTTAGCCTGTTTTAAATCAGCAATATAATATTTTTTAAACAATAGTTGACTTAAATAAAACAACCCAGCATGTTGGGTAAACATTTAACCCAACCAGCTGGGTCAAAACAACCCAGCATGTGTTCTGTCCAATATTTACCTTGTGCTGGGTTGCCAAAAAACCCAAGTTGGGTTGTTTTTAACCCAGCATTTTTTTTGAGTGTAGCAGTAGAATGAATCCATGACACTAGCATTGCTTTCGACATAATATGCTGTATGAGCTATGGGATGTCCTCAACGAGCCACATGATTTGGTGTATCATTCAGTAATGGTTTGATGAGACGAGTTATGCGTCGAAGTAGGTTCATTAAAATCCCTAACCTTGAGAATGAACAAAACCTTGCAAGACTATGCATGACTATATAACATCCTTCGAGGATGAACATGAAGCCTCAATCAGAAACCCGCATCAGTCAAACCTCTTGAGATGAGAGCAGAAATTCCCGAAACAGTGCATGAAGGGTTCTTCATAAGAATTACACACTAAATTCAACTCTTCTACAGTACAAAGATAAAGTACTATTCATCATGGAGAGGGCTATTTATTTAAATATGAAAAAATGAATATTCTCTGGCTGTTTGTTCCTACATCACACCCTCGCCAGAGTCTAAAGCCAAAAGCAAGGTGTTGTAAAGTCCAATATTAGCTGCAGTTTGCTGGAATGTTCTCTCAAATGCTGTCTTTTTGTTGTATTCTACAGAACTACCTGGACAATCCCATTAGCTGCAAAGCTGCTGATCTAGTGTGTGTGTACTTTTGTGTGTGTGAAAGAGCGTGTGCTGGTGCTTTAGAGAATGACTTTCTGTTGTTCCAATATACCCCCTGGCTACAAATCCTCCAGAGAAGGCCCATCACACACACACACACACACACACACACAGCAATTTCTAAAGCAATGTTCCATACTTTAAAGGCAGACATTTCATTAGCTGGTTTTAGAGGAAGGGATCTTCACTTCATTGACTGAAAATCTGTTAGTTGAGCTGTTGCGTCTCTTTAAACAGTGCTTATGCTGTGCATGTTTATGCATGTGCGTAAATACATATAGACTACTATTTAAAACCAGAAGCACATCGACAGATAGATAGACTCACTTTTCCTAAGTGAAATCTCAGGTTTCTCTGGCAGCAAAATCAATACATCACACAGACTCGCTCGCACACACACACAAGCTGCATCCATAAAATGCTTTTATTGAGTAATTAAACAGCCATTACTGTCGCCAACAGCAAAATAGTAAAACGGATAAAGCCCTTCAAACAGGATCTAGACAAAATGCATTCACACTTATACACACAATCTAATCCTGACCATTGGCTTCAGTAAGTGCCTACTGAAGTACAAAATCCTATAGGTTCCTGATTTCAAATCTTTCACAAACACAAGACAAAGACCTAACACAAAAATACCCAGTCTTTAGAAAAAAAGATTTTCATGAACGGTATATTTCACCCAAAAAACCTTTATATTGTTCCAGACCTGTATGATTTTTTTTGTTCCATCAAACACAAAAGGAGATGTTAGGCAGGATTGATCACTGTACTTTTCCATACAATGAAAGTGAATGGTGACCAGGGGCTGTAAAGCTCTAAAAATGCCAAAAAACAACTCATGTGTTATATTCCAAAACTTCTGAAACCATATGATATTGACAGAATAAAAAGTCATTTTTTAAAGATTTGAAAATCTTCCTGTCTGCTATAGCTCTCAAATGTATGGAAGCTTGTTTATGCCACTGAACAAAAAATAAAAAAAAGGTAGTTACAACTTTTTATCTAAAAATTCTGACTTTTTTACTCGCAACTGAGAGTTTACATCTCACAATTCTGACTTTTTTCTCAGAATTGTAAACCTGTAAATCTGACAAATAGTCTCAATTCTTAAAAATAAAGAACTGCATGATATAAATTCGCAATTGTGAGTTATAAAGTCAGAATTGTGAGACATAAAGTCGCAAATCTAAGGAATAAAGTCGCAATTCTTAAAAATAAAGAATTGCATGATATAAATTCGCAATTGTGAGTTATAAAGTCAGAATAGTGAGATATAAACTCGCAATTCCGAGTTATAAAGTCAGAATTGTGAGAGATAAACCCGCAATTCTGAGAAATACAATCGCAGTTCTTAGAAATAAAGAATTGCATGATATAAATTCGCAATTGTGAGTTATAAAGTCATAATTGTGAAACATAAACCTGCAATTCTGAGAAATAAAGTTATAATTCTTAGAAATAAAGAATTGCATGATATAAATTCGCAATTGTGAGTTATAAAGTCATAATTGTGAAACATAAACCTGCAATTCTGAGAAATAAAGTTATAATTCTTAGAAATAAAGAATTGCATGATATAAATTCGCAATTGTGAGTTACAAAGTCAGAATTGTGAGATATAAACCCGCAACTCTGAAAAATAAAGAACTGCATGATATAAATTCACAATTGTGAGTTATAAAAAAAGAATTGTGAGATATAAACTCGCAACTGTGAGTTATAAAGTCAGAATTGTGAGACAAACTCGCAATTGCAAGAAATAGTCACAAATTTTAGAAAAAAAAAAGAATTGCATGACATAAACAATTTTGAGTTTATAAAGTCAGAATTGTGAGATATAAGCTCAGAATTGTGAGTTAATATCTCGCAATTGTGAATTTTTTTTCTCAATTTTGACTTTTATGATACACAATTGAGGTATTACGTCAGAATTGAGATTTGAGAAACTCGCTACTTTTTATTCAGTGTTGGAAATGGGCTTCCATACAAATGTCATTTACATCATTTAAATAAGCATATATTCACATTAGCACATTGTGATCAGTTCTAATCAGAGAAACATGAGAACAAAATTTTGGCATTACTGATATCATATTGATTTGATTAATACAGTGTATACAAACGTAAATAAGATTTGAGAATTGCCTCAGTCAATAACGAATTACATTTGCCATTTCAACACGCAAGCCATCATATGGCTTCATAAGACATAGAATATAGTCATACGGACTAATTATCATATTTTTATAGTGCTTATTTTTGGAGTTTAAAAGCCCCTGGTTGCTATTCACTTTTATGGACAACAGCAGCATGAACACCCTGCTTAGCTTCATCTTATTTTGTATTACAAAGAAGAAAGTCATATGGGTTTGGAACAATGTGAGTGTGAGTAAATGATGAAAAAATTGTAATTGTTGGGTGAGTAATCTCTATACAGTATAATATTCTTCTATTTATGCTGTTTGCTCCAGTAGAAATCAGCTAAATACTGCATGACACGAGCCACAGTACTGCATAGACCATATTAACCATCTAAAAATAAAACAGAAAATACATTTGATACAAAACCACACTCTCTTTTACTTGACACAAAGGGCATGCTTTTCACTGTGTGTGAGAGTGTGCATGTGTGTATGTGTGTGTTAGCTAGTGTGAACAGTTCTCCTGTTGTGCCAGGCTGTTTGACCATTGTAAGAGTGGCAGGGTGGAAGCCCTCTAATTCTTCTTTAATGTGAATGAGCCATTCACTCTCAACGTCCTCTCTTCAAAACGCCTGACTTTCAGCCCTGGCCTGCTGAGTGCTGCAATAGAGAGAAAGAGGGAGAAAGAAAGAGAGGGAGGAGCAGAGAAGTATGATAGAACGTAGCCTCAGCAGCAGAGGGTCTATGAAAGTTTAAGCTCAGACATTGAAACTAAACCTTTGTTTTGTAAAGTCACTGTAAAATGATGCAGGAAGGGTAAGAGACCATTAAATTAAAACTTTAAGGTGAAACCAACCACAACATACAGCTCCAGTTTGATGAACTCAAGTGTGTGCAATTTTCATTGTTAAAGTCAAAATTCTTAAGACTCCAATGTACTTTAAGCGAAATCAAAGAACAAATGGGTGTGATGATATTTCAAAATAAGTCAACCTCAGACACAAATAAAAACATGAATACACTGGAGTGCCAAATTACAAAGCCAGTGCAAACATATTAGCATCTCTATGTCCAATTGCATAGAGGCTGTTGTCTCACCCTGTTGTCATTTCAATTGACTTTCATTCATCTTTGGAACACAAATTGAGATATTTTTGATGAAATCCGAGAGCTTTCCGACCCTGCATAGACAGCAACGCAACTGACATGTTCAAGGCCCAGAAAGGTATAAGGACATTGTTAAAATAGTCTATGTGACATCAGTGGTTCCACTGTAATTTTATAAAGCTACAAAAATACTTTTTGTGCACAAAGAAAACAAAAATAATGACTTCATTAAACAATTTCTTCTCTTCCATGTCAGTCAACAGAGTGTTCACGGGAGTACGACAGTGCAATATCACAATGTTCTGACAATAGCAACTAAATTAGACTGCTGTCCCTTTAAAACCGAATGCATTAATGCAGTGTACTGATACACATCTGATATTCTTAACAGTTTACATTCACTTAAAGGAGAAGTCCACTTCCAGAGCAACAATTTACAAATAATTTACTCACCCCCTTGTCATCCAAGATGTTCATGTCTTTCTTTTTCAGTTGTAAAGAAATTATGTTTTTTGAGGAACGTATTTCAGGATTTTTCTTCATATAATGGACTTCATTGGTGCCCCGATTTTAAACTTCCAAAATGTAGTTTAAATGCAGCTTTTAAGGGCTCTAAACGATCCCAGCCGAGGAAGAAGGTTCTTATCTAGTGAAACGATCTGTCATTTTTTACGAAAAATTAAAATTTGTATACTTTTTAAGCACAAAAACTTGTGTAGCACAGGCTCAGGGATGCGTGTCCACGATGCTACGAATTAGTGATGGGACGTTCTTGATCTAATCTTTAATGTGACTCGAGAGAACGAGTCGTCTCGGGGAGTGATTTGTTCAGTCGTGCATGCGCAACATCCTATTAAGTTCTGCACTGGAATTAGTTCACCTGTTTCGTGTCTTCGGGTTTTTTGAGTCGTTCATTCATCTTATGGGGCTGTCACGTGATGAACGAACGAATCAAACCCAAAAATTTGTCAGATAAGAGGTGAGGTGAGCTAATCGTAGACTAAAGACCCAGGTAATCAATAAATTAATAATTTCTGTTTCTTATAGCATTATAGTTTTGTCTTGTTTGTAGTGTGATCAACATTTGCGTAAGCAGTAGTTGTGTTAGGGAACTAACACGTAACATTTTAATAATATTTTGCTAAAATGAATGTAATGAACGAAATGACTCGAAAAAAGATTCGTTCATTTTGCTGAACGAGACTCAAAGGTCTGAGTCGGTAAAACGATCCGAACTTCCCATCACTACTACAAATCACGTCTAAGTTCATCATCTGTGTAGAGTATGGCGAAACATCTTATTTTCTCCTACAACTTCGGAATCGTCCAACATCGTTTTACCTTTTTGTTTGTAAACAGCATTTGACTTACTTGCACTTTCTTAGTCTTTGCACGTTCACTTTGTAAACACTGGGTCTGTAGTTCCGCGTGACCTTTCGACGTGATTCAATAGTACGTAGCGTCATGGACGCGCATCCCAGAGCCTGTGCTACACAAACTTTTGTGCTTAAAAAGTATACAAATTTTTATTTTCCGAAAAAAACAATTAACCAATTAAGTCCATTATATGGAGAAAAATCCTGAAATGCTTTCCTCAAAAAACATAATTTCTGAAGAAAGAAAGACATAAACATCTTGGCTGACAAGGGGGTGAGTACATTATCTGTAAATTTTCGTTCTGGAAGTGGACTTCTCCCTTAAGTCATAACCGAGTGTGTTTGCATGAACACTTCAAAAAAAGAGTCAAAACGGACAATTCAACAATTTTGTATGTACTTCTCAGTTCACGTGACATGAAAGAGAAATTAATTCAGCACTTGTGCGCTGTATGAGAGGCGTTTTTTGTGTGTGTGCTTCAGGTGTGTGCGCTCAGAAAACCAGACCGAATTGAGTTCTTGTTTGCGTCGTCATGCTTTTCAAATGTATCCATGTCTGCTCATCTCTTACTCCCTGATATTGACATTTTTTAATTTGTGAGACGTGCGGCAAGTGTGTGCTAGCCTATGTCCCACTGTATAAATCAATAGGCTATGTTACAGTTCAAATGCTCGCACATAACCCCCTAAACATACAGGAGATTTGTTCTGACTGGATCTCTTCCCAAATCGTTCCTCCCTAACATTTTCGTCTCATTTTTATTAGTTGACGAAAATATCAATAGATTTTCGTCACAGGGTTTGTCATTCAAAACTAGTTTTTGTCTCTTTTTCGTTTGTGAAAACAATGTTGACGAAAATTATGATGACAATTGTTCGCCAACAAAATTAACACTGAAATGCACACGCATGAGTTGTGGTTCTCTTGTGAACATGTGGCAGAGACTAACGTGGAAGAAAAGAAACTGTTGAATAAAGTCATTATTTTGAGGTTTTCATAACATTACGGTTGAACCACTGATGTCATATGTACTATTTTAACAATGTCCCTACTACGTTTCTGGGCTTTGAATGTGGTAATTACATTGCTGTCTATGCAGTGCCAGAAAGCCCTCGGACTTCATCAAAAGTATCTTAGTTTTTGTTTTGAAGATGGGTTTGGAACAACATGAGGGTGAGTAATTAATGACAGAATTTTCATTTTTGGGTAAACACCACCTCCAGCAACATGAATGGTTTGTAAATGGAATACTGAAGTTTTTTTTTAGAAACAAAAGTTTCTATTGTTGTAATTTTTCAATTTTAAAAATCGACAATTTTTCATTTTTGGGTTGTTAGTTGACATTATTATACAACATTTTAACCAATAGGCAAATAGCTATTTTTCCAAACCTGAATTCAGGTCAGACGTTTTTGGTATGTAATGAAACTTTTCACCACAAATCAATTTCCAGTGGATAAAATCAAGACCCACCCTAAATTTTTCCGAAAGTAGTGGCATAGAAATCTGACACTGACACAACCTGAATCATTCTGAATCAAACATTTCAGAGAGACATTCACAGCAATCATAAAAAACATGATAAATTCAATCTAAGACACACAAGGCAACTCTTTTCTTCAACTTCCTCCCCTTTCTCTCCTTCTCTTTTCTGCAGATAGATTATTTAAAACCTCCATAAAAGACATAGCAAGGGCTTAAATCACTTTCATATCTCTCTAAACGAGAGACGAACGCCTCGCATGTCAATGACCAATTCAATTCCACACGCCATTTTCCTCTGCTAATTAACACAGTACCGTGTTCATTTAGAGACACAATGCAGAGCACTGGGCTGGGGCAGGCTGGGCGGCCGCATGCCGTCTGCTGCTGACATCGGCCTTTAATAGGGCTTTAGCATATTAAACAGCTCAATCATCTCTCATACACGCACACACACTCAGACTGGATGGATGCACTAGTTTTCTGTGTAATAGGGACAGATATGAGAGAAAAGAGAAAGTATGAGAAAGTCTTCATTAGTCACTCAAACACACTTTCCTCTTGTCGCTAAATATCTTTAGATGTGTGAAGAGAGGGATAGAACTGGAGAGACAGAGAGGTGAATGAAAAAAAAAGTGGTGTTAGATGTAAAAGATTTTATCACGAACACTGTCAACACTAAACTTTTACCGTAATCTGACTGTCAAAAAGAAGGAGGGGACAAGAGACAGGAGAGGAAGATAAAAATGGAGGCTATTAATGAGATTCTGTATATGTTCATTTCATATATATGACTATGTATGAGCAATCACACTCAAAGGAGAAGTCCACTTCCAGAACAACAATTTACAAATAATCTACTCACCCCCTTCTCATCCAAGATGTTCATGTCTTTCAGTCTTCAGTCGTAAAGAAATTATGGGTTTTGAGGAAAGCATTTCAGGATTTCTCTCCATATAATGGACTTCAATTGTGCCCCCGATTTGGAACTACAGACCCAGTGTTTAAAAAGCGAAAGCGCAAAGAGTAAGGAATTGCAAGTAGGTCAAATGCTGTTTACAAATCCTGAAATGCTTTCCTCAAAAACCATGTCTTTACGACTGAAGACAGAAAGACATGAACATCTTGGATGACAAGGGGGTGAGTAAATTATTTGTAAATTGTTGTTCTGGAAGTGGAGTTCTCCTTTAAGGGTCCAAATTTTGTAAAAATTACCACATTTAATCATGCATACTGAACGATACGTAAATAATAGAGTATTTGCCCACTGTCTGAGTAACTGAAAATTAAAGTATTTTTTTCCAAGTGTGCAGTCAGCGTAGTCTTATCTGGCAACACACTTTGACATACAACATTTACTTACAGAACAAGCTGTTCACACAAGCCAATGATCTGAATTTAAAATATACTATATATTGACTTACAAAGCCTATTTATAATGTAATAATATAATATCTTAAATTGCATTTTTATATAAATACTTTTTTTAATTGATTGACAGCACTATGTTTAATGGATAATTAGAATAGAAATTATATTAATTAGTTCATCACAATTTCACAGTTAAGCAAAGATTAATGGAAAGGGTGAATTATAAAAGATTTCACTAGGAATATTCAAGAGGTTTCTTCATTTTTTTTCTAATTGAAAACAAAACATTTTCTGTAGAATATTCATTTATAGATTTTTAAATGTCCTCAATATCACTTTCCATCTTGTTAGTCTTTTGCACTATGCTTTTAGTTAACCTAAATTACATCATCCTACAGGAAGTATGGAGAAAACAACAGCATTAAGCAGAAAGTATCATCAACTGACTTCAAATTGACAGTCTCATGTAAACTAACACTCAATTTCTCACCAAACACAACCATATTCATTTTTTAAAATGTAGAATTCAAGGTATAACCCTGCTCTTCTGTCATTAAATGGATAAATATCAGAAAAGCCACTGCTTAATAATAATTAAGGCCTTTGACATACATACACACTCTTCTGAAAGAACTGAGCGCATTTCATAAAGATGGATATTTATACACTACCACAGCCGTAACGGTGTCTTGAACTTTAAATTTTAAAGGATTTAAAGGGATTTAAGAAAATAAATGAAAAGAAAGAAAATACAAGAACTAGAATTTTTTGTAAACTTATGCATTTTAACTATTTGATTAATTGTGACTGAAATTGAGTAGTTTGCATCACTGGATATTACGTGACCCTGGACCACAAAATCAGTCATAAGGGTCAGTTTCTTGAAACTGAGATTTATACATCATCTAAAAGCTGAATGATTAAGCTTTCCATCGATGTATGGTTTGTTACGATAGGACAATATTTGGTCAAGATACAACTTTTTGAAAATCTGGAATCTGAGGGTGCAAAAAAACAAAATAATGAGAAAATCGCCTTTAAAGTTGTCCAAATGAAGATCTTAGCAATGCATATTACTAATCAAAAATGTATTTTTTATATCTTTATAGTATAAAATGTACAAAATATCTTCATGGAACATGATCTTTACTTAATATCCTAATGATTTTAGGCATAAAATTTATAGTTTTGACCCATACAGTGTATTGTTGGCTATTGCTACAAATATACCCGTGCTACTTACAACTGGTTTTGTGATCCGGGGTTACATATGTAATTTTAATTTGATTGGTCATCTCAAAAAAAAATAAAAAATTGACATTGAGGAATGCTGTTAGCCTTTGACGAGTACACACAATTCAGACAATTTCAGCCATATCTGATTATTGGGGGCGAAACATCCCCCTAAATCCCACACAAACCTGTTGACGTAATTAGATTTAAGTAATACATCATTTGGTTCATTTATAAGCATTTCAAATAGTGAGGACCACTTCAAATATCCTGTTTTCAACATGTTTCACAATATGTAAGACATGAAAAACAAAAACCGTTAAAGCCGTAGGCTACACACAAGCAGAACAATAAAATAGACAATATCACTCAGTGATTGATGCTACCCAGTTTGCTCATGTGAAAGTATAGTAAGAAACACGCACACATGGTAGTTTAACTGTCCATTTCTAATTCACAAATGCCAATCAAACATGTGATTTATTGTGTGTGTACTGTGTGAGTGGCTCAGTGACACCACATTCAGACAGATAAACAACCCCTCATACAGACAAGCCGACAGCAATCTGCTCCACCTGACTGAGAGGCAGACAGACAGACAGACAGACAAAGAGAGACAAGGGGAACACTGAAATATTGGAAAATGAAGTGTTGTCATTTCGCAATACATCTGAGTCCAAATTATGCACATCTAACTACCCGCGCCACTGTGCGCTCACGGCTGATTTCCCGCCAGAATCCCATCACAGCGCGAGCATTTATTACACGCTCGTGCAGCAGTCGCTCTGCCCGCGCGCCCGACTGGAGATACAGCGCTACATGATTGCGGTCTGTAACCTCCAATCTCAACTCTCCTTCCCCTGACGCGAGCCAGGAAAATGCTATCATAGCACTGAAAATCAATCTGCGTCCTGCACGACCAGTATGAATGAAATTTCCGAATGAGAAACAGATTGGAAAAAATGTTTAAGTAGGAAAATATAGGCTAGAAAAAGTGAGGAGAAGAGGGAAGACACGGGATCTTCTAAAACTGAATAAGTAGTTTTATTTAAGAGAGCTGTTGTTCTCGTAGGCTCTCAAATCCTGGGTCAAGTCACGATGCATTACCCTCTTTCCTAGGCCTCTTTCATGTCATTTCTGCCAGCTAATAATTAAAATATTAATGCATGCATGCATATGATTAGGCTTTGATTAACAAAAAAACTGATTCATACAGAAAATACAACACCTACCGTATACACCGCTGATCATATTGCTTGACATCAGCAAGGTGATTAAGAGAGACAGAAAAGAGTGAAAAGTTCACTTCAATGGTTTCCACAAGGTGTAGAGAAAGACTTTCCAGTAAGTTGAAGGACACACACCATATGCAAATAGTGTTTTCAGTGGACAGGAGGCCCAGTCTGTGAAAAAAGAGAGAGGAGTAATAAATATGATGCAGCAGCTAAATATGTTTACCATTAAACGTCTATAAAAATGCTCATTAATTGTCCTTGTTTAGGCTATTTATTTTCCCATCTCCCCCTAAAATTGTTGTTAAATAGCATTTAATGATGTTTTCTTTATTTAAATATTTTATGCACATACCATATTTATATTAATATTTTATGCAAATATTGTATTTTAAATATTAAAACGTGCGTTCAAAAAGTCAGGTAAATCCACGTTATGTATTTCTATTAATTTATTTTTGTTAACTAGATTCTGCATATAAACATAAATTAGGAGTTAACATTGCGATTTATTTTTCTCTTTAATTAATTGTTGCATATCAATACTTAAGTATATTCAATCTCATTTAAATGTTATTTAAATAATATTATACATTCATTTGTTATTTAATCTGACTCTGGATTGTTTTGGCAATATTTGAATAGTCTTGCAAAAGAAATATCACTGATATAATAGCTAAAGACTTCTAAATTAAGTCAGAGATCATATTGAATTGTGCTGATAGGTGAGAATGTCTCTCTGTCACTCTCGCCTGCACACACAACACACACACGGATCAATGCTGCCTTATTCCAGAACTCTACTCCAATAATAAAACTTCTTGCCTAGTGCTCAAACTACCATAATTGCATGCTATTTAGAGTCACGCCGAACAAAAACTGCGCGCAGTGTTTTCCTCGGGCCTGTGTCCGAGTGTCCGAGCTCGCTGTCCGTGCTGTGGCATGGCCCCTCTCTCTCTCTCCGGTACAAACGGACAGCTGGTGGACACAAACAAAGTGCAAGATTTACCTGTTCGGCGCCGGAGAACGGCGACAGCGTCCAGCCGTGCTGCTGAGAGCGGGGGATGAGGGTTACTCCGAGTCGGTGATGTTTTGGAATGCTTCCGAGTCAGGGCTGGAGAGACTGACCACCATAGAAATACTGACCACATCTACTGCCATGTTGGAATTCCAGAACCTCACGCCAGCTGCCGAAAAGAAAGCGGAGAAGCTTCATTTCCTACTGCGCATGCGCTCTGCCGGACTCCAACTGAGAGTCCAGTTTCTCTCTCTCTCTCTTTCTCTCTCTCACGCACACGTAGTATATCATGTTAAACACCATCAAAGCTAGCGGGTTTAAACATCCTTTGGGAATTCACATAAATATACAAATGTAATTCCTATTATTTATTTGTAGCAAAGGGCAACATTCGCTGATGTTGTACACAGAGTGTGACAAAGGACGGGAAGTCATTGAAAACAGCTGTGAGAAAATATGTTGTTGTGGGAGTATGACAGGTCATGAAAAGTTCATGTAAATTTGATTATCGTGTTCTGTATAATGTTTAACTGAAATATGATGTTACTTATTTGATTGCTATTTAATTGGATAAACAATGAAATAATAGCTGTCTACATGCTTTCTGAAACAGATCTGTAATGCATAATATACAAAATAGGGCCTGATTCTTTTTCTCACTTTCATTTCTTTTTTCACTCTACTGGTAAGTGATTGTCATAATCAAAGTGCACATCCTTGTACTAAACTGTAAATGTGTGCATAAATGCATCTGAATGAGTATATTAGGATGTGTCACTGTATATTAAATAAACTATATGCATATATAATGTGCATAATAATTCATATTAAGACATCCCACAAATTCACCATGCATTCAGTATGCGGAAAAGAGTCAAGCCCCCATTCACCAACCTCAACATCATTTCATTCTAATCCACATTTCTTATGTTTGCTAATTACACAGCCACTCATGTCCCTGTCTCCGATTATCATTTTGCATAAAAGGCACAAGTTTAGCATAAATTACGAATATTTCTGCATATTAGCCAGTGGAGCCGTGACATGTTAATGACCCTGGTGTCAAATGGCAGAGAAAATGAAAGAGAGATAATCTGACAGAATGAAAAATAGAAAGAATAAACACTGAAAGAGACTGAGAAAAGAAAGAGCCCCTTGACATTTAGAATTGTTTTAATTACTTTTCATCAAAAGAAAAAAAGAGCCAGTTTTCATTTTAAATACACAGACGTGTCTGAAAGAAGTATGAGCAAAATGCAAAGAATTCAAGACAGACAAGAACGCTGGCAACCAGCAATATTTTGCATATATAGTTAAAGAAAATAGGACTAAAGGTGAAGAAGTTGAGGTTAAAAAACGATGCGTTGTGATTATAACATTTTCTTGCTTCTATTGTTCATTTCTAGACTAAATATAGTGTCTGTCTGTTTGCTTTTCTTTCTGTCTTTCTGAGTAAGGGCAGGGAGGAGAGGCCATCCGCACAGCATTGTGGGGGTTAGAATGTGGTGACATCAGAGGAAATGTCAGAGATTGTGGGAGGCAACGTTAAAGAGAAACTCAGCTCCGTGCCTGAAAGCCAAACTGACATTTTTGGACAGTCGGAAAGGTCAGACATACCTTCAGATGAAAGCTATTACTCCTTATACAGTAAACACAGGTAGGTAAAATAATATAATGCTTTTACCATGTTTACTTCAGTTTCATGCTCACGTGTGTTGCTTCATGAATGACAACATATATACAATGAAAAGAAATGTGTGTGTGTGCATATATATATATATATATATATTAAGGCTGTAAGTCTATTAAAATTTTTTATCTAATTAATTACATGATGTTTCAGTTAATCTAATTAATTGCAAAATAAATTTGACTGTGAAAATACGCACAAAAGATTATTTAAAGCTATTTTTGTGATAAATGAGAAAGTATCAAGTAGACATTACAAACTGTAGCTTAGGAAGAAATATTTCATTTGATTCAGCATAAAATTTATTACACAAACATTTAGGTTGGAATGGCCTAACATAAACTATGCAACATAAAAGAAGATAATTTCAGAAAGATCTCAGTATTTTTTGTTCATACAGTGAAACAAGAAAGGTTAGAAACGACATGAAGGTGAGTAAATGATGACAATTTAAATTTTTTGGGTGAACTATCCCTTTAATGTTTTTATTATTATTTATTTTTTTTAATGAAATGATACTTTAAATAAGAAACTAAGTCTGCCAGCAGGTGGCGGTAAATGTCTATATGAGTCATTCATTTGATTAATTTAAAGGGCTGATTCATTCAGGAATGAAGTAAACAGCTCTCTTTATGAATGGGCCTTTGAATCATTTGTTCACAGGATTCGTTCAAAACGCGGATTAATTCAGAAAGTAAACACTGCTGTGTTGATCGGAAATGCTCAGCAATTCTGCTTTGGCTTCAAAGGTGTTCTCTGAAAAACTGAGCAAAAACATAATATTGTGTTAAAAATATAAAACAATATCAAACGTCTTATTTACTGAACTGTTGTATAAAATCACATTATAGCTCGTGATAGATCAGGACAAAATTATCACTCGTGTCATATTGCTCTTGCTGCCCATATCGTGTAATATGTGATATATATAAATATAAAACAACTCATAAAGGAACATTTGTGCCCCATTATCTTGAATTTTAGGGCATAACTGCATTTATTGAGTTGTTGCCCTGCATCATATTTGTCAACAGTCAACTGTATGAAATTTAAGATGATGTACAGGTATGGGGGAGGGGCCAGTGCATTAACTGCGTTAAAATATTTTAATCAAGTTATTTTTTTTCATAACTAATTATTTAGAGCTATTCACTATCCTTCATTACACCTAAAGTAATATAATGCGTGTACCATATTAACTCAAGTTTCATGCTCATGTGGGTTGCTCCCAGGGAGGTAATTAATTTATTCATGCACACACACATACACACGCACATGTATTATGTGCATAATGTATATATATTTAAATATGAGTAATTTTAAGTATTTTTACATTAATTGTCTTGAATAGAAGATATATGATATATACAGGTGCATTTCAGTAAATTAGAATGTCGAGGAAAAGTTCATTTATTTCAATAATTCAATTCAAATTGTGAAACTTGTGTATTAAATAAATTCAATACACACAGACTGAAGTAGTTTAAGTCTTTGGTTCTTTTAATTATGATGATTTTGGCTCACATTTAACAAAACCTCACCAATTCACTATCTCAACAAATTAGAATACTTCATAAGACCAATTAAAAAAAACATTTTAGTGAATTGTTTGCCTTCTGGAAAGTATGTTCATTTACTGTATATGTACTCAGTACTTGGTAGGGGCTCCTTTTTCTTTAATTACTGCCTCAATTTGGTGTGGAATGGAGGTGATCAGTCTGTGGCACTGCTGAGGTGGTATGGAAGGCCAGGTTTCTTTGACAGTGGCCTTCAGCTCATCTGCATTTTTTGGTCTCTTGTTTCTGATTTTTCTCTTGGGGTTCAGGTCTGGTGAGTTTGCTGGTCAGTCAAGCACACCAACACCATGGTCATTTAACCAACTTTTGGTGCTTTTGGCAGTGTGGGCAGGTGCCAAATCCTGCTGAAAAATGAAATCAGCATCTTTAAAAAGCTAGTCAGCAGAAGGAAGCATGAAGCGCTGTAAAAATTTTTGGTAAACGGGTGCAGTGACTTTGGTTTTCAAAAAACACAGTGGACCAACACCAGCAGATGACATTGCACCCCAAATCATCACAGACTGTGGAAACTCAGCACTGGACTTCAAGCAACTTGGGCTATGAGCTTCTCCACCCTTCCTCCAGACTCTAGGACCTTGGTTTCCAAATGAAATACAAAACATGCTCTCAGCTGAAAAGAGGACTTTGGGCCACTGGACAACAGTCCATTTCTTCTTCTCCTTAGCCCAGGTAAGACGCCTCTGATGTTGTCTGTGGCTCAGGAGTGGCTTAACAATAGGAATACGACAACTGTAGCCAAATTCCTTGACACGTCTGTGTGTGGTGGCTCTTGATGCCTTGACCCCAGCCTCAGGCCATTCCTTGTGAAGTTCACCCAAATTCTTGAATCGATTTTGCTTGACAAGACTCTCAAGGCTGCGGTTCTCTCGGTTGGTTGTGCATCTTTTTCTTCCACACTTTTTCCTTCCACTCAACTTTCTGTTAACATGCTTGGATACAGCACTCTGTGAACAGCCAGCTTTTTTGGCAATAAATGGCTGTGGCTTACCCTCCTTGTGAAGGGTGTCAATAATTGTCTTCTGGACAACTGTCAAATCAGCAGTCTTCCCCATGATTGTGTAGCCTAGTGAACCAAACTGAAAGAACATTTTGAAGGCTCAAGAAACCTTTGCAGGTGCTTTGAGTTGATTAGCTGATTGGCATGTCACCATATTCCAATTTGTTGGTGGGTTTTTGTTAAATGTAAGGCAAAATCATCACAATTAAAAGAACCAAAGACTTAAACTACTTCAGTCTGTGTGCACTGAATTTATTTGTTTCACAATGCACGAGTTTCACAATTTGAGTTGAATTACTGAAATAAATAAACTTCCACGACATTCTAATTTATTGAGATGCACCTGTACTACATACACATTAATACTACATTCCTGAATTGTTAGTGTTATGCCACTGAACGGATTTCATATCATTGTGTGTTGTGTGCTTGTGTGTGTTGATCCCAAGGTGACACCATGAAAATTAATTTTAAATTAATTTAAAGGGATAGTTTACCCAAAAATGAAAATTCTGTTAGTAATTACTCACCCTCATGTCGTTCCAACCCTGTAAGACCTTCATTCATCTTCAGAAAACTAAGAAAATTAAGATATTTTGGATGAAATCCGAAAGCTTCCTGCATAGACAGCAATGCAACTGACACATTCAAGACCCAGAAAGGTTGTAAGGACATTGTTAAAAAAGTCAATCTGACATCAGTGGTATAACTGTAATCTTATAAAGCTACTAAAATGCTTCATAAATACTTCACTTCGTAGCTTCATAAAATTTAAGTTGAACCACTGATATCACATGGACTATTTTAATGATGTCCTTACTACCTTTCTAGGCCTTAAAGGTGTCAGTTGTGTTGTTGTCTATGCAGGGTCGTTAAAAAATTTTAATTCATCTTCCAGAGATGAATGAAGGTCTTACGGGTTTGCAACGACATTAGGGTGAGTAAATAATGACAGAATTTTCATTTTTTGGTGAACTATCCCTTTAAATACCTATATATGCATGGTGTGCGAAGTGTGTGTGTGTGTATATATATATATATATATATATAAATGCCCTGTTACTTTTGGCTGCTGTGCCATTGAACTCAATGACCCATCATAGTCTAATAGATTTCACTGAATTTTTAAGTGCAGATATCTGTCTGACAGTTTCATCTGAGGCCTGTTCCATCTGAGACAGACTTTATGTAAATAAGTTTGGCTCTGATTGTTAATTAGGGCTTTAGGTGATCAGTATTCATGAGTGTGCGTGGCGCGCTGCTCTCGCCGGGCGTGTCTGTGCTGCGCGGGGGTTGGGGGAGCGCTGATCTGGCTTCAGTGACCAGTAGGAAGTATGTGCGCCACAAACTTGCCGGAATACTGATGAGGGAGGTGAGAAAGGCACCAGTCCACCAGGGAGAACTAGACGCTTCCTCCATCTCACGCACCACCAGTGGACTTTACACAAGGTGCATATTTTAACGCAAAAGCGTTTCGATCAGATTCTTAGCATACTTACATACGCGTAAATCAAACTAGCTTTCTAAAATAGAAAACATGCATGGGTCAGATGACCAATAAAGCCCACCTAACCCCCAATCGTCTATGGCAAACATGTACCCGTGGTGTTTACGGCCACACGTGGGTTTCAATAGCCCAATTTGATGAAAAGCCCCTCATTGTGCTTAGCGGGGTCCTATTCAATCAGCCGTGCCTGTTGGAAAACCATTCCTACACACCACAGAGAGGTGTCTCAGAGGGCAGGAAAACACGCCTTGAAAATGAGAGGAAGAAAATCTGAAATGGCTGAAGGTCTAAAAGGTGGAGATGCAACCACTCTGCAGGCTGTTGCGGCCTTGAGAGAGTCCTCCTCAAACAAAAAGCGAGGACGATAAATAAACTTCATCCTTTTTAATGTCTTTGACTGCCCAGAGAATAAAGCAACACCGAAAGCCTTTTCCCTCAGTTTTATGAAGTCTATAAAACTTGTCTTGACAGACTGAAAAAATGTTACTAACGGAAAGTGGCAGGTATTTAAAAACACACAAAACACTGTCGCTGGTTAAAAGCTCTTCTGTGTGATTTGACCTTTGTGTTTATCATTAAGAACGCGACAGTTGAAAGGATCCGCAAACTACATGAGTTACACCGGGATCAACGAGGGAAAAAGTGTTTGACGTGTCTGTGACAAAAACATGCACACACATGCCCAATACACAGTTCTCATACACTTATCGCTCTTGGTATATACTGCCCCCTAGTGATCGTCTTAACAGTTACACTAAACAAGTTACTCCTCTATATGATTTTCTACCAGGACAATAGTATGTTACATGAATTTCTTCATTTTTGACTTTAGATGACTTCTGTATAGAAGAATCAAAACACTTTATGACCCCCACCCCCCGGTCTCTGTCATTATATTTTTCTCTAAATCTAAAAAAAGAAACATACTTTACCTGAAGTTTATGAACAAATTTGATTTATTTATGCTCAAAAATACAAAAGACAACATATAGAAAACAGTATCCAGGCAAGTTTCTCATGACTAATTTCTCAGAGGGCAAAAACAAACAAAAAACTCAGCAATATAAGCCTTCATTAACATACAAAAATGTACACACATGAATATATGCATATATATTCATATATGTTTATATATGTTTTTCCCCAAGTGTATTTAGTGGGGGCAAAATTTACTCTTGGAATAATATTGTTCCTATTGAGTCAATTAAAAGGATGGAAATATCCTCCTTTTTGAAAGAATCTCTGAAAATCAGTCAGCAAAACGCAGGTAAAGCTTTCAGAATGTTTCTCATCAAACATGAACATAATGCTAAAACAGAATCAAATAATCTTATGATTTGAAATGGTAGTAGTTTTAATATAGGAGTTTAATATAGTGTGTCCGCCTTTTCAGTCTGGTGAAGAACACCTTTTCCTCATTTAAGGCAAATGAACACTCCCATATTCAGACTGGCCATCAGTTACCTGGAAAAAAAGATGCCATAGTAAGTCCCATCATTCTGCAAGACTCTTACAGACAGCTATATATTTTCTGGAGCCAGGTTTGAAAACCAGAGCCCATTAATAGTTCATGCTGCAATCAAAGCTGCATGCAGTATATTGTATGGTTGTGCACAGAACATACTTACTCCATCATCAGTGATGGATATCACATGTTTGAGTTATTATTAGATCGAGTCATCATTTTAAAATGTATAAAGATATACTAAACACTCATAAATACTCATGCAATGAACGCTGGAATGCGTCAACATTTGCATCAAAAGCTATAAATGTGCAGCACACACAAAAACATGCTTAGAGTAAGGAAGATGATTGTTATATAAACAGAGATTATTATGAGTGTCAGACATCATTTACATTACAAGCTACACATACATAACTCATCCCTGAACCAGACACTCCTTGCTCTTGTGACCATGAACTAACGGATACATCTGAAAGAGGCCTATATCCTTTTCATCCTATTATGTTTTCTGGCAGGCGACAAAAGGTAAACTACACTACTGTTCCAAATGCTCACTGGCTGCATTTATTTGATCAAAAATACAGTAAAAACAGAAATATTGTGAATGTTATAATGTTATTTCTGTGATGGCAAAGATGGATTTTCAGCATCATTACTCCAGACATTGGTGTCACATGATCCTTCAGAAATCATTCTTAAAATGCCGATTTGTAAGAAACATTTATTCTTATTATCAATGTTGAGAACCGTTAATATTTTGTGTAAATCATGATTTTCTCCCCCCAATATTCTTTCATGAATTTAAGAATCAGCATAAATGTCTTCACTGTCAGTTTTAATTATTTTAATGCATCCTTGCTGAACAAAAAAAAAAAAAAATATATATATATATATATATATGTACGGGCCATTCTACAGTTGGAAACGTCTTGTATGTGCGCAAATTGTATAATATCAAAAAATGCTGAATGCTCTTTAAAAGTGTTTTTTGTTTGGGACAGCAGTTTGCACCAATTCTGTAGAATTGCCCATATACTTTTAAATGGTAGTGTATGTTTCAACCCAGTAAGGTCTATTAAATGTGGGTGTCAGCAAGTTGGCTGACAATGCAATGCAAGGACATCAATGTAATTTGGCAATTAATGTAATAATTGAAAACAAACTAAATGTTGACCCTCTCATTAATATTAATAACCGTATATTATGTCTTTAATCAGTTTACTCACTGTGTGTGTGCACAGGCAGCTCCCGTCTCCTGGAGCAGTTAGGATCCAGCCCTAGTTTGGAGCACTTAGCCTTCTGAAATACAGCCAAGGCGAAGAGAGACACTGTTGCAGGAGGGCAGTGGTCAAAGGTTGAATGTGATTTAGATATAAACGAGATTCCATGATGTTCTGGAGCAGAGCTGCAATTGTTTTCAGCACTAGAAGTGTTTGGATCACTGTTAGTTTGGGTAGAGTGGGCTTTTGGTTTGGAGTATTGTGAATAAGGTGTGTATTTGGGCTTTGAGTCTGAGTTTGGCCATTGGTCAAGGTCTTCATCACAGGTCTGTAGATCTTCATTTTCACCATTATTCTCATCCCAGCAGACAGGTGGTGGAGGTGATGGGAAGTCCATTTCTTGCATTGCTTTCTCTTCTTGCGTGTTTGTAAATTCTCTTTGAATCTTTCCCCAAACATCTAACTTTTTTAAACCATTATCACCAAATAGAAACTTCCTTCTCCTCTCTTTGTATTCTTCTACCCAATCCTTTTCTTCTCCAGTTTCCACCAAAGCATTTTCTTCCATCTCCTCTTGCTCCACAACGTCTGCCTTTGGATCAGTTGGTGACCTGTCAGCCAGTTTATTGGCTGGTTTTGAATGATTAGCCCAACTGTCTCGTAGTTCTGGATTATTTATCATACTACTTGAATGTTCTAAATTAAAGACACCACCTTGGAGTGATTGTACACTCTCAAGCTCTGTGGTTTTTGGTTGAATACATTGGTCCTCTTCATCTTCATGTTCCAAATTCTCACTCTCTACATCTGTACAAGCTTGCTTCTCTTGCTCCACAATGCCTGCCTTTGGATCAGTTGGTGACCTGTCAGCCAGTTTACTGGCTGGTTTTGAATGATTAGCCCAACTGTCTCGTAATTCTAGATTATTTATCATACTATTTGAATGTTCTAAATTAAAGACACCACTTTGGAGTGATTCTACAGTCTCAAGCTCTGTGGTTTTTGGTTGAATACACTGGTCCTCTTCATCTTCATGTTCCAAATTCTCACTCTCTACATCTGTACAAGCTTGATTCTCTTGCTCCACAGGCTGTAGATGTAGAACCTCACAGTGCTCACTTGTATCTGAACCCTTGCTCCCATTTCTTAAAGGTTCATTTGGGACTGCTTCCAAAAGCTCTGTGGTAGGCATCTCAAGGGCATCTGGGTCTCCAGGGCACAGCTCTTGTTCAGCTTTAGCAGCGTCGGGTGTCTGTAAGTTTAGTGGCACCTCAAAACACTGTCTGCTCTGCTGGCGTCTTTGGGGAACCACGGTGAAGGTGGTCAAACCTTCTCTCTCAGAGGGGTTTCTCTGTAGCTGACAGCCAGAAAGTGCCTCAAGCTCAGCCTCAGGGGTGTGATGCTCAGAAAACAAACTTGTAGAAGAATCATCATCTAGTTGATTCTGAGATATAGAAGAACTACAGAGGAAGAAGAAATCAGCAATCAATTAAAGTGGGGGAAAATAAGTAAATGCTTCGAAAGTAAATTTCTATAGTTATAAGGAAGTGCAAATCAAGAAATGACATACTTTACAAAAGACAGCGTTCTCTGTTTCCGTGCCTGCAGAGATTCTGCAAGTTCACTCATAACTTTAGCGATTGCAGGGCAGTGGTCAGCAACGCGAGCTTTATATTTGTATGAACTCTTGTTGTCCCACTGAGCTTCCTCTACTGAAGCAAAACAAAGTGTTATGACAAAGACACTTGTCTGTTTTTGAGTGTCTTGTGTTTCTGTAAAACCGCCTCTTCTGCAACCTCTCATTAATATATCATTTTGGCAAAACAAACAGCACAGCATACAGTATGCATTTTTATTTAATTTATTCAAACATTAATCAATATTAGTAAACTTTATTTCAAAAGTTAATTTGGCAAAAAACAACAAACGTAATGATATTCTGAAGAAACAGAACACACAAGACAAGCACACAGAATGTTAATGACAAATGTGACATTAAAATTCTAACAAAAAGCAAAACAACAAAACTAACAGCTTTAATTTAAAACGTTGATTTATTTGATGTTTAAATAATTTAAGATGAATTCTTAAAAGCATCCCTTATTACCTGACATGTTAAAAAAAAGACATCAACACTGACATTTAATAAAGCTGAACTGCAGTTATGTAGACAGAAATATCAAAGACTGATTACAACCATCCTGAGAGCTGTCTTAAAATTAAGGCACAATTATTGTAATAAAGTGCTACAGATTTGCCTCACACTGAATGATTTTACATTAAAAACCCTAGAACATGCAAACACTACAATGAAATCCATTTGTCTAAGGCAAAAATTGATTCTGACTGTTATTGACCTGAGTGTGTGCGTTTCTTTATCCTCTAGAATACCACATTGTGTTTATACTAACTAACAAGGTGAAAAAGACATCGCATTACTGTTAAAACAAGAGAGAGTGACATTAAACAAGGAAGCCAATTAAATAACAGAACAAGACAGAGTTCAGTGCATTGTACGTAAGACATGAAGGCTATGTAAAGACACAGAGGACAAACAGCCCATCACCGATGAAAGCAGGAACAGAGAAGCAAGCATGGAGGAGAGGAGAAAAGGAGACTGCGCTGCCTATTAGGCGCCCCCTCCTGGTAGTACAGTGTAAAACAAAAGCAAATAATTAATTCAACTCAGTTGGGAAACACAGAAAGACTTGTTGATTCTCACATTTGTTCAAGCTGGATTCTATGCTGATATTGCATATACTTGGAAACCAGAAGTAACATGCACACAAACAGAAAATGAAAAGAACACTTAGAACAAAAATTAATGTGTACCTTTGTTATCTGAATCGGGTGGGGTAGGGTAATCACACGGTGGAGGCGGAGCTCTCCGTTTAGTCCTTTTAAGGGAGGACTCGGTGGAAGAGATGCGACTGAGCTGACCCTGAGCAAAGCACAAAGAGGTAATGGTTGAAATAAAATACTAACATACTGCATAATGCATATTGCACAGTAAAAACTATTGTTTAAAATTGCATAATGCACACTATGCTGTAGTTGTCACATATCCTCATTACACTTTTTAAAATTGTAAGACAGATTGTAAAGGGAAATAAAAAGTAATTCAATTTATTGTTAAAAATGTCTGAACTTTTGGCAATCAAGCTGCAACTGCATGCTAGGGTTATTGTAAACTAAAATTCCAATTTAAAACATTTTAATAAATAAAATAAATATTAGATGGGAGCGTTTAAAGGAGAAGTCCACTTTCAGAACAACAGTTTACAGATAATGTACTCACCCCCTTGTCATCCAAGTTGTTCATGTCTTTCTTTCTTCAGTCGTAAAGAAATTATGTTTTTTGAGGAAAACATTTCAGGATTTTGCAACATACCCTAACTGTCTTGAGCAAGAATATACAGAGATCAGGGAGAACAAGACAAGATGAGCATTTGAGACTAAAAAGTATTACAATTGTATTTTATTAATAAAAAAAAATAACCAATCGTTTCCCTAGATAAGACCCTTCTTCCTCGGCTGGGATCATTTACAACCGCACTTGGGATCGTTTGAGGCTGCATTTAAACTGCACTTTGGAAGATAAAACTCGGGGCACCATATCAGTCCATTATATGGATAAAAATCTTCAAATGTTTCATCAAAAACACAATTTCTTTATGCATGAAGACAGAAAGACATGAACATCTTGGATGACAAGGGGGTGAGTACATTATCTCTAAATTTTTGTTTTGGAAGTGGACTTCTCCTTTAAAGGGCCCTTGCACCCGGGCTAACCACCACTCTGTGGTTTTAGGAAAACAGCGAATGGTGAAAAATATGCATTTAAAGTGGTAAACAGAGGAAAAATATGTCAAAGTCAATTATATGTGCCAAACTTCCTGCTGGCAGCTGGTGCCGCTATTACTATAACTGAATATTGGCATGTAGATGTCTTCAGGCCAGGCTTTTATCAAACATGAAGTTTAGTACAGATTGAACATGGTATGTTTGAGTTAGTGCAAAGCATGACATATCCCATCACCAACAGGTGGCGCTATTGTTATACCTGAATATTGGCCTTTAGATGTCTTCAGGCCAGGACTCTTACTAACAATGAAGTTTGGTGCAGATCGGACATTGTACGGCGAGTTACAACAACTACTTTTTCCATGGAGAAACATTAAACTTTGACAGGGTGCCACAGACACACCCTTCAATGAAGACTCAAGATCTTCACAATTTAATGTCACAAAGGGCTTTAGATTACACTGACCAAATTTGGTGTTGATCCGTTTAAATCTCTAGGAGGAGGAGTTTAAATACAACGCCTGAAAATGGCGCAAAACTTGCAGAGAAAATTCAAAATAACAGACTTCCGGTTGGGTTTCAGACTATTGCTATTGAGCCATTTTTTCAACACCCACTTCTGAAACCCATATCAGTTGTAAATTTTTACCACTTTTGGTGTGTGTGCAAAGTTTCATGAGTTTGAGCATGTTTAGGCCCTTAAAAATACAATTCATTTTTGAGAAGAAGAAGAAACTGGTGCTCGGGCCCTAATAATACAAAAATAACACTGATGCCGATTAATAAGAATATCAGATGGCCAATGGTACAGGTTTGTTTGCATTGGTATGGAGATGCCTGCAGCATTCCCACCTGTTTTCCAGCAGAGTCACTCTCTGATAGGTCAGAAAAGTCTCTGATGTGAAGCCCACAGGCTACACTCTGGGATGCCGTCATAGGAGGCTGTGGAGCGTGTCTCTTCTTTGGCATGTCGGCAGGGACCACGGGTAAGGTCGAGTGGCCATTAACACCATTCACCCTGTCCGCACATTGGCCGTTCCATTCAGGAGAGGTTGAAGCACTGCCAGTTGCAGCCTAAAGAAGAAGAAGAAGAAGAAGAAGAAGAAGAAGAAGAAAATAATCTATGTATATGTTAAAAAGAGGTCAAACATTACAGAAAAGGAATATTTTTCAATATACAAACTGAATTAATGTCTATAAACATGAGGCAAGATAAACAGATGCAAAAGAAAGCCGAAAGATAAACAGATGCAGAGACAGATGGGTGGACCAGAATAAGTGTTTTGCAGTGTTACAGTTCAGTTATGATATTTCGCCCCATCATTTCCTAAATATGACAACCAGCAGGTTGCACAGATTGCAAAACCAGACAGACTGACAGGTGTACAAACCTGCTCGGGTGTTTTCTTGTTCTTCTTGAATAAACCAAAGAAACCTTTGTTTCCCTTCTCTCTGTGGTTCTTTTCTTTAACTGGGGATTTCTGTTCAACATCACCACCTGGACAAACACAAAAGAGCCTCTTAGTTCAAACAAAATTTTTGGACGAATCACAGCAGTGCGGAAATTGGTGGTGTAACGCTATTATATAGAGATAACAATTACATATTTTTGTGATACAAAATGTGGTAGTTTGGAGTTTGGTACCTTTATGGGTGGATACAGGATCAGCAAGATTGTTTGGAACCACTTTAAAAAGAAAAAAAAAAAATTAACAAAAGATTAATATTACTCTGTTCATATGTTTAAATATGTAAATGCAAACAGATGCCTTGTTTATATGTTTATTGTATATTTTTTGTTGTTTTTGTTTTGTTTCATATACACACCACCAATAAAGTTTTTAAACGGTAAGATTTAATTTTTTTTTTTTTTTTGTGAAGAAGTCTCTTCTGCTTACCAAGCCTGTATTTATTTGATTCAAAATACAGCAAAAGCAGTAATATTGTGAAATATTTTTACCATTTAAAATAACTGCTTTCTATTTGAATACATTTTAACATGTAATTTATTCCTGTGATCAGAGCTAAATTTTCAGCATCATTACTCCAGTCTTCAGTGTCACATGATCCTTTTACAAATCATTCTAATATGCTGATTTGCCATTCAATAAACATCATTATTATTATCAATTTCTGAAATAGCTGAGTACATTTTCTCAGGATTCTTTGATGAATAGAAGGATCCAAAGATCAGCACCTGAAATAAAAAGCTTTTGTAACATTACACACTATACCTTTCAAAAGCTTGGAGTCAGTATTTTTTATTTTCTTTAATTATAGAAATTAATACTTTCATTTAGCAAGGATGCTTTAAATTGATCAAAAGTGATGATAAAGACATTTATAACGTTACACAAGATTTCTATTTCAAATAAATGCTGTTCTTCTGAACTTTCTATTCATCAAAGAAACCTGAAATTCTACTCAGCTGTTTTCAAAATAACAACAACAACAACAACAACAACAATAATAATAATAATAATAATAACAACAATAATAAATGTTTGAGCAGAAAATCAGAATATTTGAATGATTTCTGAAGAATCATGTGACTGGAGTAATGATGCTAAAATTCAGCTTTAAAAGCACAGAAATAAATTACAAATATATTCAAATAGAAAACAGTTATTTTAAATAGTAAACACTTCAAAAATGTACTGTTTTTGCTGTACTTTGTATATAAACGTATATTATATATATATATATATATATATATAATTTCAGGTTTTACTATCCTTGTGGGGACATTTGGTCAAGTACACAAGTACACACACACACACACACGCACGCACGCACGCACACCTGGTTGAAATGCATGCTTGAAAGTGTGTGGTAAGCAGAAAATTTAGATGATCTAGGTGTGCTTTATGCAAATTTATGCAAATATCATTTGTGATCGTTCTAAATCATTAACATAATAATGAGGTTAAAAACAAACTGGCACGCCTATGCACATGAAAATATGCAAATTAGGTGTACATTTATTGAATAATTCACGCCATTATTAGTGAATGGGACCCATAATGTGTACTAAATACACACAGTATATACTGCACATTGTGTGCTGTTTTTAAATGAATATGATAATGTATGCAAAAAGCTTTACCGTAGTACTGGGTGGTTTGTCATTTTTTCCACTTTTTTTTTGGTGGATTGATGGTGTATCACTTTTTTTTCTAACTGTGTCTTTATATTAATCAGAATGCATGAAACAGTTGCAGAACCACTGCTTTTTAATCACAATTCAAACAAACATATAGATTTTGATTTAAATTAAATTGTAGTTTCAAAATTGAAAGCAAAAACAGAATGGTCTGACCTTACCTTTGTGAAACTATGCTACATAAAACATCTGAACGAAAACAAAATAGCAAACAGGCTGAATGAGGACACAAATTCACTCTCTGACAGTCGGTGGCATTTAAGGAACAGCAGCGATACAGCCTTCCATAGGTTACTGCCGTAAATAAAGCTGCGTTGCATTTTTGAATACTACATTAACATGCATTATACAGAGGTAAGATGAAAAGAAAAGACCATCCAAGCTTTTATTCAGACATTCAGCTCCCTTCAAAGATACAATCATATAAATCCCTCACTCCTAGTTCAGCGTTTAGAATTTTCTTTCTATATTTCATGCATGATGAACAGTGAGCTTGATCTGCCTGCTACAGTATCTTCTTCTCTTTGCATTGAGTGTCTCTAGCTTCTGTAAAATACAGTTGGTTTAATTAACCAGTAAAAGAATTAGTTGTGTGTTATTAATGGTTCTAAAAGTTTCCCAACCATTAGTCAGATGTGTATGCAGTTAACAGGGACACTGTATTCCTTTGCTTGGCCACTTGGTACACTATCCAATTTCTCATGTTTAATTTACTAACCTTTAATGTCTTTGGCATACAGCTCTCTGATTCCATAGTCATTGAGTGTTTTGGTGAGATCTAGAGGTTCCTCTGATTGATATGTCCTCAGTAAGATGGTGGCATCAGGGTCGAACTCGCACTTTTCACACACTGTGGGCATCAGCTCAGTCAGCGGCACTGTAGGATTGATCCGTACTACTGCCTTATGAGTCTTCTTGTAGTTAATTAGAAGACGAACTGTTGCCTGTGAAATTCAATTGTTAGAGAGTTCAAACGTTTAATGACAGGATGAATGTGACAAAGGAGAAGTCCACTTCCAGAACAACAATTTACAAAACATTTACTCACCCCCTTGTTATCCAAGATGTTCATGTCTTTCTGTCTTCAGTCGTCAAGAAAAAACATTTCAGGATTTTTCTTCATATAATGGACTTCAATTGTGCTCCCAATTTTGAACTTCAAAAATGTTGTTTAAATGCAACTTCAAAGGGCCGAGGAAGAAGGGTCTTACCTAGCGATCAGTAATTTTTTATTTATTTTTTTTTTCCAAAAAATAAAAATTTGTATACTTTTTAAGCACAAAAGCTTGGGTAGCACAGGCTCTCGGATGCGCGTCCACGGGTCGTTCTTGAACGATTCGTTCATTCTGAACGAATCTTTAATGTGACTCACGAAGAACGAGTCGTCTCGGGGAGTGATTTGTCCAGTCGCACATGCGCAACATCCTATTAATTTCTGTACTGGAATTAGTTCACCTGTTTCGAGTCTGCAGGTTTTTCCAAGTCGTTCGTTCATCTTATGGGGCTGTCACATGATGCTGATTTTACTCATTCATTTTGCTGAACGAGACTCAAAGGTCAGAGTCTGTAAAATGATCTGGACTTCCCATCACTACTACTAAGTTCATCGTCTGTTTACTCCGGCTAAAAAAGGTAGAGTATGGCAAAAAACTCATATTTAGACATCTCATTTTCTCCTACAACTACAGAATCGTCCGACACATTGTACCTTTTTGTTTGTAAACAGTCTTTGACTTACTTGCACTTTCTTAGTCTTTGCGCATTTGCTTTGTAAACACTGGGTCTGTGGTTCCGCCTACGTTTGGCGTGGCCTTTCGACATGATTCAATAGTACGTGAACGCGCATCCCAGAACCTGTGCTACACAAGCTTTTGTGCTTAAAAAGTATACACATCGTTTATTTTCCGAAAAAAAATGAGAGATCGTTTCGCTAGAAAAGACCCTTCTTCCTCAGCTGGGATCATTTAGAGCCCTTTGAAGCTGCATTTAAACTACATTTTGGAAGTTCAAATTTGGGGGCACAATTGAAGTCCGCTATATGAAGAAAAATCCCGAAATGTTTTTCTCAAAAACCATAATTTCTTTACGACTGAAGACAGAAAGACATGAACATCTTGGATGACAAGGGGGTGAGTAAATTGTGAATTGTTGTTCTGGAAGTGGAGTTCTTTAAGACAGATCTTATTTAACACCTGGTTGACCTACTTTGAAAGCCTACACTTGTTTTGTGCACTAAATGGTGCAAATCCCTAGATTAACTGCTTAATATTTGACAAAAGCACTAAAAAATTAATTTTAAGATTATGAGATAAATTATGAGATATGGGTATAATTAAGCTTTCAGTCAGACTTACCACAGGAACATGAGGTTTCTTCTTGTTTTCGCTTCCTTTAGTTTGCAGGACAACTCTTTCAAACTCAAGAGAGCCAATCATAGAGTTGGGTTTGAAATTAATGTGGTTTTGATTTGTGGAAATAAGCTTAATGGCATGATCCGATGGAACGAGGTGGTGCTGAGCACACAGTGTAACCAGAACATCCATAACTGGTTTACTGAAAGCACACACACAAGCGAATTAAAATATAACCAGAAGAACTGGTGAAAATGTGCAATATAACCTTTATTTTTTTCCTTCTCGCTCACCTGCCATGCACTGTGGCTGTGGTCTCCTGTCCTCCAGGGAGCAGTACAGTCAAAGTAATGTCCCTGTCTATGAGATCTTCTTGGGGATCCATGGATGCGTGCTGTCGCTAGTATGAAGGGCAGACACTGTAGATTTAGGTTTTCCTACTGACAAAGCAGAGAAAAAAAATGATGGGTCATTCAAAGAACACCCTACACAATTTATCCATGTAGGAATGATTTGAGAACTCATCTGGATACTATCACTCATGGTTTTGCCTTTCTGGAACTAGCTCTTTGGAACAGAGGCAATTATAGTATCCACTGTTACACACTCATGGCAGAATGCTTTGTGATGAATCACATCACCAACCTGTGTGAAAATTCTCTCTGTGTCTCAGCTATGGCTGTGCAGTGGAAATTTCCAGATATGTTCCATTGACTGAACTTTTTGCTGTGGGCCCTGTTAGACACAAAATCACATTTTACAGTTGCTTTACCTTTTAAGCAGTAAAAGCAGAAGTCCCATGGTCTTTAGAGCAATAACAATGTGCTGTCTCAGCCTAGTATTAGCTTAAACAAACTTAGGTAAACTAGCTACTTTTCATGTTATGTTAACCTTCAACACATTAACTGCCTCCAAACAATATTTAATTGTAGAAATGAATGTAAGTATTTTAGTTTTTTTCAATTTTTATTAAAACACATTTAACTGTGTCCCACAACTGGCTCACAACCTCCAACACAGCAGAGCAGACAAATAAATAATTCCTTTTTAAACACTACTGCTCAAAAGTTTGGGGTCAGTAATCTTTTAACTGAAATGAAAACTGTTTAACTGTGTAAAAGTTTTACAGTAAAATTACATGTTAATGGGATCATAAACCATTTACATTCAAAATTGAATAACTGAATAAATAAGCTTTCCATTGATGTATGGTTTGCTAGGATAGGACAATATTTGGCCAAGATACAACTATTTAAATATCTGGAATCTGATGGTGCACAAA
Organism: Labeo catla; assembly: GCA_012976165.1. Classification (NCBI taxonomy): domain Eukaryota; kingdom Metazoa; phylum Chordata; class Actinopteri; order Cypriniformes; family Cyprinidae; genus Labeo; species Labeo catla. The sequence continues at coordinate 716,008 of VONZ01000080.1, forward strand.
AAAAAAAAAAATCTAAATATTGAGAAAACCACCTTTAAAGTTGTCCAAATGAATTACAAAATATCTTCATGGAACATGATTTTTATTTACTATCCTCATGAGGTTTGGCATAAAAGAAATCAATCATTTGGACCATTACAATGTATTCTTGGCTATTGCTCCAAATATACCCGTGCTACTTACAACTGGTTTTGTGGTCCAGGGTCAAATATAAGGTAACTTACAGTGAAGAGCTGATGTTTATTAAGTCAAATCTGTCTTCTTCTACATCAAGGTCACATTAAAATTGTAATTTTTCATTTTCAAGATTTTAAATATTTAACCTTCAATATTGTTCATTGTTTTTGCCTTGTCCAAACTGTTTTAGTGTTAAACTAGTAAATATTACATTACAAAAGAATATATATAATTAATATCAAAACTGACTACAGTTCTAAATTATGTTTAAAATTATTATTTATTCAGCAAGGATGCATTAAACTGACAATAATGATAACAATGTTAGGAATAAAGACTTTTTGAAGAATCATGTGACACTGAAGACTGGAGTAATGGCAACTAAAAATTTAGCTTTTCTATCACAGGAATAAATTCAGATCAAATACTCATTTTAAAATTGTAACAATATTTCACAATTAATGTTTTACAGTATTTTAGATCAAATAAATGCAGCCTTGGAGAGAATAAGAGACTTCTTCCAATAAAAACATTTTAAACTATAGTGTTTTTACCTTTAATACACATACACACCAAAAAAAAAAAAAGAGATAAATAAATAACACGGGTTTTTTTATACAAACAAAATGTTTGCCAAACTAGCTTACCTAGATTAAAATTAACAATACTTTATTGACATTTTTTTTTAATTATAATCTTATTCATTTAAATTTTGTTTAACCAAAGTGCTAAATCGCAGTTACTCAAATAAAGGTTTAAAGTGTATTCTGGCATGTTCTAAATTTTGATAACGGTGTTGAAAAGGCCCACTTTGCTCAACGTGCCATTACATACCAAAACAAAAAGACGTTCAAATCACATCTGAAAATAAACTCCAAATTGGAGACAAACGAAATGACTGACAGTTGAGTTTAACAAATGAATAGCTATTGTGAAAGTGACGAAAATTAAAAATAAAATCGGGGAGCCAGCGCCTTTGGGTGTGTATGGTGCTTGTTTGCTGGAGCGTCACGTTTATCATAACTGGGCGTGAGCTTTACTTCACGCCTCCCTGCCGCTGATCATCGGTGCAAAGCGGAGAAATGCATATCTACCTTCGCGTATTTCCCAAGAGAACGAACTTAAACCATTAATAAAACGCCAAATGCACGTGACACCTGGTGCGCTTTTAGCGTCCATGGCCATCCAATGCTCACTAACGGCACTCAAAAATACATACTTGATTCTTACATTGCAGAAACATTTAACGCATGCTAATTTAAAATCTTAGCTTGTTCACACACACTGCAATTTTGAGACTTACGATACATTCACAACAACCTTAAAAGGTTTACTACATCGCAGTAGGATTAACTTAAGCACTATCAGTAACTCACCGATGCGCACGTAAAGTTTTGGGCACAATTACGCAATGTGTGGCACCTGATCTTAGTCAAGTCCTTACCTTACCTATCTTCAGTCCTCTATATGGGAGTTCCTCCAACAACTAGCGTTTAAAAAACAAAAGATGGCCTAAACGAGCAAAGAAACAAGTGGTTGCAAAGACAAGCGTTGGTAATCCTCTGGTGTTGTCAGTACCTTATGGACATGCCCAGTGCTGTGACATCAACAAATCTGTTTCCTGTGTGTGCGTGTGAGAGAAAGAGAAAGAGAGAGACAGACACCGTGATATAACATTGAGTTTTAAGGCTATTGAGTTGACATGATTTAGATTTTACTTTTATTAAATTAAAAAACTTAAAATAATTATTATTGTAGAGCAATATATTCCAATATATGTTTTGTTTGTTGATTAGAGAATTAATTTAATGATGTTTGTTAATAAATAATGTTTTGAATGTTTGAGGGATGCTGCGTGAGAAAAAGGTGGTAAGTGGTCATGAATGAATCAAGCTACTTGTGTTTACATGTGCTAATGCGCTAGCAATCTTCAAGAACTGGCGGCCAATCACATGACGGATGAGTAATCAGCTTAAAAAATCCGTAAAAAACATGGCAACATGGCAGCTGTGGTTGCCAGAAATGCACTGCATATTTCATTAATATATTATTAATATACTCTACTTGAACTACCAAAATCTGTCTTTTATGTTATGATAATGTTATCTTAAAATATACAGATAACCACCATATTAATAAAGGTGGCAAAATAGAAAGTCACAAGATAATTCAGTTCAATGTAAGAGGACTGTCCATAAAATATGGCCAATCCATCTGTATAGATGGTGCATGGGACCACATAACACAAAATAACATTAGCTAAATAACAGAAACACTGTAATGTACTGATAACAAAACAAGAAGAAAACAAAATAATTTATTAATAAAATTAATGTTTTGAATGTTTGAGGGATGCTGCGTGAGAAAAAGGTGGTAAGTGGTCATGAATGAATCAAGCTACTTGTGTTTACTTGTGCTAATACGCTAGCAATCTTCAAGAACTGGCGGCCAATCACATGACGGATGAGTAATCAGCTTATTGTGGTTGTCTGTTGTCTCAGAGTGTGCAAAAGAGTCATCTGCACTCGTTGATTCATTTCAACACATTTTGCTTGCTCAGGGCCACACAGAAGTGCAGTAATTTATCACTTTCACACAAGAGGAAAACTTTTTGGTACTTCTGAAAGCACTAAAGAGGTTTCTACTCTCCACAGCCCTAAAGAACACGGTCAAGGACTCATCAGAGTAATTATGTAACATGTATTCTACAAAAATGCTAAAGGACTGTGGGTTCTTTGTATCAAAGGAGCACACACACAAAGCAAGATGTGCAAATATAGCCTTGTGTGTACATGTGTTTATATTTCACGTTGATAACATGACCTCATTCCCCTTGCGGCGGGTCACAATGCCATCTCTCAGTAGACTGTTTATTTCACACATCCTCTGACCAGCGGCCAGCTCCACAAAGAAAAGTCAGACCTTGAATCTTTTCTCATGTGTCTGTTTGCGTTTCAGGTCATGTGTCTATTCTGGCATCCGAATAGATATTCATGAACTTGTGTGTGAGTGCTTATGTCAGAGGGTAAGTAGAGGTATTCAGCAGAGACATTCTAATGAAGGCATGTTCTGCCACACTGTAGTGCTAATGTAGTTGTGCTGTGCATGTAGGACTAGGCTACTTAAATTTTAGGGTATTTTATTTATCAGAAAATATAGACCATTTTATTCTAATGAAAAAAATGACGCTATTTTCTTAAAGGAGGAATTTGAAGAATCTCAAGTCATTTTGCACTTACAGCACTGAGAGTAGTTTTACACCCCAGTACTGTAAAAAACATGGCAGATGTGGTTGCCAGAAATGCATTGCATATTTCATTAATATATTATTAATATACTCTACTTGAACTACCAAAATCTGTCTTTTATCTTATGATAATGTTATCTTAAAATATACAGATAACCACCATATTAATAAAGGTGGCAAAATAGAAAGTCTCATGATAATTCAGTTCAATGTAAGAGGACTGTCCCTAAAATATGGCCAGTGTGTCTGTATAGTGGTGCATGGGACCACATAACACAAAATAACATTAACTAAATAACAGAAAATGTAACACAAACACTGTAATGTACTGATAACGAAACAAGAAGAAAACAAAATGATTTATTATTAAAATATGTGAATTTCCTTTTACAGGTTTGCACTGCAAAACATATGGTAATTCATAGTTTTACATGTTAGTTTACAGTATTTTACAGTAAAATTACATTTTAATGAGATGTTAAACCATTTGCAATGTTTCATGATATATTGTACGGAAACTTACAGAGAAGGATTGACGTTTATTAAATCAGATCTGCCTTTTTGTATATGAAAGTCAGATTTTGTGATTTTAGATTTTCAAGATTTTCAAGATTTAACATTAAATAGCTTGTTGTTTTTGCCTTGTCTAAACTATTTCAATCTAGTAAAGATTTATATACAGTATATATATATATATATATATATATATATATATATCAAAACTGACTACAGTTCCTATATCTAAAATGATGATCTACACAAACTGTGAACTAAAAACAATACTTTCTTTCTTCAATACTTTTTGTGAAAATGTTTTGTACTTAACGTAACATTCACAGGAGATACATACAATAGAAATGGTTTTGTACTTGGTTGTGTACTAAGTTGCTTTGTATATATCTGCTGAATGAATAAATGTAAAAACAAATTATTACACATCCTGAATAGTTGTATCCTTTCCATCCTGACCACAACAATTAATAAAGTGTTTTATCAAAGGCTACTGTACTTGTTTGCCAAGCCTGATTGGTAGAGCAAAGGCCTACTTGAGAGGAAACAGGAAGCACGTAATGTGACGCTGAAAATGCAAGGTAAATATCACTTGTAGGCGATTTTCTCATATATTTAGATTTTTTGCACCCTCAGATTGATTTTTTCCACAGTCCACAGAGCCAAAATTGCCCTCATCGAAGATAAACCCTCATACTATTTTTATTCTCATTTTAAGTACACTTTTAAATGTTTAATGTTCATCTAAATGTCTGTTTCCTAATCTGTACATCGTTTGTTAAGGCGACAATGGCTGAGGAACGCAGCACCCTTTCACTTAACGTATTTATCGGGTTATTCATCCGTTTGGCAGGGTAAACACTTATGTCATAGCCAGCTGCTCCATTGAGAGTTTACCCGTATTCTGTCCGCTCGGCGGACTGGTGATCCTTCAGTACGCCCTATGCCTCGATGACAACCCACGGGCGAGAGGGCTTAATGAGGGAAGCTCAGTGAATGTCAAAACCAGCGCGATGCGTCATGCATCATCACGAGCCCTGCGGAGGCGCGACGCGCTGGTACACAACAGCCGCTGTGATGCAGTAAATCACTGATCTTCTCTGAGTGTACGTTTTTAAGACTGAGACCACACACATTTCTCGGGGCATTCATCCATACTAAACATGTAATAAACAACCGAAGACAACGCGTAAAGTCTTAGCAATTAATGAAATCAGCTCCATGTGTTAGCGAAGGTGTCGTAAAAAACAGCACTGTCCCTCCTTGTCGCCAGCAGGGGGCGCGCACGCATTGTTTGGAGCAGCGCGCCTCTCCCATGCCTCAGGTGCGCAGTGTACGCCAGCAGCCTCTTTCAAGCATGGATAAGGATTATTCATTTTGTCTGGTTAATTTAGGGATTTGAGAAACGATGGGCCTCAGTCTCTATACTGTATAACACAATAGTGTTTACTGAACCTGTACAGTCCTAGATGTTTTAAAGTAAAATTCAGTCCTGAATAGGCAAAGAAACAGGTTACAAACAATTTTAATCTTATGTGAAACTTTTTGTCCCCAGAGAAAACATAAACAGGCTTTCATTCAGTAGGGTCATTTATTCTGTAGTTTATTCTTTCCAGTCAAGTTTATAATTAATTTGCATATAACCAGAGACAATATTATTCTGAGTGTGTACTTAAATAAAGTAACATACAGAGAATACAACATTAGATATAAAAGGTAAATGTGAGTATTAAAAGGAGAAGTTCACTTCCAGAATAAATGTTTCCTAACAATTTACTCACCCCATGTCATCCAAGATGCTCATGTCTTTCTTTCATGAGTCAAAAAGAAATCAAGTTTTTTGAGGAAAACATTCCAGGAATTTTCTTCATATAATGGTGGCCAACGGGTTGAAGGTCCAAATTGCTATTTTAATGCAGATCAAAGGGCTCTACACGATCCCAGCCAAGTAATAAGGGTCTTATCTAGAGAAACGATCTGTCATTTCGTTACAAAAATAAAAATGTATATACTTTTTAGCCACAAAGGCTCATCTTGCACTAGCTCTGCAATGTGTATGCACGTCTTCACTCATTGTGTAATCACATTGGAAAAGTCATGCTCGTCTGTGTAATCTGGTTCAACATGGTAGGGTAGCTCCATCTCATTTTCTCCTCCAATATCATTGTTTTACCTTTTTTTTGTAAAGGCTGTTTCACTTTCTTTGCACATTTGCTTTGTAAACACTGGGTTGGTAGGGGTGGAACGGTTCTCGGTAAAAAACCAAACCGTACGGTTCTCCATGCATGGTTCGGCATGCACTGGAACCGTGGTTCAACTTAAATCTGACAATGCATCTGTAATATGGTTTGTTCAGCTAATGTATGTTTCTGTTGATGGATGCACATTCTGGCTTTCCAGTACATTACAACAACATCGATGAAAAAAACGTGGACAAACCAGTCACTCTTGTTTAAGGCGAATGCCATATGCTGGAATATGAGCAGTCATTTATTCCATCATTGTGCTGATGCGTAGGTGAGACCTGAACAGCACACGCTGCTATCTGAGTTTAATCTAAACTTATTTAAGCCTTGCCAGTTTAAAAATTTGAGAGCCAGAAGACACAAGCTCACACACGCAGTGAGAAGATTTGTCTCATCCAAAACATGCAAACCCGCACTTTTATGCTCAGAACGCATGCAAATATTAAGCTCTCTCTGAAGTATTGTGTTTCAACTGACAAATTCACACAAAAATAATGTCAAAATGCCCATCTTGGTAAGTATCCTATAGCAGACATAGCCGTACTGAAAGTAACTACTTCAGTGCAATGGATCAGTGCATTCTCTTAAAGTGACAGCACATTCTTAATATTAATTATACAGCAATAAGTGCTGCAGTTTTAAATTTATGTTCTTTTCATTCAGCTATGAGGTCATACTGTGATGTATCGATCTGCTGTTGCTCACACAGTGTCACGTGATGCAAATCTGCAGGTCAGAGTTCACCAAGCATGAACTTTGGAACGCAGTGAAATGTGAAAACTTTTCGCATGGGCTTGCGTTTCTGGTCTGACGCATTCACATGCATATGAATAGAAGTGCAGTGTGACCGCGCCTTTACTTGTATCTTTACTCTATTGTATTTATTTGTGCTGTTGCTTGTAGTTGGATTATTCTTATTTTCTTTATTTTTATTTGACAGTATAGTTTTTCCCTAAACATAGCACATACTGAACCGTACTGATACCGTGATACAAACCGAACCGTGAGTAAGTTAAACCATTCCACCCCTAGTTCTTCTTCCGCTTACGTCATACATGCATGATTATGTAATGCATGAGGTCGAGCTAGTGCAAGATGAGCATTTGTGGTTAAAAAGTATAAAAATTTGTGTTTTTCTTAGAAAATGACAGATCACTTCACTGCACTGTAAAAAAACAGAAAACACAATATGTTGAGTCAGCTTAAAATAATTTGTTACCCTGCTGCCTTAAAAATTTAAGTGTAGTCAACTCAAATAAGTTTATTCAACTTGAAATGTTAAGTTGTACTAAGTGACAATTTAGATATTTGTGTTTGTTAAACTTAAAAGCAAGGTAAGTAACCCAGTTGTCACTTAGTATAACTTGACATTTCAAATTGAATAAACATTTTTTGAGTTGACTGAACATAAAATTTTAAGTTAGCCAGGTAACAAATTATTTTAAGTTGACTCAAATTGTTTTTTACAGTGTAGATGAGACCCTTATTCATTCTGGAGGTAAACTAATCCTTAAATAATAAAGATGCTGTAATATCTGCATATAAAATCTATTTTTTAGTTATCATTGTGTCAATCTTCAAAGTCAACAACAGCATTTTAACTTAAGCACTTAAAACTAAATGTCTAAGAAAAACAACATCTGAAAAACATTATATTTTTTAATAGATGTAAATTAAAGTATAGGATATTGCTGCTGACGTTATTGCAAGATATTGCAAGCTAAGAAATAGAAATAGATCATACCTGATCTTTTAATGCTGAGATTATTTCCCAAGGAATATTTATCAATTTTTAAATCAATAATAAAAAAAATCTATATTTGCACATTAAAAGCTACAAACAGCTATTGAGCATTTCCACTCAACACACCTTGATTTTTTGTGACACCATGCCTCAACATGCAATTTAAATGCACTGTTATACTCTTTTTAAACAGTAAAACAAATGTGAAACATAAAGTGACTCCTGGAACAACAATAATGTAAAATGTAATATACAAAAATGCTATAGCTACATTTCTAACGTTCGAAACACGTTTTAGTTTGAAGCAAAAACTATTATTCAAAATTTTTAACTGTTTAGTGATTATTGTTACTGAAATAATTTCCTCTAATTAGAATGACATCTTCTCATTAAAAATGTGAATTAACTGTTGATGCAACACATACTACCTGTGATATGCCTATGACGTAACCAGTTTTAAAAAAAGCTTCGCATAGGTAGATATTTTCTTCTCTGTGCAACCGCGTCTAACCTCCGTGTTTTCGTAACAGTGGTCGGCCGGGGCCTCAGTTGCGGGTTCATGCTGAAGCTGTGCGTTGACGCTGGAGTCGAGTCGTGAGGCTCGCGCACGCGTCACTCCCACCACCCAAGCCACCGATAACCGGAAGCGACTATCATCCGTGATATTTGGGGAGACGAACGACAGCTGTGAGCGCCTTTCAGTGGATAAAAACATCGCCGCGTCCTCTCAATCTGTTTGACAACAACCGCGTTTTATTGGGAGAAATACACAATAGACGGAACTAACGGTAAAAACGAAGGTATTGGAAACCACCGTCATCCAGGTTCGAGCCTGACAGGCATTGCAATGGTGAGTAAAAGATCAATTCAGAAACGTCTAGAAAGGCCTGGTAAAAGATAATCACGTTTTTGTCTTATAACCCATCATATACAATTACGAGCGCCGAGATTGTGAAAATATTGTCGTGGAAGTGTTATAAATACGCACAAATATTTGTCTCAAATTAGGTATTTGTTGGGTGATTAGGACTTAGTGTCCTTTCGGCAAATGAAGAATATGATGATGCATACATTTAAAGGTCATCCTCTGAGTGCTCTACATCAAACAGGATGGGATTATGATTAAATGACGTAAAACAAAATAATTAATCTTATCATATAAAGATCACGGAGGCTGGGGCATATGTTTGCGCAGCAATTCGGATCATCCAGGCACTTATAAGGAGTTTAAACGGGATTTGGATCGCTGGCATTATCGCTTTTAGTCATTTCAGGGGTTTTACGAAGGATTTGTGAATGTAGGAAAACTGGACAGATGTTTGGGTTTCTGTCCGCTGGTTGCCTATGGAGATGATGATGGTGGTGCTGAATTTGGCTGATCTATCAAAATTAGAGAGATGCTGTTTGAACGAAGGTCTACAGTCGACTGCTTTAGCCTTAATAGAATGACAACTCTTGTTTTGAGAACGTCACAAGACGTTAGGATTTCCACATAGCACATTAATTATATTGATAATGAATGTCATTGAAAAGAGGAGCAAACGCGACCCCCTCCTTTCCTCACATTTCCACACCCACCCACCGTCGCACACTGCCTGTACACGAGAAGGAGGTGAAAAACACAATCAGAGGACACCAATACGTGCCAGTTTTGCGGTGTTAATGCAAACAATGCCTTTAAAACTCGTTTAGGTTGGAGACATTTTTGGTCAGTGAAAAAAAAGGCACGCCCAGAGACGTTTTTGCTGTCGCCTAGACACCGTTTAACCCTTTGGGTGGGTTTCTCGTTACGTGGAATTACATCAATCTCGGTTCTTCAGTCGGTGTCGTCAGGGCTGGAAATGTAGAGCTGTTGTAGCCGCGGGCGGTGATTTTTTGACATGAAGCTCTAGAAATGGCCGTGTAAATGGTGTCATGTTCGGAGTTCGTTGTGGTTTGGGTGGACCTCGAGCCTGCGGAATGGAAATAAACGGAGACGTCAACATGGCGACAGCTGCTTCGCCCCTGCGTTCTAGATGAATTCTCATCTATAAAGGTAGGGCCTTCAAGCTCACCTTGAGCTTCTGTCGCCACTCAAAGCCAAAAATGACAGTCGTGATAAACATCATCCGTCGACTGGAACCTTGTGTTTGTTGAATGTGAATCTTAAGATGTCCTCAGATGTTTGACTTGTTGAAACACTTATAAGAAAACACCAAAATTAACATTAACGTTGTCTTGGGCTGTTGTTTACAGTTTGCACTCTTCAGAAATGTTGTTGTTTGTAGAAATAATAATATAAATCAATAACTGAAATCCTAAGGAACAACCTGTACTGATTGAAAACTATGAATTATGAATGTCTGTATTTAGCCTTTAAAATTAATCTAAAACGTGCTATTATTTAATTCACTGAATCAGTCGTGTTAGTTATACACGTAAGTGTCAATGTTTCTGAAAAACTGGCCTCAAGAATAACGCGCGAATGTGACGGCGGTGGAGGAAAAACGTGGCGGATGACCTGAGCTGAGCCCAGGCGGAAGCGCACACACCTGTGTTTCAGCACCATGGAGAGCAGCTGTTGCGAATCCCTATTATCCACGACGAAGCAGAACGATTCAGTTGAGGAAAATGTGTAAATTCTAGATTAGAAAGCAGCGATGTCTATGCAACAACAGCCTCGTTAGGAAATGTCAAGTGTTGGTGTGTCGTTTGAGTTTAGATGCTGTGTGAGTGTGAAGGGTCACTTCCTCCACCTCTGTCAGAAATCATATATTTGACGCTGGACCACAAAACCAGTCTAAAGTAGCGTTGGTATATTTGTAGCAAAAGCCAAAAATACATTGTATGGGTCAAAATTATCTTTAATATTGGGATAGTAAGTAAAGATCATGTTCCATGAACATATTTAGTAAATTTCCTACCGTAAATATATCAAAACATTGAAATATGAAAAACTTTGAACTTTGAAAAATTTTTGATGAGTAATATGCATTTCAAAGAACTTAATTTGAAAAACTTTGAAGGTGATTTTCTCAATATTTTGAATTTTTTGCACCCTCAGATTTCAGATTTTCAAATTGTTGTATCTCAGCCGAATATAGACCTATCCTAACAATCATCACCATACATGAACCATACATACATCAAACAAACCATAAATCAAAGAAAAGCTTATTTATTCAGTTTTCAGATGATGAATAAATCTCAATTTAAAAAAAAAAGAGCATTATGACTGGGTTTGTGGTCCAGGGTCACATATATTTGCAGTTTTTTAAACACATGCAGTGTCTGAATATGTATTCATGGCTGTTTGACATTTGAGGGAAAGGTTTGATGGTAAATTCTGACACATTTCAGATGCCTGGAGTTGGCCTGGGATATTTTAATCTAACTTCTCAGTGACATACTGTCAAGATCTTTCAGTAACATGAAGTAGCATGCAGGATCTATTAAGGTGACATGTTTTATACTGATGGTCTATGCTAGTTTTGAATTTTGCTCAAGTCTGAATTATACCCATTTTTTTCATAGTAATGGCAGTATAACCTGAACTTTACAAGCTTTATTGTGATACCAAAGGAGCTTGCAGAATTTCCCAGTGTTTGTTTTTTGACAGCTCATCAAAATAATGGGTAGTAGCACCCTTGATTTTACCCTGGAGTATCTACTGTATATTTAAATTGTGCCAATGTCCCCCACCTCTTCCCTGAGGTTTGGTTTGACCCTGGAGACAGGTGTGCATTAGGGCGGGGCTGGGTGTAATGGTACCCCAGAGGGTTGGCTCATTTTTGGAGGGGGGTTGAATAAGTGGATCATTGGATGAATGCGTGGATGGGTGGATACATGGATGCATGGATGAGGGAGTTGTTTTTTTACCTCTGTCCTCAGAGAGAACAGACCGAACTGGCTGGGTGGTGGTTGGGAGAGAGAGACAGCTCACAGTGCTCACTCACAGACCCACACGCACGCAAACAATTGCTTGCCGAATATTAGTCACAGTTGCACACTAAAATCTAGCCCAGAGCAGACCAGGGCAACCAGGAAGACTTTGTCTGGAAGACATTGTTAGGAAGAGTTCTGCATAGAAAAATTGCACTTTTCAGTTTAATGCAACTCAGACTTGGTCATTGCAACAAGAAACTGAGTCTTAATGCGATACTGTAGTTTACCCAAATATGTACTCACCCTCAGGCCATCCAAGATGTAGAGTTTGTTTCTTCATCAGCATAGTTTGTGTGTGGATTGCTTGTGGATTGTGATGTTTTTATCAGCTGTTTGGACTCCCATTCTGATGGCACCCATTTACCGCAGAGGATCCATTGGTGAGCAAGTGATGTAATGCTAAATTTCTCCAAATCCAAATCAGATAAAGAAACAAACTCATCTATATTTTTGGATGTCCTAAGGGGTAAGTAAATTTTCAGAAAGTTTTTGAGTGAATTGCTTCTTTAAAATATGTTTCAAATTATTATATCAATGTATCTCATAAGTATTGATTTATCTAAGATACGATTTATACTCTGGGCATGTAATTTTCCTGCAAATTTGCATAAGGATGGTAATTAAACAAGCTTTTCAAAATCTGCAACAGTTATTTCACCTCTGCCTTTCTGTGTGGTAGTTATTTGTGAAAAAGGAAAGAGTGAATAGCAGATTTTATTTGGTCACAGACCCACAGTTTTGCAAATGCTTTCATCTTCATTCATTACTGAAGATGTGATCTATGCAGGATCCAGTGAGTTAAAAAGATACTACTGATTACAGTGAATTAAAAAGAGAGATTTTTCAGTTTGCTTGGTGAAATGATTATTGCAACTACTACTATGCCTTTCCAGTTGGATGAGGACTAAGGTTTTGCATCGTGGGTGGTTTGGAGCAGTGTCAAATGTTGTTTGTGTAAAAAGAAATCCTAGGTCTAGAAAATTCTAAAAACTAAAACAACACCTGTTTTTTATAAGTGCTTTTTATTCACAGCTGTCAACCGTATTGATTCAGTTTGATTCAGATCAGTTTTATTTTTGAACTTTTAAAAAAGAATAGTCTAAAAAAAAGGGAAGAATGAACCTGAGTGTTTGGATTTAGAAATGCATACAGTAGCTGAAGATGGGTTGTGGTTATAGCATCTTTAACATGGCTTAGAAAATGTAAAAAGAATAAATTCTATCAATTCGAATTGCAAGATTTTTTTTGTTAAAAATGTATAAATCTACATGTTTTGGGTGGATGGGGACACTAAATTTCAAAATCCATTTTAGACAGCCAGATGCATGCTCAGGTGCCACTTATGTATGTAATCATGAATGTAATCATCTACCAAAACTGGGTTTTGGATTCCAGTGTGAGTTACTGTATGTGACACAGAGTGTGTGTTACACAACAAATAAATAAAACATAAAATATTGATTTGCCTTGAAATTGTAATGTGAGAATAAAAAGCAGTGTAGGAAATTAGTCAGTTATACATTTTAACTGAGGAATTCTGTGACTGACCAATCAGAGTATCAAGTACAAATCGCCATGTAATAAAATACAGAAGTTTGGGTTGGAAAGATTTTTTTAGTGTGTTTGAAAGAAAAAAGTAATATTGTGAAATATTATGGTAACACTTTACAAGGTTCCTTTAGTTAATGTTAGAACATGAACAAACAATGAACAATGCCTTTTTTACAGTATTTATTAATTTTTGTTCATGTTAGTTAATAAAAATACAGTCGTTCATTGTTAGTTCATTTTTATTCACAGTGCATTAGTGAATGTTAACAAGCACAACTTTTGATTTTAATAATGCACTAAATGTTGAAATTAACTTTAACTAAGATTAATAAATGCTGTAAAAGTATTGTTCATTCTTAGCTCATGTTAACTAAAGTAGTTGTTAACTAATGAACCTTATTGTAAAGCATTACCAATATTATGACAATTTAAAATCTTTTATTAATATATTTTAAAATGTAATTTATTCCTTTAATGACAAAGCTGAATTTTTAGCGTCATTACTCCAGTCTTCAGTACAACATGATCCTTCAGAAATGATTATAATTATGCTGATTTGGTTTTTAAAAGAAACATTTTTATCATATAACATTATTTTCGCAGTTGAAAACAGTTGTGCTGCTCAATATTTTTATAGAAACTGGTACTGTTTTATTCTAATAGATTTTTTGTAACAATTTAAAAGTTATTGCTGTCTTTCTTGCTGAATAAAATTGATTTCTTTCAAAAAAAGATAAAAGATAAAAAAAATTACTGACCCCAAACTATGAAGTATATGCATTTCAGTATTCACAGTCGTCTCTTTCTCCCCCTTATGCTTTCTCCATCTCTATATCTCTATATTTTTCTTTTCTCCCCTTTAAGAAAGTGAATCTTGAAGGAGATGGGGGATGATCTGAGTACACACCCAGTTTAGTGCTCATAGCTCTGGCCACAGCACTCAGGGCAGCACGCCAGACTGGCTATTTATGCCTGGTGACCCGCAGGCATTGCTGCTCTACTGTAACATACAGAGCTGGTACAGCCATCCGGTTCTGTAAACACACACACACATACTGCATCTAATGGCCCTGCATGCATTTTACAGCCTCTATATTGGTAATAATTACAATTTGAATATGATATCATCTCCTGAGTCTCCAGCGTGACGCTGATCATTGTGTAAATAAACTGGCAATGGTTATTTCATGTTTTAAATGGCCACAGATTGACTCAGTTCATAAAAATAAAAGACTTTCACAGTAATGATCAATCTCCTCTCACAGCCACGGTGTATTGAACGTGTGATTTCCTTCCTTCAGCTCCCAGAGTGACCGGAGATTAGCTGGTGCAGCTACCAGAGCAGGATGTCAATATGGCTGCTCAGCTGCTCGTTCCACCCGGACCTGACAGCTTCCGGCCCTTCTTGCCCGAGTCTCTCGCTGCTATCGAGCGCCGCATCGCAGAGGAGGCGGCCCAACGGCCCAAAGGCGAGAGACGGCCTGACGATGATGATGAAAACGGTCCCAAACCCAACAGCGATTTGGAGGCCGGAAAATCCCTGCCCTTCATCTACGGAGACATTCCACCCAATATGGTGTCTGTCCCGCTGGAGGACCTGGACACCTACTACAGCAACCAAAAAGTAAGTGTGAGAAGATGGAAGCTTGTTATTTGCATTTAGACTGCCAGCAGGACTTCAGTCTGCTGTTATAACGTGTATCATTCTGTGTAGTTATATAACACCTTGTGAAACAGATTTGAAAAGAGATTGTCACAGATTGTGTGCACTGTAACCAAAATCCATTTTTCTCTCCTTCAGACCTTTATAGTATTGAATCGTGGGAAGGCTATATTCCGCTTTAATGCTACGCCGGCTTTGTATATTTTGAGCCCTTTCAATCCATTGAGGAGAATCTCCATCAGGGTCCTGGTGCATTCATATCCTTTATCAGCTGAATGGATGTATGTAAGCATCTAAACAAGGTATAGATTAGTCTTACATAGTCAGTCTTTTTACTTGCAACATACATTCTGGACAACATTCATCTTATACTTATTTATAGAACACAGACAGGAACCAACATCTGACAAACTGACCAACATACATATTGTATAATGTTCAAAAGATTTTTTAAAGATGCATTTTTTGATACATTTTTTTCTGGATTATTTGATGAATAGGAAGTTCAAATAAACAGCATTTGTATAAACTGTCACTTTACTGTTACTTTGACCAATTTAATGCATCTTTGCTGAATTAAAGCTTAATTTAAAGAAAGAAAAAAAATTCTTATTGACCCCCAAAATTTTAAACGTTGGTTCCACTTCTGTAAGTTTAATTGTTTGTTACCAAGTGCTTCAAAAGTAACTTTTAATATCTTTCAAATATTTGAAGCTACAAACCTGGCAAACATTTGGTAAATCTAATAATTATTTCTTCCTCATAAGTGTTGAAAATATCAAGACAGTTCCTCTAGGTGTGCTGTCTGAAGCTGCACCTGAGATTAAGTGTAAAGTTGGGTATGTATAGTTTCAATATTTCATCGCCTTGGAATTAAATGGTTCTATCTGGCATTTTTGTCAAAATTTAGTTATTCAGATATTCTTAGTCTGTGAGAACTTTTTTACATTATGTGATGTTTCTTTTGTAAGCTGTGTACATTTTGGGCCTTGTTTTTCGAAAACAAAAACAGTTCTATCTACAGATATGGAAGTCTATGGAACCCAAAAACTATGGAATCTTAAAACTGCTCAGAATGGAGATAGAGGCTTTGATTTGTGTGTGTCTGTGTTTTCTTTGTGTATATTCCTTGACTGCTGCTCACAATGTTCAGTTTTGTGATCATGTGCACAATCTTGACCAACTGCGCCTTCATGACCCTCAGCAGTCCCCCGGACTGGGCCAAGAATGTGGAGTAAGTCACATCATTAACACAGTTGTGCATAGAAACTTTACAGTTTAACCTTTTGACAAATGATCAGACTTTCTCTTCTGGGACAATGAATTAAACATATTAATGATTAATTTTTATGTGTATATATATATATATATATTATATAGCAGCTGTTACTAACTAACAAATGTAAATAGCAAATCAGGGTTTTGTGGGACTGTGATTTAAATGAAAAATGTACCCTAAAATGAAAATTCTTTTACTTTTTACTTTAACTGTTTACTCTGTGGAACAAAAATATATAGTTTATATTTTATAGTGACCAACTATGTCTGTTCATTTCTAAAAATGAAAAAGTACATAACACCAAAAAAGCACCATAAAAGTGGTTCATATTATACATTTCATTCTTGTGTGCTATATTCTACACTTTCTAAAGCCATGCAGTCATTTTGGAAATTACTGAAATTTATGTTGTCCACTGATAATCTTCCCCTCTAGTGAGCTGTTTGCTCAAGAACTGTTGTGAATGGAGTCACTGAGTTGAACTTGTTGATGTTCAACTTTTTTTCAATTAATTAATTTTCAACACAGTTCAACACAATGCAGAACATCTTACTTAAGGGGAAGATTTTCTGTGAGTCATTTCAGTAAAAATATATTCCATGCACAGGTTTCTGAAGACTTGAATTGACTACAAATTGTCAATTTGTATGAACCACTTTATAGTGTATTTTTGGTTTGTTTTGTTTTGGTTTTTGCATCTTAACACACAGTTGAGGTCAGAATCTGCAAAATGCTAATTATTTTACCAAAATAAGATGGATCATACAAAATGCAAGTTATTTATTATTTAGTACTGGCTACATAAACTTTTACATAAAAGATGTTTACATTTCGTCCACAAGAGGAAATAACAGTTAATAAATTAATCAAATAAAAATTTATAAAAACGACCCTGTTCAAGATTTTACATACACTTGATTGACAATGACTGTATGATTTTGAGATCCATCTTTTCGCCCTGAGGACAACTGAGGGACTCATATGCAACTATTACAGAAGGTTTAAACGCTTACTGATGCTCCAGAAGGAAAAGCGATGCATTAAGAGCCCGGGGGTGAAAATGTGTACATTTTTCTTATTTTGCTTAAATATCAGATTTTTTTATTTAGTATTGCCCTTCAGAATCTACAAAAGATACTTACATGTTTCCCAGAAGACGAAATAAGTTACAGTGATCTTTAATACAAAAAGTTTTTACCCCCTGGTCCTTGCATCATGTTTCCTTCTGAAGCATCAGTGAGTGTTTGAACCTTCTGTAATAGTTTCATATGAGTTCCTCAGTTGTCCTCAATGTGAAAAGATGAAGAACAGCGGGCAGTTTAACTGTTCAGGACAAACAAGGAACTCATGAACAGCTATCACTAAACACTGAAAAAAACACAGCTGTGGATCATTCAGGTAACAACACAGTATTAAGAATCAAGCGTATGTAAACTTATGAACGGGGTAATTTTTTATAAATTTAACTTATTTTCTCTTGTGGATGATATGTAAATATCTTTTATGTGAAATATCTTATTCAGGTCAGTACTAACTAAAAAATAACATGCATTTTGTATGATCCCTCTTATTTTGGTAAAATAATTAACATTTTGCAG
Organism: Labeo catla; assembly: GCA_012976165.1. NCBI lineage: Eukaryota > Metazoa > Chordata > Actinopteri > Cypriniformes > Cyprinidae > Labeo > Labeo catla. Next base: position 733,947 of record VONZ01000080.1, read on the forward strand.
ATTCTGCAAGGTGCGTGTAAACTTCATTCCTTTCAGCCTATCAGCATTCCTTGCCCCAATTTTTTTTTCCCAATATGAAATTGTGAAACAAAGCAAATGAAATAGTATGGGGTATTTAACATTTGATTGTTTCAGTTTCATTCAACTAAACTGTTCTTAGTGAAGTTTTTTTTGTGTGCATTTAGGTACACGTTCACAGGGATCTACACCTTTGAGTCCCTGATTAAGATCCTGGCACGGGGCTTCTGCATGGGGAAGTTCACTTTCCTGCGAGACCCTTGGAACTGGCTGGATTTCAGTGTCATTCTGATGGCGTGAGTATCTCTGAGGACAGATGCTCCTCACACATATTATTTTGTATTAAAAACATAAGACTTTTTTTTCCTGAACTGTTAATGAGAATTTGCTCAGATAGTTTTGGACACATTGATGAAAGAAAGCTGGTGAATCCATGTCGGTTGCAGTTGTGTGAGTTTGAGCGAGTGTGTTGGCGTGCGTGTGGTAACTCTCTATTTGATTCTACAGGTATGTAACTGAGTTTGTAAACCTAGGCAATGTGTCAGCTCTCCGCACTTTCAGAGTGCTCAGAGCTTTGAAAACTATCTCAGTCATCCCAGGTAAGGGATGTGTGTGCGCGTGCGTGTGTGTGTATAGACGTGCGCATGCGTGTGCGCGTAAACACAGGTGTCAGTCAGGTGTGTGTCTCTGTGTGACGTTTCCCTCTGCTACCCTGTCCTGTCCTAACATGCGTGCGTGTGTGTGTTTGTGCGTGCGTGGTGTGACCCCTCCCCCCTCCCCCCTCCCTACAGATATGTAACAGAATTTGTGGATCTGGGCAATGTCTCAGCACTGAGAACCTTCAGGGTTTTACGAGCACTCAAAACTATATCAGTGATTCCAGGTGAGGGCTAGCTCACAGGCTGCCTCTCTCTCCATCTGAGCTCTCGCTCACTCCATCCTCTCCTCCGCTGGCCTCTCTCTCTCATTCTGTCGCTCCCAGCGGTCAGAGAAAGCAGGAATCCGCTCGGGCGTAAAAAAAAACGGGATTCCAGGCTTTTAAAAACACATTCTGTAGTTTTCCTTATATCCCTTCTGCCGGGCTCTGCTCTGTTATTTCCCAAAGACCATCACGCCTTGGGAAAGGTCTCCCATCATGCCTTGGGAAATAGACAACTGGGCATTTTTGAGTTGTGTTGTTTTTTTTGCATGAGACATTGCTGAAGCCTATAGCCTGAGATAGAGAACTTGAGACCCTCTACTCTTCTCTTCTCCTCTGTCTGCTGTTTGAGTTCTATGTGCATGCGCACCGTCGGCCGTGCCTGTTGTATGCCGTGCTGCGTGTGTGTGCATGTGTGTGTGAAGCACACACACGCATACACACACATGCACATGCAACACTTGCACTCACTGTCTTACACTGCATGCTTTAATGTTGTTTATATGCAATGTCACAAACATTTATTTAACTAACATGCACACTAATATTTAAAACCATGTTTTAATCACCAAAGGCTTCTGACTGCTTTCTTTTTTACTAATTTATTATATCTAAAGCGGAATGTTTTCTAGATTTGTAGTGTTAAATTATAATTAAGGTAATGTGCCAGATTTTATGGAATAATTCAGCCAAAAACAAACATTCTGCTACTCCTTATTCATCCTCGTTATTCCGAACTAAACCTGTGTGCTGTTTTTTTAAGATAGCTTTGTGTAAAGAACAGGTCAGAATTTCAGTCTTAATTTAAAGAGGTCATGAACTGAGAAATCTAAATTCCCTTGATATGTTTGGGTATAAGAGATTATTATACTATAAAAACATTCTGTAAGTTTTAGAACTCAAAACTTTCTCCTTACTCTAAAAACAGCTTAAAGGAGAAGTTCACTTCCAGAACAAAAATTTACAAATAATGTACTCACCCCATTGTCACCCATGATGTTCATATCTTTCTTTAGTCGTGAAGAAATTATGTTTTTTGAGGAAAACATTTCAGGAATTATATCCATATAGTGGACTTCAGTGGTGCCCGCGAGTTTTAACGTCCAAAATGCTGTTTAAATGGAGCTTCAAAAGAATTTTAAATGGTCCCGCCCAAGGAATAAGGGTCTTATCTAGCGAAATGATCTGTCAAAAAAAAAAGAAAATGTATATATTTTTTAACCTTAAATGCTCATCTTTTCTAGCTCTGCGATGCGCATGCGTACTCTGTAATCCGAGTCAATACAATTAGGGTATGTCGAAAAACTCATTTTCTCCTCCAATGTCAAAATTGTCCAACATCGCTGCAGATGTACCGACACAGTGTTTACAAAGTGAGCATGCAAAGAAGGTCAAAAGCCCTTTACAAAAAAGGTAAAACAGCGATGTAGGATGATTTTAAAGTTGGAGGAGAAAATGAGATGGGAGTTTTTCCGACATACCGTAACTGTATTGACCCGGATTACACAGAGAACGCATGTGCATCACAGAGCTAGACAAGATGAGCATTTGAGGTTAAAAAGTATGTAACATTTTTTTTATTTTTTTTTTTTACAAAAAGGACTGATCGTTCGCTAGATAAGACCCTTATTCCTCAGCTGGGATCATTTAGAGCCCTTTGAAGCTGCATTGAAACTGCATTTTGGACGTTCAAACTCTAGGGCACCATTGAAGTCCACTATATGGAGATAATTCCTGAAACGTTTTCCTCAAAAAACATAATTTCTTTACACAGAAAGCAAGATATGAACATCTTGGATGACTACGGGGTGAGAACACTATCTGTAAATTTTTGTTCTGGAAGCACTTTTGCAGTTTTCCCGCGGAATTGGGCTACTTTAACACTGTTGCCGTGGATTGTTTTTGATGTCTGTGTGTTGAAGCGACCCCAATAACATCATATTTTGCCCCTGAAATACAAATTTACCAGGGGAACCCCAACAAAAAATTATAGTATAGTATTTTATCCCCCAGACCGCAATTGGCCTATTTTTGGGCTAGTTTTGAGTTGCAGTTGGGCAGGTTTTGTTGTGGCAACCCTGTCTGGAGGTGAAATTCTACTTTAAATAAAGCCAATCTGCCACAACAACGGATTGTGGAATGTGCCACTTTATGATGTAATATGACTGCCTGTTTAGCCCCGCCCACCAATTTGTGTATAGAGTAAATAACGAGAAAGGCAAATGCAGGTCTACGTAAAAATCAAACAATAAAGATGGCTTCGAGAACAACAAGATGCTTTGCAGTGCCAAGTTGTGTAAATCAAGTTGTGTAAAATCACAGTCTTTGCGTTGCCTTCCATCTAATCACAACATTAGGAAAGAGTGGATGAACTTTATTTTTAATGAAGTCCCAGACTGCATCAGTAAGAACTTTGATTAAGGTCCTTTGATTACTTTGATTGTTACTGGGATTTACAAACAAGGCACAATTCGACACAGGATTTCAAAAAGACTGAAACTAAAAGATGATGCTGTGCTGAATATATTGGATCTGACAGTAATGTCGCACCACACAAGTGGTGTCAAAAGTACCGACTTTGGTACCAGTCAGTACTGAATTTTGAAAAATGTGACAATACCAGCATTTCCTGCAAGCATTTTGAGCGCTGTTAAGTGGATTCTTAAACACCTCCGATTGGCCGTTGTGTTCACGCAATGTCTGTGATTGGCTACAATGATCACTGAGCACTTATACACACGGGAGTGTTTGAAAGCCACGTCTATCAGGGGATCCGTTACCTTCAGTTACCTATCTGCTCATAGACTCTCCCATGTGTATCTGTGTAAGTGATCAGTGAAGAGTGTGAAGAGATGATCATTGTAGCCAATCACAGACATATCTGTTGAGCACATGAATACAATGCTGGTATCATCACATTTTTAACATTTCAGTACCAACTGGTACTGAAGTCGGTACTTTTAACACTAATACAAGTGTTAATAACAGTTTTTATTATATAGTCACTACTGCTTTGTCTGTTATTACAGATTGTTTCAGTTGATCAGATCAGCGTCCATCTATGAAGGATATAGACTGCCAAATATATACAATGTTAGCCAATCATAGCAGTGGGCGTTTACTTTCGAGTGTACAATCCACCATGCCTATTCAAACAGAGCGTTCTGATGAGGGGGGTTAAAACAGGACAGAAATTAGCCTATTACTTCTAAATTATGGTGTTTTTTGATGTACAAATCATGATAACATATTATAAGTGGACCTCACAGAACAGTACAAAATAATAAAAAAGGCAGTTCACGATCCTTTTAAAGATGACACCAAACCTGATTTAATTTTCTTGCTTGTCGTCACACAAAGCTATCATCTGAGAAGGGTTGTAGTGTAGTTCACCAATTGTATAGGACACTTTTATGGTGTTTTCATTACGTCTTTTTTAGAGCTTGACAGCTGTGCTTGCTGTGAACTGTCACTGTATAGAATAGAGCTGTGTAAATTTCCGTTTTGTGTTTTACAAACAAACAAAAAAAAAACATACAAGTTTAGAATGACATGAGGGTGAATAAATAATGAGTTTGTAGGTGAACCATCCCTGCAATAAAAACAAAAATATCATTAGGATGACAGAAACAGTAACACTTTAATAATAAGGTGCAATTTGTTAGCATTAGGCATTATGAACTAACAATAAACAATATTTTACAGCATTTAGGTTCATGGTAATTTATTCATACACTATTTTTAATTGTTGTTCATGTTTGTGATAATGTCAATTTACAGTAAAAAAATTATATCCTACATTAATAAATGTTGTTAACGTTAATATAGCTATCATTCTATGTAATGTTAACATATTAGACCTTATTCTAAAGTGTTACTATATAAGCCTTTCCATATCTGTGTAGCTGTAACATACATTCTCACGTTGTGTGTGAGTTGTTGTGTGCATCGGGAGTGTTGGTGACCACCGTTGCCTGTTCCTCAGGGCTGAAGACTATCGTTGGCGCTCTGATCCAGTCGGTGAAGAAGCTGTCAGACGTGATGATCCTGACTGTGTTCTGTCTGAGTGTATTTGCTCTGATCGGACTCCAGCTCTTTATGGGAAACCTGCGGCAGAAGTGTGTGAAGATGCCGGAGGTCAATGTTACTGAAAACTTGATGGCCACGCTGAACTATAGCACTGGTTTAGAGCTGAACAGCACCTTTAACTGGACAGAGTACATTAGTGATGAGAGTAAGTGAAGAATGTGTGTGCTTCTTTCTCTATGTGTGTGTTATGAGATGCTCGCTGACACTGCATGTCCTTGAGGATGTGAGGAATGCTCCACTGGCCCAAGAAAAATGAGTCATCTAGTGCTCAGAGCACTCTTATGGTTGTGTGTTGACTCACAGTGAGTGTGATTTAAAGGCTAGCCTTTTTAAGATATTTACAATTTAGACAAATACACTTCCTTCGAGCTACAAGAGTCATGGCTAGAAACATACTGTATGTCTTTGTGTGTATATGTTCAGCTTTTTAGGTTTTTATTATGCTTCTTGACATTTATCTTGTGCCTTTCGCCTTTTTAGGCAATTATTATTTCCTCCCAGGCCGCAGAGATCCTTTGCTGTGTGGAAATTCAAGCGATGCAGGGTGAATATGTTCTTTTAGATTTCACATCCTAGTGAAATGTAAACAAAAATATATAGATGTTGTAAAATGTGACCCTTGACAAAACCAGTCATAAGAGTAAATTTTTGGAAACTGAGATTTATACATCATGAATAAGTTTTGATATATTTAAGGTAGGAAATTTACAAAATATCTTCATGGAACATGATTTTTACCTAATATCCTAATGATTTTTGGTATAAATGATAAATCGATAATTTTGACCCATAAAAGGTATTGCTACAAACACACCCGTGCTACTTAAGACTGGTTTTGTGGAGGGATTTTTTGTTTGTTTTTTGTTTTTTTCAATTGAAATACTGTGGGTTTTCTTAACAATCTAACATCTTCGTTTTTAGTTTGAGTGTTCTCAACCTTTTTGACTCTAAGCTAATGTGTACTTCTGGTACTAGCATTTTAACTAAGATGTATGTAACTATAACTCAATTTTAAGACTTTTTGGGACCCCCTGGTTTCTGTTTGCGAACCACTGATGTCTCGTGTTAGGCTAAATTGCTTACGCTTATTTACTGAATATACTGAAAACGTTTTTCTCCTTCATGGGATTACAGGCAGTGTCCAGAGGGCTTCACGTGTATAAAAGCAGGTCGTAATCCTGACTACGGCTACACAAGCTTTGACACATTCAGCTGGGCCTTCCTCTCACTCTTCCGGCTCATGACACAAGACTTCTGGGAAAACCTCTACCAGCAGGTACAGCCTTGACATTAGCTCAGTATGCTCCTTTAGACATGAAAAGATACCCTACATCCTCCTACAATGTCTAGGCCATGCTGATTTACTTCCTTTAAACATTATACCACACCATTGTTTCTTGAATTTCCAGTGCCACAACAAAACAATTTAATTTAGTCCAAGTTGTGAGCTAATTAAATGCAATGAGATAAAAGCCAGTTTGAAACATAATAATGGTAAGATAAATCCACAAGTGCTGTACAGAGAAATAAAAGCATGATGATATGGTCAAAAGGTTTCATGTCATACACAAACAAACTTGGCCATTTGTTTTAGAGGGATCCCCGGGTATTAAGACTTGTATAGCTTAAATAACGTAAATGAAAAGTCTGTTATTGAAATATGCAGTAGAAAACCCATGAAAGATTTACGTTATGTGGGGCGCCATTTTTTTAATGAAGTGAAATGGTTGCACCCTGTGAGCTACTGGCACTACCTGTTGCTGTTTTTACTACTACACAACTCAGAAAACAAAATATTGTTACGATGAGCTACTGAAAGAGCTTACAGGTGGCAGTGGATATAAGCGTAGGCTTAAAGCAAATCCCGTACCACTGATTTTTCCCCACAAGAAGTCTAAACACCCCCGTAATCCACACTGAGAAACTTCTTCAGTGGCTGCAGCATCATGACAAGCGTTGACATGTTTACATTCTACCAGGATGTCATCAAGTGTTTCCTGTATCTGCCATTTGTAAGCTCTTTCATTAAATGTGGTCTACTAAAAGCCCCAAAGGCATCAGTGCTGAGGTGGAGAGAACAAAAAAGCAGGTCTTTAGGATTTTTTTTTCGTGCACATTCATTTTCCTATTATTTTCTCCTCTTCTTATTGCTAGGAAAGTAATGAAGACTTGCATTGCATCTCTTGTTGCCCTTTGACTGAAATTACAACCAAAAGCCATTTGAAAAAGTTGTGTTGCAGTAAAAATAGCAACAGGTAGCGCCAGCAGCTCACCAAGTGCAACCATTTTACATCATCATGGCACCCCCATAGTCCAAAATATGTACAAAACAATGTAGATTTTTAAAATAAAGTAAATCTTTCATGTGTTTTCTACTACATATTTCAGTAAGAAACATCATTTACGTTATATTAAGCCTTATAAATCTTAATACCAGGAGTTACCTTTCGTTCAAATTTTGTTCAAAACAACTTGCACGATTACGGTACTGTTAGAGTAGGTACAAAATGTTTTTGACCATGAAAAATGTCATTAAAATGTGTGTAGTTTGAATGAAATTGAGACAGACCACAATTCTCCATGTTGGCGGTTTCATTTGAATTGCATTGCAAGGTGCATTGCTTCACAGCATTTCACAACTCCTGTCCCGTGGCCTTTTGGGATAATAAAGTGTTCATCTCACAGGTCAACCGAATACTTTTGCTTCTGATTTATGAATACTTTGAATTTCGATATACTGTTATTACATACTGTTTTTGCCTATTATATACTGGGGAACTAAGCATACATATATTCTGATAAATATTCTGTTGTAGGTGATATTTTAAAGGGATAGTTTAGCCAAAAATGAAAATTAGTGGACTGATAGTGGACTGATATGGTGCCCCGAGTTTGAACTTCCAAAATGCAGTTTAAATGCGGCTTCAAACGATCCCAGCCAAGAAAGAAGGGTCTTATCTAGCGAAACGATCATTTTTTCATTTACAAAAATACAGTTTAAATACTTTTCAATCTCAAATGCTTGTCTTCCCCTGCCTGAACTCAGAGTATTCTGGTTCAAGACAGTTAGGGTATGTCGAAAAACTCCCATAATATTTTCTCCTCAACTTCAAAAATCATTGCAAAATCATCCTACATCGCTGCAGAAGTACCAACCCAGGATTTGCAAAGTGAGCATGCAAAGATCATCAAACACCTTTAACAAAAAAGGTAAAACAGCGATATAGGACGATTTTGAGGTTCAGGGAGAACATGAGATGGGAGTTTCAGGCAGAGCAAGACAAGATGAGCATTTGACATTAATAAGTATATACATTTTATTATTTTTATGAAAATAACCAATTGTTTCTCTAGATAAGTCCCTTCTTCCTCGGCTGGGATTGTTTACAACCGAATTTCAAACTCAGGGCACCATAGAAGTCCACTATATGGAGAAAAATGCTGAAATGTTTTCCTCAAAAAACATAATTTCTTTACGACTGAGGAAAGAAAGACATGAACATCTTGGATGACAAGGGGGAGAGTACATTATCTGTAAATTTTTGTTCCATTATCTGTACATTTTGTGTTCCAAAGATGAGCAAAGGTCTTATGGGTTTGAAACAACATTAGGGTAAGTAATTAATGACAGAATTTTCATGTTTGTGTGAACTAAAGCTTTAATAATAAAGAAAATGTTATGTACAAGTTTAGCCCATTTCCCCGTAGGCATTAGACCACATCAACATCTCTCCATTAATTAATCAATATCCTTTCACTTGTTTTCCCATCGTCTTTCTGCCAAAAAAGCATTGCAACATTTTGTTCATGTATATGTGTGCTCTGTTTCTCACAGACCCTGCGTGCAGCTGGAAAGCCCTATATGGTCTTCTTTGTTCTTGTGATCTTCCTGGGCTCCTTCTATCTGGTGAATCTCATCCTGGCTGTGGTGGCCATGGCATATGATGAGCAAAACCAGGCCACCATAGAAGAGGCTCAACAGAAAGAGGAAGAGTTTCAAGCCATGCTGGAACAGCTAAAGAGACAACAGGAAGAGGCACAGGTAGCACGCACACACACACACACTCACCCTAGCGTGTCAGAATACACAAACATGCATTCACATGCACAGACAGTTTTGACCATTTTTCACATTGATTTACAGTTATTTTTGTTTTGATCATTATTTTGTTCTCATTTCCTGATCTTTGATCTCTTCCTCTGCTTTCGTCATCTGTGAAGTTTCTCAGCACCACACTTGCTGCAGCTAACACTGCCCTGTCGCCATGGAAACCGACAGATAATGAGAGAGAGTGAGGGAGTGTCTTTTCTCCTAGTAAACATGAAAAAGAGAGAAGCAAGAGAAATAGGGAAAGAGACAAAAAGAGCAAGATGCAGATTAATTTCAAAATGGTGACTATGCATTATGTATGGTGGCAGATAGATAGACAGACAGATAGATAGAGCAAGAGGTCAGATTTACTTTTACTATTTATTAGTAATTGGGCTTATTACCGTACGTGGGACGCCAAAAGTTAGACAGAAATCCATAATAAAAAAAAAAACATAATGCAGTTGTAAGGATTATTGAGAACGGAAAGTGGCAAAGGTCAACAATGCGACTAATACCTGTAATTTAGTCTGATCACATAAAGCGATCCTCCCTCCTTCTTTAATGCTCACTGTTTATCCGTCTCTTGTCTCTGCTTTCGGTATGTGAGCTTGAACTAAGTCTACCCCTGGTTGCCCCTGACAACGGTGCTTGTGCTGTGATTGGTTGGCAGGTTGCCGCGGCAGCAGCAACAGAGAGTGGGGAGTACAGCGGGAGGGGGGGCTTGTCAGAGGAAAGCTCCTCCGGGGGGTCCAGACTCAGCTCCAAGAGCGCTAAAGAGCGAAGGAACAGGAGGAAGAAAAGAAAACAAAGGGAAGAAGAAGAGAAAGCCGATCAGGAGAAGTTCCATAAGTCCGCCTCAGAGGACAGCATCAGACGGCCTGGATTTCGATTCTCCATCGATGCCAACCGACTCTCGTATGAGAAGAAGTGCTCAACTCCAAATCAGGTGACTTGTGTGGAATTGTGGGAAATGTAGTTTGATACACGTTTCTGTGTTCCTCAGATCATTCTTAGCTTTTCAACTATATTGTTACTGAGGTGGGTGGAGTGCTTATCGACTCGAGAAGTGCGATAGGGAGACGAAAAATATTAGCTCATTAAAATGTTCAGGTATGCACTTATACACAGAGGACTACAGGGCTAAAGGTGGCACAGAGCCATTGCTAAGATGCTTCAGAAGTAATCCAAATGTAAATGTTGCTGAAATGTGGTTTCATTTCATTTGAACAAATCTGAATCCACCAGAAATCTATTATAAAACATAAAACATGCTACCATTGCGAAGGGTTATGGCATATGCATGCAAATTAATCTGCAACAACATTAATATAAATATTAATCTAGCATAAGACAAATCAGATATACAGTTTTGAAATATGAGTAATATGAGCACATGAAACGAATCAGTGTTTACACATTTTTGCACCAACTTGGTGGAAATGCTTTCAGCATGCAGAATTCAAAACTAAGGGTAGGCATTTTGATGATGACAAACACAACCAAATCTACAGGGAAATTAGTACAGATAGTAGTTCTTAGATAAACTTAGACAAAGTTACGTGTTTATGTGTTCATGTATTTTGGAAGACACATCAAAGGGCTTGTGCCTCTAGTCTAGATCATAGGTATGAACTATAATTTGCTACTTTTGCTAGTCTTTTTAGAGTGTTTTTAAAAGAAGTCTCTTCTGCTCACGAAGCCTTCAAAGTACAGCAAAAACAGTAACATTTTAAAATATTTTTACTATTTAAAATAACTGTTTTCTATTTGAATATGTTTTAAAATGTAATTTATTCCTGTGATTTCAAAGGTGAATTTTTAGCATTGTTATTTCAGTCACATGATCCTTCAGAAATCATTCTAAAATTCTGATTTGCTGCTCAAAAAACATTTATTATTACTACTATTATTATGTTGAAAACAGCTGAGTAGAATTTTTTCAGGTTTCTTTGATGAATAGAAAGTTCAGAAGAACAGCATTTATCAGATAGAAATCTTTTGTAACATTATAAATGCCTTTATCATCACTTTTGATACATTTAAAGCACCCTTGCTAAATAAAAGTATTAATTTCTATAATAAAAAAAATGACTCCAAGCTTTTGAATGGTATAGTGTATAATGTTACAAAAGCTTTTTATTTCAGATAAATGTTGATCTTTGGATCTTTCTATTCATCAAAGAATCCTGAAAAATGTAATCAATTGTTTTAAATAATAATAATAATAATAATAATAATAATAATAAAATGTTTCTTGAACAGCAAATCAGCATATTAGAATGATTTCAAAGGATCATGTGACACTAAAGACTGGAGAAATGATGCTGAAAATTAAGCTTTGATCACAGGAATAAATTACATTTTAAAATATATTAAAATAGAAAACAATTATTTTAAATAGTAAAAATATTTCACATTATTACTGCTTTTGCTGTATTTTGGATCAAATAAATACAGGCTTGGTGAGTGAACTTTAGTAATGAATGATTTAATTTTTATTCCAGTAATATTAATATTAAAAAAGTACAATGTATGTACTTTACATTTTCTTGTATTTTTTATTTTTTTTATCTCTTTTACAGTCTCTTCTCAGCATTCGTGGATCTCTCTTCTCCCCAAGGAGGAACAGTCGCGCCAGTCTGTTCAGTTTTCGTGGTAGAGCGCGAGACTTCGGCTCAGAGAATGATTTTGCGGACGATGAGCACAGCACATTTGAGGATAGCGACAGTCGCAGAGGATCACTCTTCGTGCCACGTTGTATTGAGAGACGAAGTTCCACTGTCAGTCACTGCAGCCATGCTCCTAGAATTATGCTCCCAGCCAATGGGAAAATGCACTGCACGGTCGATTGCAACGGAGTGGTCTCCCTGGTGGGCGGGACATCTGTGCCAACATCACCAATTGGACGTTTATTACCTGAGGTAGAGCAATTGAAATGCCTAAGGATGCTACACCTTATTATGTTAACAATAATATGCTTCATCTCATGATGTATTTTATTTCTTTCTAGGGCACGACCACTGAGTCTGAGGCACGTAAAAAACGTTCAGGATCACACCAGCCGTCAGATTATCTGGATGAGACAGTAGCCAGAAAAAGAGCTCTGAGTGTGGCCAGCATTCTGACAAATACTATGGAAGGTCTGAAACACACTGACCTTACACATACACACAAATGTGTTCAAATATAATAACACTTTTTGACAATTTGACATAATGGTTTCATTCCATTCTCTGTAATTTGTAAAGAGAATAAAGAAAATAAAGCAATATTCTTTCATTTTTAGCCCTATTTGGATTTTTTTTTCAAATGTGGCTTTCTCTGGTGTAGTTTCTGTTATTTACTGATAAAAGTAAATAATCAGTAATTTGTTCAGTTGTATCTGAGTATTGAACTCATTCACCTGTAGTTTTACCCTAGCAACTGTTTATTATATAAAAGCTAAAAATTGTACAATTTACATATGATTAGCTATGAACACGAAAAAGATCACACACATATGCACACACACACACCCCATTCTCACACTCATCTACTGAGCTTTAAACAGTGACTTTAAGTCACGTAGCTGCTGACACACCAGTGTGATTATTTCTGAACGCCTCAAATGCACTCAACCTCATCATCTGATGATGTCGGCAGCAAAAATACACAATCTTCTTATTTGAAAGCTATTTAAAAGCAATCATTTTTAACATTTTTTAGATTTAAACAGAAAATGTTTCTGTTCACAGAACTTGAGGAATCACGGCAGAAGTGCCCTCCATGTTGGTACAAGTTTGCCAACTGCTTCCTGATCTGGGACTGCTGTCCAGCCTGGCTGAAGGTGAAGGAGATTGTGAACATGGTGGTGATGGATCCGTTTGTAGACCTGGCCATAACTATCTGCATTGTTCTCAACACCCTCTTCATGGCTATGGAACACTACCCTATGACAGATAGGTTCACCGACGTCCTCTTTGTTGGGAACCTGGTGAGCTCTCCAGATTCTCATTTTTTAAATGATTTGCTTGATTTACATCAGCATAAAAACAGTACAACAAATAATTATACCAGTACAAACAAGTAATTATACCACTAAGTTCAAGCAAACTGTTATAGTGCATTAAAATCGTTTAAAGTCTGTGTAAAGGCAATTCAAGGAATTTTCTCTAAACACATTATAAATGTTAGAAATGTATTGCTGAAAAAACACTACAAAGACTGTGAGCCATGTAGTACTGAATTGTGGAGTTAGACCGTTAAGCGTTTTTTCACGGTTTTTGTGTTTAGGATTTTTTGGCCGGGCCTAAAATCATGGCCCCTCCCCTAATACTGAATAACTAGAGTGCATTAGCATCAGTGTTTCGCCCACTAAATCGCAAGTTACTGTCATTACCATTAGTTACTACAGCCTACAGTTCGCTAGCTAGCTATGCCTAGATTTTGAGATCCATCTTTTCACCCTGAGGACAACTTAGGGACTCATATGCAGCTATTACAGAAGGTTCAAGTGCTCACTGATGCTTCAGAAGGAAAACGATGCAAGGGGTGCCAACTCTTAAGAGCCAAGGGGTGAAAACTCTTTGAATTTGAAGATCAGGGTAAACTTTTATCCTCTGGGAAACATGTCAGTATCTACTGTAGCTTCTGAAAGGCAGTTCTAAATGAAAAAATATGATATTTAGGCAAAGTTAAAAAAAAAAAAAAAAGTATCTTCATTCTGTTCAAAAGTTTTCACCCCCTGGGTCTTAATGCACAGCGTTTACTTCTGAAGCATTTGAACCTTCTGTAATAGTTGCATATGAGTCCCTTAGTTGTCCTCACTGTGGAAAAATGGATTTCAGAATTATACATTCATTGTTGGAAAGGGTTCAAATACACAAAAATGGTGAAAAACCAAAGAATTTGTGGGACCTGAAGGATTTTTCTGAAGAACAGCAGACTGTTCAGGACAAGCAAGATACTCATGAACAGCTACTACTAAACAAAAAAAACACAGCTGTGGATCATTCAGGAAACAACACAGTATTAAGAATCAAGTGTATGTAAACATTTGAACAGGGTCATTTCAACTTCAAATTCAACTATTTTTTTCTCTTGTGGATGATATGTAAACGTCTTTTATGTGAAATATCTTGTTGAGGTCAGTAGTAAATAAAAAATAACATGCATTTTGTATGATCCCTCTTATTTTGGTTAAATAATTAACATTTTGCAGATTCTGCAAGGTGTATGTAAACTTTTGACCTCAACTGTAAATGCACGCATGGCTGTGTAAATCCAGTTAGGCTGCTGGAGGAAGCATCCATTCAGGTTGTATCGTTATTTGACAGTTGAGAGAGGCGACGGCTTTCCCGCAAGTGGACGTGGTTTCAGTGCCGTCAGCGGATGCCCCAGCATTTGAGACCAGAGAATATTGCTTATTTTTTCAATATTTGGATAACATTTTATTTATTTGTTTTTTTTAATCATTCAAATTTGGCTGGGTGGTTAACACATTTTTCTGTGGTGTGACAAACCCTTTACACATATTTAATATTTAATATTGCACAAATTTTAAACATTGAAAATGCTGGTAGTTTGACACGTTTTAGTGCACTGTGTAAAAGTTCTTATTGTTGGCTTTGTATTGAGATTTTTAGTTCCGTTGGTAGTTCTTAGGATTGTTTAGGTGCTGATTTGTTCCTGTCGGCTCTGCGCAGGTATTCACAGGAATCTTCACAGCGGAGATGTGTCTGAAGGTAATTGCTCTAGACCCATATTACTACTTCCAAGAAGGCTGGAATATCTTTGATGGCATCATCGTGAGCCTGAGTCTCATGGAACTGGGCCTGGCCAATGTTGAGGGACTTTCTGTGTTGCGGTCCTTTAGATTGGTGAGCAAATTACTCCAGTCATTGGTGTTTGAAGCTGCTGCTATCTTGCTTTTTCTAGTTTAATACTGTTGTTTTCATTATAAATTGTCATGAACATAACATTTTGAGTAAAATTCATGACAAGAACACTTGAGCTTAATGAACTCTACATGCTTGCAAAAGTTTTGGACTGTATGTCTGATACCATCTCAGAACCCAATTTTGGCTTTTTCATACATCCAAGACTCCATGAATTCAGGGTAATGGCTTGATCACGAAAACATCTATTTTTTAACATTCCCTGTCTCATTTTCTCTCTTAGTTAAGAGTCTTTAAGCTGGCAAAGTCTTGGCCCACCCTGAACATGCTGATAAAGATCATTGGTAACTCAGTTGGTGCGTTGGGAAATCTAACCCTTGTCCTGGCCATCATTGTCTTCATCTTCGCTGTGGTGGGAATGCAGTTGTTTGGAAGGAGCTACCGTGAGTGTGTCTGCAAGATCTCAGAAGACTGTGAGTTGCCGCGGTGGCACATGGATGATTTCTTCCACTCCTTCCTGATTGTGTTCCGAGTGCTTTGCGGTGAATGGATTGAAACCATGTGGGACTGCATGGAAGTGGCTGGACAGACAATGTGTCTTATCGTCTTCATGATGGTCATGGTCATTGGGAATCTTGTGGTAAGATCAATCATGTCACACGGAGACACCTGGAAGATAGGCTTTCTCTCTAATTTTCTTCTTCCTGTCTTCCTTTTTATTCCTCTCATGTACATTTACTTTTGCAATTTTATATTTTCTGCATTAATAGATTGGTGGATTGTTGGTTCTGCAACAGCATTCACACGAACTAAAGTAGATTTTGAGTTTAAATTAAGAGTAAATCTTAGGGCTTTGAATTCAGCAGCTTCCTGTCCACCTGATTTTACATCTTTAATGGTTAAGGTTTAGGATTAGGGCTATGTTTTACAGGATGTCGATCATTCAGTCATTTGATATACCTGTTAAGATAGATTAGATACTTTGGATATTTTAGACACTTATGGAATAAATTAATCGTTGTCATTAGTGGACATGTGAATGTGGTGTTCTACAGTGGCATCGGTAAGCAAAAATATTTGCTTTTGCATGATGATGCATGCATGCTCCTCAGCATAAAGCCCAAAACCACTGTTGGAGCATGAATTAGAGTCACCAAGGCAATATTTAATTGTTTACTCAAAACAAAACAGAACCGATCATGATCTTGTTGTGAGAGTCAATCTCAACTCAATTACAACAAAGAAAAAAATTTGATTTTATAATTTGCACAAGTAAATGGAGTCTGTTTTAGAACCATTATAATTATTTTAATTTTCATTTATTTTAGTTTAGTATTTTTTTTATTTGTTTGTTTTTATTCATTTGGTCATTGTAATTGTTTTGTTTGTTTTTTAATCACTATTCCTGATGGTGTACCAATATTTGTATTACAGTATTTTTACATGTCATGTTGGATAAAAACATTAACGACTACATTTAAATTAAAACAGCAAAACCTTTTTTTCATCTTATCACATTTGTTTTCCTTTCATTTTTTGTAATTTAATTTTATTTTGAGGTACACTATCATCCAAAAGTCAGTGGTCAGTAAGATTTTTAATATTTTTTTGAAGTTACTTATGCTCACCAACGCTGCATTTATTTGATAAAAATATTATTAATACTATACTATACTACTATACTATTATTATTATTAACTGTCATCTGTTAAAAAAAAATCTAAATGTAGGTTTTTACATTAATGCAAAGCTGAATTTTCAGCAGCCACTATTCCAGTCACATGATCCTTCAGAAAACATTCTAATATGCAGATTCGGTTTCACAAGTCACATTTAATGGTATTATCAATGTTGAAAATAGTCAAAATACCAGCATTTATTTGAATATATATTGATGTACGTAAATGTTTTTACTGTCACTGTTGATCAATTTAATACATACTTGTTTAATACATGTTTAAAAAGTATGTGATCATTTATGAGTAGAATCAATTCATCTTATCTCTGTTTGATCTTGCTGATTTTGAAAGTGTGTTGTTGTGTGGCAGGTGTTGAACCTGTTCCTGGCCTTGCTGCTGAGCTCTTTCAGTGCCGATAACCTGGCCGCCACAGATGACGACAGCGAAATGAACAACCTGCAGATCGCAGTGGGAAGAATACAAAAAGGTATCGCTCTGGTCAAGTCAGCTTTACGCCAGTTCCTTCAAAGCCTCTGCCTGGCCAGCAAACCTCGCACTCTAGATGAAGAGAAACCCCTCGATGACCTCCACAGCGACGGCAAGGAAAACTGTTTGTCCAATCACGCTCCGGTGGCCGTCGACCTCACTAAAGACTATCTGAAGGAGGGCTGTGTCTCCCCTGGTAATGGGGTGGAAGGTCACGTAAAGTATGGAATTGAGGAAGGCGACTACATGTCGTTCATACACAATCCCAGCCTCACTGTTACAGTACCCATTGCGGTGGGAGAGTCGGACTTTGAAAATCTGAACACGGAAGATTTCAGTAGCGACTCGTCTGACGTCGAGGGAAGTAAAGAGGTAAGCCCAGATTTCTATGGCTAAAATTTTAGTTTTAATATGCATGAAACACAGTTCTTAATTTTGTGTTTCAGTGTTGCAGAGAGTTGCTATGTAACATACTGTAAAAAAAATGAATTTATTGTTTTAGGTTTGTTTGTAATTCATCAGGAGTCAGTGTCTCTTTCCCTATAGGGGACAAACAGTTGTGTTGAGTCATATTACCATTGCATCATTCTCTGCTCAGAGCTGCAGCCCATTGTGTGTGTGTGTGTGTGTGAAAGTGTTTTTACTGTTCCATGGGCTTCAGGGCAGTTTGACCCTGTTCATCTGCAGCTAGTTAAGACAAACCTCTGGGCAGTGTAGCAGGTAGACTTACTGAGTATACTCATTATATCAACATTCTCATAAACGTGCACAGCCTTGCACACACACAACCTCTCACACACTCTAATGTGTATTACTTACGACCAACTGAGCAGGCATGGCATCATGCATCCCAGACTATGAATGAGGCTGTTGAGGAAATTGCTAAATTCAGCATCCTTGCCCAGGGTGAAATTGAGTATGCTTAACTGTGTGTGTGTGTGTTTATATGTGTTATATTCTGGCTGTGTGTGTATTCCAGCACATTTCCATGCTTTTCCAGCAGTACTGTCACTGTGCTTAATCTTTTCTCTCTCCCCTCTTCTAACTATTTCTATATCTAATTTAAGTGGTTCAGTGTTGAAGTTGCAGACGTTATTATCCATGTTATGTGAAGTGTGTATCTCCTCTCTGTGTGTGACCTGTTATTGCAGCGTTATGACAGACGAACCCCAGGTTTTCTCTGAGAGAGCCCTGTAAGAGACTCACCTTCCTCCTCACCCACACTAACCATGGAGACTGCCTTTGTCATCTAAATCAGACCAAACTCTCGTCTCTATCTCATTTTATCTCTCTTTTTGGATCGGATTGCCCTTTTGTTTTTCGTTTCTCAATGCCTGTGCCCTTCCCTCCCTCTTAAACAACCCTATTTTGCACCGAAGAGAGACAGCTGTCAGCCTTTTTGTTTTGGTTTGTTGTTTTCCACATGACTTTGTGTTTCTGTTGTAGCACTGGGCTTCTTTGCAGTACCTTCAGTCATATGGAATGAGCAAGATCATCATTTTACATCAATAGCCCATCGAACATCTTTCTGTTACATTAGCTTGTATGTTTCGTTTCTTTGTACAAGCTATCAGTGAGCATTCAGAGCTAAATTACCTGAAAACAGGAGGCGGTTGAGTGTGCATGTGTGTGTATGTGTGTGAGGAGAGGTGAGCTTTGAAAAACAGGAAATCTTAATTATTGCAGTCAATGCAGAATTAGTGCATCTCAAACTGATCCTTATCAGAATGAAGAAAGCTAGTCGATTCAGCTACAAGCTTGAGTTGTGAATAATTCTTTTTGAATATTATATTCATATTTTTACATATCAGAAGGCCGACTATCATGTTGTTATTTACAAATATGCAAATATTCACTCATATATTGCACTGTAAACTGCTGCAATAGTGGGACTCTTTCTTAGCAGCTGGCCATTAGAAGGCATTTCTCAATCTGCTGAGGTGTGTAATTGCTACAGTAATTGCATTTATGTCACTTGTTTGTGCATATACAATCAGGAGGTTGTGCTCTGGTTGGAATCAAGCCAACATTTAATTTCATGATAACCCGACTTTACGACTCATGTGCCTCGTGCCACCTCCTATTTCTCTGCCAATGAGATCTGTTCCTAATCAGATTCAAAGGCATGAACTGAAAGTTAGGGAGTACCAGAGAGTAACAGGGGATTAGGCAGCAAATCAGAACGTTTTAACCTTCATACTTTAATCCATCAATTGGACTTGCTTTAGATCCAACCTCAAAAAATATTTCAGATTAATGAGAGGCTTATTTAAAGCTTAGAAACTCTACAGTGAATCCATTCAGTCTGGGTCAGGGCAGCTTGTTCAGGTTTGCTCAGCCTCTTATATTCCTACTGTGATTAAAATGTTAGAGACATTCTGGAAGATTCTGAAATTGCACACAGCATGCTTACATCATTCCCCCGCGCCGCATTAGCTGGGTGCCACGGCAACCAGCGCTCCAGCTCAGTTTTAGACAGCATCCTCCTCTATGTATTTTTTAGCTTCTGTGTTTCTCTGACTGACCGTTATATCAATTCAGCAGCAGCAAAACCGTCAGGATAATACACTGTGGTCAGGAATGCTTCATTATTATGAGTTCTTACCCAGTACTTTAGATCTACAATAGCATCAGACAATATAATTCAAGTCCTAAATCAAGATATATATGCTATTGTTAGCTGCACAATAGTCTTTAAACGCTGATGAACTAGCATCTCAAGGGTTACTATCATCAGAAAATGATCTCTGAGTTCATATGTTTTCCTAAAAGCCTGCTATTTCCGTGTTAAGATCCAGTTAAAGTCGTTTTCCCCAATCAAAGCTAATGAAATGCTGTCTCAGACTTGGCGTGTGGCTCTGGTGTTAGTTAACGCTAATGCGGCTCCCCTCCTCTTCAAACTGACTGGCGGACCGAAGCTTGACCACTGCTTAACGGAATGGACTTCCAGCCTGTGTTTTCATGTCAATCAAGGGATTGCACTCAATGGGGTGGGGTCATGTGATAATCTGAATCATGCCAATCCAAATGTATTGGGATTATCCAATAGAAACCATTTGTTTTTGGAAGGGGTGGGGAAAGGTAAGGGGTTGACATTTGCACTGGACATGAAAATACTCAAAGCACTCAACATCTGATGACAAGATCACAAGCTTGGATGAGAAAAAAAAAATGCACCTTGAGAAACAAAAAAACATGCATGAGGAAGGAATGAAGGCACATCAAATGTACCCACAGCTGACTGTGAGATTACACGGCGAAGCCAGAGACGCTTGTCTTCACGCCTGGCTGCTAATTAGAAAATCAATTCAATGAATCAAATCAATCTCTAAATCCACGGGCTTGTAGGTACTTTTGAATGATCTGAAACTGCATGAGACTGAGAATAACTGCAAAAGCAATCTGGACGAGATGTTGTGCTTCAGTCGAGCCTAATCTTGTGCGTGTATATGTGTGTGTTTGCTTTCCCGTGTCTGGTTGTGTGGCTGCATGGATGCCTGGGTAGAAGCTGCCTGTTGATGCGGTTCTCAGTTCCTCAGAAGGGAGCACAGTGGATATCCGACCCCCTGGAGAGGGGGCGGAGTCTGTGGAGCTGGAGCCGGAAGAGTCCCTGGACCCAGAGGCCTGCTTCACGGAAGGTGTGTGCATACCTGGTATTTTCTACACTATGGGGACATATTTTTTTTGGTCCCCATGAGGAAAATGTTTTCTGTGAGGGGTAGGTTTAGTGGTAGTATTAAGGTAAAAAGACAGAAAACATAGTTTGTACAATATAAAAAAAATAATACATCTATGGAGTTTCCCCATAAAACATGGAAACCAGTGTGTGCGGGCATTTGTGTACAAATAGGAAATGGATGTTGCTACAGATTCCTGGGTTAATCAGTGAATGTAATTTCAAACAAGATAACTTGCTCCGCCTTTGAAATTATTTTCCTCCAGCTACTGATACTGGTTAATGTTCATCTACAACCTGTATTGTAGAATGTTAATCATTAGCCTAAAAGCTATTTAGGCTTTTTTGTAGGCTATTGTTGTAGGTAATACAGCCTTTCGAAATGATTGCCCATAGTTAACGCACTCGTTTCATGCCAGTTAATGGTAATTATAGAAAATGGCAATTATATCAGTAGATTTGAGCATTACTGTTGTCATATGTCAAGATGGTCTTGTGGGTGAATTGAGGTCAAGAGGGCACTAATGCTCCACAATCAACTGAAAACTCTTCTTGACTCCATTGTGGGTATGGAATGGCCGTTATTAGGATCAATTTCTAATTAGTCGTGGTTTAATTTTTTTCTCTTTGAATGTACCGTTTCACCCTCAAATACAGTCTTACAGAAGCTAAAGGAGTTGTGAATAATGCTTTGAACTTTAAGGGAAGCACAGCTTAGGAAACTAGATTTAGTTGTTTTTTTATTTGATTCTTGTAAAAAGATTTAAATATAATATGTAAAGTAAAGACTAATATACTCAAACACCAAAGCTCCTCCTCTAGTCTGTTTGATCCTTTTATTCACCAAAGTTGAATTGAACTGATGAAAAAGGACAGTAAAGATGGTTAAATTGTTACAAAAAATGTTTGTTTCAAATAAATGCTGTTCTTTTGTACATTCTATTTAAGAAATCTGAAAAAATACATTATGGGTTCCACAAAATTATTATGCTGCATGGCATGAGATTTATAATATCTGAAAGTTGAATAAATAAGCTTTCCATTAATGTATGGTTTGTTAGGATATGACAATATTTGTGTAATGATCAGTCCAACCCAAGTGGAGTTTATTAAATCCACAGTGAAATCTAAAACATAATCCAAAAACCAAACAAAGACTTGACTTGACACAGACTTGACTTAAACAGGCTTGACTTGACATAAACATGCTTAATATAAACAACTTACCAACAGCAGGTTACAACATTAATACACAACAAGGAACAATGGGAAAATGAGGGCTACTTATACCAAACAATGAGGGTAACGTGACAAAAACAAACCAATGAGAAACAAGACACATGACTTGGACAACCAATCAGAACATGACACATTGAACAAGGGAACCAATAGCAGGAATACAAGAGGGCAAGGGAAGCAAGACACAAACAGCATGAATCAAATACAAAATAAAAGGCATGAAAACATGAAACAAAGCCCAAACCCCACATTATATGTTTAGAAACCTGGAATCTGAGGGTGCAAAAAAATCAAAATATTGAGAAAATCGCCTATAAAGTTGTCCAAATAAAGTTCTTAGCAATGCATATTACTAATCAAAAACTAAGTTTTTTTTTATATATTTATGGTAGGAAATTTACAAAATATATTTATGGAACATGATCTTTACTTAATATCCTAATCATTTTTGGCATAAAAGAAAAATATTGACCCATACAATGTATTGTTAACTATTGCTGCAAATAGACCCGTGCTACTTAATATACTAAATACATGTGCTACACATATCCTAAAAAACAATATTTTAAATTGTTAATATTTCACAGAATTTCTGTTTTTACTGTATTGTTAATCAAATAAATGCAGCCTTAGTGAGCAAAAATGACTGACCTCAAACTTTTTAACAATAGCATATGACCACCAACTTCACAAATCTCCTTTTTAGTATTCAACAATTTCGAGGTCTTAAAGAGTACATACAGTGCAGAAACAAAACAGCCTGTTCAAGGGTTTGAGAGAAGACTGAATGTGAATGAAAGCATAAAAATAGCTACAAAAATGTACAGTTTGACCTCTTTATGTCATATACTGTATAGTACCAAAGCAAGACTTTTAGTATTGACTGTTTGGGACATTTTGGGAGACTTGACTTTTTTCACTGAGCTAAGTTATTCTGCTGTCCACTCACATTAAGTGACTTTTCTCTATGTCTTTTTCTCAGGCTGTGTGATGAGGTTTCAGTGCTGTCAGGTTGATGTGGAGAAGGGAAAAGGGAAGAGTTGGTGGATTCTCAGGAAAACGTGCTTCATCATTGTAGAGCACAACTGGTTTGAGTCCTTTATCATCTTTATGATATTACTCAGCAGTGGAGCATTGGTGAGCACCCACACACACACACACAATATACTAACCCACTCACAACCAGCCCAGTTCTTTTTTATTAGAAAAACATTCAACATCCAGTGAATTTGTTGATGTGTATGTGTGTTCAGGCTTTTGAGGACATTTACATCGAGCAACGTAAGACAGTAAAGACGGTGCTGGAATATGCAGATAAAGTCTTCACATACGTCTTTATTTTGGAGATGCTTCTGAAGTGGGTTGCGTACGGCTTTGTCAAATACTTCACCAACGCCTGGTGTTGGCTTGACTTCCTGATTGTTGATGTATGTATGAACCTTCCATTCTGCTTTCCAGTTGTACACTGTGTGTGTTTGTAAGTGGATAGTGCAACCTGATCTCATGATGAAAACTCACCTATGGGAAGTTTTTCGCAAGACGCAAAATATGTACTGCCATGTACGCTTCGTGACATATTGGCAAGGCAAGGCAAGTTTATTTATATAGCACATTTCATACACAGAGGTAATTCAAAGTGCTTTACATAAAAGGAAGTAGAATAATCATAAAAACAATAATAAAAACAATCACAAAAAAGGAAGTAGAACAATCATAAAAACAATGATCACAACAATAAAACAAAAAATGTAAAATGTAAAAACTATTCAGTGCGAAATGTTCACTGAGTGGTGCTAAAAGATTTTTTTGTTTTTTCCCCCTGGAACTGATGAATGTACATATGGTACATTTAATGTGACATTGGTTTTGTACGTGTCACCACAGTTCTGACTTGAAATTTCCATTGAGTGGCGTTATAACTCTAATGTTCCGTGTCTTTTTAAAGGAGAAGTCCACTTCCAGAACAAAAATTTACAGATAATTTACTCTCCCCCTTGTCATCCAAGATGTTCATGTCTTTCTTTTCGATAAGAAATTACGTTTCTTGAGGACAACATTCCCAAATTTTTCTCCATATAGTGGACTTCAGTGGTGTCCCTCAAGTTTGAAGTTCCAAAATGCAGTTTAAATGCAGCTTCAAATGGCTCTAAACCCAGCTAAGGAAGAAGAGTCTTATCTAGCAAAACGATCTGTCATTTTCAAAACGAATTGACAGTTTTTATACTTTTTAACCTTAAGCACTCATCTTGTCTAAGTCTGCGCAAATTCTGCTTTTTCTGGTTCAGTAAGGTCAACACAGTTAGGGTTTGTCAAAAAACTCCCATCTCGTTTTCTTCCCCAACTTCAAAAGCGTTCCTACATCGCTGCAGAAGTATCAACCCACTGTTTACAAAGTGAACATGCAGAGAAGATCAAACGTCCTTTACAAAAAAAAGGTAAAACAGCGATGTCAGCGATTTTGACGTTGAAGAAGAGAACGAGATGGGAGTTTTTCGACATACCCTAACAGCATTGACCCTGATTACAGAGACTACATATGCACATTGCACAGAGGAGACAAGACGAGCGTTTGAGGTTAAAAAATAAATAAATAATCAATTTGTTTAAAAAATGACATTGTTTCGCTAGATAACACCTTTCTTCTTCGGCTGGGATCGTTTAGAGCCATTTGAAGCTGCATTTAAACTGCATTTTGGAAGTTCAAACTTGGGAGCACCATTGAAGTCCACTATATGGAGAAAAATTCTGGAATGTTTTTCTCAAGAAACAATTTCTTATCGACTGAAGAATGAAAGACATGAACATCTTGGATGACAAGGGGTGAGTAAAATATCTGTAAATTTTTGCTCTGGAAGTGGACTTCTCCTTCAAAATGTATTAACAAAAGTGAATGTGGCGTAAACACCCAATCACATGCCGCTTTAGCTTGTTTTCGCAGCTTTTTCATTGTGAGTCGTGTTTTTCTCGGGATTCGTACCCAAGGATTCCACATCCTAAGTCCAGGTCTGTGCCGGCTGAGCTACCGAGTAAGCTTGTTATGTTCAGAAAGCAAAACTTGAAGTTGTAATCATAACTGTGTAATGAAAATGATTCAAAGTTCTTACGCTTTTACCACCTCTAGAGTTAATTTCTTTTGGAAACTGCAGTGATATGTACTTATTCATATGTATTTCGCGTCTTGCGAAAAAGTTCCCACAGGTACGTTTTCATCGTGAGATCATGAGGGGATAGTGCATATTTTCTTGGTGTACACACAAGTTCCCTTCATGATTGGGTGCATGTGTTTATTTCACAGGTCTCGTTGGTGAGTCTGGTAGCAAATGCTCTTGGTTACTCTGAACTAAGTGCCATTAAGTCCCTGAGAACCCTGCGTGCTCTTAGACCTTTGAGAGCATTGTCACGCTTTGAGGGGATGAGGGTAAGATGCACACAAACACACACATGCATCATGTGGCATGATTTAACCAAGTAGGACATGTTCCTGGATGCCTAACTTTATTTCTAAACAAAGCGTTACAGAGTTAACGATTTGCTGATAACATTTGTGCTGCAAAAATTCACAATACATTTTTGCTTCAGTGGTTACAGTTCTGCATAAAATTGGTACTAAATGAACATTTGCGAAAGATTTATTTATTTTTAGGCCTTCCAAGATGTAGATGAGTTTGTTTCTTCATCTGAACAGATTTGGAGAAATTTATCATCCTAGGATCCAAGCAGCGAATGGGTGCTGCCATGTTAACTGATGGACTGGATTGGTGGATTACTCTCATTCTGAGCGCACCCATTCACTGCAGAGGATCCATTAGTGAGCAAGTGATGTAATGCAACATTTCTCCAAATCTGATCAGATGAAAAAACAAACGCATCTACATCAGACCTAACCCTAAAATCTGATCGGTTCATACCCAGTGCTGTCCCAGGACCAATGAAGGTGATCCTGGAACATGTCCTACTTGAGAAAAACCGCAAACTCTCACATAAAAATACTGTTTAATTTTTTAAATGTTGTCGGGAAGCTGTAGTCCTCTTGCATGCTGCTGGTGAATATTAATGAGAACATCCTAGTCACATGAATAAATGAATATTGTATGTAGACTGTAGTATTTTTAGACCTTTCTCTTTAGTGTGCATGCCTCTCTGCATGTGCCGTGGTGAGAGCTCTCTGATCTATTCTGATGATTCTGTGGTGGTTTTTGTGGTGTTTGTGACTTGACCTTACATTTCTTTCTCTGTTATGTGTCTCTTTTCATTTGCAGTAAACAAATGTTGTGACGTCATCGTGTCTCCACAAGGTTTTTTTCTGTTTTCATTTTTTGTTTTTTCCACATTTTGGTAGCTCAAAGATATGTGTGATACGCCCCTGCAAGATATGTTAAAATCCTATGTTCCGTGAAAAAAATTGCAGCTGGTTAATAAGTAGAGATATTAGTTATTATTATAGAGTGAATAAGGCAGATTGACACTTTAGCCATTCTTTGAATAAGCCTACTCCGTTTTTAGCTTTAATGTAGGATATAATAGACTTAGCTATTCTTAAAACCCTGTTAACCTTCTAAAAGTCATCTTGTTATTTCTCAGAACTCTATTATCTTAATCTATGGAAAGGATTTAGTTTTTAACAGCAAGTAAGCCATCCACTATAGAAGTTCAGGAAGTTCATTGCAGTTTCGCAGCTCTTGTATCCATAGCAAGAGTGAATATATATGAAGGTATTTGTGTGTGACATGATGTATTTCTTTTCTTCTAGGTTGTAGTGAATGCCCTGCTGGGAGCCATACCTTCCATCATGAATGTGCTGCTGGTGTGTTTGATCTTCTGGCTGATCTTCAGCATCATGGGTGTGAACCTTTTCGCTGGGAAATACTACCGTTGTATTAATATCACCAACGATGAGGTGTTTCCCATCAGTGTGGTCAATAATAAAAGTGATTGCATTGATCTGATTGAAAACAATAAATTGGCGCGCTGGAGAAACGTGAAGATTAATTTCGATAACGTGGGAGCCGGATACCTGGCGCTACTGCAAGTGGTAAGTGTGCTGAACACATAACCCGACTGTGATTAGTATGAGGTTTTCAGTTTGTAGTATATTCACGTTTATTGAATATTGATTTTGCTCTTTTCCTCAAGGCCACTTTTAAAGGATGGATGGACATCATGTACGCAGCTGTGGATTCTCGTGATGTAAGTGTTTCTCTTTTTTTTTTTTTACCATTCGGGCTGCTATGTTACATTCGATTAATATATTATTGTATTTTTTTTATGACTACATAAATTAAAAATAGTATTTAAGATAAAAGACGATTAAAGGAAAACTCCACTTTTTTTGAAAATAGGCTCATTTTCAACTCCCCTAGAGTTAAACAGTTGAGTTTTACCGTTTTCAAATCCATTCAGCTAATCTCCAGGTC
Source organism: Labeo catla (assembly GCA_012976165.1). Lineage (NCBI taxonomy): Eukaryota > Metazoa > Chordata > Actinopteri > Cypriniformes > Cyprinidae > Labeo > Labeo catla. Next base: position 761,436 of record VONZ01000080.1, read on the forward strand.
TGGCGGTAGCACTTTCAGCATAGTTTAGCATAGTAGGGATGGGCTTATCGATCCTGAAATATCGATACTTTTGATACTGACGTTGTATCGAAAGGATCGATCCTCACATGAAAATATCGATTCTAAAGTGCATTTTTAACCATTAATTTTATTTATTTCACAAGAAGTTTGGTGCATAAAATAAGCCTCTAAGAGGAACAATAGACTTTTATCAAATTATTGTGTAGGACAGAACTATTTCTCCTGCTCATCGAAACACACACAGATGCTGAAAGACAGAACCAATCAATCACATATAGCGTTCGCTGCTGACGCTATATTCAACATTGATAATAATCAGAAATGATGTTTCTTCCTCTTGTTCTCATGGCATTGAAATAATAAAGCATTATTTAAAAAAAAAAGATGTTTCTTGAGTAGCAAAGTATATTAGAATGATTTCTGAAGGATCATGTGACACCGAAGACTGGAGTAATGATGTTGAAAATTCAGCGTTGATCACAGATGCTTTTTAAATTACATTTTTCAAAATATATTAAAATAGAAAATAGTTATTTTAATTGTTCATTTTCCCTATCTTGCTGTTTTTACTGTTTTTTTTTTGTTCAAATAAGCGCAGCGTTGGTTAGCACAGTTAAAGACACATTACAAAATCATACTGACCTCAGACTTTTGAACAGTATAGTGTACATGAAATATTTATTTTAATTAGGCTAGTTTGTGTAAGTAAATTTATTTAAACTGGTTGTTAAAAGTTCAAATTGGTTGTTATATCCTGTAATTGCTGTCTGTAAGAAACAATTTGTGCTGAAGTTTGACCTTTAGGGGTACAACAGCCTGGCAGCTTTTTACACACACACACACACAAAAACAAAACAAAACAAAAATAAAAAAAAACTGTTTTGCTACAGTAACCACAAATTTACCATGGTTAACACTCTCTCTTTTGGCTTGCTTCCTATTACCATGGTTAACACTACAGGAACATTATTTCACCCATAATATTTGTAACAAAAACCATGGTAATAATAATTAATAATACTAATACTAATAATACTACTACTA